>CM077156.1:23372365-24027430 GCA_039583875.1 Platanthera guangdongensis
TATTTTTGGTGTTGTCTGTGTATGCTTGCTTATTTTCTTTGCATCACTCATTAAATTTTTATTCGCAAAAAGAAGCAGAACTCACTATTCACCCCCTCTAGTGATTTAGTAGACAACATAAACATTTTCAATTGGTATCAGAGGGATGTTGTTCATTAAAAGGTTAACACCTTGAACAGGTCAGCGCCAATTTTCTTTTGAGTGATTCAAGCATGGCAGAGCAAAGGATTTTGCAAAGCTTCCTCTATGCACAAAGACAAACTTTCCATTGTGGAAAGAAAGAATTAAATTTTTCATGGAAGCTATGGACCCAAGAATCTCATGATTGTGGAAGAAGGACCTTATATTCCTATGATGGTTTCCAGTATTGATCACACCAAAAAGTTCCAAAGAACTAATGGATCTTGATAAGGATGAGATTGCACTTGTCTCCATAGACAAGAAAGCCAAAAATATCATCGCAAGTGCAGTCGATGATTTTATGTTGCAGTCTCTTATCATTTTGATGGAAGGTACTGAAGAGGTTAGGGATGATAGAAGATCCTCCTAATCAAAAAATATGAAGCATTCTGACATGTTCCCCAGGATTCAATTACAGATACTTTTTAAAGCTCCTCAAGATTGTTAACGTCCTAAGAGTATATGGCCGAGTCTTCACTAATGGAGAATTGAATGAAAATTTTTGTGGTCCCTAACTAAGGAATGAGACAACAAAGTCTGTGCAATTCGGGAGTTTGGCAAGCTTGTAGAGACTGACCCTCAAAATCTCTTCGAAAGCTTATGTCATATGAGCTGCAAATCAATTCAAGAAAAGCTGAAGAAGAGAAGAGTCGGTCTTCATCCAAGGAGAAATCTGTCGCACTGAAGGCATATAGCTCAAGAAAAGTCAAAGCTGCATCACCTGCTCCTGCACAGGAAGAGATTGAAGAGAAGCTTCAGAGCAAAGTACCTCATGCTCAGAGCTATCAGAAGGAGAGTTTGCTCTTCTATCAAGGCAGTTCAAGAAGTTATTGAACAAGAAGGAACAGTGGAGAGGCAAAGATGCCTCGTCCAGAAGATCATGTCTTGATGGTGATCGTCACAAGAAAGGCTCAAGTAGCCACGGCAGGTATCATTCTAAACAGAATAAACATATTTCTTCTGACATTGTTTGTTATTGTTGCAATAAGACAGGACACGTCATTGCCGATTTCCTCATAAGAAAAAGGAAGGTGGAAAAAGAGGAGTAGAAATCTTCTTACAAAAAAAAAGAGAACTGAAAGAAGCCTAGTTGCCAAGAAGGGAAAGACTCTCAGCGACTCTGACTTATTTGAGCCAAGTGAGGAAGAGTAAGCCTACTTTGGGCTAATGGCACAAACAGATGAGAAAGAAGAACCCCAGTACACTGGGAATGTAAACTCTAATATTCCTCTCTCGGAATCAGAAGCTTCTAACCATGATCATGAGGGCTGCTCTTCTAATGATGAGTCTGAACTCATGGCTCAATATAAAGAGTTAATCAATGCTTACAACAAATGTCAAAAAGTTATGAAAACTCAGGCCAAGGATATTAAATCTCTCACGGCTAAAGAGATCACTTTTAGAGAGGAAGTCGCCAAGACGGACTCACTCATAGAGAATTTCAATGCTGCAATTAAAGAGTATAATAAAGCTCTCGAGCACCTGGATTAGAAGGAGAAAATCATGAAAGAATTGGAAGAACAACTTGCAGCTGAAAAGAAACTTGTTGAAAGTTTCTCCAAGCCCAAGCCTGTCATTTTGTTTGTTGTTGAATTCTCAGCTCAGGCCAAAGCTGATGGCTTAGGCCATATGGATCCTCCTAGTAAATCTTCTAGGAGAAATAAGGCTCAACGAAAGAAAAAGGCTGTAAAGAAATCTTTGGACAGGGAGAAGGGGAAAGCTCCACAAGATCAGACTTCATTCAGGAAGGTTATCTTTCCAACTAACGAGTTTGATCTTGATTCCTCCTATGGTCACTTTGCTAGGCCTACTTATGTAGAGCCCAAGTCTCGGTACCAAGGATGGACTCATCCCCGGAACTTTGGCGAAAGTGTCTTCAAGGCACCTTATGAAAAGAACACTCATATGATCCTGAAGTAAGTTTCTTCATAGTCAGATCTTGACTAACTTGAGTCACTGTCATTAAGAGTTTTGACCCTATTCCATTGTCAGTTCTCATTTTACGACTACGGAACAGTTATCCTCTCCTCATACTCCTCAACAAAATATAGTAGCCGAGAAGGAATACAACACTCATAGAGGCCTGCAGGACCATATTGAGTTATGCCTAACTATCAGAATATTTTTGGGCTGAAGTTGTCAACACTGCATGCCACATGCAAAATCGAGCACTCATAAACAAGAACCATACTAAGCCACCTTATGAACTACTAAAGGGCAGGAAATCGACTATTTCATATTTTAGAATCTTTGGTTGAAAATGCTTTGTCCTTAACAATGATAACTCATGAAAGATACTCTCGCTTTGCGTGGGTGTTCTTTCTAAAACACAAGTTAGATACTTTTGATATCTTTATTAAATTTGTCAGACAGATCCAGAATGAATATAACTGTTCCATAGTCAAAATGAGAACTGACAATGGAATAGGGTTCAAGTATGGGCCCATGACAAAATTCTGTGAAACCTATGTATCTTTCATGAGTTATCCTCTCCTCGTACTCCTCAACAAAATATAGTAGCCGAGAGAAGGAATACAACACTCATAGTGGCTGCAGGACCATATTGAGTTATGTCTAACTATCAAAATATTTTTGGGCTGAAGCTGTCAACACTGCATGCCACGTGAAAAATCGAGCACTCATAAACAAGAACCATACTAAGCCACCTTATGAACTACTAAAGGGTAGGAAATCGACTATTTCATATTTTAGAATCTTTGGTTGAAAATGCTTTGTCCTTAACAATGGTAAGTATCACACCACTAAATTTAGTGAAAAGAGCTTTGAATGTATTTTCATATGTTATAGTAGTTATAGTAAGGCATGTAGGATTTTTAATAAGTAACCCTGGTTGTAGAAGAATCTTTTCATGTTGTATTTGATGAGACGAGCCTGCTACAAGGCATCTCTTCTAGTGTGTTTATTGAAGATGCAGGTTCAAGAATAAAAGAATTAAACCTGGATGAGCCGACTGAAGAAAAAGATCAAAAGTTCATCAAGATCACCACTCCAACCCCAATTGGAGAGGCTGAAGACCATGATGAAGACATCATTCAAGTTGATGAAGTCACTCCTGTGGTTGAAGAAGCTCTAAATATATGGACTCTAGATCTCAGACACTTGAAGGAACACCCAATGTATCAAATCATAGGAGATCCCTGGGATGGTGTCAAAACTCGTAGAGGTATAACTAATGAAAATTTATATTAACTTTTCTCTCACAGGTTGAATCGAAGAAGTTTGCGGAAGCAAACTCAGACACATCTTGGATAATGGCAATGGAAGAAGAATTGAGTCAGTTCAAGCGTTGTCAAGTTTGGAAGCTTGTTCCAAGACCCAAGGTAAAAACGTTATCCGGACAAAGTGGGTCTACAACAACAAAATGGACGAGGATGGGACAATTATAAAGAATAATGCCAGACTCGTCTCCAAGGGATACATACAAGAAGAAGGAATCGACTTCGATCAGACGTATGCACCAGTGACAAGGCTAGAGGCAATCAGGTTGTTCCTAGCATATGAAGCACTTAAGGGCTTCACTTTCGATCAGATGGACGTGAAGTTGGCCTTCCATAATAGTGACATAAAGGAAGAGGTGTATGTAGAACAACCTCTAGGTTTCGTTGATTATAACTATCCTGAGCATGTTTTTCTTTTATTTAAAGCTTTATATGGTTTGAAACAAGCTCCTCGAGCTTGGTACAAGACACTGTCTAACTTTCTTCTTGAGAATAAATTCAGAAGAGGAAAGATAGATAAGACATTATTTCTTAGAGAAATAAAGGCAAGATTTTGCTAGTGCAAATCTATGTCGATGACATCATATTTGGCTCTACTGGTGACAACCACTGTAAATAGTTTTCCAAACTTATGTAAGGGAAGTTCGAATGAGCAGTATGGGAGATCTAAAGTATTTCTTAGGACTTCAGAGAAATAATCCGAAGATGGAATTTTCATCTCATACGAAAATCACCGAGGAGTTAATTAAAATTCGGAATGGAGAACGCAACCTCTGTGAGGACTCCAATGTGTTCAACTATTCTCCGGACAAGGATGAGAAAGGGAAACCTTTTGATGAAACCAAGTACAGAAGCATAATTGGATCCTTGCTCTAACTTACTGCTAGTAGACAGACATATTATTTTGAACATGTGTGTATGCTAGATTTCAAGTGAACTCTAAGGAATCTCACTACGCAGCTCCATGCTGTAAAGCGGATTTTGAGGACTCCTTGCTGTAAAGCAGATTTTGAGATACCTTAAAGGTACACCAAATCTTAACATATGGTACCTAAGAAGTAATGATAGTGAACTAAGTGGATTTTTAGACGCCGATTTTGCAGGATAAAAGATGATAGAAATAGCACTTTCGGGACTTGCGAATTCCTTGGAAGGAGTCTCATTTCATTGAGCAGCAAAAAGCAAAATTGTGTCGCAATCTCAACGGTCGAGTCAGAATACATTTCTGCCGGCAGTTATTGTGCACAATTGCTATGGATAAAGAACCAACTTGAAGATTACAACTTGAAGGTCAAGGACATTCCTTTGTTTTGCGAATCCTCCTGTGCGATTGCAATAGCCAACAACCCAGTCTCTCACAGATGGACAAAGCACATAGAGTTGCGGTACCACTTCATTCAGCAACATGTGGAGCATGGAGACATCAATCTCCATATGTACCAACTGACAGGCAGATTGTAGATATATTCACAAAGCCGCTGGACGAGGCCAAGTTCTCGTTCTTCAAAATAGAACTTGGCCTGCTCAATAAGGAAGAATATGAATGAAGAAAAAGGTCTGAAGCAAGTTCAAGACCTTGTCATACTTCAAAATCAAGAAAATATCAAAGTATGAACTTCATTTCTCGAGTACAACACTTGTACTCGAGAACGACGGAATTATTTCTCGAGAAACAACACTATTATTTCTCGAGAACAAAAGCTCTACTCAAGAACATGGTTTGCTATACTCGAGAACTTGGAAATTTCTACTCGAGAATAAAAAGAATTCTACTGGAGTGATAACTATCTTCTTCTCAAGAACAACAATCCAATTCTCGAGAAATCAGATTGGAAATTCTTCATGAAGTTCAATTTTTCATACTGGCACCCAGGCACTTCACTGCCATATTCCAGGTATTTTTTTAATGTTATTTATATCATTTATCATCAAAATTAAAGGAAAATATAAACAGACTTAGGTCCAAGAATTTCTATTCCCGATTTCAAATCCCCCTCTCTCGAGAAAAGTGTCTTCACCTTCTCCGTCTCTGCCAACTGCCGCAATCAAGCCCAATTCTCCATTCGCCGGCCAGCAAACATCACATTCTCCACGTCAATGGCATCGTCTTCCAAGCTCAGAATCAGCAGCGAACTGGTTTCAATAGGGATTGGTGAATTCTCATATGATTTCAAAAATGTTCTCATACTGCCGGGTTATCATTTGTTTTTGAATATCCCTGCAAGGTACTCACCTCTGATGTCGAAGAATTTTTACAATACGCCAAAGTCAAGCGCAATGGAAAAGTACTGAAATCAAGGTTCGAGACATCAAGGTAAAGATGACTTCCACCTCTGTTTCAAAATTTCTGCAGTTACCAGTGTTTGATGAAGAAGACGACTTAGTAGTGACAGATTATGAAAGGGCCTACAGTATCTATGGCCTTCCCCAATCAACCCACACTGTTCGCAGACAGTTCATGAATGCAGAAAGTAAGTTCCTGACAGGTATTCTTGGAAAAATACTTCTATGCAGGGCAAGCTCCATAAGCTACATCACACCAGATTTCCTTGAAATGATGACTGCTGTTAATTGTAGAAAGAAATATCAGTGGGGTATGATGCTCTTTGAAAAATTAAGGCATGCATCAAGTGTCCCAGTTATGGCAGGATCTTTTTTGTACCTGAACCAGATGGACCCAGTGTTGGAGTTACCATGGTGATCTAGAAGTGGTCAAACATGTAATCTCACTGCCAACGCGATATGAGCCTGCAGGGTCCCACATAAGAGATGTGGAGAAGTTGGATGATTGACTGTGTTGGTAAAGGTTACCAATCACCGACCTGAATGGGGTTATGGGCAAAGTGTTGCCTTAAAGGATCGTCGGGTTGGGCAAATGTTGCCTTGAAGGATTGGTAAGAATAGTCGACCGAAGGTCGACGTGTATCGTCGACAGCGGGTCGACGAGTATCGTCGACCGCGGGTCGACGGTCGACGAGTATCGTCGACCGCGGTCGACGGTCGACGAGTATCGTCGACCGCGGGTCGACGGTCGACGAGTATCGTCGACCGCGGGTCGACGGTCGACGAGTATCGTCGACCGCGGGTCGACGGTCGACGAGTATCGTCGACCGCGGGTCGACGGTCGACGAGTATCGTCAACCCCGTCACCCACGTCAACGTAAATCGTCGAGTATTGTACTCTGATTCTCGCCGACTAATACTCGCCGACTGATTCTCGCCGATTGATTCTCACGGAATCTGCTAGGTGATTCTCGCCGATTCTGGAACCCTAATTTTCTGGGTGGTCTGCGGATAGCGATATGCCTAAGTCTATTTATGCCTTTGGTATAAATGGATACTTAGGGTTTTTCGGGTATTATGACTGATCGAATCGAGCGCTGATCGAATCGATATCTGATCGAATCGAAGCCCGCCGATGGAAGGGTTCCGTCGTTCGTCGTTCGTTCCGCCGATCCCAAATCCCGCCGATGGAAGGGTTCCGCCGCCGTGCTCGCTCCGTCCCTCCGTCGACCTCCTCCTCTCCGGCGATTGTCGCTGGTGTTGCTATCCCTGGCGCGGACCTAGCAGTCCGTGGGAAAGCAAGGTGCGGTCACTCTCCTTCCCGATTATCCGTGCGACGGAAAATGTCGGTGTTCTCCCGCTCGTGTGGATTTCTGCAGAGACGTGGATATCATTCCAGGTAGAACTCGCCACCAGCAAGAACACGAAGCTTGGAGCATCTCCGTTGAGTTGTGACTCAACGCCACCAAGGTAATTTTTGCCTAGTTGTATGTTAACTTCTTGATTCAACTACCATGGCCCGATCCCATCTCTTTTTGGTTTTCTTGATGTTTTATTTTTCCGCTGCGTGCACAAGTGTTGTGCCATCCTTATAGAGAAACCCAACAGTGGTATCAGAGGGAGGTTTCGGCCATGATTGTTGTATTGGAAGTTTTGTTATTCCAGTGCGTGTAAACCTAGGGATTTAGCAGTGTTCTAAATGTCTAGATTTAGTCTTGGTACCCCGCCAAGAACGTCTGGGATTTCGTGGAAATTTCTAATTGTTAGAAATTGTAGTCTTCTTGGCAGTAACCATCCCTCGAGTTTGTTTTGGATTTTGAATCCAACATAGAGAGATGAGCTTGTCTACTGCTTTAAGTTGAGTTGTCTTTGCTTTTGTCCAATGCATGTAAATCTGAGGATTTGGAAGTTTCCGGACGTTCATATTTAGCCCTTCCTTCTATCAAATGTTGATGGTGTCAGGTTGTGCACATAAGGGATGCATGAGGTTTTAGAAGAATTGTTTTTCTTTGGATGTGCACATTGATCAAATGTTGATCATGGTTAACTGTTAACCTATAATCAAAATCCCTTCATTAAATATTAAGTGTTCGGATGCCTTCCGATGGATGACACTCTTCCTGCCTCGATCGATGAAGTGTGGGCTTGCCAAAGCAAGGTGCATTAATCTATCTTGGTAAGGGTGCGAGCGGATAATTGTGATATCCCACTGTCGACATCGGGTCCAGCTTAACTAGGTGACCTCAAAGGTTGAGTTCCTAGAGGCATAGGGTTGGCATGCACCATATGATGGATGCGAGTAAGGAGTTATTCACCAACCATACAAGAATTGCATGAGGATGCAATTGGCAAGCATTGCCTACCTAAATAACCGCATCGTGTGAGGAAAGCCAAAGCTGACTCATTGTGTTGGTGAAATACGGATCTTGTCCACTAAGAGAGTAGCTCGCATGAACTCTCCGAATTGTTAGTGAGGGCTATCATTTCGAATAAAATAGTGGGAGTGTTTTAATTGAAGTCCAAATTAAAATAAATTGCATTTGAAATTTTGGTACTGATTTTATTCTGCATAAATTCTTGTAGAATTCCATGGCAAGTGTTTCACACTCCACGTTGTCTCTGAGAGCCATCCTTGAGAAGGATAAGCTCAGTGGGACTAATTACATGGACTGGTACAGGAACCTGAGAATTGTTCTCAGGCAAGAGCGAAAGCTCTATGTCTTGGAAGAAGAAACCCCCGAGGTGCCGACCGGGAACTCTTCCCGTGCTGAGAAGGATGCTTATAAGAAGCATACTGATGATGCTTTAGATGTCGAATGTCTTATGCTTGCCACTATGAACTCTGAGCTTCAGAAGCAACATGAGAAATGGGGTGCAAGGAGATTGACGAGCATCTCAAGAAAATGTTTCAAGGGCAGGTTCGTCAAGAGAGGTTCGACGTCACAAAAGCGTTGTTTCAGTGCAAGATGGGAGTTCGAGACTCAGTAGGGACTCACGTACTCAAGATGATTGGGTATATAGAGAACCTTGAAAGGCTGGGTTTTCCTTTTGGTCAAGAGTTGGCCACAGATCTGATCCTGCAATCGTTGCCGGACAGTTATGAGCAGTTCGTCTTGAACTACAACATGAATGAAATAGACAAGACAGTGCCCGAACTCCTAGGCATGTTGAGAACTGCCGAAATCAATATGAAGAAGGCCAAGCCTGCCAGCCCCATACGTATGGTGCATAAGGGCAAGGGCAAGGCCAAGGGCTCTAAGAAGACGAAGGTGGGACCTAAGTCATATCTTGAGCCCAAGTCTTCTGCACTGATGAAAAATAAAAGCACGGTGAAGGAAGGGAAATGCCACCACTGTGGCAGGGCTGGTCATTGGAGGAGGAACTATCCTTCATACATTGAAGGTCTGCAGAAAATGAAGGGAGGTATGACTTCCGCTTCAAATGTTCACGTTATATAGATAAACCTTTCTGCTCCTTCATCTTGGGTATTGGATACCGGATGCGGTTCTCACATTTGTACAAATGTGCAGGAACTGGGAAGGAGAAGATTGCTGAGTAAAGGGGAGGTGGACCTCCGTGTCGGCAATGGAGCAAGAGTTGCTGCTGTAGCCGTAGGGGTTTACCGTCTTTCTTTGCCCAGTGGGCTTGTAATAGAACTAGATAATTGTTATTTTGTTCCGGCCATAACTAGAAACATTATATTTATTTCATGTTTGGACATGATTGGATTTTCTTTTATAATCAAGAACAACTGTTGTTCTGTATTTAAGAATGATGTTTGTTATGATGTAGCCCAATTGTTTAATGGTCTTTATGTTTTGAACTTGAACCATGTGATCTGTAATGTACAAAATAATAAAAGACTAAGAACAAATGACTCGAACCCTACATTTCTCTGGCATTGTCGTTTGGGCCATATCAACGAGAAGCGCATATCCAAGCTCCATAGAGATGGACTTTTGGACTCATTTGATTATGAATCATTTGAGCGATGCGAATCTTGTTTGTTAGGCAAGATGACTAAAGCTTCTTTCACTGGTTATACTGAGAGGGCTGAGGATCTCTTGGGTGTTGTACATAGTGATGTATTCGGACCCATGAGTTCCATGGCTAGAGGTGGGTATTTCTACTTTGTTACATTTACTGATGATTTCAGTAGATACAGATATGTGTATCTTATGAAGTGCAAATCCGAGACCTTTGAAAAGTTCAAAGAGTTCAAGAATGAAGTAGAAAACCAGTTGGGTAAAAGGGTTAAAGCACTCCGATCTGATCGAGGTGGTGAATACCTGAGTCATGAATTCCGTGATCATCTAAAAGAGTGTGGTATTGTATCACAGCTCACTCCACCTAGAACACCACAACATAATGGTGTGTCTGAGAGGAGAAATCATACTCTGTTAGACATGGTACGTTCGATGATGAGTCATGCAGACTTGCTTGTTTCCTTTTGGGGTTTTGCTTTAGAGACTGCTGCAATGATATTAAATCGCGCTCCAACGAAAATGGTTCTGAAGACACCATATGAGATATGGAATAGGAAGCATCTTAGTATGTCGTTCATTAAAATTTGGGGCTGTGAGGCATACGTGAGACGTCAAATGCCTGACAAGCTGGAACCCAAATCGGGTAAATGTTATCTGGTGGGATATCCTAAGGAAACGAAAGGGTATTACTTTTACCTACCGTCTGAGGGCAAAGTGTTTGTCTCAAGGACTGGTGTCTTCTTGGAGAAAGAGTTCTTATCAAGAAAGACTGAAAAGGTAGAGCTTGAAGAAGTTCAAGAACCACATGTAGTGAATGAACCGGAATTGGATTCTGAGACAGGACTACAAGATATTGTAGCTAGAGAACCTGCTCAAGGAACACAAGTCCTACGTAGATCTGGTAGACCGAGGTTTGAGCCTGAGAGATATGGATTTCTCGTGTCTCAAATAGGTAATGTGTTGCTTATGGATCATGATGATGAACCAGCAACCTACCAAGAGGCTATGAATGGACCGGACTCCGACAAATGGCTTGAGGCTATGAAATCCGAAATGGACTCCATGTATGCAAACCAAGTTTGGAACTTGGTGGAACCACCTGAAGGGGTACGACCCATAGGGTGCAAGTGGGTCTTCAAGAAGAATACCGACATGGATGGGAATGTACAGACATTCAAAGGGTGACTGGTGGCTAAGGGTTTCAAGCAAATTCATGGTATTGACTATGATGAGACCTTTTCCCCTGTTGCCATGGTAAAGTCCATAAGGATATTGCTTGTTGTTGCTGCGTATTATGACTACGAGATCTGGCAGATGGATGTCAAGACGACTTTCCTTAATGGAAACCTCCTTGAGGAAGTGTATATGACACAACCCGAGGGTTTTGTATCCCCAGATAAAGCCACTAAAATATGCATGCTGAATAAGTCCATCTATGGACTGAAACAGGCCTCTCGAAGTTGGAATCTTCGTTTTGATGAGAAAATCAAAGAGTTTGGTTTCATCAAGAATGAAGATTGGTGGCGACGACGGCCCCCAAGTGGACGGCGGCCCCCAAGTTGTTGATGACGAGACGCTAACGGAAGACCCTCCTTTGTCTCCAACAAAGGACTCGCGTCGCCGTGGTGTTCGTATGGAGCGGCGCTACAATTTCCGCCCTCGGTGCAAGACAAATATATAGTTAACTTTATCTTATTTTTAGTATGCTATTTGGGATATTTTATTGTGGGATGCATGTAGCCATAGTGTGTGTTATTTTTATTTTATTTTGGGCTACATATAGCCAAGACTTGTTGGTAAGCCTATATATAGGCATGTATGCTTTGTTTTAACTGAAGTTGAATGATAAGAGAAAACCCTAAATCTTTCCTATTTAAGTCTCTCTCCCTCTCTCTCTACAACTCCTAGCCGCCACCCCCACTCCCCCTCTCTCTCTCTCTAAAATTTCGGCCAGCACTCTTGTTCCCCTTCTTCCACAAGCCGCCACCTTCCTCTTCCACACTCCCTCTAGAAACTTCGGCCAGCACCCCCATCCCCTCATCCAAGCCACCACCACCACACACCCACATCAACCCGGCCTCCTCCTTCCATAGCCGGCCAGCCCCCCTACCTCCTCCACCAAGCAGCCCCATTGAAGAGAACCGGCAGCCCCCCCTCCACGTGACGCTTGACCGGAAAGGCTCCCTTCTACGGCGAAAATCTGAACTTTGGCGTGACGCGGCCAAGGCGGACGATCTATCTCTCCATCCGGCGCGACTCCGGTGGATCCGCGGAAGAGCGGCCCTTCAAAGGTAGTCGGAATCATTTATTCCGACTTGGGTAACGATCATCTCCCCTCATGTGTGCTTCCCTTTAGATGTTCTAGTGGACAGAATAATTTTTGCGTTGGATTTGAATCGTTAGATTCTTCGTGGGTTTTCCTTTGGATTTTGGCATCGATCTTAACCGCGTTATTTCCGAAAAAGGGTTTGGCGAACCCCGTATTTTTTTGTTGGGAGAGATCTACCATTTTTCGATCGCACTTTGGGTAGATCTCTTTTGGTACAACCCTCGCTCGGTCGGACCCAATATTGGTCCTTTTAGCTTGGGAGAACGTCGGCCTATCGTCGTTCGCTCGACCTTCCCGCGGAGTGGCTACCGTACGTTGGTGAACTGTGATAATACGCTTGCGAGTGCGCTGCGATTGATTCTAGTGCGTGAGAGATTGTGGGTTGAGCGTGGCGTTCGTTTCTTTCCCTTAACCCTTCTAGTGTCCGCGGTAGTGGCCTACATCAAATTTTGGTATCAAAGCGAGGTTCTTGTCAATTTTTTAATTGGCACCCTCCCCTATTTTAGCACGTTAACCTGCACTTGTGTTTGCGCGTTAGTTGTTACAAAAAAAATCTCAAAAAAAATTATCTTTGGTCTGCCAATAGCGTCGTAGTTTTCTTAATTTTCAGCCAAAAAATCAAAATAAATTTTTTAATAATCCTCTTTTTATTTTCTGCAAGAAAATCAAAAAAAAAAATTTATTTTCCTATAGGCATTAAGCGGGATTAATTCCTTCTTTGGTCTGTCTGAACCTGTTGTCTTCCATTTGCATGCGTACTAGGCTCGGTACGGAATATCCTCCTTTGTCATCTAATATGGATGATGACCGGGGTGAGGGTCGTCCCCTCACAGAGATTGAGGAGCTCCGTCAGGATTTCACGAAGCAGTTGACGGCCATTAGGGAAGCACTTCACGGATTGGGGTTACCACACGGGGCACCCCGTAATCAACCTGCTCACCCACGGGTGGGAGAGCATCCCAACCCTTACCCCCACCCTCCTAATGAGAACGCCCCACGAGCACCGTACGAGTTTGACCTTACTCGGGCTGTCCGAGTCAAGCCACCATCCTACGATGGTTTAGGAGATCCCCAAGTCTTCCAAGACTGGATCATGGAGATCGAATGTTATTTCGAGTGGTATACCCTGAACGATGCGGATAAGGTGCGAGTAGCGAGAATGAAGTTGCTAGGGCGCGCTAAGATATTTTGGCTGAATGAGGAGCGGCGTATGAGGGTCGAGAACGGAGCGTTGCCCATAGGCTGGGATGCAATGAAGGCTAGGCTAACGGAACAGTACGTCGCCTACTTACCATCGGACACAAATGTTCGATGATTTAGCCACCCTTAAGCAAGGGACTAGGTCGGTGTCTGAGTATATGAGTTTGCTGAAGGACATGATGGTTAGGTGTGACGTGAGAGAGATGCCCGAGGTCACCCTCTACAGGTTCCGTAAGGGACTGAACCCCGACATCCAAGGAAAGCTTCTGCGTCATGGTCACACCGATTTGCACACCACTTTCAACGCTGCCTTAGATATTGAGCAGCACAACGCGCTTAAGGGCAAGTCTCGCTCGTTTCAAAAGGGGAAGTCCATTTTAGGGCCGCCTCCCACCGCCACCTATAAGGCTAAAGGAAAGTATCAGTCCCCCGACTCGACCTCCATAGTCGTAACGGCTAGGAATGATAGAAACCCCTCTGGTGAGAGAGTCCCGGTGGGTCGGGTCAACAGAACGAATGTCACCTGTTACGCTTGCGGGGTCCAAGGGCACTATGCTAGTGATTGTCCTACTACACCCAGACCATTAGCCCTGTTAGATTCCACTGGTGGGGCCGACGACATAACTTACGAGGCGGGCGAAGAGAGCGAGTCGGACGGAGTGCCTAGTGATATGGAGGATGACCCCCGTATGATGGTTATGAGGTGTATCCTGGCGACCCCTCGAGCGTTAGACGATTGGAATAGGACGAACATTTTCACGTTGAATTTTAAGAGTGGTGAAAAATGGTGTAGGTTGATCATCGATAGCGGTAGTTGCATGAACGTGATTTCTGAAGCCGCGGTGAGACAAATGTCTCTTGTTGCCGAGCCACACCCTCACCCTTATAAAGTGGCATGGGTAGACAAGTCGTCCCTCCCTGTGACGAAGCGATGCTTGGTACCCCTTACCATCAAAGCTTATTCTGAGCAGATTTGGTGTGACGTCATCCCTATGGATGCGTGCCACGTCTTGTTGGGTCGCCCTTGGTTGTACGATCATGACGTCACCCACTTTGGTCGGGCCAACACTTACGAGTTTAAATTTAGTGGCCGAACCATCCTCTTAAAACCCGCCCCGCCGAAAGATCCTTCGGCCCCCTCGAAGGATACGGTCGTCCCGGTCGAGAAGAAGACGTTGAGCCTGATAGGGAGGAAAGAATTGAAGCGTACTACCCTTGTAGATGGGGTCCTCTATGCCTTAGTGTGCCTACAAGTTAAGGAAGACGCAGTCCCTTTTGAGAACTTGCCGTCGGCGTTGAGAAAACTCCTAGAAGAGTTTGTGGATGTGTACCCGGAAGAGCTACCGGCTGAATTACCCCCGTTGCGGGAAATCCAACATGTCATTGATTTCATTCCGGGCTCTTCATTGCCCAACCTCCCGCATTATCGGCTAAACCCCTCCGCGCACTTAGAGTTGCAAACCCAGATCTCGGATTTATTGCAAAAGGGTTTCATCCGCCACAGCAAGAGCCCGTGTGCCGTGCCCGCCTTACTTGCCCCCAAGAAGGACGGCTCTTGGAGGATGTGTGTGGATAGTAGAGTTATTAATAAAATCTCTATTAAATATCGCTTTCCCATCCCTCGCTTGGATGATTTATTGGACATGTTAGCCGGTGCCACAATTTTTTCTAAATTGGATCTTAGGAGTGGCTACCATCAGATCCGAATTAGGGAAGCCGACGAGTGGAAAACCGCCTTTAAGTCTAAGGAAGGGCTCTACGAGTGGTTAGTTATGCCGTTTGGACTTTCTAATGCGCTGAGCACGTTTTAGAGGATGATGACCCACGTCTTCCAACCATATATGGGAAAATTCATCGTGGTATATTTTGACGATATCTTGTTATTTAGCACCTCCACGATTGATCATGAGTCACATTTAAGAACCATCCTTACCACGCTGAGATCAGAAAAATTATTCGTGAACATTAAGAAGTGTATCTTCCATGTGACATTGGTTGAGTTCCTCGGTTATATTGTGAGTTCGGAGGGGATCCACGTAGACCCCAGGAAAGTGCAAGCCATTAGAGATTGGCCCGAGCCCGCCAACATTCGGGATGTTAGGAGTTTTCACGGGCTCGCTACATTTTATCGGCGATTTATTAAGGATTTTAGTAGCATTATGGCCCCTATTACCGAGTGCATGAAAAAGGGTGAATTTACATGGACGAACTCAGCCGCTGCGGCATTCCAATTAATTAAATCGCGCATGTCGGAAGCCCCCCTTTTGCGACTACCGGATTTTACCAAGGTTTTCGAGTTGTCATGTGATGCGTCTGGAGTGGGAATTGGTGGAGTGTTGAGTCAGGAAGGCCACCCTGTGAGGTATTTCAGTGAGAAACTAGCAGGTCCAAAATTAAATTATTCCAATTATGATCGGGAGTTTTACGCGGTTATTCGTTGCCTCCAACATTGGCGGCATTATTTACTTCCTAAGGAGTTTGTCATCTTATCCGATCATGAAGCGCTAAGGTTTCTTAACTCTCAAACTAAGGTTAGTCCTAGACATGCCAAATGGGTCTCCTATCTACAGGAGTATACTTTCATTATCAAACACCTCAAGGGGACTCTCAACCGCGTAGCCAACGCCCTTAGTCGTGTTTCGTTATTGCTCTCCACGCTAGAAGTAAAGGTGATTGGCTTCGATAGGATTAAGGACGAGTACGTCCACTGCCCAGACTTTAAGGATATCTATTTCGCCACCCAAGATGACTCGCCAACAACCATTACTTCTTTTTACATTCGGGACGGCTACTTATTTAACCATTCGAAGCTTTGCATCCCCCGTTCCTCCATACGCCACTTCATAGTGTGGGAATTGCATGGTGGAGGGTTAGGGGGACACTTTGGTCGTGACAAGACGATCACGTTAGTTGAAGACAAGTTTTATTGGCCCGGTCTTAAGGCCATGGTTAGTAAGATCGCGGGTAGTTGCCGAGCGTGCCAACTGGCTAAGGGGAACAAAACTAACGCGGGGCTTTATACCCCTCTTCCGATCCCGTCTATTCCTTGGGAAGACGTTAGCATGGACTTCATTCTCGGCCTCCCAGTCACATTTCGACGTCACGACTCTATCTTAGTTGTTGTAGATCGATTCTCTAAAATGGCTTATTTTATCGCGTGCAATAAAACCAACGACGCGTCACACGTCGCACAATTATATTTTAAAGAGGTGGTAGGCCATCGAGGAGTTCCGAAGTCTATAGTTACTGATAGGGATGTGAAATTTACTAGTTATTTTTGGAAGACCCTGTGGAGGATTATGGGCACCAAACTTCTATTCTCTTTCGCGTACCATCCGCAGACGGATGGGCAAACAGAAGTTGTGAACAGAAGTTTGGGTAGTTTGCTTCGATGCCTTGTGGGAGACCACAAGGGTACATGGGACCTTATTCTCCCTCATGCTCAGTTGGCATATAATAATTCCAAAAATAGGTCCACAGGTTTGTCCCCGAATGAGATCGTGCACAGTTATAAAGCTCTCATGCCCCTTGACTTGCTTCCGTTACCGCCATCGTTTAAGTCAAGTCAATTTGCACAGGACTTTGCCTCTCACATCCATGATCTTCACAAACGCATAAATGAAACGCTTACCACTCAATACGCGTTTTATCAAGTTCATGCCAACGCACATAAGAGAGTGTCTCCCTTGAAAGTGGGCGATTTAGTCATGGTACGTCTCATCCCTGAATGGTTGCCTACGGGCACCTTAAAAAAGTTAGCGGATCGGCGAGCTGGCCCTTTTCGGATTTTAAAACGGTTAGGAGACAATGCTTTTCTTTTGGAACTGCCAACTGATTGGGGTATTTCCCCTGTGTTTAATGTTTCGGATTTAACGTCATATATTGCTCCGCCACTAGAACTATCTTCCTGTCCGTTTAGTTCCACTACAGATTCTCATGGGTATGAGGTTGAGGGGGGTAAGGGCTCGCTCTCTCCGTCGGTCTCCAAAAGAGGTACGCTACATGTTGATGATATAGATTTTCCCCCTTTGCTGCCTAATGCTTTTCCCAGGTTTGCCAGGACCGCCTTTTTGCCATACAGGATTCTCCAGGATGACGTGTTTCCCACTGCTGATGGCGATGTGCGCCACTACCTGATCCGCTGGCGTGATCGCCCCGCCTCTGATGACTCTTGGCTCCCGGAAGCGGACGTGGCTCTCTTGGATGGTGTTCTTCTCCGACGGTATCTTGAAGACAACTCATCGGTGATGAGTCCTTTCAAGCGGGGGAGGATTGGTGGCGACGACGGCCCCCAAGTGGACGGCGGCCCCCAAGTTGTTGATGACGACACGCTAACGGAAGACCCTCCTTCGTCTCCAACAAAGGACTCGCGTCGCCGTGGTGTTCGTATAGAGCGGCGCTACAATTTCCGCCCTCGGTGCAAGACAAATATATAGTTAACTTTATCTTATTTTTAGTATGCTATTTGGGATATTTTATTGTGGGCTGCATGTAGCCATAGTGTGTGTTATTTTTATTTTATTTTGGGCTACATATAGCCAAGACTTGTTGGTAAGCCTATATATAGGCATGTATGCTTTGTTTTAACTGAAGTTGAATGATAAGAGAAAACCCTAAATCTTTCCTATCTAAGTCTCTCTCCCTCTCTCTCTACAACTCCTAGCCGCCACCCCCACTCCCCCTCTCTCTCTCTAAAATTTCGGCCAACACTCTTGTTTCCCTTCTTCCACAAGCCGCCACCTTCCTCTTCCACTCTCCCTCTAGAAACTTCGTCCAGCACCCCCATCCCCTCATCAAGGCCACCACCACCACACACCCACATCAACCCGGCCTCCTCCTTCCATAGCCGGCCAGCCCCCCTACCTCCTCCACCAAGCAGCCCCATTGAAGAGAACCGGCAGCCCCCCCTCCACGTGACGCTTGACCGAAAAGGCTTCCTTCTACGGCGAAAATCTGAACTTTGGCGTGACGCGGCCAAGGCGGACGATCTATCTCTCCATCCGGCGCGACTCCGGTGGATCCGCGGAAAAGCGGCCCTTCAAAGGTAGTCGGAATCATCTATTCCGACTTGGGTAACGATCCTCTCCACTCACGTGTGCTTCCCTTTAGATGTTCTAGTGGACGGAATAATTTTTGCGTTGGATTTGAATCGTTAGATTCTTCGTGGGTTTTCCTTTGGATTTTGGCATCGATCTTAACCGCGTTATTTCCGAAAAAGGGTTTGGCGAACCCCGTATTTTTTTGTTGGGAGAGATCTACCATTTTTCGATCGCACTTTGGGTAGATCTCTTTTGGTACAACCCTCGCTCGGTCGGACCCAATATTGGTCCTTTTAGCTTGGGAGAACGTCGGCCTATCGCCGTTCACTCGACCTTCCCGCGGAGTGGCTACCGTACGTTGGTGAACTGTGATAATACGCTTGCGAGTGCGCTGCGATTGATTCTAGTGCGTGAGAGATTGTGGGTTGAGCGTGGCGTTCGTTTCTTTCCCTTAACCCGTCTAGTGTCCGCGGTAGTGGCCTACATCAAAGATGAGCCTTGTGTTTACAAGCGAATCAGTGGGAGCATTGTTGTCTTCCTGATATTGTATGTAGATGACATACTGTTGATTGGGAATGACATTCCTACCATAAAAGTTGTTAAGAACAACCTAGGGAACTGCTTTTCAATGAAGGATTTGGGTGAAGCGACTTATATACTCGGTATTAAGATATATAGAGATAGATCGAAGAAGTTGCTGGGTTTGACCCAGAGTACGTACATCGAAAAGGTGTTGAAGCAGTTCAACATGCTTGAGTCCAAGAAAAGATTTTTGTCCATGTATCATGGTGTGAATCTCTCTAAGGACCAGTGTCCAAAGTCTTGTGAAGATAAGGACCGCATGAAGTTGATTCCATATGCTTTGGAAATTGGATTAATCATGTACGCGATGTTATGTACTTGACCCGACGTCTCCTTTGTTTTGAGCATGACTAGCAGGTATCAGTCAGACCCCGGTGAGTGTCACTGGATTACAGTAAAAAATGTCCTGAAGTACTTGAGAAGGACTAAGGATGTGTTCTTGGTGTATGGTGGAGAGGAAGATCTCGTTGTAAGTGGTTACACGGATGCTAGCTTCCAAACTGATAGAGATGACTCCAAGTCTCAGTCAGGTTTTGTGTTTTTCCTGAATGGAGGAGCTGTGTGCTGGAAGAGTTCCAAGCAAGAGACAGTTGCTGATTCTACAACAGAGGCCGAGTATATCGCCGCAGCTAATGTGGCGAAGGAGGCTGTATGGATTAGGAAATTCATCGGCGAGCTTGATGTAGTTCCTAGCATTGTTGGTCCCGTAGTTCTCTACTGTGATAACAATGGTGCAATTGCACAATCTAAGGAACCTAGATTGGTAAACACACTACACAATCTAGAAGTGACCATGGGACTGAATTTTAGTCTGAATGCATGACAAGATTTTGTGAAGAAGTATGGATTCATCAAGAGTTCTCCTCACCCAGAACTCCCCTGCAAAATGGTATTGCTGAAAGAAAGAATAGGACTCTTATTGAGGCTAGTAGAACCCTACTGAGTGACACTTCTCTCCTAGCAAAATGGTATTGCTCGGGCTGAGCGCGTGCGCTTGGGGCCGTGCGTGTCTGTGCGCATGTATGCTTCAAGTTGCGTGTGTGACTTCTTACAAGACTTGGTTCCCATCAGAGACTGCGATTTCAAGGGGCGTCGCTTCTCTTCACGTGTCTTGCGTGGGCTTTGCTCCTGATTCCTTGGGGTGTTAAATTTTTTTCCCTTTTTTGATCATTCATAAGTGCATTCTCCACGACCTGTGGCGCAAGGCAGACCAATGCGATTGCGCTCTACTCTTTCCCCGAAGCAGATTGCTGCTTGGAGGGGGCTATACAATTTATCTGCCGGAATGGAGATCCGGATTCCACATGCCGAAGAGCGAGTGTAGAATCCACCAGTGGGCTGGATGACTCTTTGCGAGTCACCGTTGAAGTCCAGATTTTGGTTCCCGCTGTGCGAAGAGGTAGTTGAGATCTTGAAGTTCTGTGGGGTGCTAGTGTCCCAGCTTACACCCTTGGCGATGATGCGTATTGTTGGGCTTGTGGTATTCTTCTGTGAGCACGGATCCCGGATTTCCTTGGATACCTTAAAAGATTGGTGTGAGGTGCGCTCTAATAGTGGCAGTCGGGTTGACATCTTAAGCAACAAATGCTGGTTGGAGTTTGGGAGTCGGGTGGACCGACGTCATGCGAACACTTTGTACGGATACATCTGTAATTACTAGGAGCTTTCATGGTTTCGGTTCTACTAAAATCATGAATCGAACCGCTAAGGTAACAGTTCTTCAAATTAGAATCAAAACCTTCTTTGGTTTGACTGGTTACGGTTATAGTTCCGATTCCAGCTTAATTTTTGGAACCATCGTGTCAGCGATTCCTGTTACAGTTCAACAAGAATCAAAACCTAACTGGCCACTAACGGTTCGGTCCAGTTCTATGTGATTCGGTCTGGTTCCAATCGATTCTAACTAAAGTAAAACCAAACTTGGCGGAATGAAATAAAATCTGACTACAAATAGTAAAACTCAAAACAACTTCAAAATAAAAATAATTAAATTGTGCACTCCTCGGCGGTCTATTCCACAATCGGTGGGCTAGTATCTGTCGCCTTTCTACGCGTGTAGACTTACCATGATGTCTAGTCGGATTGCGCGTCTCGTAGGCATGCTCAACTGTAACAATCAGCTACAATTAGTTCTGTCTTTCATGATTAATAATAATGTTGTGGTCCGCGACTGCGGTCCTGATAGACTGGACTAACCATACCGTCTTAGCCATTTGAATGGTCGGTTGCGCAAACAGTCATAGAAACAGATCACAGATGAGACAAATCCTTTTACGTGAATAAGGTGAAAAACCACGGTTGAGACTGTGCCTACAAGAACTCCACTAGATCAATCGAGGTTACAACACTTCTCTGATAAAACCGAGGGCGACATGTAATGCCTCGAAACTCAAAAGAGCGACGGGAGGCGTTTTGGGCCAAATCTGGTATTTGACAGGAGGCACACGGCCTGGGACACGGGCATGTCCCAGGGCGTGTCAAGCTCCAGTAGACGAGTTTGCCGGGGAGTCGACGAATTTCGCTCGACGATGTGTCGAGAGGGGGCACACGGCCTGAGACACGGGCGTGTCTCAGGGCGTGTCGAGCCCGTGTCGACGATCGGCCCGGGGAGTCGACGAATTTCGCTCGACGTTGTGTCGAGAGGGGGCACACGGCCTGAGACACGGGAGTGTCTCATGGCGTGTCGAGCCCGTGTCGACGATCGGCCCGGGGAGTCGACGAACTTCGCTCGACGATGTGTCGAGACAAGGCACACGGCCTAGGACACGGGCGTGTCCAAGGCAGTGTCGGGTGGTCGACGAACTTCGCTTGACGAAGTGTCGAGACCGTGAACACGGCCTAGAGCCCAGGCGTGTTTGGGTGTGACACGGGCGTGTCACATTGGACACGGGCGTGTCCAAGAACCCGTGTGAGTCTCGGGTTGTTTTCGGGCTGTGTCGATGGGGGCACACGGCCGACCACACGGCCATGTCAGTTGGAACACGGGCGTGTCAGGTCGAACACGAGCGTGTCGGATGCCCATGTGTCTTTCAAGACGCGTCGATTTTGACGGCGAATGAGGGACACGGCCCTGGACACGGGCGTGTCGCAGGCCGTGTTCGGCCCAGGATTTACTTTTCAGCTGCGAATCACAGCCATTCGTTTCCTTATTTTGGGATCCGACGGTTGGGGGTTGTTCCTACTGAGATATACCCGGGATTGGGCCTTTGAGACCCTCATTTTTACTTGAGTGGTTCTCTTTCTAAATCAAGAGAGAGGTGAGAGCAAAGGAAGAAGAAGGAGGAAGAAGAAGCCTATATCCGATCACCGGTGGAGCTTCAGAGCTCCAAATCGCGAACCGACTTCAGATCTACGGAGGCAAAGAGAGTGCGGTGCTTTTCATCCGCTTACTTTTCCATGGTGCCAAGGAAGAACGCTAGGGTAACGATTCTCTTCTTGAGCATGTGAAGCTCTCCTTCTTTTGCATAGGAAGCCCGCTCTCGCGAGTTTACGGTGAGTTTGAGCGTTCCTACGGGTAGACATGAATAGTCCCCATTGTGTAGAGTCTGTATTCGAGAACGGACATAGGCATGATGTGTGAAGCCTACCCGGACATGTTGGTCTGGATCGGTGATGTTGCATTGCATAAATGCCGGAGAAGACTCCGTGCGATTGTTTGTTTTTTGGTTTTTCTATGTGGTAGATTGCAACAGGGAGCCTTGGGGATTAACCCAAAGGTGCACCCGAAAAACTTGGCGGATGCGTGATCTTACCAACTTGAGGCTTGGGAGCCAACTTGTACATAACTGGGTTATGTAATATTGTACGTTCGATTCACGGGCTTCGGGGAAACTTAACTCGTATTGATGATATTAAAGTGTCATGGCAAGTGAGAAACGGGTTGAGTGGAACCGTTCCTGCTTTATGCCGAGGGCATAGAGGTCGGGTCTTGCTGTCGATGATATTAAAGTGTCGTGACATAGGCTGTTGATGATATTAAAGTGTCGTAACATCTGCCTAAAAGACCAAATTACTCACGAGAGATTGTCATCCTGGAGATGGTGGTGAGTCAGCGGCTTAGACTTCGATCACCGAGAATGTGCCCTGAGAGCACGGGGCGTGTGGCCATGCATGCCAACGCCTGTGATGCAATGTATTTATATACTGTTTGGTTGTGCTAATAAAATGCAGGGAAGGAGCATCGCCGCCCCGAGTTGGGGGCGGGATCGTTATAATTTGATCAGCATTGCTGACCGTTGCCTTTGTTTGCCACCATGCGGTGGTTTGTTGCTTGCAGGTGCTGCTGGACCAAGCGGTCAATAGCGGGCTAAAGCCCAAATTGCGAAGCCGGCCCTCGAAGGCCTAATTGGAGTGTTTACTGCTTTTATTCATGTATGACCGGCCTGCGTGCCGTGGTTTGTAAATCATGTAATTTGAAGTAAACCTTTTGTAAGGCCTTAAGGCCAGTACTGGTGTATGTACTACATTCCTATTTGGTATATTAGTGGACATTCGTGCTCTTTGTGCTGGGTTCTTTAATTGCAACCTATAAAACTGCTTCCGCTAGAATGCTCTGTGTAGGACGTTGGATTGGTTGTATGTTTCCATTGAGTAACCATCTGGTCTGTCCGTGGTATATGGCGTCGGGCCCCGGTCGGACCTACTGTTATATGCTATGCGACGGATAGGGGGTGTTACACGACAGGCCGCTCCTCGTTTCAACTTGAGAGGAAGAGAGAGAGAGACAACATTTGGCGTGTGGGAGAATGCTTTCATGCTTATGGACGATCACTAGCAGACGGCTGAGCTGGCATGACCGAAATCCTAAAGACGGTGCACTCTGGATGCTGGTGATAATGGACGATGGGCGACCAATTTCCTACGAACTCTGAATTGCACAGAGGAGATGGAGAACGATCATTGTCTTGGAGGAAAGCGCGTTGATGATGGAATTTGCCTTGGCGATGACCACGGTAATGATGACATGTGAAGGGAGAGAGAAAGCAAGAGAAAGAGAAAAGGCTAGAGAGACCTGAATTTCGGTCCAAATTCTAGTTCCGAATTTAACAAAATGAGAAGGATCAGTGGTCTATTTATAGGCCTGGAGAGAGGCAAGTCGGTAATTTTCCCCCATAACCACCAGCCGGACGAATAGGATCGCTCTGATCAGAGCACATGAATAACCATTTTCAACCGAGCTTGCCCTTGGGTCCAAAACAGACTCGTCCGAACTCGGGAACGACCAAATGGGCAACAAAGATGGTTACACGCGGTAACCACTCCCAACCGCCCACTTTGTGGGCGGTTATGGGCGGCGGCCACCCCGTACGTGGGCGTCGGAGAGGGCGGACGACCCCTTGGGGCCGGCCAAAGCCCCCGACTGGCCTTAGGAGGCCGGGCCACCCCTTGGCCGCCCAAATGGCGGGCGACCAAAGGGGGAGGCGGTCGACGCCTCCCCAGCCGGGCTTGTCGTAGGCGGCCGGGGAGGAAGGGGCGGTCGGCCCCATGGGGCCGGCACCTCCCCGGCGGATCTTGTCATAGGAGGCCGGGGAGTAAAAGGACGGCCATCCCCATGGGGGTCGACGCCTCGCCGGTCGGCCTTGCCGTAGGAGGCCGAGGAGAAAAGTGCGACCGACCCTTTGGGGGCCGGCACCTCCCCAGGCGGCATTGCCATAGGCGACTAGGGAGAAAAGGGGCGGCCGACCCCTTGCGGGTCAGCACCTCCCCAGCCGGTCTTGTCGTAGGCAACCGGGGAGAAAAGGGTGGCTGACCCCTTGAGGGCCAGCGCATCCCCAATTGGCTTTGTCGTAGGCAGTCGGGAGAAGAGGGGCAGTCGGTACTCCGACCGGCTGCAAGGAGGCCGGCGCGCGGGATCCCAAGCGGTGATTGGCGATCCCGCACGCGGCAGTTAGGATCCCATGCGCGGGAGTTAGGATCCCGCGCACGGTGGTTGCGATCTGGTGTGTGACAGTCATGGGGTGGATCAGATGCCAGGATCACATGCAAAGTGGTTTGAACCGTAACCCCCCACTTAATTTGTGGGGGAGTGGATGTTTTGTGCAATCTGGTTCGCCTATAAATTGTGTACGACCCCAGCAAATGCCCCCCAAAGCCTCCGGAGTCCGAATTTCAGGAGAGAAGTGTGAGGCTTTTCTTCGTCGTGCAGATCTTCAACATCAATGGCGGAGAAGAACAATGAAGTGCGAGAGGCGGCGGTCGAGTCCGGAAAGGTACTCCAGTGAGCGAGCAGAGGCAAGGGAGAAGGGGTCACATGCATTCGTGGGCATGTGAATCCTGGATCGCGTGCGAGCGAATCTACACAGGCACACGTGAGCGTGTGCTATGCGCGCGCATGAGCAGGTGTTCATGCCTAGTGCGCATGAGCGTGCGCCTGGGCTAGGCGCCCGCGTAGCCGGGCCAGATGCGCTCGCGCTCGGGCCGAGCGCGAACGCGCTCGGGGTCGCGCACGCCCGTACCCATGCGTGCTTCAAGATGCATGTGTGCCTCCTTACGAGACTTGGTCCTCTTTGCGAGACTACGATTTTGGGGGGCGCTGCTTCTCTTCACGCGGCTTGTGGGGGCTTTCCTCCTGATTCCTTATGGTGTAGCATTTTTTTTCCTTTTTTTATCGTTCATAAGTGCATGCTCCATGACGTGTGGCGCAAGGCGGGCCAATGCGACTGCGCTCTACTCTTTCCCTAGAGCAGATCGTTGCTTGGAAGGGGTGATACAATTTACCTGCAGGAATGGAGATCTGGACTCCACGTGCTGAAGAGCGAGTGCAGAATCCATCGGTGGGCTGGATGACTATTTGCGAGTCATCGTTGAAGTCCGAATTTTAGTTGCCACCATGCGAGGAGGTAGTTGAGATCTTGAAGTTCTGTGGGGTGTTAGTGCCCCAGTGTACACCCTTTGCGATGACACATATTATTGGGCTTGTGGTCTTCTTCCATGAGCACGGCTCCAGGCTTTCCTTGGATACCTTAAAAGATTGGTGCGAGTTGCATGCGATAGTGGCGGTCGGGTTGACGTCTTCAGCAACAAATGCTGGTTGGAGTTTGGGAGTCAGATGGACCGACGCCATGAGAACACTTTGTACGGATACATCCATAATTGCTGGGAGCTACCAGAGCTTTGGAATCCCCTCCTTGATCACTATCGCGGGATGAATGGGTGCGTGCATGAGTTCATTCTGGTGCTGGGATTCTTTGAACCTCGAGAGTTGGCGAATCGTCTCTTCAATATTTCGTCTTTTGTGGGGGAAAAGCACATGCTGCTATGCGGCCTTTCAGATGATGTGGAGCGTTTTGCTTCGGTCCTGTCGGCCCGTGACGGAAAGAGGAAGATAGTGTTTGAAAGTT
Source organism: Platanthera guangdongensis (assembly GCA_039583875.1). Lineage (NCBI taxonomy): Eukaryota > Viridiplantae > Streptophyta > Magnoliopsida > Asparagales > Orchidaceae > Platanthera > Platanthera guangdongensis. The sequence goes on from CM077156.1 coordinate 23,398,544, forward strand.
GCGATGATTCAGCGGTCGAGCGTCATCCTTCGAGGCGGTTAGGAGCTTGCTTGGAGATGACCGGGGAGGCGACTTCGTGCTCTTCTAAGTTTGAGGCGACCATGCATGTTGACCATGACATCGAGATTTTAGACTCTGCTACTCCCCCAAGTTCATGAGGAGACTCCCGTGCCGCAGCTGGTGAACGGTAAGAGTAGTGTTCCTTGCATTGATTTGTCCAAGACTTTTGGCTTCTTCTGACTTATTTTCTTCGTTGCAGGCCGGCGTTCAAGCCGTTATTGCCCCTTCTTGGGATGATCTCTTGGCTATTTTGAAGGACAACTATAGGTCCCTTCAGGAGAAGTGTCGAGGGATGGAGGGCTCCTGCACTGATCTGAGGGGGAGATGAGATCGTGATATCTCCCACTTTTGTCAGTTTGAGGCGGAGATGAAGGCTGAGATGACGTAGCCGCGAGGAGAGCTTCAGACAGAGAAGTCTTTGGTGGATAAGACGACACGGCTTTTGGAAAGTGCGCGAGAGGAGAACACTCTTCTCCAAATGGAGTGGACTTCTCTGAAGTTTGAGATAGGGCATCTTTATTCGGAGGAGTGCATGGCAGAGCTGAAGGCAGCGGGAGTTGCCTTGTTCAGAGATTCCATCGAGTTCATGCAACACCATTATCCATTTTCTGAGGAGTTCCGCGAGGAGGTATGAACACCGGAGGTTGAGCCATAAATGGCAGAGGTGCGGGAGGTGGCCTTCCTTCGTGGTATGTCAAAGTCCCTTAGGATGGTGTCCCGTAAGCAGGAGTGCAACATTACTGATCTTAACTTTGATGATTTGTCTGAGGATGAGCTTGCTGATGTTGAGGATGAGTATTCCTCTTTATTTGAATTTCTTTGTTTGATCTGCATTTTGTCAGTCATTGCGGCGTACTTGTGTGCTTATCTTGTTGTATCTTTGTTTGTTATGCTTTGTCTTGTTGTTTACCAGTTGTTACTGCTTGGTGCATATTCTATTGTGGTGTTATGGTGTCGTGTAGACAACTATAAGTTGCGCAAAAAATTAGAGTTGCGGAGATGAGAATGCTTAGGTGGATGTGTGGACACATGAGATTGGATAAAATTAGGAATGAAAGTATCAGTGATAAGACAGGAGTAGCACCAATTTACAGAGAAGATGTGAGAAGTTTGTCTAAGATGGTTTGGACACATACAAAGGAGACCATTAGAGACACTTGTTAGGCGTTGTGAGAGTCTAGTCACAAGGCATGTTAAACGAGGGAGGGTTAGACCAATAAAGACTTGGAATGAAACTATAAGGAAAGACATGATGTACTTAGGCATTAGTGAGATTATGAAAAAAGATATGGCACAATGGCAACAAAAGATCCATATAACCGACCCCACTATAGTGGGAAAAAGACTTCAGTGTTGTTGTTGTTGTTCTCTTTATATGGAGATGCATGCAAAAGCAAAGTTCTTTGGTCTCCACTAGATCTGGTTGGCGGGGGTGGTGAAGATTTTAGCTGTAGAATCTTCGGTCGCTGTAGTTGTTTTGGGAATGAGAGTGAGAGCAGTAGTTTTTTGGTCTCCAGGAGACCCGATCGGCGAGAGTGGTGAGGATTGGGCTGTAGAAGCTTCCACCACTGCAGTCATTTTGAGAATGAGAGTGAGAGCATCAGTTTTTTGGTCTCCAGGAGATCCAATTGGCGGGGGTGGTGAGGATTTAGCCATAGAATCTTCCTCCATTGTAGTCATTTTGGGAATGAGAGTGAGGGCAGTAGAATCAGTGGAGAAAATTTATGTCATCTCTATCTCCTGGTTGAAGAGAAGCTGAAGAGAAACACGCCCTGGTTCTTGCAGGAATTCACCTACAAGTGCGTCATGAGATGAGTTGGTCATAGATGTATCTTCTCTAGTTTCTTTCTCCATGTTGTCGGCCACATTCTCCATTGCCAAAGAAAGCCCTAAATGAAGATGGAAAACGTGAATGTAGAGGATCGAACTAGTTGTTTGAAATGCAGAGCCGCCGTAGAGCTCGAGAAATTCGGAATGCTGGCCGGAATGCTGTCCGTGAGAATGTCGTAAGGAAGAAGAAGGGGAGGAGTGGGGGAAAGTAAGAAATACGTATGGCGACTGTGACTGTCTTGAGCAATGAGTTATGAGTATGCTGTTTTTTAAAAATAAAATTATTTAAGTTCAATTCTGATGCAGTGGCCTGGCTCTTATATGGTGGCCCACTACCGGCCTGCAGGCCATGCACCCCACCCATGACCGCACCTATTCTCAGTGCGGCGGGATGTTGAGGCGGGGTCTCGAACCCACGACCCCTTGATAAAGAGCTTTCCTAACAGCTCCCATCACCAACTAAGCTGCAGCTCAATTGGTGATGGGAGCTGTTAGGAAAGCTCTTTATCAAGGGGGCGAGGGTTCGAGACCCCGCCTCAACATCCCGCCGCACTGAGAATAGGTGCGGTCATGGGTGGGGTGCATGGCCTGCAGGCCGGCAGTGGGCCGTCGTATAAGATCCAGGTCACTGCATCAAAAAAAGTGCACTTTTTTTGATGCAGTGACCTGGCTCTTATACGACGGCCCACTGCCGGCCTGCAGGCCATGCACCCCACCCATGACCGCACTTATTCTCAGTGCGGCGGGATGTTGAGGCGGGGTCTCGAACCCTCGCCCCCTTGATTAAGAGCTTTCCTAACAGCTCCCATCACCAACTGAGCTTTTATCAAGGGGGCGAGGGTTCGAGACCCCGCCTCAACATCCCGCCGCACTGAGAATAGGTGCAGTCATGGGTGGGCTGCATGGGCTGCAGCCCGGCAGTGGGCCACCGTATAAGAGCCAGGCCACTGCATCAAATTCTCTAAGAGAACTTTTTATTTTTAATTACAAAAGTTTATAATAATTTTTTTTATAAATTTATGAAATTTATATATAATAGAGATATATTTATCTCGAGCTCCACACTAAAGTCCGCTCCAACCATGCCTCCACGCGTATCACTTCCAGGATTGTTATAAATTGCATGAAATTTTTCGGGGAGGTTGGGCATTCACGAACGATGGTTCATGACCGATGTCTCTCCTTTAACGTGTGCACATCCCTATGTGCATGCATTCCTCTTTGTGTGTGCTCCCCCTTGTGCTCGTCTCTCCACCAACGTGAGCACGTCCCACCATGTGCGCGTTCCTCTTAACGTGCGCTCCCCTTTGCACGCGCCTCTCCTCCAACGTGCGCACATCCCTTCGTGCGCGTGTTCCTCCTAGCACGCGCTCCCATTTGGGAGCATCTCTCCTCCAACGTACACGCATCCCTCTGTGTGCACTCTCCCCCTCGCATGCATCTTTCCTCCAACATGCGCGGAGAGGGCTTGAAGGCGCACACTTTCATCCGTGCAAATCATGATCTCCATGGCTGGTAAGAGATACTGCAAGGTAACGACATCTCTTCTCTCGATCTTAGGATGTGTGCAATGACATATTTTCTTTTTTGCCTTTTCTTTATTGCAAATTTTGGCACCAGATCTCTCGAGTGAGAGGGATCTGGGTCAGCTCGGTTCAAAAAGAGCCACCGGGTCGATTGAGTTGTGACGTATATATGTTGTGGGGCCCGGGCCAAACCCATATTATATATTCATTGCAGAGGAGGTATTATAATTTGTTATCAGAGGGAGGTTCATGTCCAAGTTGAGGTTTAGTGGTTGATTTAGTGTAATCGGATCGCATAAAGAAGTTGTCCACATAGGAGTGTTGCAGAACTATTAGTGTCTGTGTTCAAGCTTTGCAAATAGAACTTGATTCGTTGTTTACCTTGTTTTTTGCTAAGGGTAGAAGCGACAATGCGGGGATGTTGAGGCTGCGAATTTAAATAACGAATCTTATCCAAAACGGTGAAATCGAGCAAAAGTTATCAGAATTCACCCCAGTCTGTTTTGTTAGACCAGTGAAGGCTATACGAGTTCACCAAAACTGTTTGCGCTCGATTCCGATGAGAATCGGAGAAAATACAATGCATACGCGAAATAAAATAATGTTCGGAGAGCGTAAAATGAGGAATAAAATTGGGAAGTGACTTCCGAGTGTCCCGTTGGGTGGGTGCCAGCGTGGAAAAATTTTTAGGGATGGGTCTCATTCCCAAAAGTAGGAACGGGTGTAAATAAACTTGATCATGGGTCCCACCATCCTTTCAAAATTTTCCCCATTTCAAACCCCCGAAACCAGCAGTTTCCCGACTTTCCCCTTCTTCATTCTTACCCTAGGACGACTGTAACGCCTTCTTCATTCACCCTAAGACGACTGTAAATTGGAAGAGGAAAATTCGTGCCCTGGTACTCCTCACTCTGCGCACGCCTCCTCTAATCTCTGCCGACGTAGCATAATCTCAGGCGACGGCGACACCCTCAACCCTCAGTCGTTTGTGTGAACAGAACACGGAAGGACAAGATAAAGAAGGTGCGAGGTTCTCTTGTTCAACTGTATTTCAAGTTCTATGTTTTTCAAATCCAACTGTATTTCAAGTTTTATCTATCTGAAATCCAACTGTATTGCAAGTTCTATATTGTTCAAATCCAACTGTATTTCAAGTTCTATCTGTCTGAAATCCAACTGTATTTCAAGTTCTGTGTTGTTCAGATCCAACTGTATTTCAATATATATCTATCTAAAATATAGCTGTATTTCAAGTTCTTTGTATTTCTTGTCCAACTGTATTTAATTTAGTCTGTACAAATGGATTTATTTTGTTGTACTCAGATGTCGGGCAGCAAATATTTGAGTTATCGTTGCGCAGTCTCGACTTTCGTTGCAAATGCTCGTCCCTTACTATATGTGATTTCAGATGATTCGAAGGGTGTTCTACGGGAAGCCAATGTCTTGTCTTTATTCTCTATGCCAGCATTACCGCAAAACATTCCTCTATTGTATGTCCTAGTAAAGATGTACAAAAGGGACAAGAGGTGTTTTTATTAGGAAATCATTACCTAAAGTTAATTGTTAATGAAGTAGCGATGATTCTTGGGCTACCGAATAGGGGTTGGGAATTCCTTTTTTCTAGACTCCCTTGCATGGAGCTTTCTCACAAAAATTTGCTTAATGAAATGCACACTCTTGTAAATGAGGAATGGTAAGAGAATCTCGAGCAAAAATGAGTAAATTTACTCATTAGGTATTTGCTAATTGTCTTTTTATTCCCCCTTAAGACCCTCAAGATCCCAAAATGCCTGGGCGTGTTGGATGATGGTGTGGGTGCATTGAGAGATTACAATTGGCCCAAGGCCATTCATGCTTTCTTGCATTTACAGCTAGACTGTCTAAGTCGGGCCAACGTTGTTCGAGAGGCTGACACATGTTTAGGATACTTTGAAGGCTGCTCGACAGTATTATTGGTAAGAGATGCATTTATATCTGAAAAAAATGATTGACTAATTATAAGTTTCTAACTAAAATGTGTTTTTGTAGGTGTGGTTCTTTAAACACACCAGTGTGTAGAGAGTAGTACATTTCCATGTTCGGCCTCGAATTTGTCGATGGTCAGACAAACTAAGTTACAGTGCGAAGTTTGTTTGGACTTGCGTAGTGAGCTTATGAAACCAAATCCGGTATATTTATTTAATTTGTTTTCCCAATTATACAAAGAGCTTGTCACGTATACTACTCTTTGTTATATCTTGTAGCTTAGATTCAAGTTTAGTAGTGTAGAGGAGGTTGAGAAGCCGCTCCTAGGGTCGTCGGAGGAGGAGTCTGATTTTGAAGAAATGAAAAGCAAGAAAAGGGAAGAGGAGTGAAGGCTGCCAGGAAGAAGATGACTGTCGATGATGACTCCGACTTTGAGGATATTGAGAAAGAGAAGGAGAAGATGAAGTTGGAGGAGGTACTGGAAAGGTTTTAAAAAAAACCGAAAAGATATTAATTAGCCAGGTGGATAAGGAGAAAAAGAAGAAGGAAAGGAAGAATGATAAGATAGGCAAAACAAGTGAAGATTGGAGAGGAATGAAAGCATGCATTCGTGGTTTTATACGAGAGGAGGTTAGTAAGGCTGAAGGATCTTTGAAGACCTTCTGTGAAACTTGGTTCAAGAGGCTGCAAGCTGACATGCCCCAATCCCATCGACGTACACCATCACCCAAACCATCTACTCCCCATTAAAAAGTCTCCTCCACCACATCCTTTTCACCCAACCAAACCTCGAACTCGCACTTATCAACCTGGAAAGCCCTGCAAAAGTAGACTGTTCGGAGCCAGTGCAAGGGCCACTTAAGACTTACAGGAAGAAGAAGGAACTGCTCAACTCTCAATTTTACAAAGAGCTTGTCAAGGTGCCTAGCTATCCCGGCAGACCGCATATTGCACCTCGTATTCGAGATACCGTCAAGGTGCCTAGCTATCCCGGCAGACCGCATATTGCACCTCGTATTCGAGATACCGTTGATTTTGTTCTTAATCGGTTTGACGAGAGGTAAATTTTGGTTGTCATGCACGTAGTCTCACACTAATAATTACTTTCCAATCATGTATTGATTTTAAGTATTGTTACAGCTCCAAAGTTAGTTTTTCAAGCAGGAACCTTCAACTCACAAGAGGGGCAGCAGATGATCTATTAGGAACTGGTTAGATATCTGACACTCATCTGGATGCTTATGCAGTGTTCCTTGGGTCAAAGCAAAAATGGTCATTGGGAGTAATGAATAATTTCATATACGTTTCACCAAATCACGCAGTATGTTTTTTGTGTGTCCACTTTTTAACGTGATTCATGTTGTTTATTATTACAATTTTGAACTCCTATCATTTCATTGTGCAGTATTATAAGACCAACAATGTCCGAAAATTGCCAGACCTTGTTGAGTCACATAACATTGACCAGTGTACAGGCAGTTGATCTAATACTTATGCCATGTCACATGTCTGGCCATTGGACATTGCTTGTTTGTCATCTCAAGGAACATTATTGGGAGTTCTATGATTCGCTTAGAAGTAGCTGACATCATGCCACTCTTCAAAATTTGGTACACTCGCACAACCATATGAAGGCTAAGGTTTCATTCTTCCTGACAATTTACCTTTCATGCGGGTTAGGTGTTTATACGAGGATGCTAGTGATGCTTTGCAAGACAATGGAAACGATTGTGGTGTTTTCGTGATGAAGTTCATGGAGGCGGTGTTGTCAACCAAGACAGTTGCTTGGAAAGAAATAAAGAATTGGTGTGAGGAGATGCCTAGATTTCGCGCTGAAATAACAACAAACATATTCCGGGCTTTTTCAAACGTAATTGAATCTAATGACAATTGACAATGTTGTAATTATTTAAAAGACTGATTATGATCCTGCACTAATCATATGAATGCTTCTCACGTATACTGTGTAACGCCCCCACTCATCACACGACATATAATAGTGGATCCGGCCGGGACCCCAAGCCATATGTCACAGACAAGCGACGACATTACTTGTGGAAATCAAAATCTACTCGCACCCTAACTCAAAACATTCTAGCGCAGCATTTTAAGTTAAATGAACTCAGCTCAGAGAATGTCCACTACTATATAAACTCCACATTTATATATATCCAAACCAGGAATGTATACAACTCACACACACATGGACATAAGGCCTTACAGGTTTCTCTTTACACAAATACATTTTCATACATCGGCACGCAGGCCGGCCACACATGAAATCCAACCACGCTTTCTTCGCACGGCCTTCAAGGGCCTTTAGCAACAGTCCATCCATTCCGCTCATTTCATTTCAAGCAGCAGCACCTGCAATTACATATCCACCAAAGAGCGGCAAATAAAGTAACGGTCAGCTTTAGCTGACCAATTATAACGACCCTACCCCTTACCCGGGGCAGTGGTTCCTTCCCTGTATGCATTGCCATATCATAATCTTTATCAATTTAGCAATCACAACCAAATCACAAATGTCGGTATCCACCTGACACTCCGTGCACTCAGGGCACCTTTTTGGTGTACCGGACTCCGTGGTAACACCACCGATCAGAGGTTATTAAATTTTTTGCCGGCCAGTCCTTGTCCACCAGCGCGCAGACTGGCGACATTCCTCCCAAACCACTCAGAGGTGAGAACCTTACGGCAAACTTGAGCATTAATAGATCGATCCACCATTGTGGTGCAGCAAGAAGGGTCTGCCTCGCTTTTGCCCAAACATTGCCACCAATCGCCCTCCCACAACCAGGGCAGGTCAGCCTTTCCCGTTGCCCAAATCATCAGTAGCGCGGTACTAGATGCGGGTCGGCCTTCCCTCCTGATTAGCCGCAGCTTTTCGCTCTCCTAGAGCAATTAGCTCTCATAGCGCTCACACCATAAGGAGCTTACGCAAAGCATCCAAGATCCATTCAACCATACATCCAAACATCCATACATACCATTCACAGTTATAAAGCATGCAATTATCAAATACACGGAGTCTTCTCCAGTTTACCCATGATCATCACCAATCTAGACTACCCGTCCAGATGGGCTTCACACAACATGCATATGCCGTACTCCACACTTCCGGCTCTAGATGCAGACTTAACCAAGGAATCGCTTACAATTTCCACCTCTTGTTGGAGGATTCCATGCACATGCATAAAGAAAGGACTTCGATGTCCAAGAAGGAGATCGTTACCCTTGAAGATCGCTTTGGCGCCATGAAGTAGCCGGATGGAAGTCACCGCCTCGGCTTTGCCTTCATGAACCCGCTCTCGGATCTTCAATCTGCACTCCGCAACTCCTCCAGCAGCTGCCTTTCCTTCTTCCTTTCCTTCCCTTAGCCTCTCCCTTTCTCTTTCTCTCTCTTGGAATAAGAAGAAGAAGAAGAAGGAGATGAGAATGAGGAAACCATCCTCATTTCTTGGCCATATAAGCACAGGGAAGAAGCCTGACCCTTGGATTCAGGATAAGGGAAATGAATGGCTCGGATTTACCCAAAAATACTCTGAACATGGCCTGATACGCCCTGTGACACGCCCGTGTCATAGGATTTATCACCTAAGCGGCAGGCGGCTGACTTAGCCAGACCAGTACATGGCCATGTGACATGCCCGTGTCACAGGTCGTGTCACATGACAAGCCTACCTACACACCCGTGTCACTGGCCGTGCGCTCACACAGCATAATCTACACTTCACCTGAGCGGGACACGGCCCTGGGACACGCCCGTGTCCCAGGCCGTGTTCACCTGACACACCCATGTCCCGCAACACACAGATTCCTCAATGAAACCCTCAAGGGACGCGCCCTGGGACACGCCCGTATACTGCCTACTCGACGATCGTTGAGACCATTTTGTCGACATAGGGGGGGACACGCCCTCTGACACGCCCGTGTCGGATGGTACACGCCCGTGTCGGATGGTACACGCCCATGTTGTAACACCCTCATCCGTCGCATGGCATATAATAGAAGGTCCAGCTGGAACCCGAAGACATATACCACAGACAGTCGGAAGGGTTACATAAGAATATCCAAACATTCCAAATAAGACTACTCATCCTACACAGAGCATTCTAGCGGAAGCTTTTAAAGGTAGAAAGAACCCAAAGTTGTATCTAATAAACAGTCCACAATCATAACCACTGGAATGAAATAATAATACACTGAAAGAAACTTGGCCTTATGGCCTTACAGAGGTTCACTTAATTAAATAATGTTTTCCATACATCGGCTCGCAGGCCGGCCACACATGACAAGAGTAAAGTACAACTAATCGCTTTGGCCTTCTAGGGCCAACACAGCAACATGGGCTCCAGCCCGCTACTTGGTACTCGGCTTCGCAGCACCTGCAAGCAACATCCCACCGCACGGTGGCAAACAAAGCAACGGTCAGCCAAAAGCCGACCAAATTATAACGACCCTGCCCCTTGCTCGGGACGGCGGTGCTCTTTCCCTACATATCATTAGCCCAGTAAAACAATAAAGCGCAATTATACTACGCCACAGGTGTAGGCTCGCACAGCCAAACACCTCGTGCACTCGGGGCACATTAACGGTGAATCCTGACACTTCAGCATCTTCACCACCATCCCAAAGATGGCAACCACGTGAGCATTTAGCCTTTCTGACCACCGTCTAAGGCTCCCGACTATGCCAACGGCCAGTCCCCTTTTCGGGTCTCTCGCACCGAACCACATAGCCTAGGTCCAATTCCACTTGCCCGTTGCTCACACCACGTAGTCACTTTAAGACATACGCACGAGCCAAGCTTCTCTCGGATCCCAAAACTTTTCCAAACAATCACATAACCCAGTTATGTTCAAGGTCGGTTCCCTGACCGCCAAGTTAGCAGAACACGTTTCCGCTCAGTTTTTCGGGTGCGCCTTGGAGCTAACCTCCAAGGATCCCTGCTGCAATCTACCGTGTATAAACCCAAAGCACAGAGTATTCTCCGGCAAATCATAACAAATGCAACATCACCGATCCAGACCAACATGTCCGGGTAGGTTTCACACACAATGCCTATGCCCGTACTTCGATTCCGGACTCTATATGCAACACAAGGGGGACTATTCACATCAACCCCAAGGAACACCACGCACTCACCGCACACTCGCGGGAGCGGGATTCCCTATGCAGAAAGGAAGAGCTTCACATGCTCAAGTAGAGAATTGTTACCCTTGTAGTCCGCTTTGGCGCCATGGAAAAACTACACTGATGGAAATCTTCGCAACGAACTTTCCTCCACGGATCCGCTCTTAGATCTCAAAACGGTGCTCCGATGCTCCGCTGGTGGCCGAAATCCCCCTTCTTCTTCCTCCTCTCTCTAACTCCTTGGAAAGAGAAAGCTTGGAGAGAAATGAAGGATTAACTCCCCTAATCCCGGCCTTAACAGAGCAGGAAACCATCTGGGTCGTTGGATCTTATTTAAAGAAAACGAACGTCTCAGATCTGCTCAAAAAAATCCCCAAACCTGGGCCGAACACGGCTTGGCACATGGCCCTGTCCTAGACCGTGTGCCTCGATCCAGGCATGATTGTCGAACACAGAGACTCACACGAGCTACGACACGCCCGTGTCTCACTCGACACGCCCGTGTCGGATCCTCGACACGCCCGTGACTAGGGGCGTGTCACATATAACCGCCACGGTAATGGACACGACCCAACTGAACACGGGTAGGGACATGGGTATGAACACGCCCGTGTCACCCGGTAATCGTCGAGCAAAAATCGTCGATCGTCGAACGCAGAGGGTCACTCAACAATCGTCGAGTGTCATTCATCGATCGTCGAACGTAGGGGGACACGCCCTCCCGACACGCCTGTGTCGCCTGGCGTGTTCCTCCCGAACACTTTTCGTCGAACTCAATCGGCTTTCGAGAACACGGGTACAGACATGGATCGGCACACGCCCGTGTCAAATGACAGGCCCGTGTCATTCAGTCGTGTTTCTAGTCGTGTCCTTCTCGGGATGAAAACGGCCAAAACACCAGTCAGATACGGCCTTGGACACGCCTGTGTCCTAGGCCGTGTACCCTTATACCAGCACCAAAAATCCCTTTTTATGCGACCAACTCAAATACAATTTTCGGGGTGTTACAAATCTCCCCCACTTAAGGAATTTCGTCCCGAAATTAAGTAAAGGTACACAAATCTAAATGATACCTGAGTGAAATAACTCGGGGTATTCCTCCAACATAGCTTGCTCTTGCTCCCATGAAAGCTCCTCACGTCCGCAATTGTCCCAACGGACTTTAACCATTTGGACTTCCTTATTGCGGAGTTGTTTGACTGTAACGTCTTCAATACGTACTGGCTTGACCCTTGTTGTCAACTCATAATCAACTGGTACTTGATTGTCCGCAATGATCTGCGAAGGCTCTTGCACCGCCTTACGCAACACCGACACATGGAACACGTCATGTAGCCCACTCAATTCCACCGACAGCTTCAATCTATACACCGCTTCGCCAACACGCTCCAGGATTTCAAATGGTCCAAGGTATCTCGGACTCAGCTTCTTCAAGCGTCGAACCCGCGAGACACCCTTGAACGGCTTGATTTTTAAGTACACCCAGTCGCCAAAATTGAACTCCACATTCCTATGTTTGGCGTTATAGTACTTTGACTGTCTGTCCTGAGTGATCTTTAACCGTTCTTGAATTGTTTGTATCATTGAAGTGGCATCTTCCACCGCTTGACGTTTGTAAAGCTTCGACTCGCCCATCTCCAACCAAGACAACGGCGTGCGACACTTTCTCCCGTATAAGGCCTCGAAAGGCGCCATTCCAATACTCGCCTGAAAGTTGTTGTTATATGCAAACTCCACCATGTACAGGTGATCTTCCCACTGCTTTCCAAAATCTAGGACGCACATGCGAAGCATGTCCTCCATCGCCCGGTTGACCCTCTCGGTTTGGCCATCCGTCTGTGGATGAAAGGCTGTGCTTAACTTTAGCTTAGTACCCAACAGACTATGCACCAACCTCCAGTCATTCGACATGAAGCATCCATCTTGATCACTAACAATACTGCGGGGCACGCCATGCAATCGTACAATATTCTCCACATAGAGTTTGGCTAACTTTTCCACCGGATCTTCCTTCCTGATCGGGATGAAGTGCGACACCTTTGTCAACCTATCTACGACCACCCAGATGGCGTCGTTTCCCCTCTGCGACCTCGGCAAACCATACACAAAATCCATAGATATGTCGTCAAATTTCCATTCTGGGGTAGGTAGGGACTTCAAGAAACCTCCGGGCTTCTGGCATTCCGCCTTCACCAATGCACAAGTACGGCACTTGGCCACATAAAGTGTTGCATCCTTCTTCAATCCTGGGCACTAAGACAATTTCTTCATGTCTCTATACATCTTTGTGCTTCTCGGGTGGATCGAGTACTTGGTATGATGAGCCTCGTACATCAACTCCTCCCGAAGATTATCCGCACTAGGAACGCATAGGCGACCGTCCTTCCTTAGCAACCCATCCTCAACAGCAAACTGGGAATTTGACCCATCCAAGGATTCATCCAAGATCTGCTTCATACTGTTATCCTGAACCAAAGCCCGCCGAACTCTATCAGCTAGGTCACACTGCACCTCTGTCCAAAACAGTTTCGCCTCAACACTAGACTGCTTGTCGACCCAAGATATCTCCAAAGCCTCCAACTCACAGACTAATCTCTCATCATGTATCGATAACCAGTTGGCCTGCGCAGGAGTCCTGCAACTCAACGCATTCGCCACTGCATTTCCTTTAGCAGGCACATAATGAATCTTGAAAGTGTAGTCCCCTAAGAACTTCATCCACCTCTGCTGCCTCATGTTCAGATCCTTTTGATCCAATAGGTACTTCAAGCTCTTATGATCGCTGTAAATATCAACCTTCACACCATACAGATAGTGCCTCCACAGCTATAGTACAAATATCACGGTCGCTAATTCTAAGTCGTGAACCGGATAATTCCTCCCATGAACCTTCAGTTGTCGCGAACCATAGGCTATCACTCTCCCATGTTGTAGCAGAACACAGCTCAAACCACTGCCCGAAGCATCACTATAGATTTTGAACCCCTCGGTTCCACTTAGGGAACATAAAATAGGCGCTGTGGTCAACCGCCTCTTCAACTCTTCAAAAGCCTGTTCGCACTCCGGAGACCACACAAACTTCTGATCCTTCCTAGTCAACGTCGTGAGTGGTAGCGCTATCCGCGAGAAGTTCTTTACGAAGCGCCTGTAGTAGCCAGCAAGCCCCAGAAAACTCCGGACCTCTGCTACTGTAGTCAAAGCAGGCCACACCCGTATCGCCACTATCTTCGCCGGATCCACAGCTATCCCTTCTCCACTAACAACATGACCAAGGAACGCTATCGAGGATAACCAAAATTCACACTTGGAGAACTTAGCATACAACTGATTCCTCCTCAACGTCTCCAACACCATGTGTAGATGATTGTAGTGGTCCTCCTCGCACTGCGAGTACACCAGGATATCATCGATAAATACTATCACGAAACGATCCAGGTACTCTCTGAACGTCCTGTTCATCAGATCCATAAATACGGATGGCACATTGGTCAAACCAAACGGCATGATCGTGAACTCATAATGCCCAAACCGCGTACTGAATGCTGTCTTTGGGATGTCGTTCTCCCTTATCCTCAACTGGTAGTAACCGGATTTCATATCTAACTTTGAATATACCGTTGACCCAACCAACTGATCAAATAGATCATCAATCTTGGGGATCGGATATTTGTTCTTCTCCGTAAGCTTGTTCAACTCTCGATAGTCAATGTAGAGTCGCAAGCTCCCATCCTTCTTCTTAATGAAAAGAACTGGTGTGCTCCAAGGCGACGAACTTGGATGCACATACCCTTGCTCCAACAACTATTGAAGTTGCGCCTTCAACTCCGCCATATCTCGCGGCGCTATCCGATATGGAGAGCGTGACACTGGTTTGGCACTCGGTACCAGCTCAATGGTAAAATCAATCTCCCGCTGAGGATGGCCTCCTGGGAGATCATCTGGGAACACATCAGGATACTCTGACACAACTGGGATACTGTTAATACTTGGCTTAGGCGTCGAAGTCTGCACAAGAGTGACAAACAGCTCTGCCCCAGACCGAACTGCCTTGATCACCTAAAGGGCTGACATCAAAATCTTACCCGACCCCTTCATGCCCGCAAAAGTAGTCTCCTGATCAGTGTTCAGACCCAACTTAACTTCCTTACGGTTGCAATCAATGCATGCACCCTGCTCCAAGAGCCAATCCATACCGAAGATTACGTCGAACTCCACTAACGGTAGAACCAACGCTCGCAAATCAAACTCCTGGTCTCCAATCCGAATCTTCACTACGCAGACCCTATCCGCGCGCATTGAGCACTCATTGGGCAACAACACATCCAATTTGTCTTTTTCATCGAGGACGGAACCCCGATGCGCGATATGAATTTTTCGGACAAGAAGGAATGTGATGCTCCCGTATCAAACAGGGCTCTCACCGGAAACTCAAAGATCAACACAAAGCCTAGCACCAACAAAAGTAAGCTAACAAATACGAAGGTAACAACTATAAAAGTTAAACCACTATAATTTAACTCATACCTGTCACCATGTCCGCCTGCTTTATGGCCTCTTGCAGACCAAGGTTGTAAACTCTAGGTTGGGCTGGAGCATGGTGGGATGCGGTTGACTCCACCGCCTTCCCTTTCTCCTCATAAGTCGCTCCAAGCTTCCTCTCGGACTTTGCACGTCTGCTCCAACACTCACGAGCAAAATGCCTCGTCTTCCCGCAGTTGTAGCAAGCTCCTAGGACTCGACTTGTAGTTGCCCCCGACGCACCAGACAGGGGGGCTGAGTTCGAAGTCCTCTGTTTCTTGTCCCACCTGCAGAAACTTGACTTGGTATTTGGCACCTTGAACTCAGACTTCTTTTCTCCTGGGTCCTTCTTCTCTTGAACTTTATTAACGACCTTCTCCAACGATCGGGCCGAATTGACCAAGGCTAGGAAGCCTTGCGCCTTAGGCCCAGCAAGTAGTAGTTGTAGATCACCGCGTAGACCCTCATAAAACCGGTTGGTCTTTCGTTCTTCTTCCAAAAACGTAGCACCAGCATAACGACCAAACCGTGTGAACTCATGGAGATACTCATCTATGCTTCTGGCTCCCTGAGTCAAACCAAGATACTGATTCTCCATCTCCAACTTCTGAGCAGAGGGTAGGTATCTGGCCAAGAATAATCTAGAGAATTCCTCCATCGGCACATCAGCAAGTTGCCTTCCCACTAGAAGATGAAACTCCAACTCATCCCACCACAGCCTCGCTTCGCCAGTCAAAAGGAACGTCGCTATGGTGGTCTTCTGCCACTCCTCAATTAACGTGGCTGTCAAGACCCTCTTTATCGAAGAGAGCCAGTCCTCAGCTTGAGCTGGCGTTCCAACCCCATCGAACCTCGGAGGATTAAAGCCCATTACATGCTTGAGCTGCTTCTCCGTAGCTCTCCTCGGCTCTACCAGATCAACTGTTGCGCGCTCCACCACTCTCAGCTCTGCCGCCCTAACCGGTTCTTGCTCATTCGCAGGAGGTGTGCGATGCATTTGCCCTGCAGGTTGGGCATTTATCATTGCAAATACCGCCTCAGCCACCAACCTGATGGTTTCCGCTGAAGGAGGTGTTGTAGGCACGTCCCTTGGTGCACTACTTTCCACTAATTGCGGACACTCTGACTGACCAGCACCGCTCCTAGCTGCCTATAGTAGCAAAGACACATGATTAGATGACAAACAAATTGCTAAAAGCAATCATTGGAACACTCAGATTCTACAAAACAAGTGTATTTTTTTCATTCCTAAGTGGACATTCATGGGTTCTTTTTGATGTTATAACGATGACGCACACATGTGCTCACCACCCCTTAAAAGAATTCGCCCATGAATTCAGTTAAGTCTGACCGTAACCAGAAGTCTGATACCAAATTGTAACACCCCCATCGGTCACATGGCATATAACAGAAGGTCCAGCTGGAACCCGACGACATATACCACAGACAGTCGGAAGGGTTACATAAGAATATCCAAACATTCCAATTAAGACTACTCGTCCTACACAGAGCATTCTAGCGGAAGCTTTTAAAGGTAGAAAGAACCCAAACTTGTATCCAATAAACATGAATGTCCACAATCATAACCACTGGAATGAAATAATAATACACTGAAAGAAACTTGGCCTTATGGCCTTACAGAGGTTCACTTAATTAAATAATGTTTTTCATACATCGGCTCGCAGGCCGGTCACACATGACAAGAGTAAAGTACAACTAATCGCATTGGCCTTCTAGGGCCAACACAGCAACATGGGCTCCAGCCCGCTACTTGGTACTCGGCTCCGCAGCACCTACAAGCAACATCCCACCGCACGGTGGCAAACAAAGCAACGGTCAGCCAAAAGCCGACCAAATTATAACGACCCCACCCCTTGCTCGGGACGTCGGTGCTCTTTCCATGCATATCATTAGCCCAGTAAAATAATAAAGCGCAATTATACTACGCCACAGGTGTAGGCTCGCACGGCCAAACACTTCGTGCACTCAGGGCACATTAACGGTGAATCCTAACACTTCAGCGTCTTCACCACCATCCCAAAGATGGCAACCACGTGAGCATTTAGCCTTTCTGACCACTGTCTAAGGCTCCCGACTATGCCAACGGCCAGTCCCCTTTTCGGGTCTCTCGCACTGAACCACATAGCCTAGGTCCAATTCCACTTGCTCGTTGCTCACACCATGTAGTCACTTTAAGACGTACGCACGAGCTAACCTTCTCTCAGATCCCAAAACTTTTCCAAACAATCACATAACACAGTTATGTTCAAGGCCGGTTCCCTGACCGCCAAGTTAGCATAACACGTTTCCGCTCAGTTTTCCGGGTGCGTCTTGGAGCTAACCTCCAAGGATCCCTGCTGCAATCTACCGCATAGAAACCCGAAAACCCAAAGCATGGAGTCTTCTCCGGCAAATCATAACAAATGCAACATCACCGATCCAGACCAACATGTCCGGGTAGGCTTCACACACAATGCATATGCCCGTACTTCGATTCCGGACTCTATATGCAACATAAGGGGGACTATTCACATCAACCCCAAGGAACACCACGCACTCACCGCACACTCGCGGGAGCGGGATTCCCTATGCAGAAAGGAAGAGCTTCACATGCTCAAGTAGAGAATCATTACCCTTATAGTCCGCTTTGGCGCCATAGAAAAACGACACGGATGGAAATCTTCGCAACGAACTTTCCTCCACGGATCCGCTCTCAGATCTCAAAACGGTGCTCCGATGCTCCGCCGGCGGCCGAAATCCTCCTTCTTCTTCCTCCTCTCTCTAACTCCTTGGAAAGAGAAAGCTTGGAGAGAAATGAAGGATTAACTCCCCTAATCCCAGCCTTAATAGAGCAGGAAACCATCTGGGTCGTTGGATCTTATTTAAAGAAAACGAACGGCTCAGATCCGCTCAAAAAAATCCCCAAACTTGGGCCCAACACGGTTTGGCACACGGTTGTGTCCCAGGCCGTGTGCCTCGATCCAGGCACGATTGTCGAACACAGAGACTCATACGGGCTACGACACGCCCGTGTCGGATCCTCGACATGCTCGTAACTAGGGGGCGTGTCACATATAACCGCCACGGCAACGGATACGACCCAACTGAACACAGGTAGGGACACGGGTATGAACACGCCCGTGTTACCCGGTAATCGTCGAGCAAAAATTGTCGATCATCGAACGCAGAGGGTCACTCGGCAATCGTCGAGTGTCGTTCGTCGATCGTCGAATGTAGGGGGACACGCCTTCCCGACATGCTCGTGTCGCCTGGCGTGTTCCTCCCGAACACTTTTCGTCGAACTCAATCGGCTTTCGGGAACACGGGTACAGACACGAATCAGCACACGCCCGGGTCAAATGACATGCCCGTGTCATTCAGCCGTGTTTCTAGTCGTGTCCTTCTCGGGATGAAAACGGCCAAAACACCAGCCAGACACGGCCTTGGACACGCCCGTGTCCTAGGCCGTGTATGTAACACCCCGGAGTTTTTGATTGCGTATGCATGTTGGGCGTTACGTTGGCTTTGACCGTTGTTCGAGCATAGTTTTTCCTGCGGGCTTGCGAGTGGTTGTTTTGGTAGCCGAGTTGCACGATTCCCCAGCAAACCGGAGTCCAAATTGGGGACTCGGTGAGGCCTCTTAGGGAATGCTTGCACTTTTTCGCGCCCGGGTAATGTTGCTCAAAACGGGTTGCTGGTACAGGAAACAAAAAAAAGGTAAAAAGTTCTTAAGGCAAAAATGGTCTAGGACGACACAGAAACACTTTTCAAAACAGGAAAAACTAGTCGTTTTTATGCGTGACACGCCCCCTGACACGGGCGTGACCCAGGGCGTGACCTGGGCGTGACCTCCTTGACTCGACGAATTTTTCTTGTGTCGAGTGGAGCTCGACGAATGGGGTACACGCCCCGTGACACGGGCGTCTCACGGGACGTGTCCCGCAATGTCGAGTGTCGAGTGTCGAGTGTCGAGTGTCGAGTGTTGAGTGTCGGGTGTCGAGAGAGGGGACACGTCCTGTGACACGGGCGTGTCACAGGGCGTTTCAAGCTGTGTCGAGTGTCGACACTTTGTGTCGACGAGGTGGCGAGACACGGGCTACACGCCCTAGGTCACGGGCGTGACCGACCCATCACGGGCGTGTACCCGGCCGTGTACCGTGTGGATAAACTTGGATTTGCCGACTTTCTGCGCCGCTTAAGGTACACGCCCTGTGTCACGGGCGTGACACAGGGCGTGACAGGCCCGAAAATCGACTTTTTCCAGTTTTTTTGTGTCGTTCATTTCCTTGAGTCTGCATCTAACGGTCCAGCTCTGTTCTGGAGGAAATAAGGCCGAAACAAAGATTTCTCCTCCTCATTTCACCTTCTTCTTCATCTTCTTTCTCATTCCAAAAGGAACTCAAGGGAGCAAGGGCTAAAGCAAGGCAAGGAAAGAGAGGAGCAGCCGTCACGGCGTCGTCTCGGTTCAGGCAAGCGGTGTTCTTCACCCTTGCCAATCTTCTTTCTTGTTCTTTGCTTGTACAAGATAGCTAGTTTTTCTCTTTCAATTTTCCTAGCTTATTCTTCTTGTTTTGGGTTATTCCTCACTAGCCTCATTATGCTCTTGAATTTCCCTATGCTTAATGAATTCGATTTTCCATGCTTAGTTTAGTTTAGTTATCCAGTCTATACTAGGTTGATTCATGTAGTTTATCTTGTTCATGTGATTCATGTAGCTAAGTTGATTCATGTTCATGTAGTCTTTCTTCTTCATGTGATTCTTCCTTGTTCATATCAAAAGCATGTGATTCTTTCTTGGTCCTAATCATATGATTCATGTAATTTTCGTTAATCAAACTCTATCACGTTTGACATAACGTTGGCAATTTGTAGTCATGTGTGAGGATGAAGGGAAGTGTGTACTTGGGTTATGGTGAGATTTGCTTGTGGTGTTACGCTTAGGTTTGTTTATGGTGAGTTTTGCGAGGCGAATTGTGAACCATGGCAGAAGCGTTTGTGTGAGGATTCGGTAAGGGGTGGTGTGGGTTAAGCCTTTGTGACCATCGGGTTTGGATTTGTGGTGTAGAGCACCATTTTGCCCCGATTTGGGCTGGCTTTTATTGGTGTGTTCCACTTTAGGGCTGCCACCAAAAGACCCTTGCTGAATCGCATTTAACCGCTGCTTATGTTTCATTCGGATAGTGGTTTCTTGTACTAAGGATGATGGAATGAGCATGTGTTTTGCCTTTTTGCTCCTGCGGGTTGAGCAGGACTTGATGAAAATTGTACGCACTTGGTGCGTTTGGTACTTTGGATTGATAGTGTTTACTACTTGTTTTCCACCTGTTTTTGTTCACTCATTTTACTTACATGAAACATTGCTACGGGGTCGGTAAGCCCCTTCGTCATATTTTCGGAACTTCCTACAATATTGTATAGCTTTGATGATTGCTGAGGTGTTCTTTCTTGAATGCCTCAGGTGCAGGGTGTAGCCGGTTGAGCGGCTAGTGCTTGGATAGAGTTTCTTAGGAGCTAGCCGAGCTTACTTAGCGAGGTAGTTCTTTTCTTTGTTGTACAGACATACATGTGCCCCAATGGGTTCGTGTCAGCTTGTTGGCGCGCATTGGTGGTTTTCTTTACTTGTGATATATGAATACTAGACTGATAATGTGACTCATTTGGATGAGATGATGTCTTCTTGCTCTTGGGAAGGATTTATGGTAGGTTGCATTAGGTATTTTTAAGCTAAACAAACCTATTATTGTATAACATGCATAACATGTTTTGGTCACCGAACACGTATTTTCCAACTGACGTAAACAAAGATGATTTCTGATAGTAGTATCAATATAAACTGCATATAGGAGATCGTCATAACTAAACAAAGTATTTCCGCCGCGTATAACCACACATTTTAATGCCTAAGGCCGAGGGATACGGCCATTAAACTCAAAGGTTTTCTTACATTTAACTGCTGGATTTCAACGCATAAATCAAGGGTTGCATGAGCGTGTGCAGTTATCCCCCGCACGGCGTGGCATCATAACCCGTAGTTCCTCTTGCTCTGATACGATGTACTCGTTGAGGAAATGCGGGTTGTGACAGTTGGTATCAGAGGGAGGTTTGCTGGACAATTGGTCGGGCAAACATTCTTTTTTGGTTGTAAGCATCATATCATACACACACCGAGGTGCCATCAGTATGTCTTGGCCGAAGCACGCACACTCCACTCATGGCATGACAAGAAGTATACGGGGCATATTATGTAGTATGGGATGCATAATATGTGGTTGTATATGGATCCACCATAGGGGCAACATGTGCGGGTTATGTAGTATGGGATGCATAACCTTACCACATGAATGCGACTAGCACGTTTTCTTTTCTTTGTTGCATGCAATGCTATGTAGTATGGGATGCATAGCATTGTGATGTGTACAACCGCTCATGGCATGCATTAAGGCCTTTTCTAGACTGCATCGCACAGCACGCATAACATAACATTGCATGAGCACAACGTGTCAAGCTAAGATTTACATGATGACACCTGTACACTCATGGTTTTGGGTCAAATAAAGTCATGCATTCATCGGTTAGGCACAAGTTAGTGGGATGACGGTGAGTCATCGTTAGGCTAGGCATACCATCATTCTCAAACTTCCAGAGCAAGTTAGCGGTTGATGTTCATATTTCTATATGTATGGTCTGTACATAGCCGTTGTGTGTTGTTGGGTTTGAGTTTAACAAGAGTGAACGTGTTGATAGGATGTCGAAGCGTCCAGTGACAAGGCAAACTCCCCAATCCGAGGGCGAGTCTTCGGGCGCGCAGAATAATGCCCTGATGGATAGTCTACGCCAAAGTAATGAGGCTTTGACGAGGCAGGTGCAGGAAGTGCAGTCCCAGCTCCAAGCTATGTCATCAGCGATGTCTGGGCTGGCACCAAGAGGGCAAGAGACTATTAGAGGCCCCACCATTTCTACTCCTTCCGTGGCAGGGATACCCCCAGTTGTGGTTCCTCCTGCGATGACTTTCATCTCGCAGTTTCAGTGACTTGGACCACCGACTTATGATGGAAAAGCGGACTTTGTGATCTTGGATGATTGGGTAATCACGTTGGAAGAGATGTTTGTTTATTCTGGCGTTACCGAGGACCAGAAAGTGATGCTTGTCGTCTATCAACTAAAAGGGTTGGCGAAAGGTTGGTGGTTGCGAGAAAAGGAGAGCCTAGGGGCGGGATGTTCGTGGGAAGCCTTCAAAGAAATGTTACGGCGCAAGTTTCTACCGGCAGTTGAAAGGGACCGCTTGATGAATGACTTCTTGTACCTGAAACAGAGAAAACTCACAGTTAGTGAGTATGAAATTGAGTTTAGCAAGTTAAGTCAGTTCGCTCCGAGCTTGGTGACGACGGAAGCTGATCGAGTAAAGAGATTTCTTGGCGGACTCCACAGCAACGTGCAGCAGTTCGCAAGTGTTTATGGAGCGATGAGTTACACTACTGTGGTTGAGGCTGCTTTGAAGGTTGAAGCTATCGAAACTGCAAAACAAAGAGGACGGCTGATGAGGAAGGATAAGAGTAAGCTGGTGGGAGGGAAAAGCTCCCAAGACTCAGACGTAAGAAAGAGGAACAAGGAGACGTGTAGCTTCTATGGCCGAGCCGGTCACCCGTTTGAGAAATGTTTCAAGCGATTGGGGATGCAGAAGAAGGAGCAGGTGCACGCCATTCAGGGTGCGTCAACCAGAGACTTGGAGTGTACAGCTTGTGGGGGAAGAGGTCATGATATGAGCCGCTGCTGGGTTAAGGACATGGTATGCTTCCAGTGTGGCAAGCAGGGACATCGCAAGGCAAGGTGCCCACAAAACCAGCTAGTGCTACAGCCAATGCCACTCCAGGCTTTGCCTCCGCCTCCGCGTTTGGACAAAGGAAAAGGGAAGTTAAATGTGATTTCCT
This sequence comes from Platanthera guangdongensis, assembly GCA_039583875.1. Taxonomy (NCBI): domain Eukaryota; kingdom Viridiplantae; phylum Streptophyta; class Magnoliopsida; order Asparagales; family Orchidaceae; genus Platanthera; species Platanthera guangdongensis. Next base: position 23,421,510 of record CM077156.1, read on the forward strand.
CAGAGGAAGCTCAGATGTCACCCCAGGTTATCTCAGGTTCGATTCATTCCTCTGGTTCACGTTTTGTTTATGTCTCTTATGTGTAGTGCTTAGCGACATATGTACCCTTATAGGACACTTTAAGGTAAAGAACCGTTGGGCGCGTGTTCTCTTTGATTCTGGCGCGACCCATTCATTTGTGGCTCGAACCTTTCTGGATCGGTATCATTTGACACCAGATCGAGTGGGGAATGCCTTTTTGGTGAAGTTTCCTTCCAGTGCTTCTGTGGTGGCAGACTGGGGTCTTCTTGCTTGTCCCATTTTGTTGGGCGATTTCGTAGCAAAGGCTGATTTCAAGGTGCTCGATTTGGAGGATTTTGACGTCATTCTGGGTATGGACTGGTTATCTCGCTATGATGTCGTCATCCAGTGCAAAGGGAAGCGCTTGGATTTTATCAAGGACAATGGTCAGCCGGGAAGTGTTTATGGTGATTCATGCCAGGATACTCCAGGGATTTCGGCGGTATGTGTTCGGACGTTGTTTGTTTCCGACTATTTTACTTGTCTAGTCTCAGTTGTGGGGACTAGTGCTGTTTTGCCGCGTTTGTAGGAGATTTCGGTTGTGCGTGACTTCCCAGATGTTTTTCCTACTGATCTTCCTGGTCTTCCCCCTGATCGTGATGTTGAGTTCGTTATTAATTTGGAACCGGGTACGCAGCCTATTGCGAAAGCGCCGTACAGAATGGCCCCGCGTGAGCTATCATAGTTGCGTACCCAGCTGGATGACTTATTGGCAAAAGGGTTTATCAGGCCGAGTTCATCACCTTGGGGTGCACCGGTGTTATTTGTGAAGAAGAAAGATGGGTCGATGCGGCTTTGCATCGATTACCGGGAGTTGAACAAGGTGACGATTAAAAACAAGTACTCACTGCCAAGAATCGATGATTTGTTTGATCAACTGCGTGGCAGTTCCGTATTTTCGAAGATTGATCTCCGCTCGGGCTATCATCAGCTCAAGGTCCGGGAGTCTGATATTCCGCGGACTGCATTTCGATCAAGACATGGCCATTTTGAATTTCTGGTGATGTCGTTTGGTTTGACCAACGCACCATCAACCTTCATGGATATGATGAACAGGGTGTTCAAGGACTACTTGGATAAGTTTGTGGTAGTTTTTATTGATGACGTTCTTTTCTACTCTCGTAGTGCTGAGGAGCATGAACAGCATCTGCGATTGGTATTGGCCACTTTACGAGACCAAAAGTTATTCGCCAAGCTAAGCAAATGCGAGTTTTGGTTGCCTCAAGTTGCCTTTCTGGGTCATGTCATTAATCACCATGGAATTTCAGTGGATCCCGAAAAGATTGCTGCAGTCATGGAGTGGAGAAGACCAGAGACACCCAAGGAAATTCGGAGCTTCTTGGGCTTGGCCGGCTATTATCGCAGATTTGTCGAAGGTTTTGCTACGTTGGTTGCACCTTTGACTCGCTTAACCCAGAATCATGTGGCGTTTGAGTGGAATGACAAGTGTGAGGCCTCATTCCGTGAACTCAAGAACAGGTTATGTACCGCTCCTGTGTTGATCTTGCTGACGGAAGGGATAGATTATGACGTTTTTGTGGATGCGTCGCACGTTGGACTTGGATGTGTGTTAATGCAAGACAAAAATGTGATTGTGTATGGGTCTCGGCAATTGAAAAGTCATGAAAAGAACTACCCAACGCATGATTTGGAGTTCGCAGCGGTGATATTTGCATTGAAGTTGTGGAGACACTTACTTTATGGTGCGCAGTGTAAAATCTTTACGGATCATAAGAGTATAAAGTACGTCTTCACGCAAAAGGAACTTCATCTGCGCCAACGGCGATGGCTTGAATATGTAGCTGATTATGATGTGGACATTCAGTATCATCCGGGGAAAGCGAATGTTGTGGCCGATGCTTTGAGTCGGAAGACGGGGAAATTATTTCATCTTTCAGTCGACCGTCTTGTGGAGGAATTTCTCTTGATGGATATTTCCGTGGGCAAATATGACCCGCAAAGTCAGTCGATGGTAGAAGAACCTTCATGGCTGGTGCTTGCAAGACAACATCAAAAGGATGATCCTGATCTTTTACATTTATTTCTTCGAACTGAAAAGGGTGAATTACCGGACTTGTCGATTGATGAGGGGGGCACGTTAAAGTATCGTGGTCGATTTTGTATTCCCGCAGTTGGAGACATTCGCGAGAGGGTGTGTCGGGAAGCACATGGCTCAAGGATGGCCTACCATCCAGGCTCAACAAAAATGTACCGTGATTTGAAACAAATTGTCTGGTGGTATGGAATGAAAAGAGATATAGCGCAATTTGTATCTGAATGTCATACCTGCAAGCGGGTGAAAGCTGATCATGGGAGGCCTGGTGGCAAGTTGACACCATTGGAGATTCCAACCTAGAAGTGGGAAAGCATCTCCATGGATTTTATTACAGGTTTACCAAGATCTCCACGAGGACATGACTCCGTGTGGGTGATCGTGGATAGATTAACCAAGTGTGCTCATTTCATACCATTTAAGGTCAACTACCCGATGAAGACAATAGCGGAGCTCTATTTGAACGAGATCATCCGACTGCATGGTATGCCAGTCAATATCATTTCAGACCGGGATTCCCGATTTACTTCTCGTTTCTGGAAGAGCCTCCAAGAGGGTTTGGGAACGGATTTGCGGTATTCCACTGCTTACCACCCTCAGACGAATGGCCAAACAGAATGAGTAAATCAAATCGTGGAAGATATGATTCGATGCTACATTCTTGAGTATGGCGGAGCATGGGATGAACGTTTGCGGCTTATGGAATTCGCATATAATAACAGCTATCAAGAAAGCTTGCAAATGGCTCCGTTCGAAGCTTTATATGGGCGTCGATGTCGGACTCCCCTATTTTGGACTGAGGTTGGCGAGCGACATTTGTTGGGCCCAGAGGCGCTCGAGGACATGGAAGTTGCCGTACGAGTTATTCGGGAGAAGCTCTGAATCGCCCAAGAGCGATATGAAAAGTACGCCAACCGACGAAGGTCGGAATTAGAGTTTGCGGTGGGGGATTCCGTTTTCTTGAAAGTCTCCCCAATGGTTGGGATTAAAAGGTTTGGAAAAGAGCGCAAATTAGACCCAAGATTTGTGGGTCCCTTCAAGATTCTTGCGCGAGTTTGTGCATCTGCTTACAAAGTAGAGTTACCCGTGAACTTTCCTGGTGTTCACGACGTGTTTCATGTTAGCCAACTTTGCAAGTGTGTGCGGAATGATCAGCGAGTTTTGGATTTTGTGCCGCAATTGGCGCCAAACCTTTCTTTTGTGGAGATGCCCATCCAGATATTGGACTCCCAAGATCGCGTGTTGCGGAAAAAGAAGATTCCTATGGTCAAGTTGCTATGGAAAAATCAGAATATGGAAAGCGCGACGTGGGAGCTCGAGTCAACGATGAGGGCGGCTCACCCTCATTTGTTCCCGTAAAAAAGCTGGTATGTGAATTGGTGTTTTTGGTTTGCTACCTTATTTGATTGAGATCAAAATGATTGAAAAGTTTCGAGGCAAAACTTTTTGTTAGGGGGAGTGACTGTAACACCCCGGAGTTTTTGATTGCGTACGCATGTTGGGCGTTACGTTGGCTTTGACCGTTGTTCGAGCATGGTTTTTCCCGCGGGCTTGCGAGTGGCTGTTTTGGTAGCCGAGTTGCACGATTCCCCAGCAAACCGGAGTCCAAATTGGGGACTCGGTTAGGCCTCTTAGGGAATGCTTGCACTTTTTCGCGCCCGGGTAATGTTGCTCAAAACGGGTTGCTGGTACAGGAAACAAAAAAATGGTAAAAAGTTCTTAAGGCAAAAATGGTCTACGACGACACAGAAACACTTTTCAAAACAGGAAAAACTAGTCGTTTTTGTGCGTGACACGCCCCCTGACACGGGCGTGACCCAGGGCGTGACCTGGGCGTGACCTCCTTGACTCGACGAATTTTTCTTGCGTCGAGTGGAGCTCGACGAATGGGGTACACGCCCCGTGATACGGGCGTGTCACGGACCGTGTCCCGCAATGTCGAGTGTCGAGTGTCGAGTGTCGGGTGTCGAGAGAGGGGACACGGCCTGTGACATGGGCGTGTCACAGGGCGTGTCAAGCTGTGTCGAGTGTCGACACTTTGTGTCGACGAGGTGGTGAGACACGGGCTACACGCCCTAGGTCACGGGCGTGACCGACCCGTCACGGGAGTGTACCCGGTCGTGTACCGTGTGGATAAACTTGGATTTGCCGACTTTCTGCGCCGCTTAAGGTACACGCCCTGCGTCACGGGCGTGACACAGTGCGTGACAGGCCCGAAAATCGACTTTTTCCAGTTTTTTTGTGTCGTTCATTTCCTTGAGTCTGCATCTAACGGTCCAGCTCTGTTCTGGAGGAAATAAGGCCGAAACAGAGATTTCTCCTCCTCATTTCACCTTCTTCTTCATCTTCTTTCTCATTCCAAAAGGAACTCAAGGGAGCAAGGGCTAAAGCAAGGCAAGAAAAGAGAGGAGCAGCCGTCGCGGCGTCGTCTCGGTTCAGGCAAGCGGTGTTCTTCACCCTTGCCAATCTTCTTTCTTGTTCTTTGCTTGTACAAGATAGCTAGTTTTTTTCTTTCAATTTTCCTAGCTTGTTCTTCTTGTTTTGGGTTATTCCTCACTATCCTCATTATGCTCTTGAATTTCCCTATGCTTAATGAATTCGATTTTCCATGCTTAGTTTAGTTTAGTTATCCAGTCTATACTAGGTTGATTCATGTAGTTTATCTTATTCATGTGATTCATGTAGCTAAGTTGATTCATGTTCATGTAGCATTTCTTCTTCATGTGATTCTTCCTTGTTCATATCAAAAGCATGTGATTCTTTCTTGGTCCTAATCATGTGATTCATGTAATTTTCGTTAATCAAACTCTATCACGTTTGACATAACGTTGGCAATTTGTAGTCATGTGTGAGGATAAAGGAAGGGAACGTGTGTACTTGGGTTATGGTGAGATTTGCTTGTGGTGTTACGCTTAGGTTCGTTTATGGTGAGTTTTGCGAGGCGAATTGTGAACCATGGCAGAAGCGTTTGTGTGAGGATTTGGTAAGGGGTGGTGTGGGTTAAGCCTTTGTGGCCACCGGGTTTGGATTTGTGGTGTAGAGCACCATTTTGCCCCGATTTGGGCTGGCTTTTATTGGTGCGTTCCACTTTAGGGCTGCCACCAAATGACCCTTGCTGAATCGCATTTAACCGCTGCTTATGTTTCATTCGGATAGTGGTTTCTTGTACTAAGGATGATGGAATGGGCATGTGTTTTGCCTTTTTGCTCCTGCGGGTTGAGCAGGACTTGATGAAAATTGTACGCACTTGGTGCATTTGGTACTTTGGATTGACAGTGTTTACTACTTGTTTTCCACCTGTTTTTGTTCACTCATTTTACTTACATGAAACATTGTTACGGGGTCGGTAAGCCCCTTCGTCATATTTTCGGAACTTCCTACTATATTGTATAGCTTCGATGATTGCTGAGGTGTTCTTTCTTGAATGCCTCAGGTGCAGGGTGTAGTCGGTTGAGCGGCTAGTGCTTGGATAGAGTTTCTTAGGAGCTAGCCGAGCTTACTTAGCGAGGTAGTTCTTTTCTTTGTTGTACAGACATACATGTGCCCCAATGGGTTCGTGTCAGCTTGTTGGTGCCCATTGGTAGTTTTCTTTACTTGTGATATATGAATACTAGACTGCTAATGTGACTCATTTGGATGAGATGATGTCTTCTTGCTCTTTGGAAGGATTTATGGTAGGTTGCATTAGGTATTTTTAAGCTAAACAAACCTATTATTGTATAACATGCATAACATGTTTTGGTCACCGAACACGTATTTTCCAACTGACGTAAACAAAGATGATTTCTGATAGTAGTATCAATATAGACTGCATATAGGAGATCGTCATAACTAAACAAAGTATTTCCGCCGCGTATAACCACCCATTTTAATGCCTAAGGCCGAGGGATACGGCCATTAAACTCAAAGGTTTTCTTACATTTAACTGCTGGATTTCAACGCATAAATCAAGGGTTGCCTGAGTGTGTGCAGTTATCCCCTGCACGACGTGGCATCATAACCCTTAGTTCCTCTTGCTCTGATACGATGTACTCGTTGAGGAAATGCGGGTTGTGACAGTTGGTATCAGAGGGAGGTTTGCTGGACAATTGGTCGGGCAAACGTTCTTTTTTGGTTGTAAGCATCATATCATACACACACCGAGGTGCCATCAGTATGTCTTGGCCGAAGCACGCACACTCCACTCATGGCATGACAAGAAGTATACGGGGCATATTATGTAGTATGGGATGCATAATATGTGATTGTATATGGATCCACCATAGGGGCAACATGTGCGGGTTATGTAGTATGGGATGCATAACCTTACCACATGAATGCGACTAGCACGTTTTCTTTTTTTCGTTGCATGCAATGCTATGTAGTATGGGATGCATAACATTGTGATGCGTACGACCGCTCATGGCATGTATTAAGGCCTTTTCTAGACTGCATCGCACAGCACGTATAACATAACATTGCATGAGCACAACGTGCCAAGCTAAGATTTACATGATGACACCTGTACACTCATGGTTTTGGGTCAAATAAAGTCATGCATTCATCGGTTAGGCACAAGTTAGTGGGATGACGGTGAGTCATCGTTAGGCTAGGCATACCATCATTCTCAAACTTCCAGAGCAAGTTAGCAGTTGATGTTCATATTTCTATATGTATGGTTTGTACATAGCCGTTGTGTGTTGTTGGGTTTGAGTTTGACAAGAGTGAACGTGTTGATAGGATGTCGAAGCGTCCAGTGACAAGGCAAACTCCCCAATCTGAGGGCGAGTCTTCGGGCGCGCAGAATAATGCCCTGATGGATAGTCTACGCCAAAGTAATGAGGCTTTGACGAGGCAGGTGCAGGAAGTGCAGTCCCAGCTCCAAGATATGTCATCAGCGATGTCTGGGCTTACACCAAGAGGGCAAGAGACTGTCAGAGGCCCCACCATTTCTACTCCTTCCGTGGCAGGGATACCCCCAGTTGTGGTTCCTCCTGCGATGACTTTCATCTCGCAGTTTCAGCGACTTGGACCACCGACTTATGATGGAAAAGCGGACTTTGTGATCTTGGATGATTGGGTAATCACGTTGGAAGAGATGTTTGTTTATTCTGGAGTTACCGAGGACCAGAAAGTGATGCTTGCCGCCTATCAACTAAAAGGGTTGGCGAAAGGTTGGTGGTTGCGAGAAAAGGAGAGCCTAGGGGCGGGATGTTAGTAGGAAGCCTTCAAAGAAATGTTACGGCGCAAGTTTTTACCGGCAGTTGAAAGGGACCGCCTGATGAATGACTTCTTGTACCTGAAACAGAGAAAACTCACAGTTAGTGAGTATGAAATTGAGTTTAGCAAGTTAAGTTGGTTCGCTCCGAGCTTGGTGACGACGGAAGCTGATCGAGTAAAGAGATTTCTTGGCGGACTCCGCAGCGACGTGCAGCAGTTCGCAAGTGCTTATGGAGCGACGAGTTACACTACTGTGGTTGAGGCTGCTTTGAAGGTTGAAGCTATCGAAACTGCAAAACAAAGAGGACGGCTGATGAGGAAGGATAAGAGGAAGCTGGTGGGAGGGAAAAGCTCCCAAGACTCAGACGTAAGAAAGAGGAACAAGGAGACGTGTAGCTTCTGTGGCCGAGCCGGTCACCCGTTTGAGAAATATTTCAAGCGATTGTGGATGCAGAAGGAGCAGGTGCACGCCATTCAGGGTGCGCCAACCAGTGACTTGGAGTGTACAGCTTGTGGGGGAAGAGGTCATGATATGAGCCGCTGCTGGGTTAAGGACAAGGTGTTCTTCCAGTGTGGCAAGCAGGGACATCGCAAGGCAAGGTGCCCACAAAACCAGCCCGTGCTGCAGCCAATGCCACTCCAGGCTTTGCCTCCGCCTCCGCGTTTGGACAAAGGAAAAGGGAAGTTAAATGTGATTTCCTCAGAGGAAGCTCAGATGTCACCCCAGGTTATCTCAGGTTCGATTCATTCCTCTGGTTCACGTTTTGTTTATGCCTCTTATGCATAGTGCTTAGCGACATATGTACCCTTATAGGACACTTTAAGGTAAAGAACCGTTGGGCGCGTGTTCTCTTTGATTCTGGCGCGACCCATTCATTTGTGGCTCGAACCTTTCTGGATCGGTATCATTTGACACCAGATCGAGTGGGGAATGCCTTTTTGGTGAAGTTTCCTTCCGGTGCTTCTGTGGTGGCAGACTGGGGTCTTCTTGCTTGTCCCATTTTGTTGGGTGATTTCGTAGAAAAGGCTGATTTCAAGGTGCTCGATTTGGAGGATTTTGACGTCATTCTGGGTATGGACTGGTTATCCCGCTATGATGCTGTCATCCAGTGCAAAGGGAAGCGCTTGGATTTTATCAAGGACAATGGTCAGCCGGGAAGTGTTTATGGTGATTCATGCCAGGATACTCCAGGGATTTCGGCGGTATGTGTTCGGACGTTGTTTGTTTCCGACTGTTTTACTTGTCTAGTCTCAGTTGTGGGGACTAGTGCAGTTTTGCCGCGTTTGGAGGAGATTTCGGTTGTGCGTGACTTCCCAGATGTTTTTCATACTGATCTTCCTAGTCTTCCCCCTGATCGTGATGTTGAGTTCGTTATTGATTTGGAACCGGGTACGCAGCCTATTGCGAAAGCGCCGTACAGAATGGCCTCGCGTGAGCTATCAGAGTTGCGTACCCAACTGGATGACTTATTGGCAAAAGGGTTTATCAGGCCGAGTTCATCACCTTGGGGTGCACCGGTGTTATTTGTGAATAAGAAAGATGGGTCGATGCGGCTTTGCATCATTACCGGGAGTTGAACAAGGTGACGATTAAAAACAAGTACCCACTGCCAAGAATCGATGATTTGTTTGATCAACTGCGTGGCAGTTCCGTATTTTCGAAGATTGATCTCCGCTCGGGCTATCATCAGCTCAAGGTCCGGGAGTCTGATATTCCGCGGACTGCATTTCGATCAAGACATGGCCATTTTGAATTTCTGGTGATGTCGTTTAGTTTGACCAACGCACCATCAACCTTCATGGACATGATGAACAAGGTGTTCAAGGACTACTTGGATAAGTTTGTGGTAGTTTTTATTGATGGCGTTCTTGTCTACTCTCGTAGTGCTGAGGAGCATGAACAGCATCTACGATTGGTATTGGCCACTTTACGAGACCAAAAGTTATTCGCCAAGCTAAGCAAATGCAAGTTTTGGTTGCCTCAAGTTGCCTTTCTGGGTCATGTCATTAATCACCATGGAATTTCAGTGGATCCCGAAAAGATTGCTGCAGTCATGGAGTGGAGAAGACCGGAGACACCCAAGGAAATTCGGAGCTTCTTGGGCTTGGCCGACTATTATCACAGATTTGTCGAAGGTTTTGCTACGTTGGCTGCACCTTTGACTCGCTTAACCCAGAATCATGTGGCGTTTGAGTGGAATGACAAGTGTGAGGCCTCATTTCGTGAACTCAAGAACAGGTTATGTACCGCTCCTGTGTTGATCTTGCCGACAGAAGGGATAGATTGTGACGTTTTTGTGGATGCGTCGCACGTTGGACTTGGATGTGTGTTAATGCAAGACAAAAAGGTGATTGCGTATGGGTCTCGGCAATTGAAAAGTCATGAAAAGAACTACCCAACGCATGATTTGGAGTTCGCAACGGTGATATTTGCATTGAAGTTGTGGAGACACTTACTTTATGGTGCGCAGTGTAAAATCTTTACGGATCATAAGAGTTTAAAGTACGTCTTCACGCAAAAGGAACTTAATCTGCGCCAACGGCGATGGCTTGAATATGTAGCTGATTATGATGTGGACATTCAGTATCATCCGGGGAAAGCGAATGTGTGGCCGATGCTTTGAGTCGGAAGACGGAGAAATTATTTCATCTTTCAGTCGACCGTCTTGTGGAGGAATTTCTCTTGATGGATATTTCTGTGGGCAAATATGACCCGCAAAGTCAGTCGATGGTAGAAGAACCTTCATGGCTGGTGCTTGCAAGACAACATCAAAAGGATGATCCTGATCTTTTACATTTATTTCTTCGAACTGAAAAGGGTGAATTACCGGACTTTTCGATTGATGAGGGGGGCACGTTAAAGTATCGTGGTCGATTTTGTATTCCCGCAGTTGGAGACATTCGCGAGAGGGTGTGTCGGGAAGCACATGGCTCAAGGATGGCCTACCATCCAGGCTCAACAAAAATGTACCGTGATTTGAAACAAATTGTCTGGTGGTATGGAATGAAAAGAGATATAGCGTAATTTGTATCTGAATGTCATACATGCAAGCGGGTGAAAGCTGATCATGGGAGGCCTGGTGGCAAGTTGACACCATTGGAGATTCCAACCTGGAAGTGGGAAAGCATCTCCATGGATTTTATTACAGGTTTACCAAGATCTCCACGAGGACATGACTCCGTGTGGGTTATCGTGGATAGATTGACCAAGTGTGCTCATTTCATACCATTTAAGGTCAACTACCCGATGAAGACAATAGCGGAGCTCTATTTGAACGAGATCATCCGACTGCATGGTGTGCCAGTCAATATCATTTCAGACCGAGATTCCCGATTTACTTCTCGTTTCTGGAAGAGCCTCCAAGAGGGTTTGGGAACGGATTTGCGGTATTCCACTGCTTACCACCCTCAGACGAATGGCCAAACAGAACGAGTAAATCAAATCGTGGAAGATATGATTCGATGCTACATTCTTGAGTATGGCGGAGCATGGGATGAACGTTTGCGGCTTATGGAATTCGCATATAATAACAGCTATCAAGAAAGCTTGCAAATGGCTCCGTTCGAAGCTTTATATGAGCGTCGATGTCGAACTCCCCTATTTTGGACTGAGGTTGGCGAGCGACCTTTGTTGGGCCCAGAGGCGCTCGAGGAGATGGAAGTTGCCGTACGAGTTATTCGGGAGAAGCTCCGAATCGCCCAAGAGCGATATGAAAAGTACGCCAACCGACGAAGGTCGGAATTAGAGTTTGCGGTGGGGGATTCCGTTTTCTTGAAAGTCTCCCCAATGGTTGGGATTAAAAGGTTTGGAAAAGAGCGCAAATTAGACCCAAGATTTGTGGGTCCCTTCAAGATTCTTGCGCGAGTTGGTGCATCCGCTTACAAAGTAGAGTTACTTGTGAACTTTCCTGGTGTTCACGACGTGTTTTATGTTAGCCAACTTCGCAAGTGTGTGCGGAATGATCAGCGAGTTTTGGATTTTGTGCCGCAATTGGCGCCAAACCTTTCTTATGTGGAGATGCCCATCCGGATATTGGACTCCCAAGATCGCGTGTTGCGGAAAAAGAAGATTCCTATGGTCAAGGTGCTATGGAAAAATCAGAATATGGAAAGCGCGACGTGGGAGCTCGAGTCAACGATGAGGGCGGCTCACCCTCATTTGTTCCCGTAAAAAAGCTGGTATGTGAATTGGTGTTTTTGGTTTGCTACCTTATTTGATTTAGATCAAAATGATTGAAAAGTTTCGAGGCGAAACTTTTTGTTAGGGGGAGTGACTGTAACACCCCGGAGTTTTTGATTGCGTACGCATGTTGGGCGTTACGTTGGCTTTGACCGTTGTTCGAGCATGGTTTTTCCCGCGGGCTTGCGAGTGGCTGTTTTGGTAGCCGAGTTGCACGATTCCCCAGCAAACCGGAGTCCAAATTGGGGACTCGGTGAGGCCTCTTAGGGAATGCTTGCACTTTTTCGCGCCCGGGTAATGTTGCTCAAAACGGGTTGCTGGTACAGGAAACAAAAAAATGGTAAAAAGTTCTTAAGGCAAAAATGGTCTAGGACGACACAGAAACACTTTTCAAAACAGGAAAACTGGTCGTTTTTGTGCGTGACACGCCCCCTGACACGGGCGTGACCCATGGCGTGACCTGGGCGTGACCTCCTTGACTCGACGAATTTTTCTTGCGTCGAGTGGAGCTCGACGAATGGGGTACACGCCCCGTGACACGGGCGTGTCACGGGCCGTGTCCCGCAATGTCGAGTGTCGAGTGTCGAGTGTCGAGTGTCGAGTGTCGAGTGTCGGGTGTCGAGAGAGGGGACACGATTGTCGAGTGTCGACACTTTGTGTCGACGAGGTGGCCAGACACGTGCTACACGCCCTAGGTCACGGGCGTGACTGACCCGTCACGGGCGTGTACCCGGCCGTGTACCGTGTGGATAAACTTGGATTTGCCGACTTTCTGCGCCGCTTAAGGTACACGCCCTGCGTCACGGGCGTGACACAGGGCGTGACAGGCCCGAAAATCGACTTTTTCCAGTTTTTTTGTGTCGTTCATTTCCTTGAGTCTGCATCTAACGGTCCAACACTGTTCTGGAGGAAATAAGGCCGAAACACAGATTTCTCCTCCTCATTTCACCTTCTTCTTCATCTTTTTTCTCATTCCAAAAGGAACTCAAGGGAGCAAGGGCTAAAGCAAGGCAAGGAAAGAGAGGAGCAGCCGTTGCGGCATCGTCTCGGTTCAGGCAAGCGGTGTTCTTCACCCTTGCCAATCTTCTTTCTTGTTCTTTGCTTGTACAAGATAGCTAGTTTTTCTCTTTCAATTTTCCTAGCTTGTTCTTCTTGTTTTGGGTTATTCCTCACTAGCCTCATTATGCTCTTGAATTTCCCTATGCTTAATGAATTCGATTTTCCATGCTTAGTTTAGTTTAGTTATCCAGTGTATACTAGGTTGATTCATGTAGTTTATCTTGTTCATGTGATTCATGTAGCTAAGTTGATTCATGTTCATGTAGCCTTTCTTCTTCATGTGATTCTTCCTTGTTCATATCAAAAGCATGTGATTCTTTCTTGGTCTTAATCATGTGATTCATGTAATTTTCGTTAATCAAACTCTATCACGTTTAACATAACGTTGGCAATTTGTAGTCATGTGTGAGGATGAAGGAAGGGAACGTGTGTACTTGGGTTATGGTGAGATTTGCTTGTGGTGTTACGCTTAGGTTCGTTTATGGTGAGTTTTGCGAGGCGAATTCTGAACCATGGCAGAAGCGTTTGTGTGAGGATTCGGTAAGGGGTGGTGTGGGTTAAGCCTTTGTGGCCACCGAGTTTGGATTTGTGGTGTAGAGCACCATTTTGCCCCGATTTGGGCTGGCTTTTATTGGTGCGTTCCACTTTAGGGCTGCCACCAAAAGACCCTTGCTGAATCGCATTTAACCGCTGCTTATGTTTCATTCGGATAGTGGTTTCTTGTACTAAGGATGATGGAATGGGCATGTGTTTTGCCTTTTTGCTCCTGGGGGTTGAGCAGGACTTGATGAAAATTGTACGCACTTGGTGCGTTTGGTACTTTGGATTGACAGTGTTTACTACTTGTTTTCCACCTATTTTTGTTCACTCATTTTACTTACATGAAACATTGCTATGGGGTCGGTAAGCCCCTTCGTCATATTTTCGGAACTTCCTACTATATTGTATAGCTTTGATGATTGCTGAGGTGTTCTTTCTTGAATGCCTCAGGTGCAAGGTGTAGCCGGTTGAGCGGCTAGTGCTTGGATAGAGTTTCTTGGGAGCTAGCCGAGCTTACTTAGCAAGGTAGTTCTTTTCTTTGTTGTACAGACATACATGTGCCCCAATGGGTTCGTGTCATCTTGTTGGCGCTCATTGGTGGTTTTCTTTACTTGTGATATATGAATACTAGACTGCTAATGTGACTCATTTGGATGAGATGATGTCTTCTTGCTCTTGGGAAGGATTTATGGTAGGTTGCATTAAGTATTTTTAAGCTAAACAAACCTATTATTGTATAACATGCATAACATGTTTTGGTCACCGAACACGTATTTTCCAACTGACGTAAACAAAGATGATTTCTGATAGTAGTATCAATATAGACTGCATATAGGAGATCGTCATAACTAAACAAAGTATTTCCGCCGCGTATAACCACACATTTTAATGCCTAAGGCCGAGGGATACGGCCATTAAACTCAAAGGTTTTCTTACATTTAACTGCTGGATTTCAACGCATAAATCAAGGGTTGCCTGAGCATGTGCAGTTATCCCCCGCACGGCGTGGCATCATAACCCGTAGTTCCTCTTGCTCTGATACGATGTACTCGTTGAGGAAATGCGGGTTGTGACAGTTGGTATCAGAGGGAGGTTTGCTGGACAATTGGTCGGGCAAACGTTCTTTTTTGGTTGTAAGCATCATATCATACACACACCGAGGTGCCATCAGTATGTCTTGGCCGAAGCACGCACACTCCACTCATGGCATGACAAGAAGTATACGGGGCATATTATGTAGTATGGGATGCATAATATGTGATTGTATATGGATCCACCATAGGGGCAACATGTGCGGGTTATGTAGCATGAGATGCATAACCTTACCACATGAATGCGACTAGCACGTTTTCTTTTCTTCGTTGCATGCAATGCTATGTAGTATGGGATGCATAGCATTGTGATGCGTACGACCGCTCATGGCATGCATTAAGGCCTTTTCTAGACTGCATCGTACGGCACACATAACATAACATTGCATGAGCACAACGTGCCAAGCTAAGATTTACATGATGACACCTGTACACTCATGGTTTTGGGTCAAATAAAGTCATGCATTCATCGGTTAGGCACAAGTTAGTGGGATGACGGTGAGTCATCGTTAGGCTAGGCATACCATCATTCTCAAACTTCCAGAGCAAGTTAGTAGTTGATGTTCATATTTCTATATGTATGGTTTGTACATAGCCGTTGTGTGTTGTTGGGTTTGAGTTTGACAAGAGTGAACGTGTTGATAGGATGTCGAAGCGTCCAGTGACAAGGCAAACTCCCCAATCCGAGGGCGAGTCTTCGGGCGCGCAGAATAATGCCCTGATGGATAGTCTACGCCAAAGTAATGAGGCTTTGACGAGGCAGGTGCAGGAAGTGCAGTCCCAGCTCCAAGCTATGTCATCAGCGATGTCTGGGCTGGCACCAAGAGGGCAAGAGACTGTTAGAGGCCCCACCATTTCTACTCCTTCCGTGGCAGGGATACCCCCAGTTGTGGTTCCTCCTGCGATGACTTTCATCTCGCAGTTTCAGCGACTTGGACCACCGACTTATGATGGAAAAGGGGACTTTGTGATCTTGGATGATTGGGTAATCACGTTGGAAGAGATGTTTGTTTATTCTGGCGTTACCGAGGACCAGAAAGTGATGCTTGCCGCCTATCAACTAAAAGGGTTGGCGAAAGGTTGGTGGTTGCGAGAAAAGGAGAGCCTAGGGGCGGGATGTTTGTGGGAATCCTTCAAAGAAATGTTACGGCGCAAGTTTCTACCGGCAGTTGAAAGGGACCGCCTGATGAATGACTTCTTGTACCTGAAACAGAGAAAACTCACAGTTAGTGAGTATGAAATTGAGTTTAGCAAGTTAAGTCAGTTCGCTCCGAGCTTGGTGACGACGGAAGCTGATCGAGTAAAGAGATTTCTTGGCGGACTCCGCAGCGACGTGCAGCAGTTCGCAAGTGCTTATGGAGCGACGAATTACACTACTGTGGTTGAGGCTGCTTTGAAGGTTGAAGCTATCGAAACTGCAAAACAAAGAGGACGGCTGATGAGGAAGGATAAGAGGAAGCTGGTGGGAGGGAAAAGCTCACAAGACTAAGACGTAAGAAAGAGGAACAAGGAGACGTGTAGCTTCTGTGGCCGAGCCGGTCACCCGTTTGAGAAATGTTTCAAGCGATTGGGGATGCAGAAGAAGGAGCAGGTGCACGCCATTCAGGGTGCGCCAACCAGAGACTTGGAGTGTACAGCTTGTGGGGGAAGAGGTCATGATATGAGCCGCTGTTGGGTTAAGGACAAGGTGTGCTTCCAGTGTGGCAAGCAGGGACATCGCAAGGCAAGGTGCCCACAAAACCAGCCCGTGCTGCAGCCAATGCCACTCCAGGCTTTGCCTCCGCCTCCGCGTTTGGACAAAGGAAAAGGGAAGTTAAATGTGATTTCCTCAGAGGAAGCTCAGATGTCACCCCAGGTTATCTCAGGTTCGATTCATTCCTTTGGTTCACGTTTTGTTTATGTCTCTTATGCATGGTGCTTAGCGACATATGTACCCTTATAGGACACTTTAAGGTAAAGAACCGTTGGGCGCGTGTTCTCTTTGATTCTAGCGCGACCCATTCATTTATGGCTCGAACCTTTCTGGATCGGTATCATTTGACACCAGATCGAGTGGGGAATGCCTTTTTGGTGAAGTTTCCTTCCGGTGCTTCTGTGGTGGCAGACTGGGGTCTTCTTGCTTGTCCCATTTTGTTGGGTGATTTCGTAGCAAAGGCTGATTTCAAGGTGCTCGATTTGGAGGATTTTGACGTCATTCTGGGTATGGACTGGTTATCCCGCTATGATGCCGTCATCCAGTGCAAAGGGAAGCGCTTGGATTTTATCAAGGATAATGGTCAGCCGGGAAGTGTTTATGGTGATTCATGCCAGGATACTCCAGGGATTTCGACGGTATGTGTTCGGACGTTGTTTGTTTCCGACTGTTTTACTTGTCTAGTCTCAGTTGTGGGGACTAGTGCAGTTTTGCCGCGTTTGGAAGAGATTTCGGTTGTGCGTGACTTCCCAGATGTTTTTCTTACTGATCTTCATGGTCTTCCCCCTGATCGTGATGTTGAGTTCGTTATTGATTTGGAACCGGGTACGCAGCCTATTGCGAAAGCGCCGTACAGAATGGCCCCGCGTGAGCTATCAGAGTTGCGTACCCAGCTGGATGACTTATTGGCAAAAGGGTTTATCAGGCCGAGTTCATCACCTTGGGGTGCACCGGTGTTATTTGTGAATAAGAAAGATGGGTTGATGCGGCTTTGCATCGATTACCGGGAGTTGAACAAGGTGACGAATAAAAACAAGTACTCACTGCCAAGAATCGATGATTTGTTTGATCAACTGCGTGGCAGTTCCGTATTTTCGAAGATTGATCTCCGCTCGGGCTATCATCAGCTCAAGGTCCGGGAGTCTGATATTCCGCGGACTGCATTTCGATCAAGACATGGCCATTTTGAATTTCTGGTGATGTCGTTTGGTTTGACCAACGCACCATCATCTTTCATGGATATGATGAACAAGGTGTTCAAGGACTACTTGGATAAGTTTGTGGTAGTTTTTATTGATGACGTTCTTGTCTACTCTCGTAGTGCTGAGGAGCATGAACAGCATCTACGATTGGTATTGGCCACTTTACGAGACCAAAAGTTATTCGCCAAGCTAAGCAAATGCGAGTTTTGGTTGCCTCAAGTTGCCTTTCTGGGTCATGTCATTAATCACCATGGAATTTCAGTGGATCCCGAAAAGATTGCCGCAGTCATGGAGTGGAGAAGACCGGAGACACCCAAGGAAATTCGGAGCTTCTTGGGCTTGGCCGGCTATTATCACAGATTTGTCGAAGGTTTTGCTACGTTGGCTGCACCTTTGACTCGCTTAACCCAGAATCATGTGGCGTTTGAGTGGAATGACAAGTGTGAGGCCTCATTCCGTGAACTCAAGAACAGGTTATGTACCGCTCCTGTGTTGATCTTGCCGACAGAAGGGATAGATTATGACGTTTTTGTGGATGCGTCGCACGTTGGACTTGGATGTGTGTTAATGCAAGACAAAAAGGTGATTGCGTATGGGTCTCGGCAATTGAAAAGTCATGAAAAGAACTACCCAACGTATGATTTGGAGTTCGCAGCGGTGATATTTGCATTGAAGTTGTGGAGACACTTACTTTATGGTGCGCAGTGTAAAATCTTTACGGATCATAAGAGTTTAAAGTACGTCTTCACGCAAAAGGAACTTAATCTGCGCCAACGGCGATGGCTTGAATATGTAGCTGATTATGATGTGGACATTCAGTATCATCCGGGGAAAGCGAATGTTGTGGCCGATGCTTTGAGTCGGAAGACGGGGAAATTATTTCATCTTTCAGTCGACCGTCTTGTGGAGGAATTTCTCTTGATGGATATTTCCGTGGGCAAATATGACCCGCAAAGTCAGTCGATGGTAGAAGAACCTTCATGGCTGGTGCTTGCAAGACAACATCAAAAGGATGATCCTGATCTTTTACATTTATTTCTTCGAACTGAAAAGGGTGAATTACCGGACTTTTCGATTGATGAGGGGGGCATGTTAAAGTATCGTGGTCGATTTTGTATTCCCGCAGTTGGAGACATTCGCGAGAGGGTGTGTCGGGAAGCACATGGCTCAAGGATGGCCTACCATCCAGGCTCAACAAAAATGTACCGTGATTTGAAACAAATTGTCTGGTGGTATGTAATGAAAAGAGATATAGCGCAATTTGTATCTGAATGTCATACCTGCAAGCGGGTGAAAGCTGATCATGGGAGGCCTGGTGGCAAGTTGACACCATTGGAGATTCCAACCTGGAAGTGGGAAAGCATCTCCATGGATTTTATTACAGGTTTACCAAGATCTCCACGAGGACATGACTCCGTGTGGGTGATCGTGGATAGATTGACCAAGTGTGCTCATTTCATACCATTTAAGGTCAACTACCCGATGAAGACAATAGCGGAGCTCTATTTGAACGCGATCATCCGACTGCATGGTGTGCCAGTCAATATCATTTCAGACCGGGATTCCCGATTTACTTCTCGTTTCTGGAAGAGCCTCCAAGAGGGTTTGGGAACGGATTTGCGGTATTCCACTGCTTACCACCCTCAGACGAATGGCCAAACAGAACGAGTAAATCAAATCGTGGAAGATATGATTCGATGCTACATTCTTGAGTATGGCGGAGCATGGGATGAACGTTTGCGGCTTATGGAATTCGCATATAATAACAGCTATCAAGAAAGCTTGCAAATGGCTCCGTTTGAAGCTTTACATGGGTGTCGATGTCGGACTCCCCTATTTTGGACTGAGGTTGGCGAGCGACCTTTGTTGGGCCCAGAGGCGCTCGAGGACATGAAAGTTGTCATACGAGTTATTCGGGAGAAGCTCTGAATCGCCCAAGAGCGATATGAAAAGTACGCCAACCGACGAAGGTCGGAATTAGAGTTTGCGGTGGGGGATTCCGTTTTCTTGAAAGTCTCCCCAATGGTTGGGATTAAAAGGTTTGGAAAAGAGCGCAAATTAGACCCAAGATTTGTGGGTCCCTTCAAGATTCTTGCACGAGTTGGTGCATCCGCTTACAAAGTAGAGTTACTCGTGAACTTTCCTGGTGTTCACGACGTGTTTCATGTTAGCCAACTTCGCAAGTGTGTGCGGAATGATCAGCGAGTTTTGGATTTTGTGCCGCAATTGGCGCCAAACCTTTCTTATGTGGAGATGCCCATCCGGATATTGGACTCCCAAGATCGCGTATTGCGGAAAAAGAAGATTCTTATGGTCAAGGTGCTATGGAAAAATCAGAATATGAAAAGCGCGGCGTGGGAGCTCGAGTCAACGATGAGGGCGGCTCACCCTCATTTGTTCCCGTAAAAAAGCTGGTATGTGAATTGGTGTTTTTGGTTTGCTACCTTATTTGATTGAGATCAAAATGATTGAAAAGTTTCGAGGCGAAACTTTTTGTTAGGGGGAGTGACTGTAACACCCCGGAGTTTTTGATTGCGTATGCATGTTGGGCGTTACGTTGGCTTTGACCGTTGTTCGAGCATGGTTTTTCCCGCGGGCTTGCGAGTGGCTGTTTTGGTAGCCGAGTTGCACGATTCCCCAGCAAACCAGAGTCCAAATTGGGGACTCGGTGAGGCCTCTTAGGGAATGCTTGAACTTTTTCGCGCCCGGGTAATGTTGCTCAAAACGGGTTGCTGGTACAGGAAACAAAAAAATGGTAAAAAGTTCTTAAGGCAAAAATGGTCTAGGACGACACAGAAACACTTTTCAAAACAGGAAAAACTGGTCGTTTTTGTGCGTGACACGCCCCCTGACACGGGCGTGACCCAGGGCGTGACCTGGGCGTGACCTCCTTGACTCGACGAATTTTTCTTGCGTCGAGTGGAGCTCGACGAATGGGGTACACGCCCCGTGACACGGGCGTGTCACGGGCCGTGTCCCGCAATGTCGAGTGTCGAGTGTCGAGTGTCGGGTGTCGAGAGAGGGGACACGGCCTGTGATACGGGCGTGTCACAGGGCGTGTCAAGCTGTGTCGAGTGTCGACACTTTGTGTCGACGAGGTGGAGAGACACGGGCTACACGCCCTAGGTCACGGGCGTGACCGACCCGTCACGGGCGTGTACCCGGCCGTGTACCGTGTGGATAAACTTGGATTTGCCGACTTTCTGTGCCGCTTAAGGTACATGCCCTGCGTCACGGGCGTGACACAGGGCGTGACAGGCCCGAAAATCGACTTTTTCCAGTTTTTTTGTGTCGTTCATTTCCTTGAGTCTGCATCTAACTGTCCAGCTCTGTTCTGGAGGAAATAAGGCCGAAACAGAGATTTCTCCTCCTCATTTCACCTTCTTCTTCATCTTCTTTCTCATTCCAAAAGGAACTCAAGGGAGCAAGGGCTAAAGCAAGGCAAGGAAAGAGAGGAGCAGCCATCGCGGCGTCGTCTCGGTTCAGGCAAGCGGTGTTCTTCACCCTTGCCAATCTTCTTTCTTGTTCTTTGCTTATACAAGATAGCTAGTTTTTCTCTTTCAATTTTCCTAGCTTGTTCTTCTTGTTTTGGGTTATTCCTCACTAGCCTCATTATGCTCTTGAATTTCCCTATGCTTAATGAATTCGATTTTCCATGCTTAGTTTAGTTTAGTTATCCAGTCTATACTAGGTTGATTCATGTAGTTTATCTTGTTCATGTGATTCATGTAGCTAAGTTGATTCATGTTCATGTAGCATTTCTTCTTCATGTGATTCTTCCTTGTTCATATCAAAAGCATGTGATTCTTTCTTGGTCCTAATCATGTGATTCATGTAATTTTCGTTAATCAAACTCTATCACGTTTGACATAACGTTGGCAATTTGTAGTCATGTGTGAGGATGAAGGAAGGGAACGTGTGTACTTGGGTTATGGTGAGATTTGCTTGTGGTGTTACGCTTAGGTTCGTTTATGGTGAGTTTTGCGAGGCGAATTCTGAACCATGACAGAAGCGTTTGTGTGAGGATTCGGTAAGGGGTGGTGTGGGTTAAGCCTTTGTGGCCACCGGGTTTGGATTTGTGGTGTAGAGCACCATTTTGCCCCGATTTGGGCTGGCTTTTATTGGTGCATTCCACTTTAGGGCTGCCACCAAAAGACACTTGCTGAATCGCATTTAACCGCTGCTTATGTTTCATTCGGATAGTGGTTTCTTGTACTAAGGATGATGGAATGGGCATGTGTTTTGCCTTTTTGCTCCTGCGGGTTGAGCAGGACTTGATGAAAATTGTACGCACTTGGTGCGTTTGGTACTTTAGATTGACAGTGTTTACTACTTGTTTTCCACCTGTTTTTGTTCACTCATTTTACTTACATGAAACATTGCTACGGGGTCGGTAAGCCCCTTCATCATATTTTCGGAACTTCCTACTATATTGTATAGCTTTGATGATTGCTGAGGTGTTCTTTCTTGAATGCCTAAGGTGCAGGGTGTAGCCGGTTGAGAGGCTAGTGCTTGGATAGAGTTTCTTGGGAGCTAGCCGAGCTTACTTAGCAAGGTAGTTCTTTTCTTTGTTGTACAGACATACATGTGCCCCAATGGGTTCATGTCAGCTTGTTGGCGCCCATTGGTGGTTTTCTTTACTTGTGATATATGAATACTAGACTGCTAATGTGACTCATTTGGATGAGATGATGTCTTCTTGCTCTTGGGAAGGATTTATGGTAGGTTGCATTAGGTATTTTTAAGCTAAACAAACCTATTATTGTATAACATGCATAACATGTTTTGGTCACCGAACACGTATTTTCCAACTGACGTAAACAAAGATGATTTCTGATAGTAGTATCAATATAGACTGCATATAGGAGATCGTCATAACTAAACAAAGTATTTCCGCCGCGTATAACCACACATTTTAATGCCTATGGCCGAGGGATACGATCACTAAACTCAAAGGTTTTCTTGCATTTAACTGCTGGATTTCAACGCATAAATCAAGGGTTGCCTGAGCGTATGTAGTTATCCCCTGCACGACGTGGCATCATAACCCGTAGTTCCTCTTGCTCTGATACGATGTACTCGTTGAGGAAATGCGGGTTGTGACAGTGTACCCCTATAACGGCACCAAAAATCCCTTTTTACGCGACCAACTCAAATACAATTTTCGGGGCGTTACACGTGTAGCATGGCGTGTTCTCCTGTCGACCACTTTTGTCGACCAAATACTCAGGTGTCGACACAATGGAGGACACACCCTCTGACACGCCCGTTTCAGGTACATACCCGTGTCAGATGGTACACGCCCGTGTAACATGGCGTGTTCCCTGCGTCGACCCAATTCCGTCGACCACTCAATCAACCACTCGACCCAAGCATGACACGCCCTGGGACATGCCCGTGTCCCAGGCCGTGTCAACTACTCCTGAACCCAAATTGACTTTGGTGTGTTACAATCCTCCCATCCTTCAAAGAAATTTCATCCCCGAAATTTGGCTCACTACAATCCACCACATAACCACTCAATGTTGCACCCATTTCAACCGAGCACTCGAAGACGCGAGTCAGATTAGAGCTCAGAGGCCATGGCTTATTTCACCCGGAAGTATCGCACTAACTAAACAATACATACAGTACATACATATATCCCTACCTCCCATCTGTGCACATGCAGCCACACAATTCATAAAGTGATCGAGAAACAAACACATCATATCGCTATATCACAATCGAGCGATCACGTCAATGTCACAAGTGTGTACCAACATATTCTTATTCAACATACCATAACACATATATGTACAATAGTATCATCACCAATATTCACCGGAGTAGTGCATCATCATACATATCCCATAGTCACAACATCCAAGTGATGCAAATTCTACATTTCCTTCCGCTGTTCATCCGCCTGATTTTGCAAATATCGTTTTATAGGCTCTTGCACTTCCAAATTATGCCATCGAGGTTGCGTCTGGGATGCAGATGACTCAGCCACTGCTTTACCCTTCTCTTCATATAGCGCACCTGTCTTTTTCTCACTCCTGGAAGGGCCACTCCAACAATCACGGGGTATATGTCCTGGCTTTCAGCACTTAAAACATGTGTGTATTTCAACTCGTCCTTGCCCATAGGTTGCCCCCGACGAAATAGTAGACGGAGTTGGTTCAATCCTGAACTTTCTCTTCTCTTGTCTCTTCAACTCCGACTGTTCTAACTGCGGAACTTTAAATTCCTGTTTGTCCACCGCCAAGCTCCTCTTCTCTTGTACCCTCTTTAGATCCTTCTCCAACGTCAGGGCTGTATCTACCAACGCTTGAAAGCCTTGATTCACCGAACTCGGGAGTGTCAACCGCAACTCGTCACGCAATCCCTCGTAAAAATGATTAGACTTTCGTGCTTTCTCAGCGAAGGTAGACTCTGCATAACGCCGTAGTCTGGTAAACTCATGCAGGTAAGTATCAATATCACGCTCACCTTGCACCAGACGTAGAAACTCATTCTCCATGGCAATCCGTTGCGATACTGGCACATACTTTGCCAGAAATAACTGTGAGAATTCGTCGATCAATACTTCTTCCAATCTTCGTCCCACCAAGTGATGCACTTCTACTTCGTCCCACCACAGCCGTGCATCGCCTTCCAACAGAAATGTGGCTAAAGTCACTTTTTGTGCCTCCGTAGTCCTGAGTGCATTCAGGATCCGCTTCACTCGTTCCAGCCAATCCTCCGCCTGCATTGGGGAGATCGCCCCACCAAACGTAGGTGGATGAAAGTCCATAAACCACTTTAACTGCTCATCTGCTCCTTGTTCTGCCATTACAACTTCAGCGCACCCTTGCCTTGCACCAGGTCATACTGGCACCCCTGCAGGTCTTGCCTGCCCAATAGGCTGTGCCTGTAATACTGCAAGCATCGTCTCTGTCACCACCTGTATGGTCTCCGCCTAAGGAGGCATAGGCGCTTCAACTGGTGTCACACTCTCATCGGACCGTTGGGGCTCAGACTGCCCCGCACCACTCCTCGCCACATATCAATGTACAAAACACCATTAACCATCCATGTCATAACAGTAATTATACATTGACTACACACTCACGCGTTGTACGTGCATGAAATACATTCCTAGTGGACATTCGTCAGTTCAATTATATTCTCTCCTCCCAAACAATCTCAACCTGGCTCTGATACCACTTGTAACGCCCCCACTCGTCACACGACATATAACAGTGGGTCCGGCCGGGGCCCCAAGCCATATGTGACAGACAAGCGACGACATTACTTGTGGAAATCAAAATCTACTCGCACCCTAACTCAAAATATTCTAGCGCAGCATTTTAAGTTGAATGAACTCAGCTCAGAGAATGTCCACCACTATATAAACTTCACATTTATATATCAAAACCAAGAATGTATACAACTCACACACACACATGGCTTTAACGCCTTACATGTTTCTCTTTACACAAATACATTTTTGTACATCGGCACGCAGGCCGGCCACACATGAAATCCAACCACGCTTTCTTCGCACGGCCTTCAAGGGCCTTTAGCAACAGTCCATCCATTCCGCTCATTTCATTTCAAGCAGCAGCACCTACAATTACATATCCACCAAAAGAGCGGCAAACAAAGTAACGGTAAACTTTAGCTGACCAATTATAACGACCATACCCCTTACCCGGGGCAGTGGTTCCTTCCATGTATGCATTGTCATATCATAATCTTTAGCAATCTAGCAATCACATCCAAATCACAAACGCAGGTATCCACCCGATGCTCCGTGCACTCAGGGCACCTTTTTGGTGTACCGGACTCCGTGGTAACACCACCGATCAGAGGTTATTAACTTGTTGGTTGGCCGGTCCTAGTCCACCAGCGCGCAGACTGGCGACATTCCGCCCAAACCACTCAGAGGTGAGAACCTCACGGCAAACTTGAGCATTAATAGATCGACCCACAATTGTGGTGCAGTAAGAAGGGTCTGCCTCGCTTCTGCCCAAACATTGCCACCAATCGACCTCCCACAAGCAGAGCAGGTCAGCCTTTTCGGTTGCCCAAATCGTCAGTAGCGCAGTACTAGACGCGGGTCAGCCTTCCCTCCTGATTAGCCACAGCTTTTCTCTCTCCCAGAGCAATTAGTGCTCATAGCTCTCACACCATAAGGAGCTTATGCAAAGCATCCAAGATCCATTCAACCATACATCCAAACATCCATACAAACCATTCACAGTCATAAAGCATACAATTATCAAATCCACGGAGTCTTCTCCAATTTACCCATGATCATCACCAATCCAGACTACCCATCCAGATGGGCTTCACACAGCATGTCTATGTCGTACTCCACACTTCCGACTCTAGATGCAGACTTAACCAAGGAATCGCTTACGATTTCCACCTCTTGGTGGAGAATTCCATGCACATGCATAAAGAAAGGACTTCGATGTCCAAAAAGGAGATCGTTACCCTTGAAGATTGCTTTGGTGTCATGAAGTAGCCGGATGGAAGTCACCGCCTCGGCTTTGCCTTCACGAACCCGCTCTCGGATCTTCAATCCGCACTCCGCAGCTCCTCCATCAGCTGCCTTTCCTTCTTACTTTCCTTCCCTTGGCCTCTCCCTTTCTCTTTCTCTCTCTTGGAATAAGAAGAAGAAGAAGGAGATGAGAATGGGGAAACCATCCTCATTTCTCGGCCATATAAGCACAAGGAAGAAGCCTGACCCTTGGATTCAGGACAAGGGAAATGAATGGCTCGGATTTACCCAAAAATACTCTGTACATGGCCTGACATGCCCTGTGACACGCCCGTGTCACAGGCCGTGTCACCTAAGCGGCAGGCAACTGACTTAGCCAGACCAGTACACGGCTATGTGACACGCCCATGTCACGAGCCGTGTCACATGACACGCCTACCGACACACCCGTGTCACTGGTCGTGCGCTCACACAGCACAATCTACACTTCACCCGAGCAAGACACGGCCCTGGGACACGCCCGTGTCCTAGATCGTGTTCACCTGGCACACCCGTGTCCCATAACACACAGATTCCTCACTGAAACCCTCAAGGGACACGCCCTGGGACACGCACGTGTTCCAGGCCGTGTACTCCCTACTCGACGATCGTTGAGACCATTTTGTCGACATAGGGGGGGACACGCCCTCCGACATGCCCGTGTCGGATGGTACATGCCCGTGTTGTAACGCCCCCACACGTCACATGAAATATAATGGTGGGTCCAGCCGGGGCCCCATGTCATATTTCACAGATAAGCGGTGGAATTACGTGTGGAAATCAAACTCTACTCGCACTCTAACTCAAAATATTCTAGCGCAGCATTTTAAGTTAAATGAACGCAGCTCAGAGAATGTCCACCACTATATAAACTTCACATTTATATATCAAAACCAAGAATGTATACAACTCACACACACACATGGCCTTAAAGCCTTACAGGTTTCTCTTTACACAAATACATTTTCGTACATCGGCACGCAGGCCGGCCACACATGAAATCCAAACTGAAGTATAAAACTGAAGTAAGTAATAGTAGTTTTATTCTAACAGTTCTATGTAAGAAGTACAAGTGCAGTAATGAAGTATAAAACTATAGTAAGTAAGAAAAGTGTAGTACGGTAAAGTAAGTAAAGAACTGAAAGTAAGAGCAGAAAAGTAAAACTATGCTACCACTACTCTATCATCACAAATCGTACCTTAAATTATAAAAATGCTCATACAAATTTATAAGTTACGGTTTCCAGGAAAGTTAACTTATCATATAAAAGAGCTCATACTAATTTATATGATAAGGATTTATGAAGCGTATGACCTAATATGAATGAATGTTTATGATGCAATTTATGCACAGGCAAGTGCAACTCACACAACAACGACTATGTGATAACAGACCTTTAGTTCCCACTTTTTGAGAGCTAGCTTCACTCTCGGGTACCACCGCTGTGGCTACGGCAGCAGCGGAGCGGGCATCTCCACTTCTAGGTCGGTATGCACACTACCAAACCTTAGACCCCTCTCATACGTCTTTGTACATGTCCAAGGTGCACTCTAGAGTCTATGCGTACGTACTTTGTTGACAACCCGTCAGTCTCGTTGGGTCGGGTGTGCGTTATCGGGGGTCGTCCTCCAGACCGCAGTGTAAAACAACCCACTGGCCCCTCTAACCCTCACACCTGCCTGGTGCACCGTACTGCCATCGGTGTGACTGAACCACAATGTCCTAACCTATTAGACTACTCTTGTCTACGGATTATTATACTTAGTGATTTAAGGTTAATCTCAGGACTGCCTAGGGTATACCCGTTGAAGGGCTCTCTGGAGCACTAGGAACTACGATGGGATTACGCCCAAAGCTCTCTTTCTCAAGGATATTTACTTTAGTTGATGGTTTCCCAAAATTCACCCACAGCTCTCGTTATTACTCTTAAGTGATCCTAATGACTTAAGATATTCTCAGAAGGGCGACGGTCATCCGCCGGCCTCCACTCCAGTTGCTATCCAAGGGCTTGCACTTTACTCTCATCAATAAGACAACTCTACCCACCAGGGTCATATTCCAATTGAAGTCTCTAGCTCATTTATTGATCTATCCCCCGGTGGTCCTTATAACATGGCCTACGTACACAATGCGCAACCCATGACCTAATACCACCCCGAAATGTAGCTTCCAATTCCTTGGGCCACCTGCCCCTAATTATTTATCCTAGGATGGTGTGAACTAATGAAGTGAGTCTATTGATTTTCATAATTTTCCTAAGTCATTAAGGCCTCTAATTAAATCATTTAATTAATCCCCTAGGTCATTTAATAAATGAAGTATGACAATTTTTAATCCACTGACATAGGGAATTTTTCCTGAGTTATATCTTGGTGAAATATTGCTGTCTACCAAAATTTATAATTTTCCTTTAATTATTTCTATTTATTCCTTAATTTATACAAAATTCACACAATTATCATTTTCCAAATGAAGTATAAGGAATACATTACTAAAAATTCTAGGAAACTTACAGAGCATAAATATCATGAATGTAAGGCTAATGACAGAGTTTCATCAACCTCCACATCGTAATGACCAACAAATTTCAATTCTTAATAATTTACCAAAATGCCATTATGAGGTTTTAAAAATTACTGATTAATCCACAAATGCTGAGAAAATTATACAAGGTTATTCATACTCAGATATATCATCAAGAAATTTTCCAAAATTTTCTACGGAGTATTTTCACTAATTTGCTAATTAAGTAAAATGAGGGTAAAAAGGTAATTTCCACATAACTCCTATCGAAATTCTTCAAACAGAGACATAAAAAATTTCAGGAGTTAAATCTAACATAATATTGACCTTTACAAAAATTGGGGATTTTATATCAATGATAAGCCTATTTTTACATTTATTTTTCAAAAGTTCTAATATTCCAAAAATTCCAAATAATGAGATTTTTGCTTCCAAAAATCCCATTATTACAATGTGTGGTAAAATTCACCCTAATGAGCCTCTGAAATCAATATCATGATTTTTGGATGTTTCAAATAGGCTTAATTCACAATATATCAAAATTGGCTATTTGCACTTCAAGCCTATATATAATCAACACATGCAAGTGAGTTTACCCAACATGCAGTGGTCCAAATGTGCTGAACTTTTTACCATGCACATGAATAGTCCCCAAGGACATGCCACCAAACTTTGGGGCCATTTGGAGCCATAATACTCCAAATATTTCATTTATTTAATTTTGTGTATTATGAATAAAACTATAGAAAAAATTTTCCTAAAAATTCTCAATTTTTGGCAGGGGCTAAATATGCACTAAACATGCATGCACCCAATATTTGGGGTCATATTGATTACTGGTTTGGCTTGGGCATCAAATTGAAGTTCTGCCCTTGTCTAGGACCAGTCCTAGGAAAACTGACCTACAGGGCAGTATACTGCTCCAAATTACATGATTATGGTGGCAAATTAAAGTTAAGATGTTAAGCTACAAATTTCATTTAAGGAGCATGACCTGGAAATGCCTCTAAGAGTCCTAAAATAGCCATGCAACATGACTGAATTAGTGTGACAGATATCATAATACTATAGTATTAAATTTGATTTAATTTCATGACTGAGCACGAATCCTAAAGCATATTGGACGGGATCGGTTCATCGTCCCCAAACGGCCAACAGCTGAGATCGATTCTGGCTGGCCACCTTGCCCGGCTATTTCAGGCCAGCTGAGCCACCACCACCGCCGGCGAATATCGCCACCATCTTCACTGAGGTGGCGGCTAGCGATTTCCGGCGATGAGGCTGCCAGAATTGGCTCCTCCGGCGAACCCGAGCAAGAAGTAAAACTCGGAAATTTCTCATTTTTCTCTCATGGTATCGGGCTCAATTGATCCTGATGCCTCTCCCTAAAGATCTAGAAATCTAGTACGAGTAGAGGGGAGGCGAAACGGACCCGAATGGCGGCACGACGGTGAGGTTGGTGGCGGTTGGCCATGGTTGAGCTGCTCCAACGATCTCCTGCTCAAATCCTTGATTCTCCACCAAAAGCTTTGCTCCAGGACTCGTTCTCCACTCGATTCTACCCTCTGAAGATGATGGTGTGGTCGGTTTGAGCTGGAAGTGGCTGTATAGGGAGATACAACCATGGTTAGCTCGGTTTGGGGCTTTGGAGGCTTCATCCTTGGTGCCAAGTGGCCCCCATGCTACCAAATTCTCTGGAATTTACTAAGGAGGCCAGCCAGCACCATTTTGGGGCAGAAGGAACCAAGGCCAAGTGGCCTCCACCTCTTTTCCTCTTCTTCTTCTCTCTCCTCTTTTGGGTAATTTCTCCAAAATGCCCCTTTGCATGTGTCCTCTCTCCAAAACCAGAGGGGTAGGGCTGGTCTTTGTCTACTTGGGCTGGCCATGGATCAAGTTTGGTGGGCATGGCCCAAGGAGAGTGGGCTTAACTCTCATTTTCTCCTTTAGGTTAATTAGGTTGACTAAGTTGACTTGGGTTGACTTGGTCAACCATGATGAGTGGGCTGACCCCACTTGGTGGTCATGGGTCTACTGGCACCACCCAACTTGGGTTGGGTCAATGTGGTGCCCTACTTAGGCTAATTAGGCATATAGGTATAGGTTTGACCAAATTAGGGTCATGGTTGACTTTGGTCAACTAGGGTCAAAATGTTGACCTAATGACATGCCCTAGGGTCCACTTAGATTATTTTAGGGTTAGGGAAATGTGGTGGGGTCATGGTGTGGCTAGGGTTCCTATTTAGGCTAGTTTGACCTAGTTTGACTTTGGCCCCTTAGTGGGCCCCACATGGCTACAACCCACTACCTAGGGTCAAACCTAGCTAAATTCCCTATCACCCACCTCATGCCTAACCCAATCTAAGTTGAGGGGGGGTCTAGAAGTAACATGAGATGTTACACCCGTGTCACAGGTCGTGTACTTTAAGCGGTGCACAAATTGACTTATCCTGAAACATGTCACGACCAAGGTACACGCCCGTGTCGGCCAGGTCACGCCCGTGACATGGGGCGTGTACTTGCACTCGACGATCGTCGAGCACATTTCGTCAACCAGAGGGGGACACACCCCCCCCCCCCCTCCCGACACGCACGTGTCGGAGGGTACACGCCCGTGGCATGGGGCGTGTTCCCTCTGTCGACCACTTTCGTCGACCAAAACACTCGAGTGTCGACAGGGGAGGACACGCCCGTGACACGGGGCGTGTTCCTCCCGAACACTTCGTCGAACTCATTTTCGTCGAACTCGCGACGGCTACGCACCCGAGCAGGACACACCTTAGGACACGCCCGTGTCACAGGACGTGTCTCCCAAAATTTTCCCAGTTTGAAAATTGGGCTGTTACACGTGTAGCATGGCGTGTTCCCCTGTCGACCACTTTTGTCGACCAAATACTCTGGTGTCGACACAATGGAGGGCACGCCCTCTGACACGCCCGTGTCAGGTACATGCACGTATCAGATGGTATACGCCCGTGTAACATGGCGTGTTCCCTGTGTCGACCCAATTCCGTCGACCACTCAATTAGCCACTCAACCCAAGCATGACACGTCGTGGGACATGCCCGTGTCCCACGCCTTGTCAACCACTCCTGAACCCAAATTGACTTTGGGGTGTTACATACTGACACATGTTATATACAATTCAGCAAATACACATAATTAGAGTCTGATTATTTTGTGAAGGTTAATCATATGAATGTTGAGAATTAATCATGTCTAAAATCAACAAGCTCTTTGTGAGTGTCGGTTAACGACCATATGAGAACATATCATATCACATCATATGAATGCACTTAATCATGGTTTGAATACATCAGGGATGCTCGAAAAATTAAACGACAAATCCAAGTCAAATTCTTCTTGAGAATCAAAATCTCTATTATTGGCCGGTGGAGTTGATTGGTGCGCATGAGCTGGAGAATCCAGGAAGTTGTACACCGAGATTATTTCTGTCTTTACTTCAGTTTTTTTTCCTACTTTTGGAAACATAATTTTTATTAATTTTTTATGATATAAAATAAAAATATAGAATATTTTGTAAACATTGAAATAAAATAAAACATTACTTGACTTTTTGATGTTTTTCTCTCAATGTCCTTTAAGTCTTGCGTTCGAAATGCCTTTCGGCCGCTTCTTGGGAGGGTTCCTTAAACATGATTCTTTTTTGTCGTTATGATTCGTATCTTCAATGACTAAAGCTTCAACTCTACTAGCCAAATCATTCATTGCAGTCATAATAAGTTCTTTTGCTGGTTGACAGCTCTCAATTTGGAGGGATAAATCATATGTAAACCTTATTAAATGATTTCTGAAAATCACATTTGATTCCTTTTGGGTCATTGAAGGCGAGTAGGGAAGGTAAATACCTCGCTTAGCATTCAAACTGAATATTTTGAGTAAATATTGAGCGAGAACCTGCTTTACATTTCTATGTATGAATATTCGCAAAACATGCTTGCATTGAATACCTTTGATTTCAAAGCCTCGACAAGAATATTTTGCTTCACCGGTACTCGTATTGAGGTTTACGAACCAATTTTTACCATCTTGATCTTCATTACACTGTGCGGTCCCATATAAAATACTATTGTCATCGTACATCATCTCATTGACTATGCTAACCCCAATAGCCCCCTCCATGAAGGATTTCTCAAAAATAGAAAACATCTTCCTGGTATAAACCTTTGAAACTTGCTTAAGTAAGTTGCTACCTTTATATTTCAAACTAACACTCCCATGTGTGCACTTAAAATCTTCATCAAGCTCAGCTCTCCGTCATGTTGATGCAAGTTTCTCCAAACTGATGAAACACTCTACAAGAGAGTTTGTTGCTTTGGAACAACCATGCAACCCATTATTTGCCGAATCACTCCTTTGAGTCAACAAAATGCCGAGATCCAAAACATCCTTATTATAGGCAGTGGACCACTTTTGCTTAACTGAATATAAGTCCTTCAACCATCTATTATCATGTAAGCTTCCTTTCAACATCATCTCATTCCAATACTGCTCAAACTCAAACTCACAGTCACACTTGCTCATGCATTGATAGAATAAACCTCGCACACCTTTGTCAAGGTTGAAACAATGGACTTTCGAAGGAGCTTTCTTTGAGATATGCCATTGGCACAATCGATGCCGGCTGGTGGTGAAAACCGCTCAATAGCCACAACCATAGCCTGATCTTTGTCAGTGAAAGTAGTGATGAGTTGTTTACCACCAACGAACTTAAGAAAAGTATCAAAAACCTAATAGCAGGAATCAATGGTTTCTTCTGCTATGAAAGTGCAACCGACGCAAATACTTTACTAGTGATTGTTAACGGCAATGAAATGAGCGCATGCCAAGTTATATTTATTTGTCTGTAGGTAGTATCAAAAATAATAACATCCCCGTAACAATCATAGTCAATCTTAGCACGCCCATCCATCCAAAAAAAATTGGTCAACCGATTTAGTTCATCTGTTTGAACTTTGTATGAGAACATACTATCCTCAAGTTGTCTTGCTTATAGCATCTTCAACAAACAAATCGAGTCACATAATTCAATTAAAGTCTTTTTACTACGATGGACATAATTATAGGCATCAGCTTTGCTAAATCCGAGATTTTCAATACCTCCAACTTCTTCGGATAGAAAATTGTACGCATGCACTGTTTTAATACCAGCCCCTGTCATATTTTTTATAAGATCGCCCTGCAAATCTGATACCTTTCTATTTGACCTCAACAAATGCTTCTCTTTCTCCAATGCAAGGGGGTGATTATGCTCCTCCACAAACTTTAAAATTGTACAATTCTGCTATTTTGTATCAGTTCTAAAATGACAACAAACAAGATAATCTGTTCGAGTGTCTAATTTGCGATACCTAATTGGTGACGGTTTTGTGTGCTTCTTTCCAGCCTTGGAGCAGGTAT
The DNA here is from genome assembly GCA_039583875.1 of Platanthera guangdongensis. Classification (NCBI taxonomy): domain Eukaryota; kingdom Viridiplantae; phylum Streptophyta; class Magnoliopsida; order Asparagales; family Orchidaceae; genus Platanthera; species Platanthera guangdongensis. The sequence continues at coordinate 23,455,041 of CM077156.1, forward strand.
ATTCCCGTATTTTTATAATTCGGGTGTGTGTCCCATAAATAATGTGTTCCGTACGAACACTAAATTCTGTTTTGTGCGCGTACTCACAATACAAAGCATAAGCCCCTTCTTCTGACTGGACAACATGGAAAGGTATGATATTTAATTGGAATCTACAGAAAAATATGAAGTTCAATATTAAAATACAGTTGTACTTTAAAAATACAGTTGAAGTTCAATATTAAAATACAGTTGTACCCTAAAAATACAGTTGAAGTTCAATATTAGAATACAGTCGTACTTTAAAAATACAGTTGAAGTTCAATATTAAAATACAGTTGTAATTCATATGCAGTGCTACCCTAAGAAACATTACATACAGTACAAACCATACAAAAAAGAATCACATTTGAAGTTCAACATTAAAATACAGTTGTAGAGATGTACAACTCACAAAAAATGGCAACATGCACGTAGAAAAATTAGGCAACAGATGCAGTTCATGGAACAAGCTTGATAAAATACTTCTGAACATTCAACATTCATTTCACCGCCACTCAACCTCATTTCACACAACATTTAACCCCAGTTGCAGAAACTATAATATGGAAAACTTACATGTTCGTCTTTATCCATTTCGCCGTTGCAGGCCCCCATGTCATTACTCCCCTGCTCCATTGATCCCGGATGAAGCGACAGAAACTTGGCGGCGATGGAGACTTAGTTGATGAATCTGGTGAAATAGGCGGGAAACTGAAGGTCGATGGAGGTAAAAAGTAATGGCGGAAAGGCTTAGGATATGTTAAAAATATTTCTGCAAATTTAGCTACCGGAGAAGAGAAAGGGAGAAAGGATGGTGGGGCCTGCGATCAAGTTTATTTAAACCCGTTCCTACATTTAGGAACGAGACCCGTCCCAAAAAATTTTTCGCCAGCGTGACAGTTGTAACCTGCCCTTTTGGGGCAATTTTCAAGTCCTTTAGAGCGGCGTCAGCTGTTTTGTCTATATGATAAGAATTAAGCATCCTTAATGTATTCCCGTCGAATTGATTCCAACGGTTCGATCAATCACGCATAACTTTCGTCCGTCCGATTAAAAGCATTGGATGCTACTTACACAGCAGCTCTACCCACATTCCCGCTCGGAAAACCCCTATTTCCCTCCGCAGCCCGCTCGCGAAACCCTATTTCCTCACTTTCAAAGAAACCCTATTTCCGCCGCATCCCCCGCTCCGCCAGCTCCACGCCGTCACCCGATCTACCCCTCGTGAAACCCTAAACAAGCCTCCGCATCCCGCTCCACCGGCTCGGCACCGCCTCATTCTTCCTCTCGCGTCCACCGGCTTCGGCATAAAACATTCCGGATCTGCTTCTGAAAGTAGAACATCGACCCTCCTAAGGTAAGCTTCAAATAATGTCACAAAACGTTCCATCTCTGCTTCAATGTGTACCGACCTCCGCATACCACTCTACCTTCGCCGCAGCTTCTCTCCCACTTCAGCAACCCCACGACTCCCCCCCCCCCCCCGCCATTTTCATTGCTTCTCACATCTAATGCTCCTACAGAGCCAGAGAAGTGTGCTCGAAGTTATGCTTTCAACCACCCGGCCACCACACCTTCATTCGCAAAGGTCATTTTCTTTCCTCGCATCCATGTGCAGAGTTTTCGGTTCAATACGTCATTCATGTAGATGTCAGTATTTGTAAGTGATCTGCTGCTGCAAAAAAAAGTCTACTCATGGAGTTGATTTTTCAATGTATTTTTTGGGCGTTTCTTAACTACAATTTTTTAGTTCTAACTTTCAACCATTTTGTTTAGGTATTATTTTCTTTTGAGCTTTTGGACAGAAAATTGAGAGCGACTGAATTCACAGTTACTGCATACAAACAGTTACTAAACAATCTAAGCGCTGCTTTCTTTATCTTACTAACTTTCAACCATTTTGTTTAGTTGCTGCATGCAAAATTTTTGTAAAACAGATGCTGCTTTGGTTTGAATTACCAAAACGTGCTTCCTTAGCTTTCATGATGACGATAATAGCTAATCAACAACAATATGGTAAATGCTCGAAACAAAAGTGGTAGAAATTTCATAATTCCAGCTATTATAATGCTTTTAAAACAAAAGAAATATTAGCAACTCAGTTTGAGTCATTTTAATTGAAGACAAAATGTGATGATTATTTTTATGAAGGATTGTTTGAAGATTATTTGTTCCAATGCAATAAAAGTAGGGATATCCATAAACAAATATGGAAGTTATTACTATTTCCTAAATCAATTGTGTGGAAGAAGGAATCAAATGATTATGAGTTTTTAAATTTCATCATGCTTGAAATTTATTATTAGTTCCTATGTAAAATAAAACACAGCACATGCAATGGCCTTGCAAGAGCTTACATTTAAACACTTTGGTAGCTGGCAGCATGTATGCAAATTATCAAGAGGGCCCTTCACAAAGAAATTCGCACAATGGGTTAAAATATATTTGCATAAAAGTAGAGCTTCATAAAGCAAACAAAATTTTGAGTAGAGTAAATATAATTCAGTTGAGAACTACAAATAATATTATAGAAAGCAATGCGATTAAAAGCTGTAAATTCAAACTAAATTGGGTTGTAAATTCAAACTAAATTGGGTTGTAAATTCAAACTAAATTGAATTGTAAATTCAAACTAAAATGAGCTGTAATTTATTTAAATATGCAATAACTGATTAGAGAACTTGAATGTAATTTGAAATTTGAAAGTTTTATTTATTTGAACCGAAAGAACCTACCGCCCAATATCCTGCCAACAGATCTTGGAGAAGACCATTTGTTGGTGGACGCACGAAGCGAGAGTTGTGCCTGAATGCTCTGGTCAAAGGAGCTTCGCATGGAATCTTTCCATAGAAAGAGCACCGATGCAGTACAAAGCAGGCCAAACATTTGAGAAGAATTTAATGGAGGGTTCTTCCACTGCTTAAAATATTTAAGGCAATTTATAATGACCTGGCACTATTAAACATATTTATTTACACATGGAAATGGATTTAGGAGAGGAAGAACTTGAAATGATTGTAAATTAGTTATAAAAAACGTTATTCTAATCTCCCAAATACATGTTTTCTCATCACATGAATTTGTCTATATATTCATATTACTTATTCATATATATATATTTATCATTTATGTGGCTGAATTTCTCTCTTTATATATATTTATGTGGGAAATAATTTGGGATTTCTACAGAGGCTCCTACGGATTCTTGATGTGTTGAATGTAGAGACTTAATTTTTCTTCTCTGCCTGTAATGATTTGACTTTTTCGTTATGTACACTTATTGTTAATACCTGGGTATTCGATTATGAATTCTATAGTAGTTATGTTTAAGGTGTATGATTTGGAGTGCAATGGGAAGGTTAACTTCAAACATTTAATGAGCGTGCTGCAAGCATTTCACTGATGAATTGCTATATTACTTTATCAACCCTTCTGACTATCTGATGCAAGCATTTCCTTGATTTTTGAATTTTCTTCAAGTATTTCATCTTTTCCTGCATAGGATTTGGCCTAACCCCATTGTAACCGTTGAAAATTTGGAATAAAAGCATAATTTAAGTTTATATCGGTATGTACATATAGGTATTATTTCTCCCAATAACTTGAAGGCATGAAGGGTGGAGTTCTTCAAGAGCTTCGCCTTCTATGGTTGCGAACATGGATTGTGCTAAGAGAAACTTACAATGGACCTTGATGTGGAATGTTGATAAAAATTGTGTTATTTTCCATTTCTAAATACAACAAATTTTGTTAAACTTGTATATGCATGTTTTGTATGTGTATTATTTCTCTGTTTGGTTCTTATCAGATATCTAATGTAGCGCCGCATTTAGAATTAGATTGTTGCTGTAAATTTACTTCTGTCTTTAAAACTCCCATATAATGCTTCAATATTTGTTTCATATTAATGTAGCACCCTTCCCGTACTATTTCAAGTTGTACATAATTTTTTTAACTGTTCTTTATTCTTTCAGATTATATTTGTTAGGTATTATCGAATTTTGGCAAAATAACATTGGTCATTTATTCTCAGTTCATTCACCAAGTGCATCATTATTATTATTTATATTTGAATTTTCTATCTAATGAGAATGATATTATTTTCTCTTAAAAGCCTCATCAACTGTTGTTTTGGGATTAGATTTCATATTATCTGCAGAGTTTTATTTAATTTTGGGTTCAAGACTTCTCTCCAACACAAATTCCTGTAGTTCAAAGAGCACTCTATATGAAAGGGATTTCTTCACCGTGCAACCTACAAAATTTTAGTAAACAGATGCTGCTTTGTTTATCTTATTTGCTATCTTTATTTTCTCTATATCACTCTCAATTTTCGTTCTCCGTGACACCACATGGTTATGAATCTGACGCTTTTTGTATAAATTGTTATATGTTTGTGTACTTCAAAATGTGCTCATCAATTTCAATGGTTTTTCTCATTTAAAGATAATGATTACCTTTGGAGATTATGTATATTCTTTGAAGATTATATATATACATATAAAGATTATCTTTCTCTATTTATTGTTTCATGAAGATTGATGAGGATGAACATGACAACCGATACTGATTGGGTGGAAGATCTTTACCGGTGATAAGAAGGGACAAACACTTGGGAACGCAAATGTGATTAAGATTTTCAAAAGCAGGTGAAATGCAAATAGAAAAAAAATTGAGGTGCCATTTATTTTAACGATTTTTTTATGCAGATTCAAAATTATAAATAGAAACTTCATTAATTAAAACAGAGATCTCATTGAACTCTGGGAAATATATTTTTCTTGCAAGTTCACATAGTAAAAATTTAACTATGAAAGAGTTCACTAAAGTATTTTTCCATATCTAATTATCAGTTGAAGGTCTAAACATATTGCAATCACTTGATATATACACTTCAACTGTGTATCCAATATCAGCATTACTTAATGTGTTCACTTTAGTTTCTGTACATTGAATCTTCTATGTATTTGTTTCCTATTCACTATGAGGGAGACAATTGTTCTCTTTCTTATCTTGTAATGGAGGAAAAGCTAAAAAAATTAGCTTTTCATATGTATTTATGTAAATTTTCTTATGGATGTCTGGTCATGCAAGTATGCCATTTAATTTTTTTGTTTTTAGTTTTGATTCATAATTGCATTTTGCATGAGCAAGTCCACTGTAAACATTCCTTGTAAGGCTAATAAAAAATCATAATGCATTGAGTATGTTGCAATTGATGGTTTTTAATGATCAAATATGAAATATAATTTCTTTTGCTTTCCTCTCAAGAAGCAATCATTTTGTTAAACTCACACATTAAAATAGCAGGGCTACAAACATTTAAATGCACAATTTTTTGAATATTTCACTAGTCTCGTTGCTGCATCAGGTAGCCCCTAACACTCTAAAACATAGACAAAAGAAATCGGGATTGAAAAATCACGAACTTCATGGTCTTGCATGAAATCTTAAGTCTCTGTTGATACCGCTTGACGCTAAGTTTTACCGCCGATGGTAGCTCCATTTTCTTGAATATTCTGATTTACTCTAAATGATATTTTTTAAATCTATCCTTAATGTTATAACTATTATTGTTTTCTTTTAGAAAATCTTTTATATGTATTGATTAATTTTGTTTAACAAGTAAAATAAAAGAAAAAATAACAAAACATTACAATAGAACTAAAATCGCACTCAGGTTCTATATTCATATTGAAAGCAGTTGTTCTAATTAGTTAAAAGGGATGGATATGAACTACACATACATCACGATGATTTATTATAATTAACTGATATCCTAAGCTCAAACTCTATTTAGTCTTATACATAATTCATGAAGTGGTTAAGATTAATCCTAAATCGACTAATTATGTCACTCTTATGAAATATAAATGATATGATGGATAATGAAATTATAGTATCATTCTGATTTTTTTATTCTTTTATTTAAAAATAACAAACAAAAGCATAAAAAAACTTTAAAATCCCAAAATCACAAAAATACGTTTTTGCTTCTCTTTGTGTTTATTTATTTCTCTTAAAATAAAATTAAAAAAAAAACTGTAACAAAACTGGTACGGTCATTAGTTTTGGGACATGCATGACTAGAAATTAAATCATAAGATTACATACAATGTTTGCTTTAGGAATATTAATCTTGGATTACATTGTATGATTTTGTCATTATGTGGCTAATCTATTGGTATTAACTACTGAGTGCTACTAGATATGATAGTGTATGTTTAATATGCCTCTAGATATGTGTGAGAATTTAGATAGAATAATGACTTTTCACTTTACACATCCTTAGAGAGTGCACTCAAATAAAAATTTCAAGCCTTACATGTTATAATTCATCATATTGTGACTAACACGTAGGCATGACATGATAAATCAATATCACGTAGTTCATTTTCTATTCATAAGGCTTAGAACTTTGGGCCAAAATTAATTTGCTGAGGTTTTTGTATACAAGTTAAAGTGTATCTATCTACGTGGGTAGATTTCGATTGATTCGGGGATCGTATATAAAAATAAATTTATACAATTGATAGTGAAAAAATGAGGAAAAAATTAAATATGCTATCAATATAGTTAAGAAGGATACCTCCCAAACACTACTCAATTCTCCTGATAAGCCTCAATGAGCATTTTGAGGATGAGCACCTTGGTTTTATGAATCGTTTCGATCTTGTGCAAAAACTAAAAAAATGAGTTAGTGCTTTGGTTTTAATCTCGGTTGTATGTAGCTTGAATTTGTGACATGATTTATCATTTTATTACTCATGTGTTAGCATATATATTTATTGAAATATAACATGTACACCTGATTAATTTTTGCTTGATGCTCTTTTCTTTTGATGCTACACGTACATCTGTCATTATTCCATCTAACACTTCCATGCATATGAATTTGACGTAAATTGCACTACATGTCTATCGCACGATTGTACTAGTACACGATTGCTATTCATGACACTTATGATGTCCCATTGCATTAACTATATAAATCACGTAGCATTGCATGACAAATCTCGTGTATTTTGTTTCGTATGCTGTCCAAACTCTGATGCTCTGCTTATATATAACAAGTGATTTTTTATCTGCTGTCCATTTTTTCGAGGTCTTTCTAATTCCTCCGTACCTTTGACTCGTACATATTACATTCTCTGATTTATGTTGGTCACCCCTATATTTATCATGATTATTTTTGTGTTTTTTACATGATTAATAAACTACATCTCTCTGTTTTCTTAAACCTTTCGATCATGTTCACCCCTTTAATAATATCAAATGACAATATTAGATTGTTAATGTGTTAGTCCTATGCTAGTCATTTAGGGGAAATCATCTATAGGGAGAGTTATTTGGGTATCATGCACATAAATAGGGGAGCACACATGTAGGGGGAGTTGTACCACACATGCATGATCACACTAATAATGTTTCCATGATAATTGTGAGTGATATCTTGATATATAAACCTGTTCATTTTATATTGACTGTAGTTTTTACAACATATCAAATTACTTTCTGTTTTGTGTGACTTATATCTCATTAACGAGATTTAGTATTATCAAAATAGGGAGTTTGTTGGAACTCACATTTTGCATCTCCCGGGTTTGATAATATCAAATCCCAGCTGTATTTGATCATACATACTTTGGGTATAATGTGCAGATTTACATGTGTAAAGTTTTCAGGAACGACGAATTTGAGCACTATCGCGGAGGATAGTACTATCGCCGACAATAGCGGTTTAAAGAGGTATAAATTTTTTTTTTCTTTTCCTGATGGCATGGAGGAACACTAGAACATTCGGAGGAGGCTATCTTGTCGTCCAGAGTATAGAAATATATTTTTGAGGGTTCACAATTTTCTTTAATCCATGTATTTTTCTTTCTTTTCTTATATTTTTCTCTTGCAATCCGTCTGTGAGAAATCCACTCGGGAGGTTGTCGAATTCTTGCAAGGAGTTTGTGAGAATTGACCTGGGAGGTCGTCATATTCCTGTGAGGAATTTGTGGAAATCGTCCTGGGAGGACGTTAAATTTGTGAGATCTAGTAGGCTCATCGATCTTCTTGGGAAGAAGGGAGATAACCAGCCAGTCCAAGAGGAGGGTCGGTATAGAAAGCACAAAAGTTTTCGATCCACCTCCGATCTCCGGCATCATGGAGATCTAGAGTAACATTTGTATACACTAACTTTTATATTCAATGAAATCATTTTTAGTTGTTTGATCTTTAATTATGTGTTCAATGCAGAGCTTTTGATTTGTTTCCTTTTCATATGCCCATGCGATCTTCGGTAGCAAAGAACAAACATTCGGTTGATATCGTCTGGCGATAGTCCCTAAAAGTTTGCTTCTTGCTTCAAAAGTATTTTTAATCTCAAGTTTATATCTGCAAACCTTATTCACCCCCGTCTAAGGTTGACCACTTGATCCAACACCCCTTAATCGATGCCTCAACGTTCCGTGCTCTTCTCTTCTCTTCAAACACACTCTCATTATTATTTTACGCCTCAGCATTCCGAGCTTTTCTCTTCTCTTCGAACGCACTCTCATTATTATTCTATGCTTCAGTATTCCCAGCTCTTCTCTTCGGCTTCTCTTCGCAAGGGCACATCATCGCAACTTGGAGATATTAGACAAAGAGACATTAGAGACATCCAATGACTCATTTTCCACTGCAGTACAGGGTCTGTTCAATATCTTATCTGACGGGATCTCCACCGAGACATCAGAGACATCAGAGACATCTGACTCATTTTTCACCCCACTACACCGTCTGTTCAATGTCTTACCCGACGAGTCCTCTCTTGACGTCTCCACACCTCCACGCTCCTCCATCCCTAATTTCAATGCAGACTCGCAGAATTCTCGGCTCGGTATTTACAAACTCATTTTTAATGCATGGGGCAGGTATAGTAAATCAACAAAATTTAAATGCTCAGTGAAGTGTATCGCCACACCCCTAACAAAAAAATAACAAGTACTATCGCGACGATGTACTTTACATGGATCTTCCAGGAATCATAAATATTGGAGACGATCGAGGAAATGAAGATGTTAAAGACACTTACCCCCAAAATTAGGACGTTGGAAGAGTCAACCTTAGCGATCGGGTGGAGTGGGACAATATTAGCATATCTCACGGTGGTGATAGAGGCGACTTGAAAGTGTATAGAAAAAGGGAAATTTTTTATACGAGGGATAGATAGTTTATTCTCTTCCACATGCAATCCCTTAAAATGGTCATGAGAAAATACACTAATAAATAAAATAATGAGAAAGACAATTAGGTAAAAATAGAAGAAAAAACTCATGCATTTAAAGATGAACAATTTGTAAAAATGAAGCTTAGAATTTTGTGGGTTTGCATTCAAACTAGATATGAGGGAGAATAAACAGAAGAGGTAGCTCATGTATTTATGGATGAGTTTGTAAATATCACCATCAAGGGGTTGCGTGGGTGTAGTAGCAGCATCTACTGGATTGTCATCACGACGTGGCGAGGATTGCCCTGCAGTAATAGAAGTTGCTGGATTATTGCTGACAAGGGATTGCGGGGATTTGCGTGTAGTCGATGTTGTTGGATTATTGTCAACATGGGGTTGCGGGGATTGACCTATAGCAGTGGAAGCTGTTGTATCTCCATGAAGGATGGGATTGCCTTGTAGTAGTACAAGCTATGTTGTCAACGTGCCCGCTTGAGGCGTCGGGCGCAACCCACGGCGCCAGAGCACTACCAAGGAGGACAAAATGCCTCAGATGCGCCTCACATGCATTCTTGGCGCACATTAGGCGCGCTTGGGGATTTCCAGTCTGATTTTGAGCCTGGATTTCCGGTCTCATAAGAAGTTTTTGGCTCATTTTTTCATTTCACGCCCGCGCCGTCTAAGGCTTTTGCCCGCTGCTCGAAATTTGTCTCCCTCTCCTCTTCAGTTCGAAATCTCACGCCTGATGCAGGTATTCTTGCTATCATCTAATTCTTTTCCATGCTTCTTTTCCATTGGTTTTTTTCCATGCTCGTCCTAAACTTGGGATATTTTCTATCTATTGGAATGTCATGTATATTTATCTGCTTCCAAATTTTAATTTGGTAGGCCTATTAGTGCTATCTATTATTAAAAAATGATACAAATCTTAGTCTTATTGGATTCAGGGTGTCAGACTTGAGTATAAAATACCTTGTGAAGCACCACAAGTATATATATGATCTAAACCTCAGTGGATGCAAGGTATTTAATTTCATTTTGTATGTGTGTCTATATATATTTATATAAATATATATACATACTATCTACATGGTAGATGAGTCTTCCGTGGAACATTCATTAGTACAATTTTACTCTTTTTTGCTTTCATTATTACAATTGTACTCTTTTTTGCTTCAAGTATTTGCAAGATTCAAAAAGCATGGCGGTGCTCGTGCGTTTGGCACGGGCGAAGCCCCGTGCCGCATTACTACTATGTGTATATATATGCATACATGTGTATGTTCTCTACTAAACCTTGTTATTTGGTATGAAACACTGGATTTCAATTACTTTAGCATTTTTTATCATTCATCAATTCTTTTATTCTCTGAATTGTCACAAAATCATTACCTAAGCTGCATATTCAAGATTAATAGATTGTATATACATGGCAATGCTAATATTTGATTCTCTTAACATTTTTTCCATTGCTATCAATTCTAGGTAAACCTCATTTATGAAAAATTGGAGGTCTTTTAGAATACTGTCTTATATAAGTTTTACAACTAGATTTGTATGTAAATATTACTTGTGCTCTGAGCTACAATGTTGCTTTAAGCTCACAATCATCATTTGTCATTTATGTTCTAAGGATTAGCTACTTTCATACATTTTTATGGTGTCATAAAATAAACCGGGGAAGTTATGTACCTTATGAACTATTTTTGACTTTGTAGTTAATTCGAGGAATTAACTCATTTATCTTTCCGTCTTTCAATATTTTCACTTCTTATTTTAGATAATGAGGGCTATAGTTTAATTGTTTTATTTTTATGCCTCACAAGTATTCTTAGAATGTATGGTTAAATCTAAAACATGTTAATGTTGATTCCATTGCTAATGTTAATTCCATTGCTAATGTTGATTCCATTGCTAATGTTGATTCCATTGCTAATGTTGATTCCATTGCTAATGTTGATTCCATTGCTAATGTTGATTCCATTGCTATATGCTAATGTTAATTCCATTGCTATATGCTAATGTTAATTCTATTGCTATATGCTAATGTTGATCACTACCTGGGACCTGCTAATGCCATCTATATTAGGAATTGTTATCATGTGCCTATTTTGTTTACTTATTTTTGATCAATAGGTAGAGAATGCTCATTCAAATTTGATCAGTTAGTGCCCAACTGCCCATGTATGCAACATAAAGTTAGTGCTCATGGAAACCCAATTCACCGTAAAACAGTGAACCGCGCTTCTAGTTCGCTGTAAAATAATTCCAGCGAATTGGGCGCCCAATTCGCTCAGTTATAGCGAATTGGGCAATCAATTCGCTCAATTACATTGAATTGGCGCCCAATCCACTCAATTTTAGTGAATTGGGCGCCCAATTTACTCAAATTTTTTTATTCCCCATTTTTGCGCCTCACGTGCCTCAGGCGTGCGCTTGCACCTTGCGCTTAGGCTTCATGGCACATTTGCACCTCAGTATGCCTTGCGCCTTTGATAACATAGAGTACGAGCTACTAGATTGTCATCATGGGGTTGTGAGGATTGCACTGTAGCAATAAAAGTTGTTGGATCACCATCATGGGGTGGGGAGGATTGCGAGCTACTGGATCGTCAGTAAGGCCTGGTGACGCGGGTGATCGAGATTGTCCTGTAGTAGTAGAAGCTGCTGGATTGCCATCATGGGGTGGCGAGGGTTGCTCTGTAGCAGTAGAAGTTGCTGGGACCCCATTAAGGACGGGCAACACGGGTGGCGAGGATTGACCTGTAACAGTAGTAAGTTGTTGAATCTCTATGAGGGCCGGGTGGCGCCGGTGTAGTAGTAGAAGTTGCTGTCTTTGTTGTCGTACTGGGAGTGGCAGAGTCAGAGGATGATGTTTCTGATGTCGTCTCTATCTCCATGTTGAAGAGAAGCCGAAGATAAAAAGGGCTAGGAATGCCCGGTGACGGGGGTGACGCGGTTAGCAGCGGGGAGATCGAATCAGATACGACATCTTGTACTAGCAGGAATTCTTCTACAGGTGCACCGTGAGATGAGTCGGACGAGGATGTCTCTGCTCTCTTTTCTATCTACATGTTGCGATGTTCGCACTTGCCAAGAGAAATCGACGAGGTGCAGGGAATGCAGAAGAGAAGAGAAAAGTGGATGAGAGTGCTGTTGAAATGCGTAGAGGAGTGCAAAAGCTAATGCCGAGGGGAAGAAGGGTTGTTGGGAAAAAGGAGCTCGACAGAGCACGTACGTGGGAGTGGCTGCTCTTCTTGGTTTTGTTTTGATGGCAGAGGCTGGGTGTTATGAAATGTAAAACTTCTGGGGCGGTTAACGCTATGGAAATGTCTTCAAGGGTGGTTAATGTTATGAAATGTAAAGTTTAGAAAATATTTTTATAATTTCAAAAGTAAGAGGGGTACAACTGCGACCTATAAGTATGCAAACTTCTAGGGAAAGTTTGGTAAATATTTCATCAAAATAATATGGAAGACAGGTTATGCATACTGCAGTCATTTACCAAAGGTTAAGTTCAGGTTTGTTCAACAAGCTGCTGGGAATTGCACCGGTCCGATTGTTGTTCGTAGAAAACTGTAAAAAAATGATATAAAAAGCACCATCAAATATAGATTTTTTTCACTACTATGTACAAAAAATAAAGATCATATGTATGAAATCCATTATCTCCAAGAGAGCTTAAAATACCATTGATCCTAAAGATGCAGATAATACTTCTCATAATAAGAAAAATACATCTAAATATAATATAATTAATCAACATTAATTAATACTAATTAATTAACCATGCAATTAAGTAACTAATACAAGATTGATTGATTAATAAAGTACTACTCATATGCCCATTCACGATGGATCATAATGTCGCTTTTGTCGCCCTTTAGAAGTGTCGTCAAGTGTAGGTAGAGTGGACGCACCAAATGTTCTCTTGCCAGTGCAGGAGATCCGTTTGTATGAGAATGCATATCTATACCATACAAAAATGATAAGTTAATGTATGCATTATTGCTTTTGGAATCTAGTATGAGTCCACGTGTCGCGAGGACATTCACTCAAGTGGACCCCCTTCGTCATAATTTATGGAGCGCGTATATGAAAGTCGTCGTGGTCATGGACGCATTCACTCAAGTGGACCCCCTCATCATAATTTATGGAGCACGCATATGTAAGCCGTCATGATCGACCTTCTTAAAATTAATTTGTATGAATTAATTAAATCATCTTAGAATGTATGAAGGTATTTGTTAGTTCCCTAATTTCATCTCTTTTCTTCCTCCTTCCTCGCTCACCCCCGCCGACCTTTTCCCTTGCCGGATTCCTCCTGAGAATTAATCGTAATAGTATCAATTGGACCGACCTGTCGGTCCACCCGTCGTAGGCCACCAGATCTTCGTCGCTGTTGATTCCCCCTCCCGACCCACACACTGAGAGTCTGCATTCCGCACCGATCCATTCCGGTTCCGCACCGATCCATTCCGGTTCCGCACCGATCCATTTCGATTCCGCACCAGCCCGATCCGTCTCATCTTTGCCTCCCGACGACAGCGACGCTCCTCGTTTTCGCGCCCGATCCCGTTCCATTAACATATAAGAAGAAAACACATGCAACTATGCTTCTTGATGGTCCAATCATCTAATAAGAAATTGGGAAAAAGAGGGGAAAAAAAGTAAAACTATTTACTAAAGAGAACACATGAGAAAGATAAAGGCTTTAGGCTTATTTGCTCTGGTGAGTTTGATCAAAAACACCATTATCATAGAATGTACCTTGGCAGGCCAAAGATTATGACTGCTACCATGAAAATAAACCAGTTTCAAACATAAAATGCATGAATTTTTTTAGGTGAGGCCGTGCATTCACAAACGATGGTTCATGACCACCGCATTCAGAACTGCCATCTTTGCGCCAAACGAAGCCAAAGAAAGCATTGGAAGATCAGTAGCATAAGATTTGTCTAATTTAGTAATAAATTAACACGTCGAGGTTGTAGCAAACATTCTAAGAAATGAAAAAATTCAAAGAAGAACAAATAGATGACACTGTCACGACCCCTTTGAATTTCAATTATCGAGCTCAACAAAAAAAGCCGGCTCGAGCTCGAGCTTCTTTTTTCGAGCTCGAGCTCGCCGAGCCTATTTAAAAAGGCTCGAGCTCGACGAGCACGGTTCGAGCCCGAGCTCAGCTCGACGAGCTCGAGCTCAGCTCGAATTTAACATGATATTAATAATATAAAACTATTATTTTAATAATATTATGTTAATAATATAATATATTAAAATATTTAATTCTAATAATATATATTATTTAATTAAAAAAAAGCTCGCAAGCCGGCTCGCGAGCTCGTGAACAGGTTTAATTAGGCTCGAGCTCGGCTCGAAATCAGGCTTGAGCTCGACGAGCTCGAGCTTGAGCTCGACATGCTCGAGCTCGAGTCGAGCTTTCGAGCCGGCTCAAGTCAACTTGCACCCCTACTCCAGTATAGTCCTTTGGGGAATGGAAGTGAGAGCATCAGTTTTTTTTTCTCCACGAGATTTGGTTGGCGAGGGTGGTGAGGATAATGTTGTACAAGCTTACGCTACTGTAGTCGTTTTGGGAATAAGAGTGAGAGAAGCAGTTTTTTGGTCTCCACGAGATCCGGTTGGCGGGGGTGGTGAGGATTTAGCTGTAGAAGCTTTCTGTACTATAATTGTTTTGGGAATGAGGGTGAGAGCAACAGAGTCGGTGAAGAATATTTCTCCTGGTTGAAGAGAAACACGTTCTGAAGAGAAACACGTTCTGGTTCTCGTAGGAATTCACCCGCAAGTGCGTCGTGAGATGAGTTGACCGTGGATGTATCATCTTCTATAGTCTCTGTCTCCATGTTGCCTGCTACATTTTCCATTGCCCAAGAGAACCCTAAATGGTGTTGAAAAACGGGATTGCAGAGGATCAAGCTAGCTGCTCGGAATGCAGAGCCACTGTAAAATGAAAAAATGCGAGTGCAGAGCTCGAAAAAATCGAAATGCCGGTCGTGAAAAATTTGGCTGGAAAATGAGTTCGAGCTTGCCGGTAGAGGAGTGCGAAGAATGTCGTGAGGAAGAGGAAGAGTAGTTGGGAAAAAGTGAGAAGTACGTACGGGTAGTGGTGGCTGCCTTGAGCAATGAGCAAACTATTTTTTATAAAATTATTTAATTTCAATTCTCCACAAATAAAATCAAAGAGGACTCTTTATTTTTTATTACAAAAATTTATAACAATTTTTTCTATAAATTACTGAATTTATGTATGTATTTACATATAACTAGGATATATATTTATCTCGAGCTCCACCCTCAAGTCCGCTACAATCGCGTCTCTGGCATGCATCACTGATTGTTATAAAATGTATTAATTTTTTCGGGGAGGTCGGGCGTTCGCAAACGATGGTTCATGACCACCATCGCGTTCACGAACGTCACACCCATGCCAAACGAATCCTAAGTTTGCTAAATTATTGCGCATCCTCATGATTAATAAATAATGGCAAAGACATAGAAAATTAATCATTAATTATTAATCATTTTGCGGCGCCACTGCATTCCGAGCAGCTAGCTCGATCCTCTGTATTCCCGTTTTCCAGCTTCATTTAGGGTTCTCTTTGCCAATGGAGAATGTAGCCGGCAATATGAAGACAAAGACTAGAAAAGATACTTCCACGACCGGCTCTTCCCACATCGCACTTGCAGGTGAATTTTTGCAAGACCCAGAACGTGTTTCTCTTCAGCTTCTCAACCAGGAGGAGAGATGACAATAATTTTCTCCACCGACTCTGCTGCTCTCACTCTCATTCCCAAAATGACTACAGTGGAGAAAACTTCTACAACTAAATCCTCACCACCCTCGCTAATCGGATCTGGAGACCAAAAAATTATTGCTCTCACTCTCATTCCCAAAACGACTACAGTGGCAGAAGCTTCTACAGTTCAATCCTCAACACCCCCGCCAACCGGATCTCTTGGAGACCAAAAACTGTAGCTCTCACTCCCATTCTCAAAACAACTACAGTGGCCGAAGCTTTTACAACTAAATCCTCACCACCCCAGCAAATCAGATCTAGTGGAGACCAAAAAATTGCCGCTGTTGAAGTCAAATTCGGGCTCCCCAATGTTGACCACCCACCAATTCCTATTACTACAACCTGTGTTGAAATTCCAAAAGATGTTATAGGGTAAAACAAGCAACTTCATGTTCAGAATCTAAGGGATGCTAATAATGGGCAAAACATGCAACTCTCTGTTGAAAATACACTACAAGATGGTACTGCTGCTGCTACAGGGCAAAACATGCAAGTCTTTGTTGAGTTTCCAGGAAATAATATTACTACAAAGCAAAACATTCCACCTCTACCCCCGCAACCCCCCCAACGGTTATATTTATACGCTCTTCCTTAAATACATGTGTTTCTTCTTGTGTTTATTCACCCCCATCTCTAGTTGGAATGCAAATCATCCACATAACTAGGGTCGTATTTTCAAACTGTTGCTATTTTAATGCTTATGTTTTTTAGACTATTTCTACCTAGTTTTCTGCTCATTGTTTTACATATTTGAGTATTTCCTCATGATAATTTTAAGGAATTGTTTTTTGACGAGGAAAAAAACTCTATCACTCGTAAACATACTTTCATATTTGCTATGTACTTTTAAGTCGTCTCGTTCACCATCGTGGGATATGGTGACATTGTCCCACTCAGCCCAAAAGCTAAAGATTGTCACTTCCATTATTGTCCTTTTGGGGGTAACTGTCTTTAACTTCTTCATAACTTCTTCATTTCCTCAGTCGTCTCCGATTTTCTTGATTCCTTGAGGATTCGTCTTAGACACATCGTCTTTGAGGGTACTCTTTACTTTTGTGTTAGGGTGTGTGTGGATATATTTCACCGAGAAATTATATTTTAAAGAATTTGGAGATTTACTGTACCTATTGATTAAGACTATTACTTTGGTTGGATATGAGGATATATCTTTCAAGACTTTTGCTGGAAGATTGTTCTCCACTTTTTGGTTGATATACGCTATGATAGCGTGGAATATTCAATTATATATGTGGTCTATCATTATCAAAAAATGTAGGAAAAATCTTGATCTTCGAATAAATCAAAACACTGCCCTATAGAATTACCTATCTAGGAAAAAAACAGGTATGTTTCTCGTTTCTCAAAATTTAATTATGCAGCTTATTAGTATGTTTTTTAGCTTCATGAACTTGAACATCATAAGCATTATTGCAGGTGGATAAGATGATTTTATATGTTGCCAGTTTTGTCATCAGAGAAGTTCAAAAGATCACACTCAATCGTAAGTACGTTCTAGCCGCAATCTCTCTTCGATGAGAAGTGATCCAGTAAAGTGCCCCTACGGGGACTTCCCAGGAGGTCACCCATCCCAAGACTACTACAGCCCGATCACGCTTAACTATAAAGTACTTTTGCATCTCATCACCAATTGATCTGCAACTCAATTGGTGATGAGATGTTAAAGTACTTCATAATTAAGCGTGTTCGGGCTAAAGTAGTGTTGTAGAGATTAGTTGGTGTTCGCATGTTCACTTCATGTACACGCTTTATATTTTAAATTTACCTGCTTTTGACTTCTTTTTTTGAGAGATTAGCAAACCTGTTGAGGTTGAACCCTTCCGAGCGTGGTGCTGGGGGTGTCGACGGCCGTCCTTTCGAGCGTGGTGCTGGGAGGCCGTTACACTCTAAAATCTCATATTATTTAAACAACATAAAATGTATATATCCAACGATGTGAGACTAATAAAAAAATAATAATAACAACAAAAAACCAAAAAAAACCCCAAAAAAGCGACTGCGGGACAAGATGACACAAAAGGGCAGACAACAATGGCCCGACAAACGTAACACGTGTAAAGCCTAATTAGGGCCTCCCTAAATACCTTAAATTAATATTAATGTAATATTATTTATTCCCTATATTCTCCGAATTTCAAACTCGTTTCAGATATTTTTATTATTTAAAAATCATAGAATAAATTAATCCCACAATGTGGGACTAATCAGATTCCCTATTCTCCCACACATGTTACGGTTAAGCTCTTGTCGCCGCCGACATGACCGGAGCCCACATCGGGGTTCATTCGACTCTGGTAAACCCGTCGGGGGTTGTCCGACAGGTAGCGGGCAGGGCCACCGCTGGCGGTGGCAGTGGCCCTTCCCTCTAGCCGCCGGACAACCCCAGGCAGGTTCACCGGGGTCCGGTGAACCCGACCATGGACTCTGGTCAGGCCGCCAGCGTCGCTGTGAGTTTTTTCGTCTGATTTCTAAGGGATGACAAATTATATATGTTGACAGAATGTTTACGAGGGATAATCTTTCTTTTCTTGTCATGCATTCCCTTAAAATTATCATGAAAAAATGCAATAATAAGTAAATCTATGAGCAAGACAACTAGGTTGAGACAAAAGAAAAAACCTATGTATTTAAAAAACAACAGTTTGCACAAGTTATGTGGATCTACATTCTAACTAGAGATGAGAGTGAATAAACAAAAGAAGTAGCACATGTATTTAAGGATGAGTGTATAAATATCACCGTCACGAGGTGGCAGGTGTCCAATAGTATCATCTGCTGAATTATTGCCAACAAGGTGTTACATGTTTTGCCATGTGTTTTGCCCTATTTTTTGCCATGTGTTTTGCAATGTAACAGTAACATCGATTAGATCGTCAACACGGGGTGGCCTGGATTTCACTGTAGCAACAACTGTTACTGGGTCTCCACGAGGTCCTGTTGGTGCGGGTGGTACAGATTTACTTTTAGAGCTTCCGTCTCTGTAATCGTTTTGAAAATGAGATAAGAGTAGCAAAGTCAGTGGAGAATATTTCTGTTGTCGTCTCTATCTCCTCGTTGAAAAGAAGCTGAAGAGAAATTTCATTTTCTTCTTACAAAAATTCATCAGCTATTCAAAATGCAGAGCCGCTGGAAAAAGGAAAATGCGAGTGCATAGCTTAAAAAATGGGAATGACGTGAGAAAGTTGGATGGAAAATGAGAGCTCACCCGTATAGTGCGAAAAAGCTTGATGGAATGTCGGGAGGAAGAAGAAGAGTTGTTGGGAAAAAGTGTTGGAAGTACGTATAGGGGAGTGGTGGTTGCTCCGTTCTGGTTCTATCTTGAGCAACTAGCTGTTTATTATATTATTTATTTATTACATTTTAATTCCCATGCTATCCAAAAATTTCGAAGAGGTCAAGGTGGTGCGGATTTAGTTTTAGAAGCTTCCATCTCTGTAGTCGTATTAGGAATGAGAGTGAGAGCAACAGAGTTGGTGGAGAATATTTCTAATGTCGTCTCTATCTCCTCGTTGAAGAGAAGTTGAAGAGAAATATCATCTTCTTGCATGAATTCATCTACAAGTGCGCCCTAAGATGAGTCGGTCATGGATGTATCTTCCCTAGTCTCGATCTCCAGATTGTCGGTTACGTTCGTCATTGCTAAGAGAACTTGAAATGGAGCTGGAAATTGGGAATGTTGATGATTCGAAGAGGTCCAGGTGGTGCAGATTTAGTTTTAGAAGCTTCCATCTCTGTAGTCATATTATGAATGAGAGTGGGAGCAACAGAGTTGGTGGAGAATATTTCTGATGTCGTCTCTATCTCCTCGTTGAAGAGAAGCTGAAGAAAAATATCTTCTTCTTGCATGAATTCATCTACAAGTGCGCCCTAAGATGAGTCGGTTGTACAACCTTGGGCTCGCGAGAGGTGGTTCAATGAGCGGGAAGGGGGGACTGGCGAGTTGAATTAGACAGGCGAGTAAGACCAGGAGGCCGACCTGCAGGAGGCGAGACGGCCTATAGGGCGAGAGGACAGCGAGACAGACAAAGAGGGTCGTCTCGCCCGTCAGTCTTTTCCCCACTCGCCACATGCGAGAAAAGGTGTTTTTACCTTTTTACCCCCAAGGGGGATTTTACCTTTTTGCCCCAGGTAATTTTACACTTCTACCTCTGGAGGTCTGCGTATAGCCCTCCAGGATAGCGGAGTTTGGCTGTTGGCCGACCCAGCCCAGAGTGTTTTGGTCATTTCAGGTTAGTTCAGAAGTGATATTTGCAGATCAGATTCATAGGCCTATAAATAGACCGATAAGGTGCCTGAGAGGGTTGTTAAACCTTTCTACTGTCTTCCTCACAGACACCTAGCTCAGCATTGGCTAGGGAGGGGAAGATCTTCAGTTCTTCCGGGAAAGAGGTGGGACCTCCGAGCTGAGACCCCTCGGTCTATTTTCAGGTCTCCGACTCACGTCAGGAGGATAGTTCAAGAAAAGTACGTGTGGGCTCCATCCTGTTTCGAACTTTAGGAGGGACCAGAAAGCTGGTTCCAACATTTTTTGGTGCGGTGAGCGTGGAGCGCATCCCTCAGAGAAGAACGTTGAGCAACCACATGGCGGGAGGTCACGGAGAAGGAGAAGCAGAGGGGTCGGATAACCCAGAAGGATTTGTTGGAAGAGAAGAGTTTATGGCTTCAATTAAGGGCATCATGGACTTGCTGCAGGGGATCTCTCGATAGGGAGATTGTTCAACCCCAGTACCTCAGGTGTCCACTCTCGCACCACAAGAAGAGCTCGTCTCGGCGCGAGTGGGAGAAGATGCACCAGGAAGGAGGCCGGGGAAGGAGGTGATGGTGGAAGGGAGCGAGTGAGACATGGCGGGAAGGGAGCTGTTCCTCAGCCCGGGGAGTACCATCTCGCCAGGGGAGGTCGTCGCGCGAGTAGGGGCGGCGAGACCGGCGGCGAGAGGGTCGCCTTTTTGTGAGCTGATCCTGTCAGCTCCCGTCCCAGAAGGGTTCCGGGAACCAGAGATGAACTATTATGTGGGGAAGGATGATCCCCTCCATCACTTGCAATGGTTCGAGGACGCGGTTTCGATCAGGCCCATGACGGACGCATTCAAATGCCGTCTTTTTGCCATCACTCTAAAGGACAAAGCTAGAGACTGGTTTCACCAGCTCCCGATAGGCTCGATATACTGCTTCGAGGGCCTATGCAGGAGCTTCCAGTTACGGTTCTCAACTTTGAAGAAGAGAAAGAAGAATCCGGAGTCAATCTTTTTGATTAAGCAAAGGGCAGATGAATCCCTAGCTCAGTATGTGGATAGGTTCCAAGAGGAGATCTTGGATATACAGGAGGTGTCGGGGGTTTCCCTCCAGATGGCCTTTACCGTCGGACTACGAGAAGATTTCTTCAAAATGAGCCTCACCCGGAAGGCGCCGCTGTCTTATGAGGGCTTGATGGAGAAGGCGGCGAAGGAAATAGCGATGGAGGCGACAAATCCCGCTTTTGCAAAAAAGTTGGCAAAGGTTACGGAGGTGGAGTTGAGGGAGTCAGGGGGGAGACAGCAGGAAGCAAGAAGAAGAGAAGAGCCGAGGGCGCCGGCGTATCAAGAGCTGGGATGGAGGCAACAGGGGGCCCTGCTCCAGGACAAGGGAGAGGATTTCCCCACGGGGGGAGGAACCAACAAGGAGGACCGGGAAGATTTCACCAGCAAGGGTGGGGGTATGGTATAGACCACCCCTGCCCCCTCCGCAGCAGGCTATGGCGATCGGCCGAGGTAGAGGTAGAGGTCGGGAGAGAGGAAGAAGAGCAGGAGCTGGGAGAAGGAGAAACCCTCAGAAAGGAAGGCATGGGGGGAGGTGGCATTGCCATATTGCGACTTCCACGAGGAGGAATGTCACGCAATGGCTACCTGCCCAGATTTCTTGGAAATGAGGAGAACTAGAGGAGCAGGAGAGCAACAGAGACCGGTGCAGATAGAGGAAGTGACAGGTACAGGAGAGGAGGATCGATGTGTAGATCGAACGGATGTAGGAGATCGAGGGGGAATTGGAGTAATCCATGGGGGGGGGGGTAGGGATAGAGGCAGCCCGAAAGGCGAGCCTTCACACTATGTATCGCCGAAGCGTAGCCTCGACGTCGCAATCCCCCCCCCCCCAGATGAGAAAATCACCTTTTCAAGGAAGGACATGACAGACCATGAAGACCCTTTCTGTGACGCGCTGGTGATGCGAACCGCCATCGAGAACTTTACGTTGTCACGGATCCTGGTAGACAATAGGAGCTCTGTGAACGTTATTTTTAAGAAAGCATTCAATGAAATGAGGGTGGAGGCCCGGAGGGTGCTGGCGGTGGATGGACCATTGTTTGGGTTCTCAGGAGAGAGGAAAGAAGTCGAGGGGGGAGTGGGACTTCAGGTAACCCTGGGGGGGCTATCCCGAAATTGCCGCTTTGTCATAGTGGATGCCCCCAGTAGTTACTACGCCATTTTTGGGCGCCCCTTGATCAGCGCTTTCAGATGCGTTCCCTCATCGTTTCACCAGTGCTTGAAGTTGAACTCAAGAGGTATCCAAATCAGGGTGCGGGGGGATCCAAAGGCTGTAAGGGAATGCTACGTGACGACAGTGAACACCGTCTCCTGGCAGGGAGATGCTGAAGAGATGGAGAAGAGGATGAAACAATTGCAACAGGAACTGGGGGGCGAAGTAGGAGAGAGGGAGGAAGAAGATGTTGGTGGAGAGGGAGAAGTAGTGATGGTTGGTGGCATTGCGGGAGAGCCAGAAATGGCGGGAGAGAAGCACGAAGAGATGGGGATAGTAGAAGAAAGAGAAGAAGAAGATGCTGGAGGAGAGGGAGAAGTAGTGATGGTTAGTGACATTGCGGGGGAGCTAGAAATGGCTGGAAAGGAGGAGGGAGAGATGGAGGCGAAAGAGGAAGGGGAGCCAAAAGAAGATGAAAGGAGGAAAGAGAAGAGGAAGATGGAGGAAGCAGGAGGGTCGCCCAGGAGGGGGGCCCAGCTGGAAAAAAGAAGAGCCTCACTGCAGGAAGGAGAGGGCGCAAGCAAGTGGGATATGGAAAAGCTTGGGGAAGAAATGGTGATGGCTGTCTCCGAAGACGAAGTCAGAGAACAGGACGCGCTGGAAGAGCAGGAAGGTGAGGAAGAGCCATCAAGGCTGAAGGCGGCCGTGGTGGTACTCAAGGTAGAGATCCGCACCAAGGAAGGGAGAAATGAGAAGGTAAAGATCAGCGACGAACTCAGCCCGGAAGACCGAGAGAAGATCAAGGCCTGCGTGCAAAAAAATATTGACGTTTTCGCGTGGAGCGCTGCAGACATGCCCGGGGTCGATGCGGACGTCGCTTGTCACCGCCTCAATCTCGATCCCAACACTCACCCCATATAGCAGAAAAAGAGGGTCATCGCCTCCAAATGGTCGGGCCTATTAGAGAGGAGGTAGAGAAGTTACTTAAGGCGGGGTTTGTGTCCGCCTGTAAGTATCCGGGGTGGGTAAGTAATGTTGTAATGGTTAAAAAGGGGGAGGGTAGATGGAGAATGTGTGTGGATTTCTCTCTTTTAAATAAAGCGTGCTCTAAGGATTATTACCCGCTGCCCCGAATCGACGCGCTGGTTGACTCGGCCGTCGGTTTTTCTTTTATGAGTTTCTTGGATGCGTTTTCCGGATATCACCAAATACGCATGCATCCTCCGGACGTTAAGGACGTCACCTTCGTCACGGAGGATGAGTGCTTCTGTTTTAATATGATGCCCTTCGGGTTGAAAAATGCGGGGGCGACCTACCAAAGAATGATGGATCGGATCTTCCGAAAACAGAGAGGGAGGAACCTCGAGGTGTACGTGGATGACTTGATGGTCAAAACTAAGGACCTCGAAGCTCATGTCCTAGATCTTGAGGAGACCTTTGAGACCCTGAGGAAATATGAAATGAGACTCAACCCCCTGAAATGTGTATTCGGAGCCAATAGGGGAAAGTTCCTCGGACATCTTCTCACTCCATCTGGAGTGGAGCCCAACCCCGATAAAGTAAAAGCAATCCTAGAGTTGGAGTCCCCTAGAAATGCTAAGGAGCTTCAGCGTCTCCCCGACAAGTTGGCCGGGCTAAGCAGGTTTCTCTCCCCAGCCGGAGAGAGATGCTCGCCTTTCTTTCGGACACTGCAGGGTGACAAGAAGTTTGAATGAACCCCAGAATGTGAGAAGGCTTTCCAGGCTCTAAAGCAACAACTCACCCATACGCCTTTACTCCAGGGACCAAGGGAAGGAGAGGTCTTGTTTTTGTACTTAGGGGTAGGGACTGGGGCTGTGAGCTCGGTTCTTGTGCGAGAAGAAGGGAAGAAGCAATTTCCGATCTAGTACGTGAGCAGGGTCTTAAAGAAAGCGGAGCTCGGGTATCCCATGCTTGAAAAGTTAGCGTTTGCCCTCATCGTCTCGGCCCGAAAGCTCAGATCGTATTTTCAGGCTCATTCTATTCAGGTGGTAACGGATCACCCCCTCCGTCGCATCTTGGAAGGGGTAGAACACTCCGGGAGGCTGGCCAAGTGGTCAATAGAGCTCAATGAATTCGACCTCGCTTTCATTCCTCGGCTTGCCATTAAGGCACAGGCGGTGGCCGATTTTCTGGTGGACTACGTAGTTGAGGTCCAAGAGACTGAAGCGTCCCCTCGAGCAACCTGGAAGATGTTGGTAGATGGAACGTCAGGAAGAACAGACCTTGAAGATCCATTTCACGATCACCAACAACCAAGCGGAATATGAGGCGATCATCGCAGGACTCAGGTTAGCCCGGGAGTTGGGCATACGAGACGTTGAGGCCTCGACAGACTCCATGGTGGTGGCAGGCCAGATCAAAGGGGAGTTCGAGGTAAGGGAGCCCACCCTCCAGTTGTACCTAGGAAAGGTCAAGGGCATTATCGTGCAGTTCCGAGCTTTTCAATTCAGCACGTCCCGAGGGGGGAGAGCACTCAGGCTGACCAACTCGCCAAGTATGACCCTAGAGCTGGAGGAATAATGACGGAGCTCTTCAGGCCGTCTATAGAAGAAGGGGAACTCATGGAAATATGCCAGCAGAGGTCTTGGATGGACCCCTTCATGGCCTTTTTGGCTCCGGGGCAGCTACCCGCGAGAGACTCGATAAGAAGCATACCATATACAAATCGGCGTACTACCTGCTGAAAGATGGAGTTTTATACCGCAAGACGTTGTCGGGTTTGCTGGCCCGATGTGTGTCAGAGGAAGAGGTTCCAAAGGTTCTGCAAGAGGTTCACTCATGAGAATGCGGGAGTCACTCGGGGACCACGCCAGGGGGCGGAAGCGCCACAACGACTTTTTCGAAGAGTCAAAGCAATCATGAGACTAATTAATTGAAGAATAATCACAACAATGATGAAAAACACGGCACGACATGACATGTAGACAAAATATCATAATGACAAATTATTTCATCCCGCGCGGGAGAAGCATCTCGTCCAGAAAATTTTATGCAAATTAATAAGTAATGAAATTGAAAATACAAGAGAGCCTTGAGAAGGCGAGACGGGGCCGCGACCGCTTAGTTCCTGACCCATTTCCAGCAGCCATCCTGACCTCCCGCGAATGGAGGGCGGCCAGGTAGATGAAAAGCGCGGGCGGCGACCACGCCGCGGCGCGCGAGACGGTGGTGTTCATCCGTCTCGTTTAGGATGGCTTGGGGGTCTGTCCCATCCATTACGCCGTCGGCTTCCATCTCGGCAGAAACGCGGTGACACTCTGTTTCTAGCCAGTCCATGCGCCGGTCAGAGGCCTGCTTCTCAAGCTCCATCTCACGGATTATATGTGTGTATTTGCGGAACATTCTAGCCGTCCTCCGCTTCAGCTCCAGGGTATCCATGGGATCACCCAAGTAGTCCTCGATCTCGTCAGGACGTGGAAGAGGCGAGAGGGGAGGAGACGCGGGAGCGTCCTTAGTGTCAGATTCAAATTGGATGCCTGCACAGAGAGCAAGAAATCGTAAGAAAGGATGATCTCGCAGCCGCACGCCAGGATGACAGAAGTTAACCCAGTTATCTCGCATGGGTTGGGTAAAGGAATGCGAATTGGAGCGAAGCTGAGAAGGGTGAGTTCTTACTTGGGATACGAGGGTTCCCCACAAGTCGTGAGAGGTTTTCTTTCCGCGTGAGGGGTGGGGAAGATGCCTCGGCCGAGTCGGCGCGCTGATGAGTTTTGTTGATAACGTCGGGAGGATTTGCGGGCATAGGGGAATCAATGAAGTCTCTCTGTAAAAGCGTGATCAACAAGCGGGACGAAATAAGAAGAGAGGGAAGAATGAGAAATTACCCGTCTCTCCCCGGGAGATGCGGGAGGAAGATTATCTGTTGTCAAGGGTGCAGAGGAGGTCACGCCAGCCGAGAGGGGAGGGCAGGCGGCCTGCATCTTCTTCAGGCGAGAGGATGGAGGGACTGAGGGAGGAGTGCGCCCCAGATCCGGGAACAGGGCGGCCATGTTGGCTTTATTTCGCTTTCGCACCATCGTCAGGCGCTCGCGAAAACTCTGGCTGTGAGACATGTTGAGGGTCGAGGAAGTGAGGAAGATGAAAAGGGGCACCCTAAGGAGAGGTGGGATCTCATATTTATAGGCCCCAAAGGGGGGCCCCACCAAAGATTACCATACACGAATCCCAGCATCGCGAGCCTCAGTTGGACTTATCTTTTCGAGGTTAGGGCAACCTCGAAAAGAGCGGGGATTGTGTACAATCTTGGGCTCGCGAGAGGTGGTTCAATGAGCGGGAAGGGGGGACTGGCGAGATGAATTAGACAGGCGAGTAAGACCAGGAGGCCCATCTGCAGGAGGCGAGATGGGGGATTCTCTAAGAGGCGAGACGGCCTATAGGGCGAGAGGCCAGCGAGACGGACAGAGAGGGTTGTCTCGCCCGTCAGTCTTTTCCCCACTCGCCACATCCGAGAAAAGGTGTTTTTACCTTTTTACCCCCAAGAGGGATTTTACCTTTTTGCCCCAGGTAATTTTACACTTCTACCCCTGGAGGTCTGCGTATAGCCCTCCAGGATAGCGGAGTTTGGCTGTTCGCCGACCCAGCACAGGGTGTTTTGGTCATTTCAGGTTAGTTCAGAAGTGATATTTGCAGATCAGATTCAGAGGCCTATAAATAGACCGATAAGGTGCCTGAGAGGGTTGTTGAACCTTTCTACTGTCTTCCTCACAGGCACCTAGCTCAACATTGGCTCGGGAGGGGAAGATCTTCAGTTCTTCCAGGAAAGAGGTGGGACCTCCGAGCTGAGACCCCTCAGTTTGTTTTCAGGTCTCCGACTCACGTCAGGAGGATAGTTCAAGAAGAGTACGTGTGAGCTGCATCCTGTTTCGAACTTTAGGAGGGACCAGAAAGCTGGTTCCAACATCGGTCATGGATGTATCTTCCCTAGAGTTGTCACGGTTCCGGTTAGGTTCCGGTTCTGCTAAAACCGTGAACCCAACTGCTAAGGTAACGGTTCTTTAAATTAGAACCAAAATCTTATTTGGTTTAACCGGTTCCGGTTTTGGTTCCAGAATAATTTTTAGAACCGTCATGTCAACGTTTTCGGTTACGGTTCAACAAGAAGCAAAATCAAATCAGTCACTAACGGTTCGGTTTGATTCTATGCGGTTCGGTCTGGTTCCAATCGGTTCCAAGTAGAACCTAAACTAAATTTGGTGAAATGAATTGGGGAGGTCAAAAATAAAAAACTGGAGAGAAAATGTAAATCCGTTTAGTTTTTTTGCAAAGACTTCGAAGTTCGGGGCACAGGCGTAAGAATTTTGCATTATTACATGTGAGATTACTTTTTTGTGTAAAATAGTAAGTGACACTGAAAGTTAAAAACTGAAATCACAAAACCACAAAATTGCACTATACCGCACTAATTTTAAACGGCGCCAATTTTAAACCATACTAAATGGTTTGGTTGTAGAGTGGCTTTGTTGGTTGCAAAACAACATAGTTTGCAGTACTATTTTTGGCGGTGCAAAATTAACAAAACCGCGCCGCATCGTTTTCTTCGAAAGGACATGATATTTCAATTATGGTCAATAAGTACAAGTTAGTTTAATTATTTCAGTAAAATGTATAGGTAAAATTGAAAATACGTTATATAATAGTGTAAAAATCGAAACTGTACCGCAGAAACTGACTTCAAACCGCACCAATGTCAAACCACACAGCACAATTTTGGTGTGATGCGATTTTGCTCGGTCCAAAACCAACCTCTTTTAGTGTGATATTATAGATAGATATAAAAAAAATAACAATATAATAAAATTATTATTAATATATTATAATAATAAACGGGTTGCGGTTCGGTTCTGCTTCGGTCCGGTTTCAATCGGGTTTAAAAATCTTGGAACCGCTTGAGACTTGTATGTTGTGGTTCCGGTTCCGGTTCCGGTCCGGATAAAAAAAATAAAAGAAGCACACCCGTACTAATGATGTTCACGGTTCCAAAATTCAAACCCGAACTCAAATAATTCGCGAACGGTTCAGTTCGGTTCTTTGCAGTTTCGGTTCGGTTCCGTTTCGGTTTTCGGTTTTCAGTTTTAAGTGACGGCTCTAATCTTCCCTCGTCTCGATCTCCAAATTGTCGGTTACGTTCGTCTTTGCTAAGAGAACCTGAAATGGAGCTGGAAATTGGGAATGTAGATGAGCTACTCAAAATGCAAAACCGTTGGAAAATGAAAAAATGTGAGCGTAGTGCTGGAAAATGGGAATGTCGTGATAAAGTTGGATGGAAAATTATAGCTCACCCATAGAGGAGTGCAAAAAAGCTTGATTGAAGAGGAGTATTTGGGAAAAAGTGTTGGAAGTATGTACGAGGGAGTGGTGGCTGCTCGCTCCTGGTTCTGTCTTGTGCCTAAAAGAAGAAGAAGAGTTGTTGGAAAAAAGTATTTGAGGGCATGATTCCGCAACAAACGTGAGTATATAGGGGCCACTATTTCAGTGGTATCTATGAGCAGCCACTTTGTGCATTTATTGTCAAAGGTTAAGGCTCTGTTTGGGACAGCTCTGGCGGATTGAAAAGCTGCTGTCCGGATAGAGCTGTTTTAAAATAGATTTCTGTGGAGCAGTTTTGAAAAGCTGCAGAGTGTTTGGGTATTCTGTGCAGAAGTGCGCTCGGAATCGCCCGAGGAAGTACGTCGGGGGCTCGGAATCGCCGGAGGAAGGCCGTCAGGGGCTCGGAATCGCCGGAGGAAGGCCGTCCGACCTCTAAGCATGTTCCATCTGAAGAAACCATTAGATTTCCAAAACCTGTGAGAGAGAAAGCTATTTTGCAAGAGCAGAAGCTGGGGGGAGGGAGATTTCTGAAAAGCTGCAAAACAGCTCTGGCGGATTGAAAAGCTCTTCACAGGGAGCTGTCCCAAACACATATAAAACAGCTCTGGCGGCTGGAATAGAGATTTTCCAGCCGCCAGAGCTGCGCCAAACAGACCCTAAGCCTTTCTCTTCTGAGAGAAGCCACTTTGTGCATAGAGCCAAATGTTAAGTCTGTTTCAAATCTTTCCCCGCCCATGCCCCCAATGACCGGGGACTATATGGGTTTTGTTGTTGTTGTATTACATTTCAATTCTTTTGCTATCCAAAAATTTTGAAGAGGTCTAGGTGTTGTGGGTGGTGCGTATTTAGTTTTAGAAGCTTCCGTCTCTGTAGTCGTATTGGGAATGGAAGTAAGAGCAGCAGAGTCGGTAGAGAATATTTTTGTTGTCATCTCTATCTCCTCCTAGAAGAGAAGATGAAGTGAAATACCATCTTCTTCTTGTAGTAATTCATCTACAAGTGTGCCCTGAGTTGAGTCAGTCGTGAATGTATCTTCTCTAGTCTCTATCTCCATGTTGTCAGCCACATTCGCCACTGCAAAATGAACCCGAAATGGAGCTGGAAAATGGGAATGCAAAGGAGCTGCTTGAAATCCAAAGCCACTGGAAAATAGAAAGTGCAAGTGCAGAGCTGGAAAATGGGGATGTCGTGAGAGAGTTGGATGAAAAATGAGAACTCACCCGTAGAAAAGTGCGAAAGAGTTTGATGGAATACCGGGAGCTTGAAAAGTTGTGTTAAGGAGTTGGGTGTGAGCGCGAACGAGATGCGGATGCAGGCCGAAGCAGAATTGGGGAATGAAATGTGCCTTTTGAAAATGGGGTGCTATCTGATCCGATCCTACCTCGAAACAATCTTATTTAGGATCTTGATCCTGAAAACCTTGATTTACATGTGTGAAGTTTTCAGTAACCTCGAATTTTAGCACTATCGCGGACGATAGTAAAATCGCCGGCGAGAGCTTGGAAGTGGTCACATCACCTTAGCGATAGGGTGGAGGGAGACAATATCACCATATCTCACGGTAATGTTAGAGATGACTTGAAAGTATATAAAAAAAGGGAAAAAATATTTACGAGGGATAGATAGTTTGTTCTCGTCCACATGCAATCCCTTAAAATGGTCTTAAAATGGTCTTAAAATGGTCATGAGAAAATGCACTAATAAGTAAAACAAAGAGAAGGACAGCTAGGTAAAAATAGAAGAAAAAACTTTGCGCCTCACGTGCCTCAAGTAAGGCTTCATGGCCCATTTGCGCCTGAGTGCGTCTTGGTGCGCCTTGTGCCTTTGAACAGTTTGTAAATATGGAGTAAGGATGAGTTTGTAAATACCACCATCAGGGGGTGGCAGGGGTGTAGTAGTAGCAGCTACTGGAATGTCATCACGACGTGGCGAGAATTGTCCCGTAGTAGTAGAAACTGCTGGATTATTGCCAATAGGAGATTTGCCTGTAGTAGTAGCTACTGGATTATTGCCAACAAGTGTTGCTGGGATTGATCTATAACAGAAGCTGTTGAATCTTCATGAAGGCCGGGATTGACTTGTAGTAGTACGAGCTATGTTGTCAAGGTGCGCGCTTGAGGCACCGGGTGCAACCCACGGTGTCGGAGCACTACCAAGGCTGGTGATGTGCCTCAGACGCGCCTAGGCGCGCCTCGCATGCATTCCAGGCGCACATTAGGCACACTTGGAGATTTCCTGTCCGATTTTGAGCCTTTGTTGCTGGTTCGATTTAATTAGAGGATATGTATTTCCGGTATCATAAGAAATTTATGGCTCATTTTTCCATTTCACGCCCGTGCCGTCTGAAGCTCTTCTCGCAGCTCGAAATTTGTCTCCCCCTCTTCAGTTCGAAATCTCACCGGCCGCCACTCCACTTTAGTTCGAAATTTGCCCAATTTTCTTTTTCCCCATTTTTGCGCCTCACGTGCCTCAAGTAGGCTTCATGGCCCATTTGCGCCTTAGTGTGCCTTGGTGCGTCTTGTGCCTTTGATAACATAGAGTACGAGCTACTGGATCGTCATCATGTGGTTGCGAGGATTGCCCTATAGCAATAAAAGTTGTTGGATCGCCATCTTGGGGTGACGAGGATTGCCCTGTAGCAGTAAAAACTACTGGATTGCCAGGAAGGCCGGGTGACACGGGTGGCCGAGATTGCCGTGTAGTAGTAGAAGCTGCTAGGTTGTCATCATGAGGTGGCGAGGATTGTTCAGTAGCTGCAGAAGTTGTTGGGACCTCGTTAAGGCCAGGCAGCGCGGGTGACCGGGATTCACATGTAGCAGTAGTAATTTGTTGGATCTCCATGAGGGCCAGGTGGAGAGGGTGTAGTATTAGAAACCACTGTCTCTGTTGCCGTACTAGGGTGGAATTGATGCATCTTTTGTCGAATCATAAGCCCCACATTTTAATTTTTCAGCAATTATTTATTATCGTGTATTTCTTTCGCGCACCTGCTTTTATTTGAGATTGTTCGGCTTTTATTTGAGCAATCGATCTTGCTTCTCTAGCTTCCGCTGCTTCTCTCGCTTCCCATGCCGCTGCCTGCAACCTACTCTGCTACCCTTCTTGCAATCGGAGCTGCTGCCTCCATAAGCAATCGAACTCGCGGGGCCCGCCTGCAATTGAATCCTTGACGTCGATTCATCCTCCTCGACAACCCCCGGTACAAAATACTTCTTCCCAATTTATTCCACTATTTCTCTTCTCTTTCTAGCCTTAATTGATGTGATTTACTTCTTTCTCTTGTAATTGAAACCATGTTGTATGCTTAAAAATATAATTATTATTTTGATTTCAAACGAACTACAGACAATGCAATGCTTTCAATTGCAGGATCATGGGCAAATATAGGCAATGTAATGCTTTCAATCGCAGGATCTAAGGCAGATATAGATTTTGTAACGGTTTATAATGATGTCTATGTGTTTATAACAGAATATCCTTACCTTATGTAGCTACATGAATTGATGGCCGTGATATAGATTTCTTGCAGCAGTCATTAAAATTGCTAAGAAAATCTGATGGAAAATATTAAGTGATCGATTGTCAAGAAAACTCCTCCAGGTATTCTATGAATCATTCTCATCTTAAAGATTTTCTTTCTTGATTAGTTAATTAATAAAATACATGTGTAAGATTGCATTATTTTATTTTATAAAATATTTTGAACCCTTCAGGATGTTCTTATCTTCAGGTTCCTATTAACAATTGGAGCAATGCTGCCGTGCAAACTTGCTCCTGCAAAGCCATATGAAGCTCCTTC
The DNA here is from genome assembly GCA_039583875.1 of Platanthera guangdongensis. Classification (NCBI taxonomy): domain Eukaryota; kingdom Viridiplantae; phylum Streptophyta; class Magnoliopsida; order Asparagales; family Orchidaceae; genus Platanthera; species Platanthera guangdongensis. Next base: position 23,487,676 of record CM077156.1, read on the forward strand.
GGGCAGAGTCGTCGGGCACTACTCTCGCCTCCTCTCAATCTGTGTACTTCACACATCAGTTCCCCCTAAATCAAATCCCACAATCCGCATCCCGATAACCAGGGCTTTCATAGATCTGCTATAATTGGCATGGTTACATTTTATGGTGAGGATAAAATGTGCCTGGTTATCGGGATGCAGCTTCAATCAGTGTTCTTTTTTTTCTTTCAACTATCCCATTTTGTGCCTGCAGCTTCAATCAATGTTCTGGCTATAATTATTATTCCTCTTCTTTGTCATTGCCAAGATTGTCATTCAAAGCATAGGCGCAAAAAACTATAATTGGCATGGTTACATTTTATGGTGAGGATATATTTGGTAAGATGTGAGTATGTCAACTAAGAATGATTTGTTGGGCTTTTGACCACCTTTTATGATATCTGGTCAATTTTGGAAACTAAATCTTATTTATTTTATAGTTTAAATAACCTTTTATTTCCTGAAAATCTGATTGTTTGATTTTTGATTTGATTACAGATACGGGGGGGGGGGGGGGGGGGGATTTGCACAAGAATTTAGCGACGGCGAGATTATTTTGAAGGTGATGATTTAAATCTTAGTCATTCCATCCATGTTTTTTGGGATTCGAAGATCAAGAGCATGAAGAAGGTAATGTTACCTCATACATTTGTTTTTAGGAATCTGGTTTAATGGCTTATTTATATTAAATGGACCATATACCTAATGAATTGGTGAATTGGAGGAGAGAGAAAAGCTTGAGATTAATGGACATCATGGCCATGGAGGCTCCATAACTCTCACTTTTATGGGGCTTTTATTCCTCTGAGGGAGAGGAGTCTGGAGGTGGCCGACCATTAATTTGATTCAGCCCCTTAATTTGGTTGAAACTGAAGGGGTGGAGTTAATGACCATTAATGGAGTTTAATGACATTTGGGAGTTACAAGCCTCCTCTCCCAAATTCCCTCTTTAAGGACCTTCACCAGGGCACGGGCAATCGTTTCCCCCGATTCCTTTTCATTTCCGTTGAGGTTGGTGTAGATGTTGTAGAGGAGCCAGAAGCTCGGTGGCCGAAAGAATTAAGCCGCAGGATGTTTTATATCCTACTGTGTCCACAGCGGATCGACAGCGGTTTCACCTGGGTTTGGTGGGCTCGGGAGGGGCTGGCTTGGTCGGCCATGGCTCAAGGTGGTGGAGGAGGGGGAGGGAGAGCTCGGCTTGGGTTTTTTCCGGCTACCAGGGCTCCGACAGGATTGGGCAGGGGGAGGGGGGCTGCGCTGAGAGCTGTGAGGAGGATTAGGGGAGGGGGGGGGGGGGTCCTTTAATAGGATTGGGGAGGGGGAACTCCCCTCCCTTTGGCAATGTGGGATTAATCCCTCCTTAGGGAGGGATTAATCACCACCCTCCAGCTGTCCAAGGACAGCTGCAGGTGCCACATATTCCCCATGTGGGGAATAGGGGAAAGCCCTATGGGCTTGGGCCTCCATGGTTAAAAAAGAGAGGGGGAGAGAGGAGAGAGGGGTTTGTGGGCCTTAACTTGCCCTAGGGGCTCCTTGCTAGTTGGGAGGTGCCCAAGGTGGGTGAGGGCAAGGCCCTAAGTGATTATGAAGAGGGGGGTGGGCCCCTACTTGGAGAAAAAAATCCAAAAGTGGATTTTTAGGAGGGTTTGACCAAGTCAACCCTACAGTGGGTCCCCCTTGCTGGTCAAAGTGGGTCCAAGTCATCGGGGCCGGGTCAAAGTTCGGGTGTCGTGTCATAATTGGTGTGTGCACGCTTTTCGGTGCACGACTACGCTTGATTTGACCACGGGTTGACCAATTATCGTCGAAATTGACTGGGATGACTTCCGTTGACTTCGTATTGACCACACGAGTCCAACGCCACTGACTGTGGTTGAATCAGAGTCCGTTTGGCAAAAGTCCAAAATTTGTGTGTCGCAGTGCGCTAAAATGGCCGAAGTGTGTAAAATTGACGTTAGACCTCGAATCTTGACGTGACGGGTTCCGATGCATCTGTCTCGGTTATATGAGGTCACATGAATCGACAGAACTCAATTCAGAGTTCTCTAGGTCAATAACCAAAATCTGCTCTTGTTGCGTTTTACGAGAAATGGTCACATTCACTATATGACCTCGGGGTTCAACTGAACGAGTTTTGAAGTACTTGTATTGACTATACGAGGTCACAGGAACGGACAAAACTCAATTCGGAGTTCTCTAGCTCTATTTCCCGCCTAGGGTTATTTCCCACCGGGTCATGGGTAGGGTTCGGGGCACTTTTATTGGGCCCGCTAGGGCTCTGGTGACCCAATAAAAGTCGGGATGTTACAGTTCATGTCCGCGGAGCTCGCGCCAAGCGTTCTCCGGTTTGGGACTTGGTCACGTTTTGTGACAAGTTCTGCTTGATCGCCGAGTCCGCAATGTCCGCTGGTTGATCGAGCGGCTTGTGCCTTTGGTCGTGGACATTGCTTATTGCGGGCTGGTGCGGTGTCCGCTGGCATGCGGACTGGCTTCCTGTCTAGCCTTCTTGATAACAGGCGGATAGGCTGGTGTCCGGCCTTGTCTATGCGGATTGGGCAGACTGCTTGGTGCTAGCTGCGAGCTGGGGTGGTGTTTCTATCCACTAGGGCGATGACCACACTCCTCTTTGCGCCTATAAATAGGACCCCCCCGTCACATCATAATTTAACTGAATGAACAGTAAGTTGAGAGTGAGATAATTGCTGTGACCTCAGATTTTCTGTCCGCACGGTTTGAGAAGTTTAACCGGTTTGCTGTTTGCAGGTTGTGCGACTAGCACTGAGAAGCCAGGACTCTGGTGCTTACTGCGGTCAGGGTTCAGTGAAGCTTGCAGATAACAATCAGCGGGTTTGCAGCAGGTCGCACTTGCGGCCAGCCGGTCTTTTCTCCAGCATTTCCAGTTCAATAACCTGTCCGCCGGTCTGGACGGTCTGGGCGGTCTGTTCTTCAGTTTGGCAGCAGTTCTTGTTCGCGGACTCTGGTAGCTAGGCAACCTCTGCCGTTAGACGGCTTGCAGAGAGCAGACAAGGCGTTCAGCAGAATAACGGGTTGTCCGCATACTTCGCAAACTCCGTAGTAAAGTTTAGTGCAGCCGCGGCTTGGCGGTCTCGGCGGTCTCTGAGGCAGTCCGTCTGGCTTGTAGTTCTTGTTTGCTTGTATGCTTTTCCTTTGTACATTGGTGAATCATGTCTCGTCGTGTATGTCTTGCCCGAGTAAATTTTATTCCACTCGAGTATCTATAAGTTCTGTTCTGAATTTCTAGTGCTCGAGTAGTTCTTTTCCACTTCTCGTGTAATATTTCTAGTACTTGAGTAAATTTTATTCCACTCGAGTATCTATAAGTTCTGTTCTGAATTTTCTCAAGGAATTCATCTCGAGTAGTTTATTACTATCCTCTCGAGATCTCAGTCTAGCACTCGAGTAGCTCATCTTTTACTTGAGTAAATCAGCAAATTTTTCCAAAATTTCGCTAAGTCCATAACCGACGAGATTTTCAAATGCATTTACGTGATTGGTCCACGTGTACGTCATTAATGCTAATTATGACCGTTAGGGAGATCTTATATCAGGTCTTGTCAAATCGACTAACCCTAACAAGTGCTGAAAAGATTATTCTAAGAAATCTGAATCAGAGTTTTCTCTTTCCAAAAACGGAAGCTGCCGCCGACCTTCATCGTGCAAAGTGCCTAGAGCTTGTGTTCAAGGAGATTCAAATCAAGTCGACTTACAGATCGAGATTGTTCTTCAACTCCTCATCTTCTCTCGGATCGTGTGAGTCAAAGAAACCTCAGATCCAGATCTAGCCGAGCATCTTCTTCAACAATTTCTGAAAAAGCCGCAAAGATCAAAGAAAGAAGACCTTGACCGGGATTTTCCAGATCTGAGAAATATTCTGTTTGCATTTCATATTTTCTCCATTTATTCTTGTAGGAGATTCCTCTCCGAGTGTCGGAGCTTTTGTCTCCGAGTTGTAGGAAGTTTTTATCTTTCGAGTATAGATCCGTGTTGTGGATCGAGTTGTAGGAACTTTGTTACGAGGCGTAGGATTGGTTTTCAATCCGAGATAGTGGAGTAGCCGAGTGTTAGATCGGTGAGTGGAAAGTGGATGTACCCAAGGTTGGGGAACCTATATAAATCTCTTGTCATCTGTGAATGCTTGGTAGATTTCTGTGTGCATAGATCACTAACTTTTATTCCGCAAAAAGACGCACAACTCACATATTCACCCCCCTCTAGGTGATTTAGTTAGACAACTGAACATTTTCAGGAAGATCAATCCTTTTGCTCTACTCCAACCCCCCTTCCACCACTGTTATTACCATTACCTGTCATCCCAGTTACATCTCCTCTACCACAACTCCTTCCAAACCCGACTCCTGGTCCGCACAAGTCACCTCTTCTTCGTGTCTATACTCGTCATCCTCGTAGCTTCTCCGCCCCGATGCAGTCGTCTTTAACCTCTGGCACCATGCGACCTGTTGATCCGACTCTTGCATTCACAGCTCATCTCATGACGAATTATGTATCCTTACATCGCCTATCCCCGACGCTTCAACATTTTGCTACTTTATTATCCTCTGTCTCTGTACCTAACTCTGTGCAGGAAGCTCTCCAGCTTCCGGGCTGGCGGACAGCTATGAAATAAGAAATGACGGCCCTCTGGGCTAATCACACATGAGATCTGGTTTCTCTTCCTCTTGGACAGAATTGTGTTGGATGTCAATGGGTCTTTGTGATCAAGCATGCTCCTGATGGAACAATTGACCGTCTCAAGGCCCGTCTAGTGGATCGTGGGTTTACTCAACAACAAGGTGTCGATTATGAGGAAACTTTCTCTCTGGTGGCCAAGCTCAACACTGTTCGTGTCCTACTCTCCTTGGTTGTCCATCAACAATGGCCCTTACATCAACTGGATATCAAGAATGTCTATCTCAATGATGACCTCCGAGAAACTGTATACATGCAACAACCTCTCGGGTTTGAGACCATGGGAGAGTCCTGAGTTTGTCACCTCAAGAAGTCAATTTATGGTCTCAACCAATCTCCTCGGACATGATTCGACAAATTCAGTAGGGTTGTCCGCGAAGTCGGATTTACTCGGAGCTCGACGGATTTCTCTCTTACTCGACATCAAACAACAGACACTATTCTCCTTTTAGTTTATGTCGATGACATCCGAATCACGGGAGATGATTCAAAAGGAATACAAATGCTCAAGCAACACCTGAATTCTGTTTATCAAACAAAAGATCTGGGGAATCTTTGGTACTTCCTTGGCCTAGAGATCGCAAGACGTCCAGATGGCCTTGTCTCATCTCAACGGAAGTATTGTCTCGACCTTCTTCAGGATGCTGGCTATCGGGATGCAAGCCGATTGATACTCCTATGGATGTCAATCACAAGCTTTGTGCCCATGCATCTGACACTGATCTTCCCTTTTCAAATCCTGAATACTATTGTCGTCTTGTTGGAAAACTAATTTATCTTACAGTCACAAGACCTGACATCTCCTTTGTTGTTGGGATTGCCAACCGATTTATGCGTTCTCCTCGGATGTCTCACATGCATGTTGTTGAACACATCCTAAGATATTTGAAAACAGCTCCTGGTCAAGGGATGGTATACAAAACCTCCTCTTCTACTCCAATGTTGGTTGTGTATTCGGATGTCGATTATGTTTGCTCCCTGGATGATCGACGTTCCACCAATGGATTCTGTACATACTTCGGAGGTCACCTTGTTACCTAGCGCAACAAGAAACAATCTGTGGTTGCTCGCTCTTCGGCCGAAGCCAAGTACCGTTCGATGACATCTGTTGTATCTGAGCTCACATGGCTAGAAAGTTTCCTAGGTGATCAGTGAGTCAAACTTTTCTCACCAGCTACCTTACTTTGTGACAGCCAAGGGGCTATACACAGCTAAGAATCTGATTTTTCATGAACGAACAAAACACATTGAAGTTGACTGTCACTTCATTCGGGAAAAGTTCAAATGAAGAAGCTGAAGTTGAAACATGTTCTGACTATTGATCAAGTTGCTGATCTTCTCATAAAGGCCCTACCTCGTGTTCTATTTCATCAGTTCTTATCCAAGCTGGGTGCTTACGACTTGTACGCTCCAACTTGCGGGGGAGTGTTAGAAGAAAATCATGTACATGCCCAAAGAAAGGCCCATCAAATGCCCTCTTCCTCCTTATCTATTAGTCCCACATTTTGAATGGAGTTTTGTCTCTCTCTTTCTCTTCCTATATAAGTGTACTCATACTTGTATTTAAAAATGGAAAAAGGATTAATAAAGATTTTTGGTTTTTCCCAAATATTCTAGGAGTTTTTCTACAGTTTTAAATTTAACAAATTCCACATTTTTATAAGAAGTTTTTATAACTTTAATTAATGAATTGAGCTCTTAGAAAGATTTATAAGTTAATGAATGCACCAAGAAAAGGAACTTTAAGAACAGTTTTATTCCAATATAGACCGATATTGACCCAATATTCCCAACAATAAGATTGGGCTTAAGCGTTCAGGTATATTCGGTGCAAGAAAATGGAGAAGAGGCATAATATCTAGAACATACAGGAATGGACTTCGCCCTCTATTTTGACAATGCCAAGGTCTGATTTTTCCACCACTATTTTTATGCTATTTTATTTTCATAAATTTAGAGTGTCAATATTTATGTTTTTCTTTGTGCAATCAACTTTGGCTATTTGATGATACAAAATTATTCAATCCCTCACATTGCTGCAATTCCCAAATCTTAATTCAATTTATAGGTCAAATTTTTTTATTCTCTGCATTCACATAGAGTATCATGTTCAACTCTAAACATCACATTCCTAAATTTTATATTCTCTGCATTCCTGCTATTCCCAAATTTAATATTCTCTGCATTCCTGCTATTCCCAAATTTTTTATTCTCTGCATTCCTACTCTTTTCAAATACAACTTTGTTATTTGCCGAAAGCCATTTGAGCATTCTATACACCCATATAGATCTACATAAACATATAAGTTCTAATTTCTCTTTTAGGCCCAAGATTGTTTGATTTCGTAAGAATGCAATAAGGCTATACAGGTTGAGGGGAAGAAGATAGATGCAAAAAAACAAAAAAAAACTACAACTTACCGGCGATTTCAGCGGTTCTTGCAACATATTACAGGACAATTCTTCCTTTAACATTTTGATTAAATTTGGAATGTCATTCATCAAGCTGTGTTTTGAATAGAATATATGTGATGATTGTTGCAGGTACCTCTTGATCCAATAGCTGCTCCATACTTTTAATGTCTTATTTTCGACAACCCTTTATTGCCCATTTGCTCGCTCAAGTTGCATGAACTATTAAATTGCAAATCAATAGTTAATAAAGTGAAAGTAAAGACTAAGAAAGGTGGGGAAGATGTAATAAAAAAGCTCGCTTCTACAAAAAAGCATGTCTCTTCTCGTAAGAAGTCGACATCATCTGTCTTTGCCTCTTGTTGCATAAGCTGACCATGTTTCTTCTCATTTGCCTTTGTCTGTCTAAATCAGGAGAAATGCCAGATGGGCTTTGGCTCTACCACTCCAGCAGCAACTAGAATTAGCTATGTTGAACCGAAGCTGAACGCCTATGTGAGCCAAGCTGGTCACAAACAAGAATAGACTCAAATGTGAAATTAATTTAGTGCAAGAAGGTATTACAAACTCAAATGTGAAAGTAATTTAATGCAAGAAGGTATTCTTCTAAATTACAGACACAACCACTTCTACATGTTTAATAATTAGTGTCCAAGCTGTTTCTTTTAGAATAAGTTACTGTAACGGTGCTCTTTTATAGCATTTGATGTCTTATATATTTGTTTTGTGGTATTAGAATTATCTTGTATAAATTTTTGACTGATTTTCTCTATTCAAACTTAGTTCACACATGTTACCTGGACTTAGCTTCCGTGAACACTTTGACGGCGCGTCACGACCGGCGCGCGTGTATACACGTAGGATGCGGTGATCCGCACTCCGGACGGACGATCGGAGTCCATGGTGGCATCCGGATATGTTTTTTCAGTCAGTTTTATATGTTGCAATTTTATTTCGAGTTGTTTTTAGCCCCCGATCGGCCCAGACATAATGGGTTGTCCGATCAGGATAGTTTTACTATGCACCGGTTCATATGGGGCATCGGTTCTCATTAGGGTTATATATATACCGGCCGGTTGGAGTGGAGAGGTATCGAGAGTTTGGATTTCTTTTCTAAGCCGTCGGTCAAGAGGTGCGACTCCTCCTTCCTCCGCTGCCCCCGGTGCGACGCCGACAACTTCCCCCTCCGCCCCCATCATCAGCCTCCGGTAATCCCCTCCACCCTTCCTCTCCTTCTTGTTTCCCTCTTCCCAGCGCCCTCCTTGTCTTCTCCGCCCGACCCCCATTCCGTCGAGCCCTCTCCGCCTCCCTACGCCAGTCCTTCGCCGCTGGAACCCTAGATTCGGCCTTCCCCTACCTTCCCCGTCCAGCCGCCCCCAACCCCATTTCGGCATTCCTCTCAGTTCAGTCCAGTAAGCCATTCCCCGCCCTCTACTTCATCCACCCCAGCCCACATCGCCACCCAGATCCGTGGCTTTCACTTCCATCTAACTCATTCACCACCACCTAAGCCCACCACCACTGTCCTGCCTGTCACCTTCCACCCGCCAGCCACCTTTTCCCCACACAATCGCTGGAGCCCTAATTCCAACATCCCTAAACTCCACCTGTCGCGGATCCACTCCAGTTCGGCCAACCCTGTCATTGTCGTGACCTTGATTGCCCGCCACCGCCTACATGTGTGAATTGTGGTACCAATCTTTTCTTTATTGTTATTTATTCTTGTACTCATTTTGCGGTGGATTTTGTTTTCATTGTGCTATCAATGCATACATTGTGCGATTTGCAGGACTTATGTAGTTTGTGCTTAAAATTATGGCGCGTCTGTCAAATTAGAATTAATATTTGTTTTCCTTAAATTAATTACTTGCCACCGCACATGCCTCTGTCGTTTGTTATAATAATTATATACCTATTGCAATTTTAAGTGGACCACTCTTGCACGACACTACACTGTTTTGTATTTTGGGTTGCATTTATAGAGTCATCCCGAGTCTCTCGACCTACCAATGCATCACACTTACTTTTCCTCCCCCATTTACATCTTGCCTTTCACATGTCAGGATAAGAAACCATTGATTTCCGCAATCTGGAATTGAAGCTATTGGACTTTTTGATGTCCTAATAATGTCCATTTGGATGGGCTAGAATGGAGAATGTGCATGTCCTCATGAAGGTTTCTGACTATGATCTGCATTTATCTTAGTTTTCTTTAGCATCCGACTCGAGTTTCTGGCTCAAGATCCTTCAGATTGCAGGCTTATACTGACAGTTTGTCCATCATCCGGAATCATGACCATTAGCCATCCAGATTCAAGATCATCAGTTATTGCAGCACATGAATGAAACTTCAGGTATTTCTACATTATTGATTGATGTTTCCTCTCTCTCAGATTTATAGCAAAATAAGTTTTTGTAGTACTTACAGAAGAAACTCATTTTTATTGTAGTGACTCATTTCTGATTGTAGTGATGCCCATGCAACCTTTACTTAAGCCCTTTTATGAGGAAAATATTGTGTTTGTCCTTTTATACCACATTTTACTGTATTTGAACATAATTAATATCACTTAGAACTCATTTCCTTGACTTTATGTTTTAAATGGGTATGCTAATCTGTTACGAGCCCTTATGTCGCACTGGCCTTCTCTGTAGCTGGGTTGTCTCCGCCCAAATATTTCCTTTCCTTCCCTCGTCTCCCAGTAATGTTGTATAGGCTATTTGATTGTTGTATTTTGTTTTGCATATCCACAAACTGTTCTTTTAATGCATTTTTTTAAACTTCTTTGGCCTTAAACAGTTTGTAATCAGTCTTATAAACCATGGCTTCAACACGTGATCAGTTGAATTCAAGAGGTACATTCTCTAACAACTTGAAGTAGTTACTTTTTTGCAGATTTTACAGCAATTGTAGTGTTGAAATTTTCTCATTCTTTGAATCAATGATATAAAATTAATATTTGTTACATAAATTTAATGAAAATGAGTGTGTGGGGTTATTTGATTAGCTTAATGTTGCCACCCACTTTATTTCATTTTAATCAATTTTTGTTGGAGCCAAATGTAATTTTTTGAGTTATGGTTTTAATCTGAGCCAATACATTACACTTATTAAATTGCTTATGGAGCCCGAGAGCTTCTAATGAGCCTTAATACTCCCTCACTTAACCGATGATAAATTTGAGCTGAATTAGTTGAGATAATTAGTTTAGTATTAATATTGGTCTATTAGTATGTGAGTGGGTTTAGTCCCACATCTTGAGTCAAGTTGTAAGTGTCAATGTATTTCCTATATATTATGCCCTATATGGATGAATAAGATCACTTAAATATTTTCCCTCTTCCTTTCTACTTGGTATCAGAGCCAGGTTGGCTCCCGGTTCGGGTTTTGCTCGTTGCTTCCGCTCACGGGCCGCATTTTTTGCCGCTTTGACCGCTCTCGCCTGCCTGCTGCGTTGAAGCACTAATCTCGTGGCGCTCATCCCGCGTTCTCCTCCAACGCCTCACCCGCTCCTATGGACGAAGTCGATCACTGATTCCGTCGACAGGAGCGGCTTCGATCTCGCCTACTTCCATCGTGTGTCGTCTAGATCCCGTTCATCTCAGCTGCTGGAGCTTCCTCCGGTACTGTCTGCTATCTTCTTCTCCCGCTCCGGGCCAGCCTTCCCTATCTCCCGCTACAGCAACTGCTTCCTATCCCGTGTGCTGCTACGCTCGTTGCCGTCGATGATGACATCTGCTCTTTCATCGACTCTGACGCTGACGCCTGCTTCTCCCATCCACGCTGACGTCTATTGCTTCCATCGACGTCGGAGACTGCGTCTCTGTTCCTAGATGCAGATCCCGCCGCTGACTGTGATTCCTCTTCTCCGTCGACAGCGGCTGGTGCTGCTCCTGGAGGATCCCTGTTTCGGACGGATTCTTCCATGGATGCGTTGACTTTTGCTTCTTCCGTCATCCCTGTCTGGCCCTTTATCGCCGCTGATGTTTCTCTGACGTTGTTGTTGTTGTGCCGCTGTTCTACGTAGTTTCTTACTCTTCTATCTCTGCGTAGCTTCTTCCCGGTGCTCATCAACGATGCTCCAGCCACTGCGGCCGCTTCCGAGGGTGCCGGTATCTCGTTGATGTTGAAGTTGTGTTGTTTATAGGTCGTTTTATGTGGTTTTTTAATTTTTTGTTGTTAGTAGTTGCTTCCTATCGTTGTGTTATGCCTATATGCACGTGAGTTTCACGTGAGGGGGAGTGTTTGGGATGAGGGCGGCCTGGGTGATCTTTCCCGTTGTTCGCCTTAGTCCCACATGGTCTCTAGGCTTATGTCGTGTGTTGTTTGTGTTTCCCCAAGTTTTTTCTTGATGATTGGTAGGTGGTATGACCTTTGGTGGCTATTTTTCCCCTTTCTCTCTTATCCCCTCGGTCGTGTAGATCTGTGTGTGAGGTGTTATCCCCGCAGTCTCGTAGATTCGTGTGTGTGGTGTTATCCCCGCAGTCCCGTAGATCCGTGCGTGTGTGGTGTTATCCCCGCGGTCTCGTGGATTCGTGTGTGTGGTTTCTTTCCTGTGGGTGTACCGTGTGTGGGAGTATCCCCGGTCGTCCGTCTGTCCCCCCTTTGTCTACCACATTTACCATTTCTATTGATGTTGTCAAGCTTGAGGTTTCCCCTCCAGCTTGAGGGGGAGAGTTGAGATTGTTAGTTTAGTATTAATATTGGTCTGTTAGTATGTGAGTGAGTTTAGTCTCACATCTTGAGTCAAGTTGTAAGTGTCAATGTATTTCCTATATTTTATGCCCCATATGGATGAATAAGATCACTTAAATATTTTCCCTCTTCCTTTCTACTAAATTCACCACCCTCAAGTCAGAACTAAGTCGGCAATAAAATCATTTGACTCCTAAATTTAGGATTATAACAAAATTACACATAATTTGGCCATATAATTTCTTCTTTGTAATTGAATTTTTGGCATTTACACCGCTAAACTAGTTTGTTGAATATGCATCACTAAATTAGTTTGTTATCATTATTAGTTATTTGATTTATATTCTCATAAATACCTAATTACTCTCACATACAGGGCCATAAACACGACCATATCATTGTATTTTAAGCCTGCTTTCCCGATTTTGTTGGTTCATTTTCATATGTTTTTACCTTGAGACAAATATTTGGTTTTTGAATAATTTTTAATCTGTATGTGAAATTCAAAACTTTATTTGGAGGAATCATAGATAAAGTGGAATGTTAAGATAGATAAAGTGGAATGTTAAGAAGTACTAATAATTCACTTAGCTCTTTAATCTCATAGATAACTAACCCGGGAAAAAAATTATGTTATTTGTTCTTTCCTGATATGACCCATATTTGATCTTTCCCAATATGATCCATATTTGATCTTCCCCGATATGATTCATATTTGATAAATTATTGTTTCATGGAACCATGTTTAACTATGGAGTTTTGATCAAGCCTAGAGTGCACCTTCAATCAATTATTCTTGCCTAAAATGTACATGTCTACAAATCTGACTTAGTTGGGATCCCCAACATTATAACTTTTTTTATTAAAAACTTTATTTAATTTTAGACTTTGAAGGGGCTTTCATCCACCTTTTGTATCCTTTTATTCTATAAAAATCATAATTTTCTTAAATAAAGAAGGGTAGGAGGTAGTTTTTTCTTTTTGTTTTTATTTTTGTTTTAATACAGTCACTTGATTTACCATAGATTTATATTAATGAATTGACAAATGTCTTTTCAACAATAATGATAGCAGCATATAGCATTCAATTGGGTATTATTATTGATATTGTGTATCTGGTAGCATGGAGAGTATGCCAAAATCCCCAGAGTATTTATTGGATGCAATTGAAGATGCTGGTGACGAGCTTATTGCACCACATGTTTATGCCTCAATCATAGTTATATTGCAAATTGTTTGTTCCAATATTGTGTTGTATTGTATGGTTATAAATGTAATGTGATTATCTTGAAGTTGCCTGAATTGAGTTAAAATATTTTATTATAGTGTTGTCTTTAGATTTGGACATGATTGTATTTGAAGGAATAAATGTTTTCTTTTCACTAAATTTGTTGGGTTTGCATATTTTGTAGACTTGATTGCTTTTGTAACAATTTTTAAAGTGCAACAATTTTTTTTTCATTGCTTAAATAGCGCCGTGGAAAGCTCAGAAAAGTGCAGTGGTAGAAAAATTTTGTTGTAGTGCAATGCAAAAGATCGTTATTATAAAGTACAATTATTTTAGAAAAATGTCACGGTAGAATAGTTATTTTTCATGACATTTTTTTGGAAGTGTCACGATAAGCAACTGTTAGCCATGAAGTTTTTTTTAGAAAAGTGTCACGGTAAAACTACTGCCAATTATGACGTATTTGAAAAGAATGTCGCGGTAGAGTAACTTTCAATCATGAAGTTTTTTTTTTGAAAATGTCGCAATGAGCTACGACGTGTAATCATGATGATTTAATAATGTTTTTATAAAGATAACAAAAACTATAGCGACACTTCGAAATCTTCACTAAAGACAAAAAAATGTCACAGTATAGTGACTTTGTTGTGTCTTCAATTATGGATATGATTTTTCTGCTTCACTGTCTTCATCCTTTAGACTGTTGTCATTTGGACTCAATTTAAATACACCATTAGAATTAATAGAGCATGTAGTTTCACCGGCGAGCATATTGTTGGTACCAACAGGTTCATTTAGTGCCCAGTTTATCAACTTGTAGGACCTTGCCATCATGGTAAACTCTTTCAAAATCATCCAACATGGGGTTGATGTATATGATAGTATTTTTTGTGATTTCGTTCATATTTTGTTTAGTTTTTATTAGATTAATTATGCATTGTGATCTACTAGTGTTGTTTTTTTTTCTTCTCTCTCATTTTATAGTTACGAGTGACAGATATGGGCTTTACCCCTATGATCAATCACGACTATATCTCGACTGCAATAGGTTTGGGGTTCCGCTCCTATCAATTATTTAATGCAGTTTAAAATAAATACAATATTAATTAAACAACTGTAATAAAGTTGATTAGTTTAATGATAACTGCTCGAAAATATTGTTGGTATACCTGATGATAACTTTTCTTGAATTGATCGTTGACCTGTTTAATGATAGTTTATCATAGGTGTAAGAGCTCAACTCAAAACTTTTTAAAATTTAATAGATTTTCATTATTATTTTTAATTTTGAGATAATGTAATTATTTAAATGGACATTATTTTTTATTTTTTTGAAATGAATTGTAATAAATGTGATGACATTAAAATTTAAAAATGAGGATATTTCTGACTTTTTTTAATGTTTAACCAAACACAACTTTCCTTGTTAATATTGTAAAGATATGTGACATCTAGTAAGCGAGAGTTCTATTTGGCATGGTAGTTGTTTACGTGCTACTCATCGATGCTTAAAATTCCTTCAAGAATTATTTAATTATTTATAGCGCATCGCTTTTTTACTTGCATGGTGTAGTAATTTATAGAAGTGTTGTATGATCTAATATGAATGGATGCTATTCATGTTCATGTTTCTCTCGGCATAGCAATTTGATCTTGATGAGGTCATCATAATTTTTATAAGGGATGGGGGATGCAAATAACTCGCTCTCCATGATCCCACTAAATTAATTGGATCATGAATTTGACTGCCGCACGCGCGATCGTCTCACGCAATCCCCCGCTCGTCGATCCCGCTACGTTCACCATCCAAGCCACCACAACAACCGGCCGCCAGCGCTGCAATCGCCGGTACCGGGTCAACGCGCCCGTCTCCCGACCGCAAGGCGCCGACCGTCTCTGCGGCCGCCTCTCGACCGCGCCCCGGCCGCCACTCCTCGCGGCTGCCTCCCGGCCACAGGGCGCCGCTGCAAGGGGCGGTCGCGGGGTGCCTCCCGCGAGGGGAGGCCGCACCCCTGCCGCCCCTCCCCACACCACGGTCCTCTCTTGTCGATGGCCGTCCGCCGTCAAGCTGGCTGCCCATGCATGGCGGCCCTTCTCCGCCGTTCGATCGTTCCGCCATGACCATCATCATCTATTTCGTTGGTAACCACCCACTAACCATCATGAATAGTGAGAGAATGTTTTTAATTAAATTATTGGCTACAAATAGCAAACATAATGAGCAAAATATGCCCTCTAAACTATACTAAAAATAATATTATTGATGGTTACGGTGTACAGATAGCCGCATAACTACCGTAACTCTCTCCTAAATGCTATAAAATGAGCCACATGCCTTCTCATTTCTCAACTTTCTCTTTGTTTTTTTCTCCTCAGACCAGAGCGCTGCCGAATTTCTTCTATAAGTCGTCACCTCTCCATAAAAAATTTGACTAAGTCCACAGCTACGAACCAGTTTCACGAGCCGATCAAAGAAGCCTCCTTGCGCGCAACATCCCGCAAATCCTCGCCAATATTACTCTGCACGCTCCGCGGCCGTGATCAGTTCCCGCCCGTTGCCCAAAGCGCTCGTCATCGCCAAAGACATCTAACTTTACGCTTCGCGTGAGGCGGCTTGTCGCCCACCAAGCACAAGTGTACTCTCTCATCCCCCAAATGTAACGGGAGCGACTTGTCGTCCTCGAATCTGCAGAAGATTTGTAACCCAAAGCTCATAGTGGAGTTTGACTGACACAGACCCGGTCACGTGATTTTTTTATCCGGTTGAGGGGTTTTTTCACAGAAAAAACGTCGTCTGCTACATCTTTCTTGTCCTGTGACTGTGTGCGCACTTGACCGCTCCGCGGGCTAAGACGACCAAGTTTAGCCCAATTTATAAGGAGAGTTAAGTAGAGCACAACAAATCTCTTGATGACAACCTCTCAGTAAATTATTCGTCAAATGTATTGCCGATGAATATTACTTCAAGCAAACCATCACTCTGTGTTCCCGAATAAGGACATTATTTAGCTATTTTTTGTATGATTATATTTTTCTCTTTATTTAATAATTAATATTTTGACTTAATGTTAAAATTTCACTATCAACAACAATATGTTGGCCTTTGTGGAGCTGGCAACATAATAGTAATACAATAAGCAGGTCCAAAACAGTAAATCACACCCCAAAAAAGTATTAAAATTTCAAATTTTAATTCATTTAGACGGTTTTAGGTTCCGTATGGCGCGGTGGTGGGTGGCGGTCATCAGCATTGTGGTCATGAATCATGATTTGTGAACGGAGTGATTGCGACCAGTGATTTGTGGAAGAAGTTCCGTTTGGAATAATTTTAATTTTTGTGATCATTAATGCAAAAGCTATTTTGAACGTAGGGCGCGCACGCTTGTCCTGGGGTGTGCGCCCTCTTGGGAGCATGCGCACGGGGGCGCACACGCCTGTGTGCTGGTTGCGGGCACTGTCAGTGGTGCGCGCATGTTGCGTAGGCCCCACGCGCCTATCCCCGACGACGACTATGTCCGCGCAGGGCGAGTTCCCTTTGGGGCGGCTTTATGGTTATCCGAGGGAGCGAGGCTCGTGTGCGCGACTTATTCAGTGGAGTCTACTTGTATATTATATATTAATCATAATAATAATATAATATATAATAATATTAATCATAATAATAATAATTTATAATAATTTTATAATTTCATTTATCTTATATATCAATATATTATATCTATACTATATATACAAAAAAAGTATCATCGGTCATTGCGATTGCACGGTGTAATACAGTGCACCTTTAAATTAATACTGAATGTCCATTTTTATTAGGTTTGAAAAACATTTAAATGAAAGATGTCAAGTTTTGATCACAGGACCTCAAGGGGAAGAAGAAGAGGGAAATCCAATCAACCAAAAAAAAATTTGTGTTTGAGCTCAAAGACAATTATTATATATATAACATATTGTGCTATAATTATTTGTTATAAAATATATAATTCATTATTGCGAGTACATATATTATATATATATTATAATTACTTTCTATATTATTCATTATATATAATAATTATTCATTATCTATATTTATTGGGTTTTTAATTAAGTAATTAATTCGTCCGTCGGGGGCGGGCGAAGAGCGTCGTCACGAGCCATATACTGTCGCGCGTTGCACGGGAGGCCCCCGTGCACCGTCACTCGTATTATATATATTATATTAAATTACAATTCTTCATTGTTGAGTAAAGGAAAGTCTGTTAGATTTGGTATTCCCATTTTACCCCTCCCCCTATTTGCTGCGTCAGTTTGCCTTATATATATATATAAAAAAAACTTTGAGGCCAACTTCACCCGTGAAAAGCTCCAGCCGCCCCTTGCCCATCCTTCCGACGGATCCTAGCGCCTGTCTCTCCGACGTTCTGTTTCACCGGCCACCTCCTCTGCCCCAAAGCTCTTCTGGCCGTCGATCTCTCTCTCCGAGGTCTCTCTCTCTAGCCACAACCATGGTCGAATCCACTTCTCTTCCTCCCTGCAATAGCTTCTGGCATGCATGTTGAAAATCTCTTTCCTCCATGGCCCACCACCGTGCCCGGCAGAGCCAGCGGTGGCCTTACCAAACCCCACCAACGGGGTCGCCATACGCGGGCGACACCGACGGCGGTCGGTCGGAGGCGCCGCGTCAGGGCCACCGCCGGCGGTGGCCCTACTTGTTCGCCCTGAAAAACCCCCGGCGAGTTTGCCCTGACCCGGCGAACACGCCGGTGGGCTCCGATCAGGACGCCGGCGGCTCCGTCTTCGGTGGTGGAGAGGCGGTGGAGATGAAATATTCCCGCGAATCCGTCTCCATTAGTCTCACATCGCATAATTAAATCTTAAATTCATGTATATATCTTTCACACTTGTTAGCAATTTGAATTAAAGTAATTATTGAGCTCATATCTGTGCATACTTTTCCTGCTTGAAGCCTACCGTTGATAGCCTTATTGGCTGGTTTAATTACCACTCATCGGCTTGCAATGATGCTCGGTCGGTTTCTTTTTTGTTGCACTTTCATTTCAATTTTTTATAAGAAAATAGCACCCGCATAATCAACTTAAATATATAATTCTTTTCCAAAGTTATCAACTTAAATATCACCATAAAATCATACATACTGCCCCCAATATTTGTAAAATAATATCTTTTGTTTATGTCTTACTCTTGTGTCAGCCGAGTATCCTTGCAATCTTACAAATATATATAATATAGCACTTCAAAATTTTCAACTAAATAAACGAGTTTCTTCGCACGGACTATGCTCCTGTTCGAAGCTCTCGGGCGGACTTCGGCCGCATCTAGGCGGGAGATTCGCTCGCTTCCAAGCGGGCTTCGCCTGTGCTAGATGCTTCGGGCGGGTTTCGTCCGCATAGAAGAGGGCTTCGTCGAAGCCCGCTTTTACGAAATTAACCAACTCGGCGCCGCAACCGCCACTCGCATGTTCAAAATCAAACAACCCTAAAGATCTAGGGTCCGCATCCAGGCGAAGCCCGCCTGGATGCTGTCGAAGGCCGCCCGAGAGCTTAATTATAATACAAAGTCCCAACCCCTGCACTCCTTCACTCAATCTGTTGCATCTCCTTGACTCAACAATGCATTTTCTCAAAGCTCCTTCGTCCAAAGTTGTCAAACACTAGAACAATTCCTACGCCAAACATCTTAAATACCCGAGCATTTTGTTACTAGTTTTTGTTAGTTTATTAATTGCACAAAATGTTATAAAAATAAAAATTTATTACATATACAAAAATCTTCCTATAAAATATTCATATTTATAACCATCTTGTATACAAGTGAAAATTTTAAAATATATAAAAATGAAAATATATAAAAAAACACCCGCCAAGCCTTTCATTTTCATGAAATTTTTTGTATAGTGCAGCTTCCCACTCCACCGCAGTAATATGGCTCCCCGAGCTCCATTTTCTTTTCTGAAACAAAACGTACAGGAGAGCAAGCAACCACTTCTACGGTTTGCTCTTTCATTCCTTTTCTTCTGCATTTCATTTCGAACCCTCTAGCGGCCATTACCATTAACGATCTTCTTCCTCCTAGCCACTACAGTCCACGAAGAAGAGCAAGAGCAGAGCACTACCGAGCTCTATTTCTTCTTCACTCTGGTACAGAGCACGACCGAGCTTCATTTCGTTTCGAACTCTCTTGCTACCATCTCCTCTTCTTCTTTCTCCAAGCAGTTAGTCCACTCCCCCAAGAGAAATAACAGAGCCAATAATCCCTTCGCAGCTCCATTTCTTCTGAAGTAGAGCACTGACATCGTTCATCTTCTTCTAAAGAGCACCTACTCCATTCGCCTCAACTTCTTCATTTCTCTTCTGAAATGAGGATTAACTTGACTGCATCCGATATCAATGTGCGCTCTAGTCTCATTAACAATGAGAGAAGCTCGGATCCTACGCAGTTACGTCGTCGTCTTGTACGCAAAAGGCCTGAAATAAACTGTTTGTATACTACCAAAAAGGATGAAACAAGAACAGGAACTACCAAGCATTCATCCACTTCGAAAGGTGACACAAGGGATGATACTGCCGAGTACACCTCCACTTCGAATAGTGACATAAGGGAGGATAATGCCGAGCACTCCTCCACTTCGAGCAGAAGGGAGGAAACAAGCCCCAATCTTCCACTTTCCATCTGGACCAATTTGAGCAGAATAAGCCACAATCTCTCACTCTCCATCCGGACCCTCCAACATGCCCTCCGAGTATTGACATTCATCTGGCAATGTACCATCTAAGTCTTGACATTTATCTCGCAATGTGTTTGGAGTACCCCTCCGAGTCTGCACCAACAATACCTGACAACGCTTGCTCCACGTTGCAGGCAAATTCATTCGAATTTTTGCAGGGATACATGCTCGATTTTTTATTTCCCGTCATTATTTACCTTATTGTTTTTGCTATTTTATGTCTTTTCATCATTGTCATCTTTCTCGTTTCTACCTCCGCTCTTAAACATAATATAATCTTAGGATCATATCCAGATAGGCGGATTAATGAAACATATTTCCATGTTGTTACGTTCAGCACCGTTGGATACAGTGATATAACCCCAAAAATTTCTACCGCCAAATTAAAATATTGTTTCATAATCATTTTTATGGTATGGGCTTGTAACTTTGTGAGTCCTACTTCGTATCCCGGGCTATTGAATTATTGAGGTATCATCAAAAACTTAAGTATGTCATCATATTAGTACTTGTAAGTATCGTGACAGGAGTCCTAGGAATAATGTTTATTGAGAAATTAAGTTTTAGGGATGCACTTTACCTAACTGTTGTATCTATGACCACAGTTGGGTATGGTGATTTATCGTTTAAATCTTGGAATGGAAGATTTTTTGCATGCGGGTGGTTGATAATGTAGATTTTATCATGGAATATATTTTCATAAGCGGTGTCGGTCATATTAAAAGAATGCAAGCGTCAAAGGCGTTTAACAATTGAAGATGTTTTTTTTAGAGATCCGGATCCGACAAAAACTATAAGGTATATTTTTTTATCATCTTCTTTATTAGTATTTTAATTGCAATATATTATAAAAATAAAGTTCAATGAAAATTTTTTACGAAGATTGTGAAGAATATTTTACTTTATTAGTATATTAATTTTTCTAAACTCTATGGATCAAAGTACAACAATGCTAACTCATTTATTATTCTTGTGCTGATATTTTTGTATCAGAAGATGTTTCCATGCGCTAAACAAGCTGCATGATTTAGGCTGGGTAATCGTTGATCAATTATGAAATTTTGCCATTGAGTTCAACAAACAGGAAAATGAGAGGGACTTGGAGGCCGGCAGAACAAATTGACAGGTACATGCGCTTGTAAAAAAATAACTTACAAGTATTTTTATTTTCTTATCATTGCAATTGAGAATTGTGATGTTGATGAAATTTTCTCTTTGCTCTTTTATTTTCATTTATTTGGTTTTTGATGGTATGTCTATTATTGTTTAAATTATTATTACAACATACCATTTGTTTTGCAGAACGTTGTAGTTTTTTATTGTCAAAGCTTCAATTTACTTATTTGGTATTGTAGTGAAATAAAAAATTTCAGTAGTAAATATTATGATATATAGTTATGGTCAGGACAAAATCACCTCCTACAAGACACTGTACTACTAAATTATGTTTCCATATTTTGGTGCATGAAAACATGCTATTAGGATTATTCATTTATTTTGTTTGATAATTTTTTTAATGCATTGCATTTTATCCCAATTTTTACGGGATTCGAGGAGAAAGTACTGAGTTGTTATGAGATTTAATGTGCATTTCAACTATGTAACAATTATACTCAAAGGGTGAATCCTTCGGAGAAGACATGAAAAAAATTAGCACTACAAGATAAGGCATCTACCGCCATATTTTTTGAGACTTTCCACTGGTCTTTTTAAACGTGACCATAGATATTGGGACATTTTTAAAACGTTCGCTAATATGCCGTGAATGCGACCGTCTGCATTGCATCTAGCGGCACTTTTTTAAAATCATCAACATAGACCTGTAGTCATTGGATGCGCTTAAACATTGCAATAGGAGTATAATATTTGGCAGCGCTTTTTATATAGATGTTGCAATGAACATTTCATAAACAAAAATATTTGCCACACTTTTGTGTAAAAGCACCAGAAAAAGGTATTCTAAAAAAACTGGTTCAGCTTTAGGTTTTGAATATCAAGCTATAATTTTCAGTCAACGGTGTATAAAAAACTAAAAAGTAAAAATAGAATCCAGAACTACCAACATTTTAATCAAATATAAATTAATTAACCAAATGACTTAGAGCATTCTATGAACGTCTAGTTTAATAATAATAGATAAATTTTCTTGCAATATTAAAACACAATGTCAGGTGTTAAAGTGTACCAACATTAATTTGTAGCATGTCAAGAGAGAGTACCCCGCAAAAAATTTACACCGTTACGTACAAAATGACAAAACTTGTGAATAATCTTATTTCTAAAACTCCACAAATAATTAACGAAGATCTTCTTCCATCGTATGTTAGTCCCTAATTGTGAGTAATTGAGCCTAGCTCCAGCCATCAGCCATCAGCCATCGATGAACTAGCTTTTGTGATAATATTTCCTTCCTTAAATTAATGCTTCTTTTCCCAGGTGTTTATGTTCACCTCCATTGTCATTTTTCTCTCATATATCAAGATTAAAATAGTAATCTTTAATTTAAATAAAAAAAACAAAGCATATCAAATGAAAGTCAAAATAGAAAGTTTGTCTTAATTTATGCAAAACAAATTAGTTGAAGGAGATAGGAAGAGAGAAGAAACTCAAATGTCCCGACCTCCTTTCAGCAATAATTATAGTTGCATGGGCAGCCTGCGAAGCCATTCACCACGCCATCTACAATGCCATTTAGATAGTAGAAAAAACCGATCGTCATTTAATTTTAAAACAATAACTTGACATAAGTGTATGAAGTTATAAAATTGGGCAGAATTTTAATAGTTGTGTAACAACAGTTAAGCAATATTTTGTTGAGTTGATGTCCAAATGACCTGTGATTGAAAGCCTACTATGCATGAGTTGTGTAAGAAATCTTAGCTTAGGCAATGGTGTGAAGACATTTCAAACACTTATATTTGACACACTAAAACTCAGCCAAGAGCATGTTCACACTCAACAATATTCTTTGTCCGTGCATCTTCGATAAAAAACCTCTAATCTATTTTTTCAATAGCTAAAAGAAAACATTTAATAAATTTTGTTATAATTACTTTACTTTAAAAAACTTATAAATAGGGATATTGTTTGTTCATGGTTGGTTAAGAAGGACATCTATACCATTGAAAATCCACATTTATTATAATACGAAGAACATCCCTACACAAAATGAGATATGGCTTCAAGAAGAAAAGATAAGTGAAAAAATAAAAGTTGAGAAGATATGGAAGAAAAAAATTTATATATGATAAGGGAAACTCCTCAAATAATTTATGTGATGCTGCCACAGATCTGATTTGGGAAGAGAAGAAGGGATAGCAAAGAGCAAAATCAAGTTAAATCATTGAAAGAAAACCAACCACATTATAAATAATGAAAGTTGGTAAAGATGGAGCTAGATATTTGAGTGCATAGTGACACCATCTATTCCCGGTATTGTTCCTGACACAGAAAATTTGATTTTGTGGCATAAGTGGCCGATAAGCATGAAAAGGGATGTGTTTAGGGGGTAGTGAAGAATGCTGAAAAACTGCAGAATTTGGTAACACGTTTTTTTTTCCTGAGATTCAGATGGTCTTGCAAATGTTTCAACGGATGTTTCATTATTTGAAGTAGTATGACCATGAAAAAAAGGTTCCATAGGCTTATGTGTTGTTTGTTATCCCGAATTGACGATTTCGCTATTGAACTTGTAGTTTTCTGGTTACCTGCAGCATGCATCTGCATGTCCATCAACAAAAAATAGAATTTGAAAAAAATCAGTATTAGATGCATAAAACTATTCTATTGAAATTGTTTAGAGTTCCAGTTTCAAAGTAATTAGGTCCACCATTTGTGGTGTCGTCATACCAAGCAAAATTCGTGTCTGCACACAAAAAATACAAATTGACATTTCAGATGCCCGAGTTAAGGAAAAATCAAATGAATTGCATACACAAACAAAGCTTAAATCAAAAAATAAATGCATTATTTTGTTTGACTCTAACCATGAATCTATTTGTTCGACTGTAACTCCAGAATTTTCAGTGTTTCTACTATAAATCCGCTAAAACAATCAAGTCGAACAGAGTAGTCGTTTGAGATAGAAAATAACATTTTTGTAACATTTGATAAATTGTATATTCAACATCTCTCAATATTCCTATTTTCAACAGGGAGAAAATATAAAGCTCTTACCTATTCAAAATGTCAAAGGACTATGAGCCTAAAGTGAGATACCATAGGCCATATCACTTCCTTACAGATATAAAAAATTCTTGTCCAAAAAATATTAATCCATTCAATTTCATCACCAAAGCAAGAGGAATAAAAATGCTGTGTAATTGAAGTGGATTATTTTGAGTAAATAGAAACCAAGAATCTTATGATTAGTTAACACAGAGTTATTTTTTCCCTAGTCTCCAAATTTGGAGTAGCTGGACTCCATTCCTCATGGAATTAGAGGAGCAGAAGAAAATAGAAGAAGATGTGGCAGATTCCTGCCATGAGAGGAAGATGAGAGAAAGGAGGAGGGAGAGATGGGGAAGGGGAGGACCTTGCCGTGAGAGGTGAGATGAAGCTCTGTCCTGCCTCAAAGAAACTGGGTAGTCAGTGACTTGGAGGGAGGGTTTCACATACGGGATTGGCATCGGCAGGGACCTTGGGAGAGGAAGATAAGTTGAAGTGAGATGCAGGACGTCGGTGAGGTCTTCAAGTGAGGGTTGGAAGTGTGATGCCCTAGAGGGCGAGGGGAGACAAGGGCTTGCTGGATTAAAATTCGTGGTTGATGTCGTTGATGTGTGAAGGAATGAGCGTGAAGGATGTCAGAGAATATCACGATGGAGAAGCCTGCGAGGGTTTGAGCCGTGGAGAAGTTTGCGGTAAAAAAAAGTTTATATGCACGGAAAATGATATACACCAGAATCAAGGGAGAGTGGTGGAAATTAAAAATTACTGTACAGTCTTAGAAATTCAAATTTTGTTGAATTCACTACCACAAAATTTTGACATTAAATTTAAAAATAAGGGGTATAATTGGCAATATGAATGTTTCACCAAATGATGTTTTTCCCTTATAAAAAAGTATATATACACATATGTATATATACTCACGAGTGCAACAACACAACCCTCCAGCCCTACGTGAGCACAATGACACTGGTCTCTGCCCCTATCTATTTATATTTTCTCTCTTGAAGTACGTCTCACCCCCTCTCTCCCCATTCTCTCCTCTCTCTTTCTCTCTACTCTCTCCCCAATTATTCCGCCATACGCGGGCGACACCGACGGCAGTCGGTCGGAGGCGGCGCGTCAGGGCAACCGCATGCGGTGGCCCTTCCCGTTCGCCACCGAAAAACCCCCAACGAGTTTGCCCTGACCCGGCGAACACGCCGGTGGTCTCCGGTCAGGACACTGGCGGCTCCATCTCCGGTGGTGGAGAGGCGGTGGGGATGAAATATTCCCGGCGAATCCGTCTCCATTAGTCCCACATCGCGTAATCAAATCTTAAATTCGTGTATATATCTTTTCACACTGGTTAGCAATTTGAATTAAAGTAATTATTGGGCTCATATCTATGTGCTTACTTTGCCTGCTGTGGTAGCCTATATATTGGGGTTTAGTTGTGTCTGGGCTCGGGAGCTTGCTTTGCCCCGGGCAGAATGGCCCTGGTAGGCTCTATCTGTCATATCGCTCGAAGCCTACCGTTGACAGCCTGATTGGCTAGTTTAATTACCACTCATCGGCTTGCAATGGCGGTCGGTCGGATTTTTTGGTTGCAATTTTTTTGATTTTTTATAAGAAAATAGCACCCGCATAATCAACTTATATATATAAGTTTTTCCCAAACCTATCAACTTAAATATTACCACAAAATCATACATACTTCCCCAATGTTTGTAAAATAATATCTTTTGTTTATGCCTTACTTTTGTGTGAGCTGAGTATCCTTGCAATCTTACAAATATATATAATATAACACTTCAAAATTTTCAACTAAATAAACGAGCTTCTTCGCACGGACTACGCTCATGCTCGAAGCACTCAGGCGGAGTTCGGCCGTATTTAGGCGGGGGATTCGCTCATATCTAGGCGGGCTTTGCCTGTGCTAGATGCTTCGGGCGGGCTTCGGCCGCATAGAAGCGGGCTTCGTCGAATCCCGCTTCTACGCAATTAACCAAGTCGGCGCCGCAACCGCCACTCGCATGTTTAAAATCAAACAACCAAAAAGATCCAGGGTCCGCATCCAGGCGAAGCCCGGCTGGATGCGGCCGAAGGCCGGCCGAAGGCCGCCCGAGAGCTTAATTATAATGTTATTGAATTATCCTGCGGCGGCGTATTTTACCGCTCGACTGGAGCGGATAAGTCCCGCCAAACGTGGTCTTAATCTCACATTCTCACCCCATTTTCGAAAGGCCCACTCCATTCCCCCAACATGCTTAGTCACGCATCCGCATCTCGTTCACTCTGTAGAACTAGATCCCACCGATGACTCCTAAATGCAAAGTCCCAACCCCTGTTACTCCGTCACTCAAACTATTGCATCTCCTTGACTCGACAATGCATTTTCTCAAAGCTCCTTCGTCCAAAGCTGCGAAACACTAGAACAATGCCTACGCCAAACATCTTAAATACACAAGCATTTTGTTACTATTTTTTTGTTAGTTGATTAATTGCACCAAATGTTATCAAAATAAAAATTTATTATATATACAAAAATCTTCCTATAAAATATTCCTATTTATACCCATCTTGTATACACGTTAAAATTTTAAAATTTCACCTGAAGTTATAAAATTTAAATATATAAAAAAACACCCGCCTTGCCTTTCATTTGCATGAAATTTTTCGTACAATGCAGCCTCCCACTCCGCTGCAGTACTCTGACTCCCCGAGCTCCATTTTCTTTTCTAAAACAAAACATACATGAGATCAAGCAACCACTTCTACGGTTTCCTCTTCCATTCCTATTCTTCTGCATTTCATTTTCAACCCTCTAGCTGTCATTACCATTATCGATCTTCTTCCTCCCAGCCACTACAGTCCACGAAGAAGAGTAAGAGCAGAGCACTACCGAGCTCAATTTCTTCTTCACTCTGGTACAGAGCACGACCGAGCTTCATTTCATTTCGAACTCTCGTGCTTCCATCTCATCTTCTTTTTTCTCCAAACAACTAGTCCACTCCTCCAAGAGAAAGAACAGATCCAATACTCCCTTCGCAACTCCATTTCTTCCGAAGCAGAGCACTCACATCATTCATCTTCTTCTAAAGAGCACCTACTCCATTCACCTCAACTTCTTCATTTCTCTTCCGAAATGAGGATTACCAGGACTGCATCTGATATCAATGTGCGCTCTAGTCCCATTGACAATGAGAGAAGCTCGGATCGTACGCAGTTACGTGGTCATCTTGTATGCGGAATGCTTGAAATAAACTGTTTGTATAATACTAGAAAGGACGAAACAAGACCGGGAACTACCAAGCATTCCTCCACTTCGAAAGGTGACACAAGGGATGATTATGTTGAGCACTCCTCCACTTCGAATAGTGACATAAGGGAGGATAATGCCGAGCACTCCTCCACTTCGAGCAAAAGGGAGGAAACAAGCCCCAATCTCCCACTTTCCATATGGACCAATTTGAGCAGAATAAGCCGCAATCTCCCACTCTCCATTCGTACCCTCCAACGTGCCCTCAGAGTATTGACATTCATCTGGCAATGTGCCCTCCAAGTCTTGACATTCATCTTGCAATGTGCTAAGAGTACCCCTCCGAGTCTGCACCAACAATACCTGGCAACGCTTGGTTCACGTTGTTGGCAAATTCATTCAAATTTTGCAGGGATACAGGCTCGGTTTTCTATTTCCTGTCATCATTTACCTTATTGTTTTTGCTATTTTATATCTTTTCATCGTTGTCATCCTTCTCGTTTCTACCCCCACTCTTAAACATAATAAAATCTTAGGATCATATCCAGATAGGTGGATTAATGAAACCTACTTCCATGTGGTTACGTTCAACATCGTTGGATACGGTGATATAACCCCAAAAAATTCTAGCGTCAAATTAAGATATTGTTTCATAATCGTTTTTATGGTATGAGCTTGTAACTTTGGGAGTTCCTACTTCATCGCCCGAGCAATTGAATTATTGAGGTATCATCAAAAAGTTAAGTATGCCATCATATTAGTACTTGTAAGTATCGTGACAAGAGTCCTATGAATAATGTTTATTGAGAAATTAAGTTTTAGGGATGCACTTTACCTAACTGTTGTGTCTATGACCACAGTTGGGTATGGTGATTTATCGTTTAAATCTTGGAATGAAAGATTTTTTGCATGCGGGTGGTTGATAGTGTCGATTTTATCTTGTAATATATTTTCATATGTTGTGTCGGTCATATTAAATGAATGCAAGCGCCATAGGAATTTAACAATTGAAGATGATTTTTTTAGAGATCTGGATCCGACAAAAACTATAAGGTATATTTTTTTGTTTATCATCTTCTTTATTAGTATGTTAATTGCAATTTATTATAAAAATAAATTTCAATGAAATTTTTTTATAAAGATTGTGAAGAATATTTTATTTTATTTGTATATTAATTTTTTTGAACTCTATGAATCAAAGTACATCACTGGTAACACAATTATTATTCTTGTGCTGATATTTTTGCATCAGGAGATGTTTTCATGTGCTAAACAAGCTGCAAGATTTAGGCAGGGTCACCGCTGATCAATTAAAAAATTTTGTCATTGAGTTCAACCAACAGGAAAATGACAGGGAATTGGAGGCCGACATAACAAATTGACAGGTACATGCGCTTGTAAAGAAAAAAAATAACTTATAAGTATTTTTATTTTCCTATCATAGCAATTGAGAATTGTGATGTTGGTGAAATTTTTTTTTTGCTTTTTTTATTTTCATTTATTTGGTTGTTGATGGAATGTCTATTACTGTTTAGGTTATTATTACAACATATCATTTGTTTTGTTGAACGTTGTAGTTTGCTATTATCAAAGCTTCAATTTACTTAATTGGTATTGTAGCGAAATAAAAAATTTCAGAAGTAAATATTATGATATATATAGTTATGGTCAGGACAAAATCACCTGCTCAAACACCTATAAGACAATGTACTGCTGAATTATTTTTCCATATTTTGGTGCATGGAAACCATGCTCTTAGGATTATTCATTTATTTTGTTTGATAATTTTTGTTAATGCATTGTATTTTATCCCAACTTTTACGTGATTTGAGGAGAAAGTACTGAGCTTTTATGTGATTTAATGTGCATTTCAACTATTTAACAATTATACTTAAAGGGTGAATCGTTGGAGAAGACATGAAAAAAATTGGCACTACAAGATAAGGCGTCTACCGCCACATTTTTTAAGACTTTCCACGTCGCTTTTTAAACGTGACCATAGATATTTTGACATTTTTAAAAGGATGTTAATATGCCGTGAATGCGACCGTCAGCATTACATCTAGCGACACTTTTTTAAAAACATCGACATAGACCTATAGTCATTGGAGACACTTAAACATTGCAATAAGAGTATAATATTTGGCAGTGCTTTTTATATAAACGCTGCAATGAACATTTCATAAACAAAAATATTTTGCCACACTTTTGTGTAAAAGCGCCAGAAAAAGGTATTTAAAAAAACTGGTGCAGCTTTAGGTTTTGAATATGAAACTATAATTTTCAGCCAACAATGTTTAAATAACTTAAAAGTAAAAATAGAATTCAGAACTAACAACATTTTAATAAAATATAAAATAATTAACCAAATGACTTAGAGCGCTTTATGAATGTCGAGTCTAATAATAATAATAGAAAAATTTTCTTGCAATATTAAAACACAATGTAAAGTGTTAAAGTATACCAACATTAATTTGTAGCATATCAAGAGAGAGTACAACTCAAAAAATTTACACCTTCACAAAATGACAAAATTTGTGAATAATCTTATTTCTAAAACTCCACAAATAATTAAAGAAGATCTTTTTTCATCGTATGTTAGTCCCTAATTGTGAGTAATTGAGCCTAGCTCCAGCCATCAGCCATCAATGAACAAGCTTTTGTGATAGTGTTTCCTTCCTTAAATTAATGCTTCTTTGCCCTGATGTTTATGTTCACCCCATTGTCATTTTGCTCCTGCATCAAGATTAAAATAGTAATATTTAATTTAAATTAAAAAAAACAGAGAATATCAAATGAAAATCAAAATAAAAATTTTGCCTTAATTTAAGCAAAACAAATTAGTTGAAGGAGATAGAAAGAGAGAAGAAACTCAAATGTCCCGACCTCCTTTCAACAATAATTATATTTGCATGGGCAGCCTGCGAAGCCTTTCACCATGCCATCTACAATGCCATTTCGATAGTAGAAAAAATTCGATCATCATTTAATTTTAAAACAAAAACTTGACATAAGTGTATGAAGTTATGAAATTGGGCTGAATTTTAATAGCAGCGTAACAACAGTTAAGCAATACATTGTTGAGTTGATGTCCAAATGACTTGTAATTGAAAGCCTACTATGCATGAGTTGTGTAAGAAATCTTAGCTTAGGCAATGGTGTGATGACATTTCAGACACTCATATTTGACACACTGAAACTCAGCCAAGAGCATGTTCTCCCTCAACAATATTCTTTGTCCGCCCATCTTCGATCAAAAACCACCAATCTATTTTCTTAATAGTTAAAAGAAACATTTAATGAATTTTTTTATAAATACTTTTCTTTAAAAGACTTACAAATAGGGATATTTTTTGTTCATGGTTTGTTTAGAATGACATCTATACCATTGAAGCTCCACATTTATTATAATACGAAAAACATCGCTGCATTAATTGAGATATGACTTCAAGAAGGAAAGTTAAGTGAAAAAACAGAAGTTGAGAAGATTTAGAAGAAAAAATTTATATATGATAAGGGAAACTCCTCAGATAGTTTATGTGCTACTGCCACAGATCTGATTTGGGAAGAGAAGAAGGGATAACAAAGAGCAAAATCAAGTTAAATCAATGAATAAAAAGCAACCACATTATAAATAATGAAAGTTGGTAAAGATGGAGCCTAGAAATTTGAGTGCATAGTGACACCATCTATTCCTGATATTGTTCTTGGCACAGAAAATTTGATTTTGCGGCATAAGTGGCCGATAAGCATGAAAAGGGATGTGTTTAGGGGGTAGTGAAGAATGCTGAAAAACTGCAGAATTTGGTAACATGTTTTTTGTCCTGAGATTCAGATGGTCTTGTAAATCTTTCAACAGATGTTTCTCTATTTGAAGTAGTATGGCCATGAAACAAAGGCTCCATAGGCTTATTGTGTTGTTTGTTGTCCTGAACTGACGATTTCGCTATGAAACTTGCAGTTTTTCGGTTACCTGCAGTATGCATCTCCATGTCCATCAACAAAAAATAGAATTTGAAAAAAATCAGTATTACATGCATAAAACTATTCTATGGAAATTGTTTAGAGTTCCAGTTTCAAAGTAATTAGATCCACCATTTGTGGTGTCGCCATACCAATCATAATTCGTACCTGCACACAAAAAATACAAATTGACATTTCAGATGCCTGAGTTAAGGAAAAATCAAATGAATTAAAAATTTATACAAATGAGTTTGAGCCGTGGAGAAGTTTGCGGTAACAAAAAGTTTACATGCACGGAAAATGATATACACCAAAATCAAGGGAGAGTGGTGGAAATTAAAATTACTGTACAGTTTTAGAAATTCAAATTTTGTTGAATTCACTACCACAAAATTTTGACATTAAATTTAAAAATAAGGGGCATAATTGGCAATATGAATGTTTCACCAAATGATGTTTTTTCCTTATAAAATAATATATACACACACATAAGTATATATACTCACGACTGCAACAGCACAGCCCTCAGCTCTACGTGAGCACAATGACACTGGTCTCTGCCCCTATCTATTTATATTTTTCTCTCTTAAAGTACGTCTCACCCCCTCTCTCCCCACTCTCTCCGCTCTCTTTCTCTCTACTCTCTCCCCAATTATTCCTCCACCCTCTCACCCTCTCTCTCCCCTCTCCCCCTCTCTCCTCTCCCCTCTCTCTTTCTTTCTCTCTCTGTTTTAGGTTATTGGCTTTCGACGGACAGTTCATGTTTTATGAAGTCATATCCGACAATCAGAATATTTTGGAAATTTTTGTGGCCATTCTTGTTGCGGGTCGCCCAGTCTTTCTCTGGTCCGGAGAAATCGAACCGCCTTAGCTCATATTTTATTCATTTAGACGGTTTTTGGTTCCGTATGACGCGGTGGTGGGTGGCGGTCATCAACATTGTGGTCATGAATCGTGGTTTGTGAATGGAGTGATTGTGAACAGTGATTTGTGGAAGAAGTTTCGTTTGAATGAATTTTAATTTTTGTGGTCATTAAAGCAAAAGCTATTTTGAACGTAGGGCGCACACGCTTGTCCTGGGGTGTGCGCCCGCTTGGGAGCATGCGTACGGGGGCGCACGTGCCTGTGTGCTGGTTGCGGGCACCGCCGGTGGGGCGCGCATGTGGCATAGGCCCCACACGCATATCCCCGACGAAAGCTATGTGCGCGCAGGGCAAGTTCCCTTTGGGGCGGCTTTATGGCCATCCGAGGGAGCGAGGCTCGTGCGTGTGACTTCTTTAGTGGAGTCTACTTGTATATTAAATATTAATCGTAATAATAATATAATATATAATAGTAATAATCGTAATAATCGTAATAATAATAATTTATAATAATTTAGATGAACTATAATTTCATTTATCTTATATATCTATATATTATATCTATACTATATATACAAAAAAAAGTATGATCGGCCGTTGCGATTGCACGGTGTAACACGTTGGACATTTAAATCAATCATGTCTGTTCGTTTTTTATCAGGTTTGAAAAAAAATTTAAGTGAAAGATGTCAAGTTTTAATACCAGGACCTCAAGATGAAGAAGAGGTATGTTGAAACCGAAAATCGGTCTCCTGTGGAGTTCGACCCTTGGGGAAGGGGTGACCGCGCACCTACTACCCTCAAGCGAACGATCTAGGAAAAGAATAGGAATACAAGGGACAGACCCAAGGTCTCAGCGTGGAGGACCCGCCGCATACCCGAAAGACTAACAAACTCTTCCCCTCCCAAGCCAAGGGCTGAGCTAAGGCACCTTCGGAGGGCTCTCTTGGCCGACCGGAACATATAAGGAGGATCTCAAGATCCACTCCCTAACTAGAGGTGCCACCCCGGGTCTATGTAAAATGTTCCCCGCCCGCCTTACTATTGGCACAAAACCGCCCAGCAGCCCTATTCTACGCAGCCCCAATTGGGCCGCTAATAGCGGAACTCCGCTATTCTGAAAGGATGACAACATGCCATCAGGGGATTCCCGACATCTATACCTCGGGGCCCCCACGGGGGGAGCAGTTCACGAACACACCGCTCGCCCAAGATAGGAGGAGTAAACTACATATTCACAGAGCATCATAAATATTAAAAAATATTACAGGAATATGAATTCCATACTCAGCACGCAGGCCGACAATATGAACAAAAAAGGCCTTCGAGGGCCGGCACGAGCTCGGGCTTAAGCCTGTTATTTCCCGCTTGGTACTGCAACACCTGTACGCCAACGTCTCGACGAGCGGCGACCAACTAGGCATCGGTCGGCTAACATAAGCGGGCCAAACATATTGCGCACGCCCCTTTTTTTGGGGCTATGGTGCGCATTCCCTGCAAGCGGCTAATAAACAACTTCCTCGGAGTCTTCTCCGGGAACCCTAGAACATCACCAATCCGGCTCACACGTACGGATGGGCTTCACACAGCATGCCTAAACCTGTACTCACGCTTCCGGGTACTAATGCAATTAACTACCGGGACGTACACGTCAACCCGTCGGAGAGCTCCCTTCCCCCCACCCGTTGGTGAAGAGGGGCTTCCATGCAAATATGTAAACTGAGGGCTTCACCTGCCCAAGTAGAAACATCGTTACCCTTGTCGCGTGCTTGGCGGTGGGGCCGGGAGAGGAGCTCCGGGTAGATCCTACTGCATGCGGCCGCGTCGGTGGTCGATCTCCACTCTAGGCCGCGCCTTGCTCCAGGCCGAGCCTTGCTCCAGGCCGAGCTTGCTGCCGGTGGTGAAAAGCTAGGGCTTAGCTCCAGGCCGAACCCCACTCCAAGCCGAGCCCTGCTCCAGGCCGAGAGAAAGGGAGGGGGACGGGGTGTGCTGCTCCAGGCCGGGAGAAAGAGAGTGGGGCCGGGTGTGCTGCTCCAGGCCGGGAGAAAGAGAGGGGGGTCGGGTTGCTCCAGGCGGCCGAGAGAGAGGGGGGGATGGCGGTCGTGCCCTAGCTTGGGCGATGGCCGGAGAGAGATAGGGGGCGGCGGCCCCTTGCTGCTCCAGGCGGCTGGAGGGAGAGAGAGAGAGGCGGCGTGGGTCGGCGGCTCCAGGCCGAGAGAGAGAGAGATGTGGGGCGGGGTTGCTGCTGTAGACGGCCGGAGAGAGGGAGGGGTGGCCGGGCTGCCGCTCCAGGCCGACGGGGGAGGGGAAGGGGGCGGCGTCGGGCTGCTCCTATTGTAAGCCGACGGGAGAGAGGAAGGCGCGGGGTTGAGCTCCTTACTGCGGCGACGGCCGGCGAGAGAAAGAGGGACGGGAGGCGGGGTGTTGCTTTGCCTAGGCGGCGGCGGGAGAGGGAGAGGGCGGGGCGGCGACGGCTGGGCTCCAGGCCGAACCCTAGCGGGGGATCTCCGAATTCTCCACCTTTTCTTCCCCCGATGCCCTGCTGCCCCTTTTTCCTGCTCCCCTCTCTTATTCTCTTTTTCTTATTTTATTCTTTTCTTCCCCCCTTTCTACCCGAGCCCCCCTTTCATATATGTAATATATATTATATTACAAATATAATATATATTATTATATTATAAATATAATATATATTAATATATTATAATATTAATATATATTAATATATTATAATATAAATCGAACATTTGTAAAAAGCCTACACGCACAAAACCTCTGCACGCGTGAACGAGGACCCACACGTATTCGAACGGGGCCGCCCCAAAACGCCGCTCATACCACGCCCCTAGGCTGATATTTGGGGAGGGCCCCACTCGCCCGGCTACGGGGTTGTACAAGGTAAATCCAATCAACCAAAGAAAAATTTGTGTTTGAGGTCAAAGACATTTGTTATATATAAGATATTGTGTTATAATTATTTATTATAAAATATATAATTCATTATTGCGAGTACATATATATTATATATATTATAATAACTTTCTATATTATTCATTATATATAATAATTTTCATTATATATATTTATTGGGTTTTTAATTAACTATTTAATTCGCCAGTCGGGAGTGGGCGAAGACCGCCGTCACGAGACCTATACTGTCGCGCGTGGCACGGGAGGCCCCCGTGCACTGTCACTCGTATTATATATATTATATTAAATGACAATTCTTCATTGCTGAGTAAAGGAGAGTCTGTTAGATTTGGTATTCCCATTTTACCCCTCCCCTTATTTGCTGCGTCAGTTTGCCTTATATATATAAAAATACTTTGAGGCCACCTTCACCAGGGAAAAGCTCCAGCCTCCCCTTGCCCATCCTTCCGACAGATCCTTGCGCCTCTCTCTCTGACGTTCTCTTTCACCGGCCACCTCCTCTCCCCAAAGCTCTTCTGGCCGGTGATCTCTCTCTCGAGGTCTCTCTCTCTAGCCACAACCATGGCCGAATCCACTTCTCTTCCTCCCTGCAACAGATTCCGACAAGTAGGCTGAAGATCTCTTTCCTCGATGCCCCGCCACCGCCGCCTGTGGAGCCAGCGGTGGCCTGACCATACCCCACCAATGTGGTCGTCGTACGCGGGCGACACCGGCGGCGGTCGGAGGTGGAGCATCAGCGCCACCGCAGGCGGTGGCCCTGCCCGTTCGCCGCCGGAAAACCCCCGACGAGTTTGCCCTGACCCGGCGAATACGTCGGTGGGCTCCGGTCAGGATGCTGGCGGCTCCGTCTCTGGTGGTGGAGAGGCGGTGGAGATGAAATATTCCTGGCGAATCCATCTCCATTAATCCCACATCGCGTAATCAAATCTTAAATTCGTGTATATATCTTTTCACACTGGTTAGCAATTTGAATTAAAGTAATTATTGGGCTCATATATGTGCTTACTTTGCCTGCTGTGGTAGTCTATATATTGGGGTTCAGTTGTGTCTGGTCTCGGGAGCTTGCTTTGTCCCGGGCAGAATGGCCCTGGTAGGCTCTATCTGTCATATCACTCGAAGCCTACCGTTGACAGCCTGATTGGCTGGTTTAATTACCACTCATCGGCTTGCAATGACGCTCAGTCGGGTTTTTTTGTTGCAATTTTTTTTGATATTTTATATGAAAATAGCACCCGCATAATCAACTTAAATATATAATTCTTTTCCAAACCTATCAAATAAAATATTACTACAAAATCATACATACTGCCTCCAATATTTGTAAAATAATATCTTTTGTTTATGTCTTACTCTTGTGTCAGCCGAGTATCCTTGCAATCTTACAAATATATATAATATAACACTTCAAAATTTTCAACTAAATAAACGAGCTTCTTTGCACGGACTATGCTCGTGCTCGAAGCTCTCGGGCGGACTTCGACCGCATCTAGGCGGGGGATTCGCTCGCATCCAGGCGGGCTTCGCCTGTGCTAGATGCTTCGGGCGGGCTTCGGCCGCATAGAAGCATGCTTCGTCGAAGCCCGCTTCTACGCAATTAACCAACTCGGCGCCGCAACCGCCACTCACATGTTAAAAATCAAACAACCATAAAGATCCAGGGTCCGCATCCAGGCGAAGCCCGCCTGGATGCAACCGAAGGCCCCCCGAGAGCTTAATTATAATATAATTGAATTAATCAGCAACGATGTATTTTACCGCTCGACTGGAGCGGATAAGTCCCGCCAAACGAGATTTTAATCTCACATTCTCACCCCATTTTCGAAAGGCCCGCTCCATTCCCCCAACATGCTCGGTCACGCATCCGCATCCCGTTCGCTCTGTTGAACTGGATCCCACCGGTGACTCCTAAACACAAAGTCCCAACCCCTACTACTTTGTCACTCAAACTGTTGCATCTCCTTGACACGACAATGCATTTTCTCAAAGCTCCTTCATCCAAAGTTGCCAAACACTAGAACAATGCGTACGCCAAACATCTTAAATATCCGAACATTTTGTTACTATTTTTTTGTTAGTTGATTAATTGCACCAAATGTTATAAAAATAAAAATTTATTACATATACAAAAATCTTCCTATAAAATATTCCTATTTATACCCATCTTGTATACACGTTAAAATTTTAAAATTTCACCCGAAGTTATAAAATTAAAATATAAAAAAAACACCTGCCTAGCCTTTCATTTGCATGAAATTTTTTGTACAGTGCAACCTCCCACTCCGCCGCAGTACTCTGGCTCCCCCAGCTCCATTTTCTTATCTGAAACAAAACATACATGAGAGCAAGCAACCACTTCTACAGTTTCCTCTTCCATTCCTATTCTTCTTTATTTCATTTTGAACCCTCTAGCTGCCATTACCATTTTCGATCTTCTTCCTCCCAACCACTATAATCCACGAAGAAGAGCAAGAGCAGAGCACTACCGAGCTCTATTTCTTCTTCACTCCGGTACATAACACGACCGAGCTTCATTTCATTTCGAACTCTCTTTCTATCATCTCATCTTCTTCTTTCTCCAAGCAGCTAGTCCACTCCCCCAAGAGAAAGAACAGAGCCAATACTCCCTTTGTAGCTCCATTTCTTCTGAAGCAGAGCCTCACATCATTCATCTTTTTCTAAAGAGCACCTACTCCATTCTCCTCAAATTCTTCATTTCTCTTACGAAATGAGGATTACCAGGACTGCATCTGATATCAATGTGCGCTCTAGTCCCATTGACAATGAGAGAAGCTCGAATCCTACGCAGTTACGTGGTCATCTTATACGCAGAAGGCTTGAAATAAACTATTTGTATACTACCAGAAAGGACAAAACAAGACCAGGACCTACCAAGCATTCCTCCACTTCGAAAGGTGACACGAGGGATGATATTGCTGAGCACTCCTCCACTTTGAATAGTGACATAAGGGAGGATAATGCCGAGCACTCGTCCACTTTGAGCAGAAGGGGGGAAACAAGCCCCAATCTCTCACTTTCCATCTGGACCAATTTGAGCAGAATAAGCCGCAATCTCTCACTCTCCATCCGAACCCTCCAACATGCCCTCCGAGTATTGACATTCATCTGGCAATGTGCCCTCCAAGTCTTGACCTTCGTCTCGCAATGTGCTAAGAGTACCCCTCCGAGTCTGCACCAACAATACCTGACAACGCTTGCTCCACGTTGCAGGCAAATGCAATCAAATTTTTGCTGGGATACAGGCTCGGTTTTCTATTTCCCATCATCATTTACCTTATTGTTTTTGCTATTTTATGTCTCTTCATCATTGTCATCTTTCTCATTTCTACCCCTGCTCTTAAATATAATAAAATCTTAGGATCATATCCAGATAGGCGGATTAATGAAACCTACTTCCATGTTGTTACGTCAGCACCGTTGGATACGGTGATATAACCCCAAAAAATTCTAGCGCCAAATTAAGATATTGTTTCATAATCATTTTTATGGTATGGGCATGTAACTTTGCGAGTTCCTACTTCGTCTCCTGGGCTATTGAATTATTGAGGTATCATCAAAAACTTAATTATGCCATCATATTAGTACTTATAAATATCGTGACAGAAGTCCTAGGAATAATGTTTATTGAGAAATTAAGTTTTAGGGATGCATTTTACCTAACTGTTGTGTCTATGACCACAGTTGGGTATGGTGATTTATCGTTTAAATCTTGGAATGAAAGATTTTTTGCATGCGAGTGGTTGATAGTGTCGATTTTATCACGGAATATATTTTCATATGCACTGTCGGTCATATTAAAAGAATGCAAGCGCCAAAGAAATTTAACAATTGAAGATGATTTTTTTAGAGATCCGGATCCGACAAAAACTATAAGGTATATTTTTTTGTTTATCATCTTTTTATTAGTATGTTAATTGCAATATATTATAAAAATAAAGTTCAATGAAAATTTTTTATGAAGATTGTGAATAATATTTTTCTTTATTAGTATATTAATTTTTTTGAACTCTATGGATTAAAGTACAACACTGCTAACTCATTTATTATTCTTGTGCTGATATTTTTGGTTCGGGAGATGTTTCCATGCGCTAAACAAGCTGCAAGATTTAGGTAGGGTCACCGCTGATCAATTAAAAAATTTTGTCATTGAGTTCAACCAACAGGAAAATGACAGGGACTTGGAGGCCGGCAGAACAAATTGATAGGTACATGCGCTTGCAAAGAAAAAATAGCTTATAAGTATTTTTATTTTCCTATCATAGCAATTGAAAATTGTGATGTTGGTGAAATTTTCTCTTTGCTCTTTTATTTTCATTTAGTTTGGTTTCAATATTTGTGTAAGTACAACAGATGCAGCAACACGAGACATGAGCCCGAAATGCCATCGAGGCAAGCGCGAGAAAAGTTGAGAGCGGTGACAGTGGATACATTTATTTCTCGAACCTCTTGTTGACTGGAAACCATATTAGCCAGAGCTTTCTGAAGAATTTTGTTAGCTCAACTATCTAATTGAATGATTGGTCTATGACGATCGTCTTTGGCATCAAGCCGTTCCAGGCCTTACGATCCCTCACAAAATATCACGTCAATGGTCATCGGAGGACAGAATCTCGAGCCTTATTTTTCTTCCCTCTAGGATATTTTGTCATTTGAATGAAAAATGTACTTGTAATTCAAAGAAGAGATAGAGCAAATGCAAGTTCAAAGCCCCTATAAAAACTTTACAAATTGCAGCCAATAAAACTAATGCCAACGTTATTGATCTCTCAACAATGGGCCTGTTTGGCGTGATTTTTTTCTCCTCTGAGTTCACATAAACTCCATCACTTTGGCATAACAATGGTTATGACCACCACCAAGAAACAAATACTAATTTTGAACATAAAAGTGAATGGAGTTCTTTAGATGTAGTCGGATGTTCCCGAATGACGGTTCGTGTTCACAACCACCACCATCGTGCAAAACAAACCCATGTTTTACTTGGCTCCCAATAGAACCAACATATTTCAGGGCCCTGATATAAACCCTGTGGGCCCTGATACAAACCCAGTGGGACCATGATCAGGACAGCCTTGGGTTCCATCCTCATTCAGCTAATGGGTAACAATAGATCTTCACTGCATATTCATGCAAAACTAACCTCTTTGTAGTGCAGCGTTCACAAAAGTTATTGAAAACAAATGCAGAGTACAACAGGCGTCTATAATACAAGACGAAGTGTGCATGTATAGCAAAATATTGATAAGAAGAACTACTCTGACCAAAACTTGATCAAAGATGAGGTAAATGATTTGATTGAAGCCCAGAGCAGGTTCATCTCCAATATCTCGGGCTCTCTCAAGGTGCTCTCATTCGGTGAGATGCAAAAAAATAAAAAAGCTAGTAGATTGGTTATAAGAAATATGTTATGCCCCAAAATTTGCTCAAAATATATATAGCTAGTGCTGGAAATCTCTAACTTTATGTGGTTAACATTCACTATCCCAAATTTGGGATCAGCTCCACAAATTCTCATTTTTAATTTAATCGCATCGAGTAATGTTTGAGGCGATGAACCTAGACTATGTCGATCGCCTCTATCTGGTATACGCAATAAGAAATTTGGTGAAACCTTGGACTGTAGCACAACCAAATAGCAGACAAGCCGCGGTGGCACTCTGCAGGACTACTGTTGTTGGAAATCAGCTAAGGCTCCTACCTAATCTTTCGATACAAACCCTATGAACCAGTCAAATTAATGGAATCTAACCTTCATTGTACATGCTCGCCGTATAAGCCTATTTTTTATTATCTTATTTGATAGAATTCAGTCCCACTATTTTTCTAATGCAATCATTCATTAAATTTTCTTTTAATTGTCACACATAACACCATCAACCTAGATCCAAGATATCAATGACTTTATTTTTGCAATCTCAACAATCAACACAATATCATCAACCTAATTATAGTTCGATAAAAAAAATTAATCTGCAATCATAACTCCTCTTATTGTATAGTACTCTTCATGCAACAATCCAGTATGATTGCATAGCACTCTTGGCGCAACAACAAAGTATTATTAACTCTGAAGGTATATAAAATAATATCTCAATGTCCTTAGTATACAGTGGAGGGGCATTATTGCAATTGAATAAGATGATGCAAAATGGAGAATAATATTTCAGATTTACTCGACTAATGCACTTTTCTACTTCGGCGCCCAAGACAAATATCGCGGCCCAAGACAAATGTCGCCACCCACAACATATGTCGCTGCCCTCGACAAATGTCGCCACCCATGATAAATGTTTCCGCCCACGACAAATGTCGCCTTCCACGACAAATGTCGCCACACAAGACAAATGTCGGCGCCCAAGACAAATGGCGCCCAATACTTTCCTTTTATTTTACACACACTTACCACAACAACAACAGTCACTTCCACAGCACTGCCGGACTAAAGATGGTACGCTTAAGGAGCACATTTGATGACTGCCAAATGCACAGAAAAAAGAAGCTCACTTTACACCACATGATCCTCATTCTAAAAGATCTACAATCCTCCCTTAAAACCTTGAACCGTAAAATTCATTAATCAGTTGCCACTTTAACTCAAAAACCCTCAAACACAATCTTCATAAACCTAAGCATTTGGTATAGCTGCGTTTGATTCTTCTACCCAAACTACCATCCGTTCAAAAAATTTTCCATTGGAACATCCACTATGCTCATCTCAAAATTTTACATAACTACTGCACTTTGCTATTCCACTCTTAACAAAATTAAGCCAACTAAAGCCACTTATATGCCCATAATCATACCAATACGCATGTCAACGTCTCATAATGACTGAAAACGTCCTTTCAAACCATCCACAAGCCTTCCTGAAAACCTTGAAACGTAAAATCCATTAATCAGTTGCCCCTTTAACTCAGGAACCTTCAAACACCGTCTTCATAAACCTAAGCAGTTGCCATAGCTGCGTTTGATTCTTCTATCCAAACTACCATCCGTTGAAATTTTTTTCCATTGGAACATCCACTATGCTCATATCAAACTTTTAACTAAATACTGCACTTTGATATTCCACACTTACCAAAATTAGGCCAACTAAAGCCACTTATATGCCCATAATCATACCAATACGCAAGTCAACTTCTCATAATGACTGAAAACGTCCATAGGGATTCACAAATTACATTGTTTGCCTCTTCATCATCTTAAATTTCAGTCTCCTCTCATGTAAGCCTGCATTTGATAACACGAGTCCAAAAAAAACCCAGTGCGACCTCCACTCCAACTGTATTTGTACGCATGCTATGAAATATAGACGTACATGTTCTATGTTTTTTTAAAGAACAAGAGTTTCATGCTTACGTCACAAGGTCTCTCCATGCACATAGCAACCCCACCCAACCAATGTTAGATCGAACGATGTGTTGCCACTCATACGAATATGAATCCCAACTTCTCATAATGACTCAAATTTTCCCTATGAACTCTCACATTACAGTATTAATTTCCAGCCCATTTGTAACCGCCATTGTTTCACTTTTGTTTTCCAATACCAACTGCTGCTATGAGCTTTAAGCATGTGTTAGGACGTCATTCTTTAATGGTCACTTACTGAACATCATCCATTTGACATCGCCGTCAATCGCACGCACCTTCTTCCCAACCGCTACACTTTCATACCTCTCTGCTATTAGGTATTCGCGAAAATTAGTCGGATTTCAACTGCTATGTTCTCCTCCATGAATTTATTTTCTGTTTTTGATTTTTCCTTTCTCCTCTGCACATGTGCTGTACCAAATTGAAATTGTTGCACAAGGGGAAATCCAAAAAAACATGCATCAATAAAATTTTATTGCTTCGCTACTTTGTTCGTATTTCGCTGTGCTACCTTTACGACCACTTTTGCTCTAGAAGTTCGCCGGCCATAACTGCGTCGAACTCTTCTATCCAAACTACCATCCGTTGAAAAAAAATTTCATTGTAACATCCACTATGCTCCTCTCAAATTTTTCATTAAATACTTTAGTTTTATATTCCACTCTTACCAAAAGTACGCAAACAACTGACACTTCTGTGCCCATAATCATATGACTACACATGTCAACCTCCCATAATGACTGAAAACTTCCGTAGGTCTTTGCAAATCACTCTGTTTGCTTCTTTGTCTTCTGAAATTTCAGACTCCTCTCACGTAATCCTGCATCTCATAACACGACATGTGCTGTGATTAACGCCATGTGTTGAAACTCCCGTTAAATGAGGAAGGCAAAACTGCGATTTCGTACAGTTCCCGGCAACACGAATGGGCCCAACTGGATACAATGTATTATGCGTATCGCATCTCCTTCTACTAATCATCTCTTTCATCTTAACTGACATAAATACATTTTATGAACTGTACACTTTTCACCAACCATGCCGCATAACAAGTACCTGTTTTTCGAAACAGTATGCTCGACTGCTACAGTCATGTGCCATCAGAGATGCATCATATTATTACTTAAAATCCCTAAAATGTCATAACCACATACGAACATTATCACAGTGTCGTTAGTATACACATTTGCATTGAACCTGCTGTATTCTCATACACTACACTCTTACCACTGAACAAAACGTAAGTTCACTACTACTGAAAAAATACACTTACACGTCCTCATCTACTATAAATACTCTGATTATGTCTATAGTAATAACGCATTTTGATGAATTTTCAAAGTGCTATGCTTCTATGTTACGTACTAAATATATATCAACTCAGGTTGTACTAAAATCTCTCCTCCGCACCAAGATGGACACACTTGAAGCAAGTCGTACTGCTCAACGAGCTGCTAATCGTGACCGTTCACGAATTAGGAGAGTCAGGATGACAGCAGAACAACGCGAACGAGAACGTGCTTCTAATCGAACCCGTCACAGATCTCGGTGGTTGCAACTGACTGAAGCACAAAAAGAACATCAACGAGCCATTTGGCGTACTGCCGCTCGAAACCGTGCTCAACGGCAGCATCTTTTTGAGTCACACAATGTTGAACTGTCCCATGAAATTATCCATGGGCACTCAACTTCTACACCCCCATGTGACTCCACTATGCCTGCATCAACAGGCATGAAATACCCTGTCCAAACTACTTCTTCGCCCCACATACAATCTCTAAACACAGTAACATCTACTCCATCTACTGTTGTACACCGATACGCTTTAACAACCGTGTCGTCGCCATTCACTCATGCTACGCAACCACTTCAAACTGGAGAATCATCATCTTCTCACAGATCTGTTATACCATCAGTTGATAATGATATCCCACAGAACTCCGTACAGCTTCCACATGTAACAGAATTTTCCGTGCAACACACAGATGAACATTTACTACAACGTACGTACTTCGAACTTACAACACAATGTAAATCCTCACGCACCATGCATGAAACAAGGTAACTCCAAAAAAGGTTACCCAAAAAACTTTTCTAGCCATACAATACAAGGACCTGACTCATACTTGATTTACCGCAGACGAAATAATGGACGTTCCTTCCGTCTACGACGTGCTTCAGATTTTAATATTACAAACCAATGGGTTGTACCGTACAATCCATATTTGCTGTCAAAATATGACTGTCATATAAATGTTGAAATCTGTAGTAGTATTAAAAGT
The DNA here is from genome assembly GCA_039583875.1 of Platanthera guangdongensis. Taxonomy (NCBI): domain Eukaryota; kingdom Viridiplantae; phylum Streptophyta; class Magnoliopsida; order Asparagales; family Orchidaceae; genus Platanthera; species Platanthera guangdongensis. Next base: position 23,532,303 of record CM077156.1, read on the forward strand.
ATTAAATACTTATACAAATATATTCATAAAGGTCCTGACTGTGTTGAATTTCAAATCCATGATACTGCTGATCGGAATGAAATATCTCAATATGTAAACGGTCGATGGATATGTCCTCAAGAAGCATTCTGGAAAATATTCAAATTCAATATGTACCAGACATATCCTTCGGTAATTCGGTTACAAATACATCTACCGAACAAACATCAGGTTCAGTTTTGCAGTACTGATGTACTTACTACCATTCTTGGAAATGAGCGCAACTCCCGTACAATGTTAACCGAGTTCTTCAGCATTAATGACAGCAACCAAGAGGAACACGACTACTTCTACACTGAATTTCCAAAACATTACACATGGAACTCAAATTCAAGAACCTGGCATAAACGAAGGCGCCGTCAAAAGATTGTTGCTCGAATGTATTTCGTACATCCTTCAGAAGGAGAAAGATTTTACCTGCGCATGCTTCTAAATCATATTCGAGCACCACGATCTTTCACACATTTGATGACAGTTGGTACTACTACTCACCCAACATTTAAATCCGTCGCTGAACATTATGGTTTATTAGAACGAGACAACAGCCTACATAACTGTATGTTTGATGCTAAAGAGTTTCAGATGCCCGCAGCACTGCGTACGTTATTTACAACAATTTTGCTATTTTGCAATCCCACAAATGTTAGAGAGCTTTGGAATTCAAATTACACAGCAATGATAGAAGATTTCCATAAATTGCCATCTACCAACGACATATATATCCTCAACAAACTACTTCGTGAAATCAACAACATTCTTCAACAACACAACAAATCAATTACACAGTTTGATATCCCGAACATGTCTTCAACATTCGAAAATATTACAGACTCCTCCATCTTAATTGCAGATGAGCTATCAATGCCTATTTCAAGTACAGATCTTGCTTCAGTTTCATTATTAAATCACCGTCAAGCCTATATCTTCCATATTATTACTGAATGTGTTAGATAAGGCAGTGGCGGTATTTTCTTCATTGACGGACCTGCTGGCACTGGAAAAACCTTTCTATACAAGGCCATACTTGCATACCTACGAAAACATGGTCATATTATACTCGCCACTGCATCATCAGGCATTGCTGCAACTCTTCTTCCAGGAGGAAATACAGCACATTTAAGATTCAAAATTCCTATTCCAATTGAAGCAGGATCATACTGTAAATTCACAAAAACATCAGCTATGCAACAACTCTTACAACACAGCTCCGCTATTCTGTGGGATGAGGCACCTATGTCGCACAAACATATTTTCGAAGCTGTTGACCGCTCATTACGAGATGTTCTAAACACAGACTTACCTTTTGGTAATAAAGTTCTCATCATGGGCGGCGATTTCCGTCAAATTCCACCAGTTATACTCAACGGAACAATGTCGCAAATTATTAATGCCAGCATTGTAACATCGCCGTTGTGGTTATCTGTTAATGTACTATCACTAACTGAAAATATGCGTGCAGTCAATGATCACCATTTCTCAAAGCTTCTTCTTCAAATTGGAAATGGTACTGAATCCACATATGGTGATGATATGATACGAATTCCTGATTCAATGATTATTCCCTGGACTGGTGACCATTCAGTCGACATACTTATCAGCATCATATTCTCTAATATGACATGTACGACTGACTATGACTACTGGGAGAACAGAGCGCTACTGAGTCCGCTAAATGAAGATGTTGCACATTTAAATGAGAAATGTCTGCATATCTTCCCTGGTGATGAAATAACATACTACTCTTTTGATTCTGTTGATGATGACAACTGTAATTTATACCCGCCAGAATTTTTAAACATCATCTCATCAAGTAATCTTCTGCCACACAAACTGTCCTTAAAGATAGGTACCCCTATTATGCTCCTAAGAAATCTAAACCCACGTATTGGCCTATGCAACGGTTCACGGCTCATATGCCGTCAATTTTCAAGAAATGTTATTGCAGCAGAAATTCTTACTGGTGAACATAAAGGCAAAACAGTGTTCCTGCCGCGCATACCTCTAAAAAATACTGGAGATCAACATCTACCTTTTGAACTTACAAGGAAACAGTTTCCAGTTCGACTAAGCTTCGCACTGACAATAAACAAATCTCAAGGACAGACAATCGAACATGTTGGCCTTTATCTACCATCTCCTGTTTTCACTCATGGTCAACTATACGTTGCTCTGTCCAGAGGAACTACTGCTGCAAACACAAAGGTATTAATTAAAGATAGTACATTACATGGCATTCCTGGCACGTATACAAAAAACATTGTTCACAAAGAAATACTATCAAAAGTGAACATACAGGTACATTATATTGTTCATATCTACTTTAACATTTGACATAAAATTCTATGCTCATATCATGCTTATTAATTTCTTACTTTCATATTACTTGCACAACCACCTCATTCGTAATCGTTCGTATCTACAACAACAAACGTCTACTTCTCTTCCAGGTACATTTAATAATTACTTCTATTGATGTTATTAGTTCTACAACAAACTACGCTGAATATTTTACTTTAATACACACCATGTTTTTTGATGAAAAAGTATCAACAAAAAAAATATTCGTACGTCCATATACTTATCATTACATACCTACATTCATACGTGTACAAACGACAGCGCTCTGTATACTTACTAAAATGAAAAAAAAACTTGTAATCAATATTAGACGAACCTCAAATGCACAATTCCATTTACATTACTGTACATTTCACTAATTAATTCTCTTTCACTAAAACTCAACATATCATTCTCTCACTCTTTCTAAAATTACATGTTCTATTTCATCATTGAAAAAAATTCTCTATATACAGTCATTATTTATTCTCATCTGAAATTATTTTTCGTCATTTGATACAGTACAAACGCATATATTGACAATGGCTGCACACAACTCCTCAGCAACCGTTACACAAGAGAATACCCTATCATCCACAATTGATCCTACTGACTCCTACAACAATGTACCAGCAGATATGCGAGATTACTATTACTTCGCTGTATTACTCAGCAACCTTCCTCATACTACAACAACAGATTTATTACGATCACTCTTCCAAAATCTTCCAGGCTTCCTACACGCTAGCGTAAGCAATCGTACTGAAAATTGCAGTATACATTATTGTACAATTTTAAAAAAAATGAAACGACATTATGCATTTATTAATGCAGGTTGACATCAACACATCAGACAATCAAACTTCAACAGGAGAACTGATCTTTACAGATGAAGTTTCGATGCATGATGCTGTGCACATGATAAACGGACAAATAATTGATGGAAGACCAATAGCAACTGAAGAACTAAGCCTATTTGATATTAAACCAGAATACTATCAGCAACATATCAATTAAAGATCATAAAGAAACAGAGTCCATATAAATATTCTGTATAGAATTTCCTCGCTCTCAGTTCTATTAAATGTATACATCATATAGCACATTACTTAGATGTTATGCTCCTATGCATTCTACCACTATGTCATTTACTTATTGTCTACTATCCTTCGCTTTGCGACGTACTGTATATATCATTGTTACCATATTTTAAATAAAAATGTTTACCAACACTATACATATTATTTCACTATTGAATCAATACATTGTAATAAATCTAATATTCTCTTTATTTACGATATTATAATTTTTTTTATTATTGAATTTGTTACTGTTATATACTGTTATATAGGGAGATAATAAGTAGATAACTGGGGCATGTTTGTTTATATATGCTGTTTCTTTCTTTTCTCAATATAACTGAACTGCATTACTCCATAATTCGAAAAAAATTAGATGATATGCACACACTATTTTAACACTGTTCAACAATCATTAAAAACAAATTTCCAAAAGCACAATGACATACATTTAAAACAGCTACTTACTCAATGCAATTTATGTTTTGAAATAAGTAAACCTTCTGCTGTTAAACTAATAATAATGTTCACATATTTTCCGAATAATACTACTTTGCATTAATGAAAATAAAGCTCATATTTTCAACGCAAACATTATCAACTCACATATACATACAACCACAATACTGTTTCCATTACCAGCAAATATAACCACTTTACCTGTTCATGAATTATGAACTTTATTACAATATGTTGCTAATCATAACAAACGTATATTTGTACATACAATGCTCAGCATCCCAAATTCTATACAAATTTATAAAAAAAACATTCAATATATATATGTTACCTAATTCATTACTCTCTAATACCACCACACATACACACAAATCAAACTATCTTACAAATACAATTTCTGTACCTCCACTCCATCAAATTATCAATCACTTACACCACAAATGCCTATCACTATTACCAACAGAAGATGTCACGTGCTACACATTTACCTCACTTAATCATAATAAATACAGCTAAACTACACACGATCTCTTCGAAATTTTATCACAACTAAATCTCCCCCCCCACACAAACTGTCTTTACAAAATGATTCGCTTATACATCTACAGAACCCTCAATATTCTACAGATGGAAAACAACAACTCATCAAATCCGCGTCCACAATTGCATAATCAGTCAAACACGCAACCAAGTAAGTTATTATTACTATTAATATATATATTTTACTGCAAAAAATATTTCAACCTAATATTAGAAACTTTGCTTTGCAGATACTCCTATCAACAACAACAATTCATCAAACTCTGATGACAATTACTATGATGAGCTTTACGCGCAAACCACCACACGTTGGTCTGATCTTCCACGAACTGAAATTCCTGGTTTTCGACTACGTATCCCACCTGTACCACCAGGTTTAACACCACAGGAAGAATGGAACTATGTATTCACAATGATTAGAAGGTAACACGTAATAAATATCTTTCATTACATAACATACAGCACTATCATCACTCTATCAACATTTCTTAATATCTAATCTCACTATACATATTCTAATATTACAGAATCTCAGAAGGTCACTAAAGAGAGTCTTCCAGCAAGCAGTACGATTACTACTAAAAGCTTCGAACTATAGATGCACATAGCAGCTACTGTGGTTACAGAATCATCACCCCTCAACAATCTCCAACTACAGAACATCAACTATGCACGATTCACAGTTTCATTTGTTCTATGAAATTATAATACAAAAAAACTATTATGTTTTTATGTGTGAATTTGTTTTTTCCCCTCCGCTCATGATATTTGTGCTCAATATTAAACATTCTGATAAACTTCCAACATTTTACTTCGGATATTTCTCATGTTTATTTAACAACAAATTACATGATGTAATAATACTTCATTTTATAAATCTCTTACCATCACCAGTCAATTAATAATGATAAATACAGCGATATGTGTACAACCCCGTGTCCGGCGAGCGGGTCCCGCCAGGGAGGTTGAGCAGATCTGACCCCACGACCCGCACCCTAGCGACAACGGGCTATATGGCAGAAGGGCTGGCCCGCTCCCGCCCATTTCAGGAGGGCGAGCCGGCGAGGCGAGCGGGCGGGTCGCGCGAAGAATCTCTGGCCAAAGCAGGAAAGTTTGGCGACCCGCGACTGGCGAGTCGATCGGGGTCGTGGTAACCGTCGGCCAACCCCCACGCCCATTCCAGGCGAGCGAGCCACCTGCGCGACCCGGCTGTCGGTCCGCCCGGCAGGAGATAGGCAGCTCGCCCGGCTCGGCTCGCGCCCGCCCAGGGAGGATAGACGAGCCACTAGGCCAGGTCGCGCCCGCCTCCCGCGGGTGGAATTGGAGGCAAGCTGACTCCCCAGGGGTGCGAATAGCTACTCAGAATAGCAGAGCCTCGCTGTTGGCAGACCAAGTTGGACTGCGAATAACTATTCAGAACAGCGGAGTTTGGCTGTTGGCAGACCCAACCAGGGGCTTTTTGGTATTTCCAGGTCAGTTCTTCTGGTTATTGACAGTTCAGATTCTGAAAATCTATAAATAAGACCCAAGGGGTACCTCAGAGGACACGCTCTCAGTGCCCCTGACTCTCATTTTCAAGTGTTCTCTGAGGGTACCTTAGCTCGACTTCTGGCTAAGGAGGGGAAGCGCTCAGAGATCTTCCGGGTTTGTGGTGGGACCTCCCTGCCGAGCCCTTGGGTCTGTTCTTTCTTGTCTCTTTCGTTGTTTTTCTTGCAGGAGCAAAGTAGGCGCGAGACCACCCCTTCCCAAAGGGTCGAACTCCACAAGAGGCCGGATTCCGGTTTCAATATTTTGGTGCGGTGAGCGTGGACAGTGGTCAGTGCAGAAAAGCTTCGGCGAGCTCAATGACGGGAGGTCAAGGATCTGACAGACAGGACTCGCCGCCCCCCCGCCTCTCGCAACGGTGGGGATGTTGGAGGATTTCAGGAACGAGGTGCTGAGCCTCGTCAAGTTCGCACTCGGCGCGCGGGCTGAGTGCTCGACTCCGGCAGCCCAGATCGCGGCCGCCCCCTCTTTAGGCGAAGACGCCCCTGGCAGGCGAGCCGGGAAAGAAGTGGCCGAGGAAGGCCGAGGGAGCGAGCTCTCGGGGCGCGAGCTTTTCCCCGGCTCGGCAAGCCGAGGCAGGTTCGGCGAGTTGGGCTCGCGAGATTCGCCGGCTCGCCCAGTGGGGGGGGGGGGGGGGCAGCCCTTTCAGCGAACTGGTCTCCTCAGCACCAGTACCAGACGGGTTCAGGGAGCCCGAGATGTCCTACTACACCGAGAAGGGAGACCCGGTTCAGCACGTCCAATGGTTCGAGGACGTGGTCTCCATCCGTCAGATGTCGGACGGATTCAAGTGTCATCTCTTCGCCATCACCCTCCGAGAGAAGGCAAGGGAGTGGTTCCACCAGCTGCCGGCCAGTTCCATCTATTGCTTCGAGGACTTGCGCCGAGGGTTCATGTTGAGGTTCACTACCTCAAAGAAGAGGAAGAAGGAGTCTGAGTCCCAGTTCCACATAAAGCAGGGGGTGAACGAGACGTTGGGGAGCTATGTGGATCGGTTTCAGGAGGAGGTTACCCAGGTCCAGGAGATGCCGGGCCACAGTCTGATGATGGCCTTCACCCTGGGCCTGCAGCAGGGTTTCTTCCGCATGGAGCTGAAGAGAGTTCCCCCCCTCTCCTACGAGGAGCTGATGGAGAGGGCGGCGAGAGAGGTCGACGGGGAGGCGTCGAATCCGGAGTTCGCAAGGAAGCTAGACAGATGGGCCACCGAGGAAGAGAAGGAGTCGAAGGGAGGAAGGGCGCAGGAGGAGAGAAGAGGGGAGCCCAGGCAGAGGGAGCAGAGGCCGCTCCAAGGACAGCAGCCGGGGTGGGGGCATCAGGAGCCCGACCGTAGGCTGGGCTGGAGACCAGAGTGGCAGGGGCAGGGGCCACAGAGGGGGTACTTCGGAAGGGGTCACTATCAGGGGAGGCAGGACCAGTTCCACCCACCGGGCTGGAGGCAGGGTCAGAGGCCTCGGCTCCCCGATCAGGAGGAGGCCATGGCCATAGCTTTGGGAGCAAGGAGGGGGACCATGAGAAGGAGGAGAAGGGAGTTCAGGGTGGAGCTGCCCTATTGCGACTTCCATCAGGAAGAGGGGCACGCAACAGCCACGTGCCCGGAATTCTTGGAGATGAGAGAGAACAGGGGGCGGCAGCAGCAGGAGGAGGCGCGACAAGAAGTAAGGATCGAGGAGGTCCTGCCTCGGGCGGAGGAGGATCGCTGTGAAGACCGGGTGGATGTGGGGACCCGAGGAGGGATCGGAGTGATCCACGGGGGAGTGGGGATCGAGGCTTCCCGCAAGGCAAGTCTCCACACCATGTACCAGCGGAGCGTCGCCTCTACGTCCCAAACCCCGCCGCCAAAGGAGAGGATCACCTTCTCCAGAAGTGATATGCCAGACCACGAGGATCCGTTTTGTGATGCGCTGGTCATCAAGGCCGCCATCGAGAACTTCACTGTCTCTCGGATCCTCGTGGACAATGGGAGCTCCGTGAACGCCGTCTTCAAAAAGGCGTTTGACGCGATGCAGGTGGAGGCTAAGAGGGTGCTGGCCTCGGACGGGCCCTTGTTCGGGTTCTTGGGAGAAAGGAAGGAGGTAGAGGGAGGAGTCGGCCTCCATGTCACCCTGGGGGGGGGGGGGGGGGGCAGTCCCGAAACTGCAAGTTCATCATTGTGGACGCCCCCAGCAGCTACAGCGCAATCTTCGGGAGGCCCCTGATCAGCGCCTTCCGCTGCGTCCCCTCATCTTTCCATCAGTGCTTGAAGTTCAACGCTGAGGGGGTGCAGGTCAGGGTTAGGGGGGACCCGAAGGTGGCACGGGAATGCTATGTCACTGCGGTGAACACCATCTCTTGGCAAGAGGGAGCCGAGGAGATGGGGCGGAGAATGGAGGAAGTCGAGCAGGAAGCAGGAGAGGAGGAGCTGGGAGAGAAGGACTGCGCAGAGAAGGTGGCAGGAGGAGGTCTGGAGGAGGTGGCCGAAGTAGGGGCCGTGGGAGGAGAGGTGGAGTTAGAGGCCCCCGTTCCGGAGGAAGGGGACGCCGAAGGATGGGGGGAACAATCCAGGCTGGAGGCGGCAGAAGAGGTGGTGGAGCTGGAGGTGCTTACCCGGGGAGGAAGGATGGAGAAGGTTCGCGTCAGCGGAGGGCTGACCCCGGAAGACCAGGGGAGGATGCTGGAGTGCATCCAGAAGAACGTGGACATCTTCGCCTGGAACGCCGCGGAGATGCCGGGGGTTGACGCGGACGTGGCTTGCCACCGCCTCAACCTGGACCCGGGAACACGCCCCGTTCACCAGAAAAAGAGATCCATGGCGGACAAGCTGGCGGAACCCATCAGGGAGGAGGTGGCGAAGCTTCTCAAAGCTGGCTTCGTGTCCGAAATTCAGTACCCCGGCTGGGTCTCCAACGTTGTGATGGTCAAAAAAGGAGACGGCCGCTGGCGGTTGTGTATCGATTTTTCCCTTCTTAATAAAGCTTGTCCTAAGGACTGTTACCCTTTGCCTCGGATCGATGCGCTGGTTGACTCCGCCGTCAGCTTTTCTGTAATGAGTTTTTTAGATGCCTTTTCAGGTTACCATCAGATCAGGATGCACCCCCCGGACATCAAGGATGTCTCATTCATCACAGGGGACGGCTGCTACTGCTACAAGATGATGCCGTTCGGGCTGAAGAACGCTGGGGACACCTACCAAAAAATGATGGATAGGGTCTTCAAGGAGCAAAAGGGGAGGAACTTGGAGGTGTACGTGGACGACCTCATGATCAAGAGCCGAGACGTGGACTCCCACCTCCGGGACCTGGAGGAGATGTTCGCCACCCTGCGCAGATACAAGATGCGGCTGAATCCCCTTAAGTGCATTTTTGGGGCTAGCCGAGGGAAGTTCTTGGGGCACCTCCTCACCCCTGCGGGGGTCGAGCCGAATCCAGACAAGGTCAAGGCTATCCTGGAGTTGGGGTCCCCGCGGAATGCGAAGGAGGTCCAGCGATTGACGGGGAAGCTGGCAGGGCTAAGTCGCTTCCTTTCCCGGGCAGGGGAGAAGTGCTCCCCCTTCTTCAAAACGCTGAGGGGAGGCCAGAGGTTCGAGTGGACCAGGGAATGCGATGAGGCGTTCCAGGCCCTCAAGGCGCAGTTGACACAGGCTCCGCTGCTCCAGGTGCCGAAGGAGGGTGGGAATTTGTTCTTATATCTCGGGGTCGGGGCAGAGGCCTTGAGCTCCGTCTTAGTGCGAGAAGAAGGGAAGAGGCAGCTCCCTATTTATTATGTCAGCCGGGTCCTGAGGAAGGCCGAGCTCCGGTACCCGATCTTGGAGAAGCTCGCATTCGCACTAATCATCTCGGCTCGGAGGCTACGACCTTACTTCCAGGCACACTCGATCCGAGTGGTGACCGACCATCCACTCCGCAACATCTTCGAGGGGGTGGAGCATTCAGGCCGGCTGTCCAAGTGGTCGGTGGAGCTGAGCGAGTTTGATGTCTCCTTCGTTCCGCGGCTCTCGATCAAAGCTCAGGCGATGGCCGACTTCCTGGCCGACTACGTGGTAGAGGTAGCGGAGGAGGAGCTCACCCACCCAACTCCTTGGAAGGTGAGGGTGGATGGAGCCTCAGGAAGGCATTCTCTCGGAATAGGAGTGGTTCTGGAAAGCCCTCAAGGGACTCAGATTGAGCAGACGGTGGTGGTGCATTTCCCCATTACCAACAACCAGGCTGAGTACGAAGCAGTGATAGCGGGACTACGCCTGGCCAGGGAGCTGGGGGTGCGGGATGTGGAGGTCCTGACCGACTCCATGGTGGTGACTTCCCAGATCAACGGGGAGTTCGAAGCAAGGGAACCCACTCTGAAGTTGTACTTGGCCAAAGTGAAGGGGGTCATAGGGACCTTCCAGACCTTCTCCATCCGACACGTGCCAAGGGAAGAGAACGAACAGGTCGACCAGTTAGCAAAGCATGGTCCCCGGGCAGGGGGCACCATCACCGACCTGTTCCGCCCCTCCATCGAGGAAGGGGAGCTCATGGAGATCGACCAACAAGCTTCGTGGATGGATCCAGTAGTAGTTTTCCTCTCCACGGGAGAATATCCGGAGGGGGTAGACAGGAAGAAGTTGAGGCACAAGTCCGCTTACTACCTCCTTAAAGACGGGCAGCTTTACAGGAAGACCCTATCCGGGATGCTGGCTCGCTGCGTATCCGGGGGTGAGGCGCAGAGGATCTTAGAAGAAGTCCACTCCGGGGAGTGCGGGAGTCATTCCGGGAGTCGGACCTTGGAGGGGAGGATAGTCAGGCAAGGGTATTTCTGGCCCACCCTGGGCCGGGACGCCGCAGAGTTCGCAAGGAGATGTCATAAGTGCCAGCTATTTGCCCCCCTCCAGCTACGGCCGGCCCAACAGCTCAAGAGTATCACGGCCCCCTAGCCCTTTGCAATCTGGGGGATGGATTTGGTTGGGCCGTTTCCCCAGGCCAGCGGTCAGAGAAGGTTCCTCCTGGTGATGATTGACTACTTCTCGAAGTGGATGGAGGTGAAGGCGTTGGCCAAGGTGACCTCCCAGGTAATCAGGAACTTCGTTTGGGGGGAGATCATCTGTCGCCATGGGCTGCCCCAGGCCATCGTCACAGACAACGGACCTCAGTTCGCCAGCGCCGAGTTCACCAGTTTCTGCGAGCAGCTCGGAATCGACCTCAGGTTCGCCTCGGTCCACCACCCCAGGAGCAACGGGTAGGTGGAGGCCGCGAACAAGATCATCGTCAATCTCCTCAAGAAAAAGGTGGAGAATTTGAGGGGAAGCTGGGTAGAACAGCTCCCCGCAGTCCTTTGGGCCCTAAGAACCACCCCTAACACGGCCACGGGGGAGACCCCCTTCAAGCTCTCCCATGGGTGCGAGGCGGTGCTCCCCATAGAATTTGAAGTCCAAACGCCGCGAGTCGGGACGGCCAGAGAGGGCCGAGAGGAATGGCAAGCCGAGAACGAGGAGGAGCTGAGACTCTCCCTTGACATGGTGGAAGAGTTGAGGGATCTTTCGGCCATCCGACAGGAGGAGGTCAAAAGGAGGATGGCAAAATACTTTGACAAGCATGTTAGGGTCAAGCAGTTCGCAGAAGGAGACCTGGTGCTGAAGAAGGTAGACGCGGCCGGGAGATCAGCATCCATAGGGAAGCTCAACCCCAGCTGGGAGGGGCCATTCATTGTGAAGGAAGCTCTGAAGTCAGGGAGCTATCGACTTCAAAATGTAGAGGGCGAGACCCTGAGTCTCACCTGGAGTGGAGACGACCTGAAGAGGTTTTTTCCCTAAGCACCTGTAAGCAACACGATTTGTTACAATGAATTCCTCTTTCTTCCCCCCCAGAATCGTCATAGCCAGCTTGCACAGAGAATTGGAATGAATTTGGACCCCGAGAAGATCCCGCTGCCAGACTCTCATCTAGCTGGCAGGGCCGGAAGTCACTCGGTGTCATCCCTAGCCTCGAGAAGATCCCGCTGCCAGGCTCCCACCTAGCTGGCAGGGCCGGAAGTCACTCGATGGAATGAGTTTGGACCCCGAGAAGATCCCGCTGCCATGCTCTCATCTAGCTGGCAGGGCCGGAAGTCACTCGGTGTCATCCCTAGCCTCAAGAAGATCCCGCTGCCAGGCTCCCACCTAGCTGGCAGGGCCGGAAGTCACTCGATGGAATGAGTTTGGACCCCGAGAAGATCCCGCTGCCAGGCTCTCATCTAGCTGGCAGGGCCGGAAGTCACTCGGTGTCATCCCTAGCCTCGAGAAGATCCCGCTGCCAGGCTCCCACCTAGCTGGCAGGGCCGAAAGTCACTCGATGGAATGAGTTTGGACCCCGAGAAGATCCCGCTGCCAGGCTCTCATCTAGCTGGCAGGGCCGGAAGTCACTCGGTGTCATCCCTAGCCTCGAGAAGATCCCGCTGCCAGGCTCCCACCTAGCTGGCAGGGCCGGAAGTCACTCGATGGAATGAGTTTGGACCCCGAGAAGATCCCGCTGCCAGGCTCTTATCTAGCTGGCAGGGCCGGAAGTCACTCGGTGTCATCCCTAGCCTCGAGAAGATCCCGCTGCCAGGCTCCCACCTAGCTGGCAGGGCCGGAAGTCACTCGATGGAATGAGTTTGGACCCCGAGAAGATCCCGCTGCCAGGCTCCCACCTAGCTGGCAGGGCCGGAAGTCACTCGATGGAATGAGTTTGGACCCCGAGAAGATCCCGCCGCCAGGCTCTCACCAAGCTGGCGGGGGGGGGGGGGGGAGTCACTCAGTAAGCAGTAACTTGCAACACAGAACAAATCACGCTGCCAGACTCCCACCTAGCCGGCGAGGCCGGGAACTACTCAAAAGATGTGAACAACAGGTCGGAATCACAAAAGTTAATCAAAAAGGGGAGGGGACTAGCATAGCCCCACCCCCAAGCCCCAGGAAAGGCGGCCAAGTGGAGGCGAGAACCTCGGCGAGGTTCCGCAAGAAATCAGGCAATGCGGCCGAGGGGTGAGCCGGCTCGCCCCGCTCGACGGGCGAGCAGCCGCCTCATCAGGGCCGGGCCGCAGGGGCAGGTCGCGTCGCCCGGCAATAGCAGCGTTGGAAAAATAAGGCGGGCAAGAGAGCATTTATAAAAGGAACAATAGATAAAAAACACGAAGTATAGGCGCGACCCGCACATACATCTCAAAACAGATATGTATACATGATAATGTTCATCTAAAAAATAAATTACAAAAGGCAGGGGAGACGCGGGGTCTGGGTCGAGAGATCCTAGATGGGCTGGAAGTCTTTGTCGCCAGGGTCCGGCACGGGGAGAAATAGCGCCGGCACCACGTCTTCCGCCGAGAGCTCCGCTGCCTCGCTCGTAAGAAGATCCGCGCGCCGCAGCATTTGCATCGCGTACTTCGCGGCGCTGGCAGCGTTCTTTTGCATTAGCACTTCCAGGTTGTAGTCGGAGTAGTGCTCGCGCGGACAGACCCTGCTGTCTGGAGGAGGGACAGCGGCAGCGGCCTCCAGCTCGCGTACCCGCGCCTCCAACGCCGCCTTCTCCTGGCCAAGGGAGGCGATCTCGGCACCCATTCGGCTCGCCGTCGCCGCATCCTGGGAAAAGGAATGAGAATAATCGTGAGCTGTGTTCGCGAGAAGGGGCGGTGGTTCAGGTTGAGCACGTACCACCCTGCCGAGGTACTGCGCGAGGGTCTCCTCAGCCGCGTCGGCCCGCCTCCTGTGAAGGTCCGCGTCCACCTGAGCGAGCTTTTGGGCCTCTTCCCTCTCGTCCGCCATTTTTTGGATGGATGCGGCGTTCCGCTCCACCTGGGTGCAACGCCTCCCCACCATGTGAGCCAGCTCCAGGCCGCGCAGCTGGGCCCGCGCGCTCTCGTGGATCAGTACCCGCGTCTCCTCTTTATCGTAGATGGCGGCGTCTTCTCGCGAGTACAGACCAAAGGAGAAGCTGTACGCCTCCCCGCCGATAGTATCCTGCTCCATCCAGCTCGGCAGCAGGGTCGAGATTGTCACACGGTTCGACTCCTTGTCCCACGCCAGGAGCGGGACGCCGAGCTCGTCCAGGTACCTCTCGCCGTAGCCGAAGTTACGATGCCCTCTCGGCACCGGCTCCGCAGCAACTTGAGATCCGCCCGGCGGCGCGGAGGTGCCCGCCGCCCTGACCGGGGAGTCGCTGGTCGAAGCAACCAGCGGGGGCGAGGGGCCCTCGGCCGGTAGGACCGCGGGAGCCTTGCCCTTCCTTTGGCTCGCGGTGGGTTGTTGATCCACGGTCTTCGCCACCTTCGGCGGAGGCGCTGGCTGTCCGCCGCCCGGCCGCTTCTTGGCCGGGACCGATGGGATGTCGCGCTGGGCGGCATCCGCAGCCTGAGCGCGGGCGAGAACCCCGGGGGGAATCCGAGCGCTCTCGTAAGGGGGGTGAAGAGGGATGTCGCGCTCGCCTGTCAGAAGGAAGGGTGAGATAAAGGAAGAAAGGGGATAAGGCATAACAGCGGCGAGTGGCAAACCTCCCCCTGGCGGGACGACGGCGAGGTCGTCAAGATGGCGGCGCAGGTACGCGACCTCGAAATTCTTCCCGGCGAAGAACGCGCACAAATCGGCTTCATGACCGCCCAGGCCGGGGGGCCGGTAGCTCGCCTCGCTAAGTTGCACCGGCGAGAAGGGGACGTTGCCGAAGTCCCCTTTGACGAACAAGAATTTCTTGAGCCAATTGTGACTCTTGTTGACTGTCTCCCGCACCTTGAGATGGGCGCTGGAGAAGTAGGCCGTCCCGTCTCGATTCGCCCGAAAAGAGAACAGCTTCCGGAACACGGTGAGGCTGAACTCCACTCGCTCCTCTCGCAAGAAGCAGGCGAACCCCACCATGACGGCTATGGAGTTCGGGGTCATTTGGCCTAGGACGACCCCAAAATACTTCAACACCTACCGCACCTCGGGCCACAGGGGAAGTCGCAGGCCCACCTCAAAGTGAGCTAGGGGGATGGCGAGCTCGTCCCTAGATAAGTCGTTGATCCTCTCCCCATCCCCGGGCCGTCTCGCGGAAAAGCCCGGCGGAACGTGGTCGCCAAGGGCATCAAGGTACTCGCGCTCAGAGAGGACGGCGCGAGGGAAATCATGCTCGGAGAAGGTCCAAGCGCACTTGCTTCGGCCGTCCACGTCGCCGCCGCCTCCGCCCATTCCCATCGAGTCGCCGCCGAACGCGCGAGACAGGTCCAGAAGGCGAACACAAGCGGTACTCCGCGGGGAACAGGAAGCGAGAGGGTTTGGAATCGGTGGAGAAATAAGGGCCTGCAAGGCCTATTTATAGGAAAAGAGAAAGGGCAGGAAACTTCCCGCCGAAAGAGGGGGTGCGGATATCAAAAAACAGTCCGACGGTTCGGCTTCCCGCGCGCAACCGCGCCCCAAAGGCCGATCAGGCGCGACTCTCGCCCGGCCGCGACCGCGGAAGACCTGTGCGGGCGAGCCTCAACCCGCACCCGCACGGGGTCCCGCGCGAGACGGGAGACCCCCGTCTGGCGAGTCCCTAGGCTCGCCCTCGCCCCGATCAGCGCGAGAGGAAGAACAGACCTTTCCCTTAACTCGCCCACAGAAAGCAATAAAAACAGCATGATATCTTCGATGAGCCTCAGCATTAATAAGTTAGGCCCATAGGCGGGCTAGAAAAGTCACAAGCGATTACAAATACAAGATAATTCCGAAATGACAACAACCCCGCGGCATCCCGCAAGCGAGGGGCAGAAGGCTGGGTCAGTACTCGACCCACTTCCACCTATGCCGCCTCTTCGTTCCCGATCGCGGCGGCACGCGGGGATCGTGGTAATCGCGAACCGCCACCAGTTCCCGCTGAGCCAGGCCGACCTGCTCTGTGGCGCTCTTAAGATGCCCCTCGGCTCGCGTTATATGCACGCCCGGCGAGGTGACATCGTCGTCTTCCGCCTCGCGCGGAGGGCCCTCCAAGGCCGCAAGCCGGGCTTCAGTCTCGGCCTTGTCTTCATCGACCCTCTTCATGATCTCCTGCAGCAGCAGTGTGTGTTTTTGGAACAGCCGCGCCACCTGCCTCTTCATCCCCACCGCATCGGTCGGGTCGCCCAGGTAGTCAGAAACGCTATCCACGTCAGGCGGAGGCGAATACCCTTCGCTCATCTCGGTTTCAGAGGAGGCCCTGTTATAGCCTGCAAACGGGGCGAGTCAGAAGGGGCGGGCAAGAGACAAAGCCAACGGTAAATACCAGCTCACCAGGGGTTGGCACGTCGCCCGCACCGACGGATGGGCGAGAAGAGCCCGGCCGACCCTGAAAGGTTCCTCCCTCGAGGGTCTCAAGAGATTTTCCCAGTCCGTGGGAAGCCGGCGGACGGGGGGTTTTCGGAGGTGGGCGGTCCAGACCTGGGGAACCAGCGGCCCTCTCGGGCGACACGCGAGGGGGGCGATCCTCTCCCCCGTGCCCCACCTCTTCACAAGGAATCGCCTGCAAAACAAAAGGTCAGAGGTACAGCGATAATCCGCGGAAAGTCACGTACCCCAGGGACGACCTCAACACCCGCCGCCGAGCTGGAGCCCGGACAGTCGCCCGCCAGAGACCGCCTAACAATCTTTCCCTTCGCCGGCCTGAAGAGAGGGCCGGGAGACCCGCGTACTAGCCAAGGGGCGGCCTCGAGGGCCTCCTCCTGAGTCTTCAGGACCGCTGCCGCCAGGCGAGCTCGCACCTCTTCGCTGACCGACATCGAGAAACTAAAATCTGCTCAAAGGAAATGAAGGGATCTGGGGAGCCTCCTCCAGGGGTTAGCAGTATGTATTTATAGCAGGACAGTGGGCCCCCACCAGAAGATTCCCTGCCAGCTCAGCACAGTGCTCGCCGAACACGCGGGTTGGATGATTCTTTCCGAGCTTGATTCAAGCTCAAAAAGAGCGGGGATTGTGTACAACCCCGTGTCCGGCGAGCGGGTCCCGCCAGGGAGGTTGAGCAGATCTGACCCCACGACCCGCACCCTAGCGACAACGGGCTATATGGCAGAAGGGCTGGCCCGCTCCCGCCCATTTCAGGCGGGCGAGCCGGCGAGGCGAGCGGGCGGGTCGCGCAAAGAATCTCTGGCCAAAGCAGGAAAGTTTGGCGACCCGCGACTGGCGAGTCGATCGGGGTCGTGGTAACCGCCGGCCAACCCCCACGCCCATTCCAGGCGAGCGAGCCACCTGCGCGACCCGGCTGTCGGTCCGCCCGGCAGGAGACAGGCAGCTCGCCCGGCTCGGCTCGCGCCCGCCCAGGGAGGATAGACGAGCCACTAGGCCAGCTCGCGCCCGCCTCCCGCGGGTGGAATTGGAGGCAAGCTGACTCCCCAGGGGTGCGAATAGCTACTCAGAATAGCAGAGCCTCGCTGTTGGCAGACCAGGTTGGACTGCGAATAACTATTCAGAACAGCGGAGTTTGGCTGTTGGCAGACCCAACCAGGGGCTTTTTGGTATTTCCAGGTCAGTTCTTCTGGTTATTGGCAGTTCAGATTCTGAAAATCTATAAATAAGACCCAAGGGGTACCTCAGAGGACACGCTCTCTGTGCCCCCTGACTCTCATTTTCAAGTGTTCTCTGAGGGTACCTTAGCTCGGCTTCTGGCTAAGGAGGGGAAGCGCTCAGAGATCTTCCGGGTTTGTGGTGGGACCTCCCTGCCGAGCCCTTGGGTCTGTTCTTTCTTGTCTCTTTCGTTGTTTTTCTTGCAGGAGCAAAGTAGGCGCGAGACCACCCCTTCCCCAAGGGTCGAACTCCACAAGAGGCCGGATTCCGGTTTCAACAATATGCATACCCATTATTGAATATGATTTCTACAATATGTACCGCATATTTAATTTATACACTTCAAATAATCATTTAAAACTCTCGACACTTATTACAACTGGTCAAATTTCAAATGAACTAATGTATAAATACACAAAATCAAATTACACACGAAACACAATGCCGCCATGCCCAACCTAAGCCCATCAAAAACAACCAAAACCCATCAACTGACGTCAACACCATAGGATGAACAACGCATGTTAAACACTCTTGCACCCCCCTGTGCTCAAAAAACTGACACATATATACGCACCATGTCGCACAAATTCGCTACTTCAACGCTATTCCAGTGAATTACACATAATCAAAACCCGCTTCTTCGCAGCCAAAACACGCCCGAAGTATCAAACACAAACAAAACCTGGGTACAACCACGCAGATCCTCTGTACAGGCGGGCGAAGCCCGCCTGTTGCGGCCGGAGGCCGCCCGAGAGCATCGAGCACGGGCGTAGCCCGTGCGAAGATGCTCGTATATATATATATATTAGTAAATTGATTTGGTAGTTATCACTTTTCTTTTTAGGGTAAATCAGAGATCAATTAGGTTTTCAGTTTATTTCTCAAATGAAGCTATGTCGTCGCATCAAATGTACGAGTGTCGCAATAGCGCTGTAAGAATCTCTTATTCCCTTTATTTAGACATATCAGATAACTTAGCATAATAATTGATGCAGACTCTATTAGGGGTTTTATAAAATAACTATTTTATGCTAGGCAAATCACTTTCAATTATTATAAAATAAAATTAGGGTTTTGAAGATTGATTAATTTTAATTTTAAAAAGGCCGAGCGGGCCAAACGGAGCTTTTACGCGCAAGATGGCTTTCCACCGTGAAGTTCTCAAGTTCATTAATCATTATTTGAAAGAAACTCCCTCGAGCCTCTTAACAATTTGAATCGATGCAAGACGTGTAATTCAAAAAGCAAACTATCACAAGTAAATTTATGAAATACGGTAATTAAGCTAATTGAACGTTCGGAGAAAGCTCATTACTTATTTAATCAGCGCATAGATTTAATACTAAACAATTGAGCAGAGAATGGAAGAGGATACCACAGGGAGCGGTCCGTCCAAATTCTTAAGAGGAGACGGACTACGTGCGGCGGGTCGTTTGCCGGAGGGGCTCACTGGAGTTGGAGTGGACGACCACAGAGGAGGAGATACTTTCAGAAAGGGCGGGTAGGATTGTTGTTGTCGACGCCTTTCCGTAAGCCTACCGTCCGCTGAATCGCTGGAAGGGATGAGTCGAGGTCGGCAGCAGATAGCGGGGGAGAAAAGGCTGTCGGAGGGAGGAAAACTGCTACTTCCTAGTGCTGGCTGAAAGAGGTCGGGACGCCTGGAATGGCGGAAGATTACTGGCGGCGGGCGCTAGGGCAGCGATGGTGTCCACGGCGTCGTCGTCGTCGTCGTCGTCGTTTGAGCGGAAGGCCAAGTCCACCGACGTCAACAGAGGGGCGAGGATGCGGCGCCGTTGTCTTTGACGGGAGGGAGTAGCGCGGCTGATAGAGCGGCGACCGGATTGATTTACACGGAAAAGGTTGCCGACACTGCAGGGAAATTAATTTCCTGCTGTTCGGTTCTATACTCTGTAGAGTTGGTGGCAGTCCTATAATAATATTTTCATTAAACTTTGATATAGTTGTAAATAGGGAAAATTTTTAGGTCAGGACTTCTGATCATGAGCATAGTCAGGACAATCAATGAGAGGCTTGAAATGATGAGGGCCCCGCGCAAAAGTGTATGACACAAGTCACAACTATGTGGGCCCCACCTCCTTTGCAGACTCCTCATTAGTGCAGGACCTTGCTCATAATCAGATGTTCTGACCTAAAAATTACTCTGTAAACAGGGAGGGCCGGCCCACAAATTTTTCGAATTGAAAAAAAATCTCCAATCAATATATTAGCCAGTAAATTAGCTCTCAAAAGATTCTTCTATTTTTAATAATTTCCAAATAGTAGAGCGGGCCAATTATTATTCCCTAATATTTAAAGTTTTCAAATGAAATTTTGGCCGGCCAAAAATTGGCTTTTAAGGATTCCTTCTTCATAATTTAAAATTTTTGAAATATTTTCAAAGTAGTTTTTTTTTTAATTTTAAATTTAAGCATTTTTAAATAATTTTAAACTTACCCGTTACGTCATAACTATCAGAATTACCGGATATTTTTATTTAAGATCTCATCGGACGGTCAACCCGAAAATAAATAAATTTAAAAATTCAGATGTGTGACTTAGGATGCGACGAAGGTTGCCTTAGTAATACTCTTCATTATTCAAGAATAGTATATCCAAATTAGTATTTCTCATCGCAAATTAGACCTTCATAAAACCCAGAAAAATTATGAAACATCTTACCACATAATTAATTAGGGTGCGAGAAACTGTCAGATCAGTGAATTGAGATTTTAGAGAGTAACAAATAAGAGACACTGCTCAAGACGCGCAGATGAGAACGAGGTCAGGGTAGCACCAACTAGTATATGATTAGTAAGTGTTGCAGTATGGAGGTCGGACGGTCTGTTGCTGTTCATAGATCGGGCGGTCTGGCGGTTTATCTCAGCAGCTTGTCTGCCGGGCTGTTGCTGTTTGGTATCCGAGCGGTTTGGCGGTTTGTCTCAGGCGACTTGGAGACCGGCTATCTCCTGTGGAGGCTTGTTCTCTATGGAAGCATGTTCTCTCCTTCTGGTGGTTGTCGAGCGGTTAGCCTACTCGTCTAACCGCGCGACTTGTTCGGTTTGTTTATTTGTAAAGCCGCATATACTTGTAATTATTTACTCACACATTTCTTATTTGTAATCTCTCTCATCTCATCCATTCTATAAAAGAGAGGTTATATCTTTGTAATACTCACCTTTTTGCATAATAAAAATTTTGTTATTCCAAATTTTCGGTATGTTTGTTTTCTGTTCGCACATAGTATCAGAGGACTCAATCTTTTCCTCCTGATTCTGTGAACTCTCTCTGTCTGCGCGACGTGATTCTTCTTCTTGCGACCTATATTCGCGACTTGTTTCTTCCGCCTGCTTGCGCCCTGTTCGCGCGATCTCTTTCTCTCCTTGTCGTTGCCCTTTGTGTGCGCGGCTTGTTATTAAGTCGCCACTGTAACACCCCCTATCCGTCACATAGCATATAGTAGTAGGTCCGGCCGGGGCCCGACGCCATATACCACAGACAGACCGGGTGGTTACTTAATGGAAACCATCCAACCAATCATAACGTCCTACACAGAGCATTCTAGCGGAAGCAGTTTATAAAAGTTGCAATAAAGAACCCCGCACTAAAGCGTGAATGTCCACTAATACCAAAATAGGAATGTTGTACATACACAAGTACAGGCCTTAAGGCCTTACAAAATGGTTCACTTGATATTACATGTCTTATAAACCACGGCACGCAGGCCGGTTATACATGAATAAAGCAGTAAACACTCCAATTAGGCCTTCGAGGGCCGGCTTAGGAAATTGGGCTTTAGCCTGCTATTGACCGCTTGGTCCAGCAGCACCTGCAAGTAACAAACCACCGCACGGTGGCAAACAAAAAGACAACGGTCAGCAATGCTGACCAAATTATAACGATCCCGCCCCCAACTCGGGGCGGCGATGCTCCTTCCCTGCAATTTTATTAGCATAAGCGAGCAATATAATAATATTCATTTCATCACAGGCGTAGGCTCACACGGCCACACACCCCGTGCACTCAGGGTACATTCTCGGTGAACCGGTCGATGTCACGTCAGTTAAAGCCATAGACATTCCGGACCCACCACCGCCACTTTGATGGCCAAACATATGAGCAATTTGTCTTCCCGGCATGGGTCACGATAATTTAAGCCATAAACCGCTGAAGACCCTCATCTATGCCAACGGCAAGTGCCACGTAACTTTAGGTTTCTTTAACCCGAACGATATAGAAGTGGGTACGGTTCCATCTAACCCGTGCTCATGTCGCAACGATAATTTAAGCCATATGCGCAGGTCAAACTTCTCCCGAGTTCCATTTTCGTCACACAATTTCACATAACTCGGTTATGTTCACGTTGGCTCTCAGGCCTCCATGTTGGCAAGATCACGCATCCGCCCAGTTTTCCGGGTGCACCTTAGGGTTAGTCCCCAAGGCTACCTGTTGCAATCTACCGTGTAGAAAACCCGAAAAACAACCAATCACACGGAGTCTCTCCGGCATTTATGCAATGCAACATCACCGATCCAGACCAACATGTCCGGGTAGGCTTCACACAACATGCCTATGTCCGTTCTCACTTACGGACTCTAACAACGGGGACTATCCATGTCTACCCGAAGGAACGCCTTCAACTCACCGCAAACTCGCGAGAGCGGGCTTCCCTTTTGCAAAATAAGTAGAGCTTAACATGCTCAAGAAGAGGATCGTTACCCTTGCGTTCTTCTTTGGCGCCATGGAAAAGTAAGCGGATGAAAAGCACCGCACTAGCTTTGCCCCCGTGGATCCGGAGTCGGCTCGCGATTTGGAGCTTCGAAGCTCCTCCAATAGCCAGATCTAGCTTCTTCTTCCTTCATTGGCTCTCCTCTCTCTCTAAGCTTTAGAAAGATAACAACTCATGAAAAGTGAGGGTTTCTAAGGCCCAATCTCGGGTATATCCCATCAGGAACAACCCCCAGCCGTTGGATCATCAATTAAAGAAACGAACGGCTTTGATTCGGGACTGAAATGTCCAATCTGGACCGCACACGGCCTGGCACATGCCCGTGTCCAGGGCCGTGTACCTCATTCGCCGTCAAAATCGGCACGCCTGGAATAACACACGGGCATCGAACACGCCCGTGTTCAGCCTGACACGCCCGTGTTCCACCTGACACGACCGTGTGGCCGGCCGTGTACCCCCATCGATTTAACCCGAAAATAACCCGAGCACTGCACGGGTCCTAGGACACGCCCGTGTCCTTGCCCGTGTCTACCTCAACACGCCTGGGCTCCAGGCCGTGTACACGGTCTCGACACTCGACACTTCGTCGAGCGAAGATCATCGACCTAACGACACGGCCTTGGACACGCCCGTGTCCTAGGCCGTGTGCCTTGTCTCGACACATCGTCGAGCAAAATTCGTCGACTCCCCGGGACGAGTGTCGACACGGGTCGACACGCCCTGCGACACGCCCGTGTCGCAGGCCGTGTGCCATGTCTCGACACTTCGTCGAGCGCAGAGTGTCGACTTCGCGGGCTGAGTGTCGACATGGGTCGACACGCCCTGCGACACGCCCGTGTCGCAGGCCGTGTGCCCAGTCTCGACACAATGTTGAGAGCAAAATGTCGACTTCGCCGGCTGAGTGTCGACACAAGCCTGACACGCCCTGGGACACGCCCGTGTCCCAGGCCGTGTGTCTCCTGCCAGAACCCAAAACTGGCCCAAAACATCCCCCGTCGCCCTTTTGAGTTTCGGGGCGTTACAACTCTCCCCCTCTTAAAAGAATTTCATCCACGAAATTATATAAATGAAATACATGTACAAAACCAAAATTTGTACCTGAGAGGAACAACTCCGGATACTCATCAAGCATAGTCTGCTCTCGTTCCCAAGAGAGCTCCTCACGACCGTAATTGTCCCATCGGAACTTGACCATCCTGATCTCTTTATTGCGTAGCCGCTTGACCTCCGAGTCCTCAATCCGCACGGGCTTGACTTTTGTCGTCAGCCCACTATCCACCGACACTTGATCAACCGCGATCACTTGCGTAGGCTCTTGCACCGCCTTCCGAAGCACCGAAATATGGAATACATAATGTAAACCACTAAGCTCCACTGAAAGCTTCAACCGATAGGACGCTTCACCAACTCGCTCCAGAACCTCAAACGGCCCAAGGTACCTCGGGCTTAGCTTTTTCAATCGCCGCACCCGCGAGACATCCTTGAACAACTTGATTTTTAAGTACACCCAATCGCCCATAGCGAACTCCATGTTCCTGTGCTTGGCATTATAGTACTTCGCTTGCCGGTCCTGAGCGATAAGCAACCTATCCCGAATGGTTCTCACCAAAGGAGTAGCATCCTCCACTTCTAATCGCTTATACAACTTTGACTCACCCGTTTCTAGCCAAGACAATGGCGTGCGACATCTTCTACCATATAAAGATGATCTTCCCATTGCTATCCAAAGTCTAAGACACACATGCGGAGCATGCTTTCCATAGTTCTATTGACCCTCTTGGTCTGCCCATCCGTTTGTGGATGGAAGGCTGTGCTGAATTTCAACTTTGTTCCCAACATTTGCTGCACAAGCCTCCAATCATTGGACGTGAACCGCCCATCGCGGTCACTCACGATGCTGCGGGGCACACCGTGAAGCCGTACTATATTATCCACATATAGTTTTGCCAACTTCTCCACCGGATCATCCTTCCTATGCGGAATGAAATGCGAAACCTTCGTTAACTGATCTACGACCACCCAAATGGCCTCGTTTCCCCTTTTGCGACCTTGGCAAACCGTGCACAAAGTCCATAGAGATGTCGTCGAATTTCCACTCCGGAATAGGCAAGGACTTAAGAAATCCTCCCGGCTTTTGGCACTCCGCCTTCACCAAGGCGCAAGTTTGACACTTCGCTACGTAGAGTGCCACATCCTTCTTCAAACCCGGCCACCAAAACAGTTTCTTTACATCGCGGTACATCTTCGTGCTCCCTAGGTGAATCGAGTACTTGATATGGTGTGCCTCGTACAACAATTCCACCCGCAGATTGCCCACACTTGGGACGTACAGACGACCGTCTTTCCACAGCAATCCGTCCGCCACAACGAATTGTGGATTTGACCCATCCAGAGCCTCTATCATGAACTGCTTCATATGGACATCCATATCCAAAGCCTGCCGAATCCGATCAGCCAGGTCATATTGGACTTCAGTCCAATTCAGTACTGCTTCAGCACATGCCTGCCGATCCACACAAAACAATCTCCAATGCCTCCAACTCCCGCACCAACCGCTCATCATGCATCGATAGCCAATTGGCTTGAGCTGGGGCTCGACGACTCAACGCGTCCGCAACCGTATTACCTTTACCAGGCACATAGTGGATCTTGAATGTATAGTCTCCCAAGAACTCCATCCATCTACGCTGCCGCAAATTTAGATCCTTCTGACCAATCAGATACTTCACGCTCTTGTGACCGGCGTAGATATCCATCTTCACATCGTACAAATAATGCCTCCACAGCTTCAAGGCAAAACTCACGGCCGCTAACACCAAGTCATGGACCGGATAGTTCCTC
This sequence comes from Platanthera guangdongensis, assembly GCA_039583875.1. Classification (NCBI taxonomy): domain Eukaryota; kingdom Viridiplantae; phylum Streptophyta; class Magnoliopsida; order Asparagales; family Orchidaceae; genus Platanthera; species Platanthera guangdongensis. The sequence goes on from CM077156.1 coordinate 23,557,318, forward strand.
TCGTGCACTTTTAGCTGTCTCGCGCCATAAGCTATTACACTTCCGTGTTGCAGTAGCACGCAACCCAAACCGCTGCCCGAAGCATTGCTATTAAATCTCATAGACTTCGGTCCCACTCGGCGAAGTCAGCACAGGCGCCGTGGTCAACCGACATTTCAACTCCTCAAAAGCTCGCGCGCACTCCGACATCCAAAAGAACTTCTGCTCCTTCCTCGTCAAAGTAGTGAGGGGTAACGCTATCCACGAGAAGTTCTCCACGAAGAGCCTGTAATAGCCTGCAAGCCCCAGAAAGCTCCGGACTCGCGCTACCGTAGAAAGCTCAGGCCACTCCCGCATCGCAATAATCTTCGCCGGATCCACAACAATACCTTCCTCACTCACTGTAACGCCCCGAAACTCAAAGGAGCAAAGGGGGACGTTTTGGGCCAGTTTGGGTTCTGGATGCAGGCACACGGCCTGGGACACGGGCATGTCCCAGGGCGTGTAAAGCCTGTGTCGACACTGAGACGGGGTGTCGACACTTTGGTCTCGACCTTGTGTCGAGACTGGGCACACGGCCTGCGACACGGGCGTGTCGCAGGGCGTGTCGACCCGTGTCGACACTTAGCCGCGAAGTCGACACTCTGCGTTCGACGAAGTGTCGAGACATGGCACACGGCCTGCGACACGGGCGTGTCGCAGGGCGTGTCGACCTGTCTCGACGATCGTCCCGGGGAGTCGACGAGCTTCGCTCGACGATGCGTCGAGACAAGGCACACGGCCTAGGACACGGGCGTGTCCAAGGCCGTGTCATCAGATCGACGATCTTCACTCGACGAAGTGTCGAGTGTCGAGACCGTGTACACGGCCTAGGGTCCAGGCGTGTTGAGGTGACACGGGTAGGGACACGGGCGTGTCCTCGAACCCGTGCAGTGCTCGGGTTGATTTTGGGGAAAAATGATGGGGTACACGGCCGGCCACACGGCCGTGTCAGGTGGAACACGGGCGTGTCAGCTCGAACACGGGCGTGTTCGATACTCGTGTGAGGTTCCAGGTGATTCGATTTTGACGGCGAATGAGGCACACGGCCCTGGACACGGGCGTGTGCCAGGCCGTGTTCGGTCCAGATTGGGCATTTCAGTCCCGAATCAAAGCCGTTCGTTTCCTTATTTTGAGATCCAACGGCTGGGGGTTGTTCCTGAAGGGATATACCCGGGATTGGACTTACAAAACCCTCACTTTTCTTAAGTGTTATCTTTCTAAAACTTTAGAGAGAGAGGATAGCCAAGGGAGGAAGAAGGAGCTAGATCCCGCCATTGGAGGAGCTTCGGAGCTCCGAATCGCGAGCCGACTCCGGATCCACGGAGGCAAAGCTAGTGCGGTGCTTTTCATCCGATTACTTTTCAATGGCGCCAAAGAGGAATGCTAGGGTAACGATCCTCATCTTGAGCATGAGTAGCTCTCTTTCTTTGCATAGGAAGCCCGCTCTCGCGAGTTTGCGGAGAGTTGGAGGCGTTCCTTCGGGTAGATATGTGAAGTCCCCGTTGTTTAGAGTCCGTAAGCGAGAACAAACATAGGCATGATGTGTGAAGCCTACCCGGACATGTTGGTCTGGATTGGTGATGTTGCATTGCATAAATGCCGGAGAAGACTCCGTGCTATGGATTGTTTTTCGGGTTATCTACGCGGTAGATTGCAGCAGGGAGCCTTGGGGACTAACCCAAAGGTGCACCCAGAAAACTGGGCGGATACGAGATCTTGCCAACTTGGTGGCCTGAGAGCCAACTTGAACATAACCAGGTTATGTGAATTGTGATGGAAATGGGACTCGGTGGAAGTTTGACCCGTGCAAATGGCTTAAATTGTCATTGCGATGTGAGCACGGGTTAGATGGAACCGTACCCGTTCTATGTCGTTCGGTTAAAGAGACCTAAAGGCACGTGGCACTTACCGTTGGCATAGATTAGGGTCTTTGGCGGTTAATGACTTAAATTGTCGTGACCCAGGCCAAGAAGACAAATTGCTCATAGGTTTGGCCGACAGATTTGCGGTGGTGAGTCCAGAATGTCTATGGCTTTAATTGACGTGACATCGACCAGTTCACCAAGAATGTGCCCTGAGAGCATGGGGCGTGTGGCCGTGCGAGCCAACGTCTGTAATGAATTGGCTATATGTTTATATTGCTCGCTTATGCTAATGAAATGCAGGGAAGGAGCATCGCCGCCCCGAGTTAGGGGCGGGATCGTTATAATTTGGTCAGCATTGCTAACCGTTGTCTTGTTTTGCCACCGTGCGGTGGTTTGTTGCTTGCAGGTGTAGCTGGACCAAGCGGTCAATAGCGGGCTAAAGCCCTTTTTGCGAAGCCGGCCCTCGAAGGCCCAATTGGATGTGTTTACTGTTTTATTCATGTATGACCGGCCTGCGTGCCGTGGTTTGTAAAACATGTAATATCAAGTGAAAAATTTTGTAAGGCCTTAAGGCTTACTTTGGGTATTTTGTGTAACATTCCTATTTTGTATTAGTGGACATTCGTGCTTGAATGCTGGGTTCTTTGTTACAACTTTTATAAACTGCTTCTGCTAGAATGCTCTGTGTAGGACGTTGAGATTGGTTGGATGGTTTCCATAAGTAACCACCCGGTCTGTCTGTAGTATATGGCGTCGGGCCCCGGCCGGACCTACTGCTATATGCTATGTGACGGATAGGGGGTGTTACAATTTGATATCAGACTACTGGTTTGGTCGGGCTTAGACTGAATTCGTGGGCGAATTCTTTTTAAGGGGTGGTGAGCATATTGTGTGCGTTATCGTTATAATGGTAAAAGAACCCATGAATGTCTACTTAGGAATGAAAATACTCGTGTTTGAGGAACCTACGTGTTCCTATAATTGCTGTTTGCAATTTTATTTGGTCGCTTAACGGTGTTTTGTACCACTATAGGTGACCAGAAGTGGTGTTGGGCCGTCAGAACGTCGAGTTTCTGAGGCTAGTAGTGCACCGGAAGTTGCTCCCGCAACACCTCTATCGGCTGAGAACATACGATTGGTGGCTGAAGCGGTGTTGGCCGTGATAAATGCGCAGCCTGCAAGGCAAACGCAGCAGCCCGCTCCTGCGATGGAGCAAGAACCTCTTCAAGAGGCTGAGCCGAGGAGAGTGGAGCAAGTGGTTGTGGAACCGGTAGCGCCAAGGAGGGCGACTGAGAGGCAGCTTAAGCATGTAATGAGCTTTAACCCTCCGTTATTCTCGGGGTTGGGAACCCCATCTCAGGCTGAAGACTGGCTCTCCAGGGTGAAGAGAGTCATGACAGCAACGGAGACGGAGGAGTGGCAAATGACCACCATCGCTACGTTCCTTCTGGACGGTGAAGCGAGGATGTGGTGGGAAGGATTGGAGCTGCACTTACTGAGGGGTAGGCAACTTGGTGATGTCTCGATGGAGGAGTTCTCGAGATTGTTCTTGGCTAGATACCTCCCTTCGACGCAGAAGATAGCCTTGGAGAATGAGTTCCTGAAGTTGGTTCAGGGTGAGAAGAGCGTGGATGAATATCTCCATGAGTTCACCAGTTTGAGTCGATATGCTAGCTCCACTATTGTGGATGAGGAGCGCAAGACGAATCGCTTCTATGAAGGCTTGAGAGATGAGTTGAGACTACTACTCTCGGGGCCGATGACGCAGGGTTTCTTAACCTTGGTCTATACTGCCCGGTCCTTGGAGAAGGACATGAAGAGCGTGCAAGAAAAGAAAAGCTTGGGTGAGAAGAAATCTGAGTTCAGAGTGCCGACTACGTCAAAGTCCGGCTATCGGAGGTCTTTCAAGAAGCATAGGACTTTGGGTCCAGCTCCTTCTGGCGCTTCTGGGGCGACTACGGGTCGGACCCCGGGTGCGTGTTTTACATGTGGAAAGACGGGGCATTTTGCCCGTGATTGTTGGAGCGGACGCCCTAAGTCCGAGAGGAGGCCGGGAGCTACTTATGAAGAAAAGGGAAAGACGGCGGAGTCGACCGCATCTCATTATGCTCCGGCCCAACCAAGGGTCTATAATCTTGGCCAACAGGAGACCATCAAACATGCTGATGTGGTGACAGGTACGGTTTAATTTATAGCAAGTCAATTTCTTCGAATACTTGTTATGCACATGTTACCTTACCACTGCTTGTTTATGATTTGTATTGATTTGTGAAAATCCGGCACGAGCACTCTTCGATACGGGAGCTTCACACTCCTTCTTGTCCGAAGGATTTATATCACACATCGGAGTCCCTTCTTCGATGTCGAAGAATAAGTTGGATGTGTTGTTGCCCAATGGGTGTTCGATGCGAGCGGATATGATCTACAATGTTAAGATTCGTATTGGGGAGCAGGAGTTCGACCTGCGGGCGTCTTTACTTCCGTTAGTGGAGTTCGACGTCATATTTGGCATGGACTGGCTCTCGGAGCAGCAGGCCCATATAGATTGCGGTAGCAAGGAAGTCAAGCTGGGAGCAAGTCGCGAAACGACTTTTACGGGCTTAAAGGGGTCGAGCAAGACGTTGATGTCTGCTCTTCAGGTGGTGAAGGCGGTTCGTGCCGGAGCAGAACTGTTCTTTACACTAGTGGAGGTTGCAAAGCCGAAGCCCGCGTTGGATTGTATTTCAGTGGTATCGGAATACCCTGATGTGTTCCCCGCAGATCTTCCTGGAGCCCCGCCTCAGCGGGAGATAGATTTTACGATCGAGCTAGTGCCAGGTGCAAAGCCTGTGTCACGATCTCCGTATCGGCTAGTGCCTAAGGAAATGGCGGAGCTGAAAGTTCAACTGCAAGAGTTGTTGGAGCAAGGGTATGTGCGGCCGAGTTCTTCGCCTTGGAGCGCACCGGTCCTCTTTGTTAAGAAGAAGGATGGAAGCTTAAGGCTATGTATTGATTATCGGGAGCTAAACAAGCTGACGGAGAAGAACAAGTACCCGATCCCCCGGATTGATGATCTCTTTGATCAGTTAGTCGGGTCGACGGTGTACTCGAAGTTGGATCTCAAGGCTGGGTACTATCAGCTGCGTATAAGGGAGAGTGATATCCCGAAGACATCATTTAGTACGAGATACGGGCATTATGAGTTTACGGTCATGCCGTTTGGGCTGACTAATGAGCCGTCAGTGTTCATGGATTTGATGAACAGGACGTTCAGGGAGTACTTGGACCATTTCGTGATCGTCTTCATCGACGATATTTTGGTGTACTCACAAAGTGAGGAAGATCACTTAAAGCATCTTCATTTGGTGTTGGAGACGCTAAGGAGAAATCAGTTGTATGCCAAGTTCTCGAAATGCGAGTTTTGGCTATCCTCAGTGGCGTTCCTCGGTCATATAGTGAGTGGAGAGGGTATTGCTGTGGATCCGGCGAAGATTGTTGCGATACGGGAGTGGCCTGAGCTTGCTACGGTATCAGAAGTCCGGAGCTTTTTGGGGCTTGCCGGCTATTATAGACGCTTCGTAGAGAACTTCTCGCGGTTAGCGTTACCTCTCACTACTTTGACAAGGAAGGAGCATAAGTTCGTTTGGACGCCGGAGTGCGCGCGAGCTTTTGAGGAATTGAAGTGTCGGTTGACCACGGCGCCTGTGCTGAGTTCGCCGGTTGGGACCGAAGGCTATGAGATATATAGCGATGCTTCGGGCAGCGGTTTGGGTTGCGTGCTACTGCAGCACGGAAGCGTGATAGCTTATGGCTCGAGACAGCTAAAAGTGCACGAGAGGAATTATCCGGTCCTTGACTTGGAGTTAGCGGCCGTGATTTTTGCTTTGAAGCTGTGGAGGCACTATTTGTACGGTGTGAAGATTGATATCTACACCGATCATAAGAGCCTGAAATATTTGATAGATCAGAAAGATCTGAATATGCGGCAGCGTAGATGGATGGAGTTCCTGGGGGACTATACATTCAAGATCCACTACGTGCCCGGTAAAGGGAATGCGGTTGCGGACGCGTTGAGTCGCCGAGCCCCAGCTCAAGCCAATTGGCTATCGGTGCACGATGAGCGGTTGGTGCGGGAGTTGGAGGCGTTGGAGATTGCTTGTGTGGATAAGCAAGCAAGTGCTGAAGCAGTTCTGAATTGGACTGAAGTCCAATATGACCTGGCTGATCGGATTCGGCAGGCTTTGGATATGGATGCTCATATGAAGCAGTTCATGATAGAGGCTCTGGATGAGTCAAATTCCCAATTTGTGGTGGAGGACGGATTGCTGTGGAAATACGGTCGTCTGTGCGTCCCTTGTGTGGGCAATTTGCGGGTGGAATTGTTGTACGAGGCACACCATACCAAGTACTCGATTCACCCGGGGAGCACGAAGATGTACCGCGATGTAAAGAAACTGTTTTGGTGGCCGGGTTTGAAGAAGGATGTGGCGCTATACGTAGCGAAGTGCCAAACTTGCGCCTTGGTGAAGGCGGAGTGCCAAAAGCCGGGAGGATTTCTTAAGTCCTTGCCTATTCCGGAGTGGAAATTTGACGACATCTCTATGGACTTTGTGCACGGTTTGCCAAGGTCGCAAAAGGGGAACGACGCCATTTGGGTGATCGTGGATCGATTAACGAAGGTGTCACATTTTATTCCGCATAGGAAGGATGATCCGGTGGAGAAGTTAGCAAAGCTTTATGTGGATAACATAGTACGGCTTCATGGTGTGCCCCGCAGCATCGTGAATGACCGAGATGGGCGGTTCACGTCCAACGATTGGAGGCTAGTGCAATAAATGTTGGGAACAAAGTTGAAGTTCAGCACAGCCTTCCATCCGCAAATGGATGGGCAGATCGAGAGGGTCAATAGAACCATGGAAGACATGCTCCGTATGTGTGTCTTGGATTTTGGAAAGCAATAGGAAGACCACCTTTATTTGGTGGAGTTCGCATACAACAACAGCTACCAAGCGAGTATTCAGATGGCGCCTTTCGAGGCCCTATATGGTAGAAGATGTCGCACGCCGTTGTCTTGTTTAGAAACAGGTGAGTCAAAGTTGTATAAGCGATCGGAAGTGGATGAGGCTACTTCTTTGGTGAGAACCATTCGGGAGAGGTTGCTTAATGCTCAGGACCGGCAAGCAAAGTACTATAATGCCAAGCACAGGAACGTGGAGTTCGCTGTGGGCGATTATGTATACTTAAAGATCAAGCCGTTCAAGGGTGTCTCGCGGGTGCGGCGATTGAAAAAGCTAAGCCCGAGGTACCTTGGACCGTTTGAGGTTCTGGAGCGAGTTGGTGAAGCGGCCTATCGGTTGAAGCTTTCAGTGGAGCTTAGTGGTTTACACGATGTATTCCATATTTTGGTGCTTCGGAAGGCGGTGCAAGAGCCTTCGCAAGTGATCGCGGTTGATCAAGTGCCGGTGGATAGTGGGTTGACGACAAAGGTAAAGCCCGTGCGGATTGAAGACTCGGAGGTCAAGCGGCTACGCAATAAAGAGATCAGGATGGTCAAGGTCCGGTGGGACAATTGCGGTCGTGAGGAGCTCTCTTGGGAGCGAGAGCAGACTATGCTTGACGAGTATCCGGAGTTGTTCCGCTCAGGTACAAATTTTGGTTTTGTACGTCTTTCCTTTATATAATTTCGTGGACGAAATTCTTTTAAGAGGGGGAGAGTTGTAACGCCCCGAAACTCAAAGGAGCAAAGGGGGACGTTTTGGGCCAGTTTGGGTTCTGGCTGCAGGCACACGGCCTGGGACACGGGCGTGTCCCAGGGCGTGTCAAGCCTGTGTCGACACTGAGACGGGGTGTCGACACTTTGGTCTCGACCTTGTGTCGAGACTGGGCACACGGCCTGCGACACGGGCGTGTCGCAGGGCGTGTCGACCCGTGTCGACACTTAGCCGCGAAGTCGACACTCTGCGTTCGACGAAGTGTCGAGACATGACACACGGCCTGTGACACGGGCGTGTCGCAGGGCGTGTCGACCTGTCTCGACGATCGTCCCGGGGAGTCGACGAGCTTCGCTCGATGATGCGTCGAGACAAGGCACACGGCCTAGGACACGGGCGTGTCCAAGGCCATGTCATCAGGTCGACGATCTTCACTCGACGAAGTGTCGAGTGTCGAGACCGTGTACACGGCCTGGGGTCCAGGCGTGTTGAGGTGACACGGGTAGGGACACGGGCGTGTCCTCGAACCCGTGCAGTGCTCGGGTTGATTTTGGGGAAAAATGATGGGGTACACGGCCGGCCACACGACCGTGTCAGGTGGAACACGGGCGTGTCAGCTCGAACACGGGCGTGTTCGATACCCGTGTGAGGTTCCAGGTGATTCGATTTTGACGGCGAATGAGGCACGCGGCCCTGGACACGGGCGTGTGCCAGACCGTGTTCGGTCCAGATTGGACATTTCAGTCCCGAATCAAAGCCGTTCGTTTCCTTATTTTGAGATCCAACGGCTGGGGGTTGTTCCTGAAGGGATATACCCGGGATTGGACTTACAAAACCCTCACTTTTCTTAAGTGTTACCTTTCTAAAACTTTAGAGAGAGAGGAGAGCCAAGGGAGGAAGAAGGAGCTAGATCCCGCCATTGGAGGAGCTTCGGAGCTCCGAATCGCGAGCCGACTCCGGATCCACGGAGGCAAAGCTAGTGCGGTGCTTTTTATCCGATTACTTTTCAATGGTGCCAAAGAGGAACGCTAGGGTAACGATCCTCATCTTGAGCAGGAGTAGCTCTCTTTCTTTGCATAGGAAGCCCGCTCTCGCGAGTTTGCGGAGAGTTGGAGGCGTTCCTTCGGGTAGATATGTGAAGTCCCCGTTGTTTAGAGTCCGTAAGCGAGAACGGACATAGGCATGATGTGTGAAGCCTACCCGGACATGTTGGTCTGGATCGGTGATGTTGCATTGCATAAATGCCGGAGAAGACTCCGTGCTATGGATTGTTTTTCGGGTTTTCTACGCGGTAGATTGCAGCAGGGAGCCTTGGGGACTAACCCAAAGGTGCACCCGGAAAACTGGGCGGATACGAGATCTTGCCAACTTGGTGGCCTGAGAGCCAACTTGAACATAACCGGGTTATGTGAATTGTGATGGAAATGGGACTCAGTGGAATTTTGACCCGCGCAAATGGCTTAAATTGTCGTTGTGATGTGAGCACGGGTTAGATGGAACCGTACCCGTTCTATGTCGTTCGGTTAAAGAGACCTAAAGGCACATGGCACTTACCGTTGGCATAGATTAGGGTCTTTGGCGGTCAATGGCTTAAATTGTCGTGACCCAGGCCAAGAAGACAAATTGCTCATAGGTTTGTCCGTCAATTTGGCGGTGGTGAGTCCGGAATGTCTATGGCTTTAATTGACGTGACATCGACAGGTTCACCAAGAATGTGCCCTGAGAGCACGGGGCGTGTGGCCGTGCGAGCCAACGTCTGTGATGAATTGGCTATATGTTTATATTGCTCGCTTATGCTAATAAAATGCAGGGAAGGAGCATCGCCGCCCCGAGTTAGGGGCGGGATCGTTATAATTTGGTCAGCATTGCTGACCGTTGCCTTGTTTTGCCACCGTGCGGTGGTTTGTTGCTTGCAGGTGTAGCTGGACCAAGCGGTCAATAGCGGGCTAAAGCCCTTTTTGCGAAGCCGGCCCTCGAAGGCCCAATTGGATGTGTTTACTGTTTTATTCATGTATGACCGGCCTGCGTGCCGTGGTTTGTAAAACATGTAATATCAAGTGAAACATTTTGTAAGGCCTTAAGACTTACTTTGGGTATTTTGTGTAACATTCCTATTTTGTATTAGTGGACATTCGTGCTTGAATGCTGGGTTCTTTGTTACAACTTTTATAAACTGCTTCCGCTAGAATGCTCTGTGTAGGACGTTGAGATTGGTTGGATGGTTTCCATAAGTAACCACCCGGTCTGTCTGTAGTATATGGCGTCAGGCCCCGGCCGGACCTACTGCTATATGCTATGTGACGGATAGGGGGTGTTACACTCACTATAAGACCGAGGACGCCACTGAGGATGACCAAAACTCGCACTTCGGGAACTTGGCATACAACTGATTCCTCCTTAGCATCTCCAAAACCAAAAGAAGATGCTTGAAGTGATCTTCCTTACTCTGCGAGTACACCAGAATATCGTCGACGAAGACGATCACAAAATGGTACTAGTACTCCCGGAAGGTCCTGTGCATCAAATCCATGAACACTAACGACGCATTAGTCAGCCTAAATGGCATGACCGTAAACTCGTAATGCCTGTATCCTGTACTGAACGTTATCTTAGGGATATCACTCTCCCTTATCTAATTTAGAGTACGCCGTTGACCCGACCAACTGATCACAAAGATCATCGATCCTTAGGATTCAATACTTGTTCTTTTCTGTTAACTTGTTGAGCTCCCGATAATCAATACATAGCCTCAAGCTTCCGTCCTTCTTCTTAATAAAGAGGGTCGGTGCGCTCCAAGGCGAAGGACTTGGACGCACATACCCTTGCTCCAACAAATTTTAAAAGTTGCACCTTCAGCTCCGCCATTTCCTTAGGCGCTAGCCGATAAGGAGAGCGTGACACAGGCTTTGCACCTGGTACTAGCTCAATCATGAAATCTATCTCCCGTTGAGGCGGGGCTCCAGGAAGATCTCTAGGGAACACATTAGGGTACTCCGATACCACTGAAATATTAACCAACGCGGGCTTCGGCTTTGCAACCTCCACTAGTGTACAGAACAGCTCTGCACCAGCACGAACCGCCTTCACCACCTGAAGAGCAGACACCAACGACTTGCTCGACCTCTTCGAGCCCGTAAAGGTCGTCTCACGACTTGCTCCCAGCTTGACTTCCTTGCTACCGCAATCTATATAGGCTTGCTGCTCCGAGAGCCAGTCCATGCCAAATATAACGTCGAACTCCACCAACGGACGTAACGACGCTTGCAGATCCTGATTCCCAATCCAAAACTAAGCGCAACAAATTCTACCCGCGCACAATGAGCACCATTGGACTATAATGCATCTAATTTGTCTCTTACTATCGAAGGAGGTACTCCGACGCACAATATAATTCCTAATAAAGGAATGCGAAGCTCCCTAAACAAACGGTGCTCTCGCAGATAAAGTAAAGTCATAACAAAGCTAAGCACCAGTAGTTCTAAGCTAACATGCACAAGGGCGACAAGTATTTAAGGCAAAACTATCTTTAAACCATACCTGCCCTTACGACGGCGTGCTTCCTCCAGGGCTTTAGGCACTCACGGGCATAATGCCCCGGCTCCCCATAGTTGAAACATGTGCCCGGGGTCCGACCCGTAGTCTCCCCAGAAGCACCAGAAGGAGCTGGACCCGAAGTCCTATGCTTCTTATACCATTTTCGATATACAGAATTTGAGGTGTTCGGCACTTTGAATGCCGTCTCCTTTGCACTAAAGTCCTTGACTGCTCCTGACATAGCTTTCTTGGCCTTCTGAGCACCTTTCCAACAGTCTCGGGCAAAGTGCCCTTTCTTTCCACAAGTAAAACATGTGTAAGTAGCTTTGCTAGTCGATGCCATAGCCCCTTTGTCTAGCATTCCAACGGATGCAACTCTTATGAGGTTTGCATAGTTCGATACCATGGTCGCTGGCATCGGGAGGGTCTTCCTCAAATCTGCCTCCAAAGATCTAGCTGATTCCACCAAGGCTCGGAATCCCAATAACTTTGGTCCTAGCAGTAGAACTCGTAACTCGGCGCGCATGCCATTGTAAAATCTATCGACTGTAGCTTGCTCATTATCCAACTCGAAGCATGGGTAGCGGCTTATCATAAGAAATGCTTGCAAATATTCCTCAACTGTGTGCGCTCCCTGCACTAAATGCATATTCAGCTGCTGCCCCGATGGTCTACCAAAGGTCATCTGCTCCATCACGCCAACCAGCATTGAAGCCACAACAGGGGCGCAGGGTTGTACATTTCCTCCAAGCTGTGCACCTGTCACAGCGAACACCGCTTTTACGATCCTTCTAACGGTTTCATACGAAGGAGGAGTCTCAAACACCTTACCGGGTGTACTATGCTCCTCAGAAACCGGACATTCTGGCGGTCCAGCACCGCTTCCGGTCACCTATAGTGGTACAAAACACCGTTAAGCGACCAAATAAAATTGCGAATAACAATTATAGGAAACGCAGGTTCCTCAAACACGTGTATTTTCATTCCTAAGTGGACATTCATGGGTTCTTTTACTGTTATAACGATGACGCACACACATGTGCTCACCACCCCTTAAAAAGAATTCGTCCACGAATTCATTTTAAGCCCGACCAAAACCAGTAGTCTGATACCAAATTGTAACACCCCCTATCCGTCACATAGCATATAGCAGTAGGTCCGGCCGGGGCCCGACGCCATATACCACAGACAGACCGGGTGGTTACTTAATGGAAACCATCCAACCAATCATAACGTCCTACACAGAGCATTCTAGCGGAAGCAGTTTATAAAAGTTGCAATAAAGAACCCCGCACTAAAGCGTGAATGTCCACTAATACCAAAATAGGAATGTTGTACATACACAAGTACAGGCCTTAAGGCCTTACAAAATGGTTCACTTGATATTACATGTCTTATAAACCACGGTACGCAGGCTGATCATACATGAATAAAGCAGTAAACACTCCAATTAGGCCTTCGAGGTCCGGCTTAGCAAATTGGGCTTTAGCCCGCTATTGACCGCTTGGTCCAGCAGCACCTGCAAGTAACAAACCACCGCACGGTGGCAAACAAAAAGGCAATGGTCAGCAATGCTGACGAAATTATAACGATCCCGCCCCCAACTCGGGGCGGCGATGCTCCTTCCCTGCAATTTTATTAGCATAAGCGAGCAATATAATAATATTCATTTCATCACAGGCGTAGGCTCACACGGCCACACACCCCGTGCACTCAGGGCACATTCTCGGTGAACCGGTCGATGTCACGTAAGTTAAAGCCATAGACATTCCGGACCCACCACCGCCACTTTGACGGCCAAACATATGAGCAATTTGTCTTCCCGGCATGGGTCACGACAATTTAAGCCATAGACCGCCGAAGACCCTCATCTATGCCAACGACAAGTGCCACGTAACTTTAGGTCTCTTTAACACGAACGACATAGAAGTGGGTACGATTCCATCTAACCTGTGCTCACGTCGCAATGACAATTTAAGCCATATGCGCAGGTCAAACTTCTCCAGAGTCCCATTTTCGTCACACAATTTCACATAACTCGGTTATATTCACGTTAGCTCTCAGGCCTCTATGTTGGCAAGATCACGCATCCGCCCAGTTTTCCGGGTGCACCTTAGGGTTAGTCCCCAAGGCTCCCTGTTGCAATCTACCGTGTAGAAAACCCGAAAAACAACCAATCGCACGGAGTCTTCTCTGGCATTTATGCAATGCAACATCACCGATCCAGACCAACATGTCCGGGTAGGCTTCACACAACATGCCTATGTCCGTTCTCGCTTACGGACTCTAACAACAGGGACTATCCATGTCTACCCGAAGGAATGCCTCCAACTCACCGCAAACTCGCGAGAGCGGGCTTCCCTTTTGCAAAAGAAGTAGAGCTTAACATGCTCAAGAAGAGGATCGTTACCCTTGCGTTCTTCTTTGGCGCCATGGAAAAGTAAGCGGATGAAAATCACCGCACTAGCTTTGCCTCCTTGGATCCGGAGTCGGCTCGCGATTTGGAGCTTCGAAGCTCCTCCAATAGCCGGATCTAGCTTCTTCTTCCTTCCTTGGCTCTCCTCTCTCTAAGATTTAGAAAGATAACAACTCATGAAAAGTGAGGGTTTCTAAGGCCCAATCCCGGGTATATCCCATCAGGAATAACCCCCAACTATTGGATCATCAATTAAATAAACGAACGGCTTTGATTCGGGACTGAAATGTCCAATCTGGACCGCACATGGACTGGCACACGCCCGTGTCCAGGGCCGTGTGCCTCATTCGCCGTCAAAATTGGCGCGCCTGGAACAACACACGGGCATCGAACACGCCCGTGTTCAGCCTGACACGCCCGTGTTCCACCTGACACGGCCGTGTGGCCGGCCGTATACCCCCATCGATTTAACCCGAAAACAACCCGAGCACTGCACGGGTCCTAGGACACGCCCGTGTCCTTGCCCGTGTCTACCTCAACACGCCTGGGCTCCATGCCGTGTACACGGTCTCGACACTCGACACTTCGTCGAGCGAAGATCATCGACCTAACGACACGGCCTTGGAAACGCCCGTGTCCTAGGCCGTGTGCCTTGTCTCGACACATCGTCGAGCAAAATTCGTCGACTCCCCGGGACAAGTGTCGACACGGGTCGACACGCCTTGTGACATGCCCGTGTCTCAGGCCGTGTGCCATGTCTCGACACTTCGTCGAGCGCAGAGTGTCGACTTCGCGGGCTGAGTGTCGACACGGGTCGACACGCCCTACAACACGCCCGTGTCGCAGGCCGTGTGCCCAGTCTCGACACAATATCGAGAGCAAAATGTCGACTTCGCCGGCTGAGTGTCGACACAAGCCTGACACGCCCTGGGACATGCCCGTGTCCCAGGCCGTGTGTCTCCTGCCAGAACCCAAAACTGGCCCAAAACGTCCCCCGTCACCCTTTTGAGTTTCGGGGCGTTACAACCACAACCTGTTATTAAGTCGCCGCGATATGTTCTTCTTACAATGACCTGTGCTTAGTCAATGTGCCCTCACTTTATAGTCGCTCCTCTTCTTAAGTTGGTGCGACTTGTGCTTAAGTCGCCACGATCTGTTCCTCTTGTCGCGACCTATTCCTAAGTCATCGCAGCTTGTTCTTCTCGCTTCTATGGCTACCTCCGATATCTCTGCCAACACTACTCCCGTTGCCGCTCCTCCTCCTCTTCCTCCTACTCCTTCGGGCAACCATGACACTGTTTCCAAACTCATCGGCCCCAACTTCCCGGATTGGAGTGTCTCCTTCATCTTCCTTCTCCGCTCTCAACGCAAACACCATCATTTCACTGATGACCCTTGTCCGCAAGATTCCCCTCTCTTTGATGATTGGGATGCCAGCGACGCTCTTGTCCGCACATGGCCGGCTAACAGCCTCTCTGATAAATTCCTACCTGTCATCCGTCATGATGAAACAGTCAAGGCTGCTTGGCTTCATCTTGCTGCTCTCTTCTCCAAGGGGCTCAGACGTCCCGCATTTATACTCTGTATGCGGACCTCTTTGCCCGTCCCACCATGTCTCCTGCTATTGCTTACCAACAAGTTCAGGCTCTCGGAGTCGAAATTCTCCAAAAATCGCCCCTTCTTTGCGGATCTTGCTGAGCAACACTCAGGAGCTTCTGGTTGTGTGTTTGCTTCTGCGACTTCCTGAGTCGTATGAAATGATACGTCAACAAATCCTTGGCGAGGCGGAGTCTCCCACCCTGGATGCCACTGCTGCCCGTATAGTTGTGGTTACCTCTCTGCTGCAACATCCACTATTTTCCTCCCCTACTCAACCGGACAACTACACTCACCAAACTCAGCGCAATAGCTCTGGTGGCCGCAACCACCCATCCGGCGAACGCGGTGCTTCCTGCTTTCTCTATTCTCACTATGGCCGCACCGGCCACACGGTTGATCGCTTCTAGAAGAAGCATCCTCATCTTCGACAACCTGGGGACGCTTCTACCTCCTCTTCAAAGTCATTTTCGTCCGTGGTCATGTCTTCAGGTAGTGCTCACGTCGCTACTCAAGATAAATGGCTGATCGACTCTGGTGCTACCGATCATATGACAGGAAATCCACAATGTTTTTCTCTCCTAGAACAGCATGATCGGGTGCCCCCGGTCTTTATTGTGGACGGCTCTCCCTCATCGGGAAATGGAATAGGAGTGGTTCAAGTCACTCCGTCTCTTCGCTTGGCGGACACCCTCTACATACCCAAGCTCCCTTGCAATTTGTTATCTGTTACTTCTCTTTGTAAGCAACTACAATGCTCCGTAACATTCACTTCTACTGCTTGTTCTTTTCAGGATCCGAACTCCAAACGAACGAATTCTACTGGGACTAAGAGCGGCGGCCTCTACTTCCTCGACAATGTTTCCATACTGTCTGCCTTCTCCTCCTCTTCTACTGATCTTCTGCAGT
Organism: Platanthera guangdongensis; assembly: GCA_039583875.1. Lineage (NCBI taxonomy): Eukaryota > Viridiplantae > Streptophyta > Magnoliopsida > Asparagales > Orchidaceae > Platanthera > Platanthera guangdongensis. The sequence continues at coordinate 23,573,349 of CM077156.1, forward strand.
GACACCTTCGTCTTGGTCATTCTCCTCCAAGACTTCTTCGTCAGCTTCTACCCCACCTTCCTCCGCAGAGTCCTCCTCTCAACTGTGACGCATGTTAGCTTAGTAAGCATTACCGCTCCTCCTTCCCACCGAAGCAAGGTCGTGGATCTTCTAGACCGTTTGATCTTGTTCACTCTAACATCTGGGGTCCTGCTCGTACCCTCACCATAGGTCGGGGTAGTTCATATTTTGTAACCTTTATTGATGATTTCTTTAGGTGTATATGAGTGTATCTTTTAAAGGACCGCTCCGAACTGTTTTTTGTATGGACATCGTTTTATAATATGATCAAGAGTCAGTTCGATGTATCTATTAAAATCTTTCGCTCTGACAATGCTAAGGAATAACTTAGCACTGCTTTTTCTTCTTTCTGTATGCAACATGATATTATTCATCAAACTATCTGTGTCTACACCTCACAGAAAAATGGGGTGGCGGAACGCAAAAACCGTCACCTCCTCGATGTCGCTCGCACTTTGATGACATAGATGCAGGTTCCTTGCTCCTATTGGGGCTACGCTGTTCTCATCTACTGTTATCTCACCAATCGCATTCCGTCCATGGTTCTCCACGGACAAAGCCCATTCTCCATTCTATATCCGGGCAAGGATCCGTTTCCTCTCCCTCTGCATATCTTTGGGTGCATGGCTTTTGTGCACGCTCCTTCCGCCACTCATGACAAACTCACCCCACGTGTCACCAAGTGTGTCTTTTTGGGTTACTCTACTGCTCAAAAATGTTATTGTTGCTTTGACCTTGTTCTTTGTAAGCAATACGTATCCTCAGATGTGACCTTCTTCGAGAATGCATCCTATTTCTCTTCTGACCCCTCTCCCTCTCCAGATATTTCCTCTCCTCCTACCGTCCCCTCCACCACATCTACTCACATCGAGATTTCCCCACCGTCGATACCAATGTCTCCTCCTTCTCTCTCTCCCTCACCACCACTGCTCTCTCCCTCCTCTCTGCGGCCGTCTCTCTCCACTCCCGTGCCAGCTCTCTCCGTCACGGATGCTCTGGCTCTTGCAGAACACGCTGACCTGGATCTTCCCATTGCTCTTCGCAAAGGGGTGCGAACATGCACCCAGCACCCGCTGGCTGCTATTGTTTCCTATGATCGTCTAAATCCTTCTCGCAGAGCGTTTATCTTGGCTATCTCTGCCACTGCCACTCCCCGCACCTACCAAGAAGCTCTTGTTGTTCCTCATTGGAAGGCCTCCATGGATGAGGAAATTTCTACCCGCACAGAAAGGGGTACCTAGACCCTTGTTTCTCCCCCTTTGGGCACTGATGTGGTTGGCTGTCGCTGGGTCTTTGTTGTAAAGTTTCGTCCAGACGGCAGCGTGGATCAATACAAGGCCCGCCTGGTCGCCAAAGGCTTCACTCAGACTTATGGTGTTGATTACTTTGACATCTTCTCTCCCATTGCCCGTCTCAGCATCTTCAGGTCCTTCTCTCTGTGGCTGTCAATAGGATTGAACCATTTCACAGCTGAATGTTAAGAATGCATTTCTCTATGGTGATCTTCATGAAGATGTTTACAAGGAGCAACCTCCTGGGTATGTTCCTTAGGGGGAGACACGAGTATGTCGGTTGAAGAAGGACATCTATGGCCTAAAGCAAATCCCTCAGGCTTGGTTTGAAAAGTTTAGCGGCATTTTTGTGGCCAATGAGTTTGCAAGAAGGTCAGCCGATCGCTCCTTATTCATTCGCAAAGCCTCCTCGGGTCTGGTGGTTCTTGCTGTATATGTGGATGACATTTTTCTTACTGGCGATGACCAGGCTGGGGTAGCTTTGACAAAGAAACACCTTTGTCAACACCTGGTCACAAAGGATATGGGCTCCCCAAAATACTTTCTGGGGATTGAAATCTCTAGGAAGCTCAACTCCATGGTCCTTTCCCAACGAAAGTATGCTCTTGATCTACTAAAAGAGGCAGGGTTGACTGGTGCTAAACCTGCCCGATGTCCCATGGCTGCTGGAGAAGACAAAACTTGGAGAGATGACTCGCCTCTTCTATCCTATCTTACGAGGTACCGATGTCTGGTTGGAAAACTCATTTATCTCACGGTAACCAGATCCGACATCTCCTATGTTGTAGGCAAGGTGAGCCAATTCATGCAAGCTCATAGAGAGTGTCATTTACAGTCTGCCCAAAGGATATTGGAGTATGTTAAAGCAGCGCCATGGAAAGGACTTCTTTTCAGAAGAATGATCACTTGAGGGTTGAAGCGTACTCAGATTCGAGCTATGTTGATGACAAAGGAGACCACAAGTCAATGTTGAGCTTTTGCACATTTGTTGGAGGAAATCTTGTGAGTTGTAAGAGCAAGAAATAGTCTGTGGTCTCCAGGTCTAGTGCAGAAGCGGAATATCGTAGCATGACATCGACCACATATGAGTTGAAATGCTTACGAGTTCTACGACAACAAGGTCGCGATATACATCTCCAAAAATCCAGTCTTTTATGAGAGAACAAAACACATAGAATTCGACTATCATTTTATTTGAGAAGAGATCTTGAAGAAACAGATTTGTACTTCGTTTGTCACTTCTGATAACGAGTTGGCAGATATCTTCACCACGCCAGTGTTCGCTCCCTTTTTCCACATTTGCGACAAGCTGGGCATGATCGATATCTATGATCCAGTTTGAGGGGGAGTGTAGTAGTATGGGGGCTGAGCGGTCTGTTATTGTTCGGAGGCCGGTCAGTCTCGCAGTTTATCTCAGCAGCTTGTCTGCCGGGCTGTTGCTGTTTGGTATCCGAGCGGTCTAGTAGTTTATCTCAAGCGACTTGGAGACCGACGGTCTAGCGATCTACTGTGACAGCTTGTTCTCTATGGTAGCTTGTTCTCTCATTCTGGTGGTTGTCGAGCGGTTAGCCTACTCATCTAACCACGTGACTTGTTCGGTTTGTTTATGTAACATCCCTCAGACTTCTAGACCCCTAGGATGATTTTGTCATGAATGGGTCATGACAAAACCCGGGGAAGCGCTAAAGGGTCTAGTAACACCCAATGTAACACCCCAAAATAAATGCTAAGAGTCGAGCGGAGCTCGACGAAGATCGTCGAGCGGATCTCGATGAAGATCGATAAGCGGAGCTCGACGGAGATCAACGATTGTGGCCTGTTATGTGAATCAAACCCGTTCGACGAACTTACTCCCGATCGACAAATTTCGGTCGATGAAATCAGTCCCGTTTGACGATTTGTCGAAAAATGTGGATATGGCCGAGCGGTGACTCGTGTCAGATGGCTGGTGAGTGGCCAGTGAGTGGTGGTTGACCTTTGCAGCTTCAACCCGAGCCGTTGCTTGGTTTTGATAAGTTTATAATATGGCTGGGATGTAACCTGAGCCCTTATTGATAGAGGAATGAGATTTAGGAAATCATTCTGTCCTTTATCTCTCTCTTCCTTACTTCCCAAGCTCTGGAGCAGAGAACTTTCGGCTGCCAGGGTTTGAGTGGACTTGTTGAGTTGCTGGAGGAGATCTTGGGGCTGGAATCAAGAGCCAAAGCTAGAATCGCAAAGGGGAAAGTGAGGCGATGGTTTCCATCCGTGTAGAAAAGCTTTATCATGGCTCCGAAGAGAACTTCAAGGGTTTCGATCCTCCGACCTGTCATGTAACGGATGGAGGTGTGCAGCGGAAGCATGGTGGGCCCATAACCTACAAGTCGGAGGATCGAAACCTCCCTCTGATACCAAATTATAACAACTTCATCTGTTACATGATATATAATTGAAGGTCCGGCTGGAGCCCCACACTATATACCACAAATAGACGGTGGGGTCACATGTTAATATCAAAGACTGCAACACGCATCCTAACTCAGAGCATTCTAGTGGAAGCATTAGGGGTTATACTTGAACTCATTAAACATGAATGTCCACTGTATATAAACAACACATTTATATATATCTCCATGAAATATATACAACATACACCAAATGTTTGGCCTTAAGACCTTACAGTTATTTTTTACAAGTGTGGATTATATACATCGGCACGCAGGCCGATCACACATGAAAACAAGTAAGACTTTTATTTGTTTGGCCAGGACGACAGGGCCTGAAGTGACGGTGCCGTCGATACCATCGGTTACTGATGTTAGTATTTTGATACTCTGATGTAGCCCGTTTGGGCAATGATTAGCTATACTCTGATATATGGTAGAAGAATGTTTTAGCTTCTCCTTATTGATGTATTTGGACATTATTTACTTAGTGTGGATTTTGACTTCTCTTGCTTATCATGTTTGGTTGGGTTGGCATGTTCTATTGATATTGTTGTAGTTGGCGGAATAGGCGTATTGTGGTACAGGTCAGCTCGTGTGCTAATGCTACCGCAAGGCGGCTGTTCCGGGCATAAGACTCCCCCTTCATGCCGTGTTTTGGGATCCGGGAGGGGGGGGGGTCTTACATTAATGCTTATCTGTCGTACTGTAGACCTGCGACGCCGTTTGTCGTGTACTGTGACTTTGCCGCTAACAATTTGAATATTGTTGACATTTTGACTTGCTGACATCAGCACTTGAGGACTTAGTCAAAATTCAAGCATCAGTAGTATAGGCATTGAGTGAATGAGTTTCACTCAACGCCAAATAACTTAAATTATAAATCTGTTTTTAGGCGTTGAGTGATTCAACTTCACTCAACGCCAACATACTTTCTCAGCTTTCTGTTGCTTGGCGTTGAGTGAGTGAGCATCACTCAACGCCAAACTACTTAGAAAAAATTCTGTCTTCATAGCCGTGGATAGTGTTGAGTGAGTAAAGCACACTCAACGCTTTTTTCCTTAACCCTTTCAACACTCTTCTGCATGCACGATGTTGAGAGCGTTAAGTGAACATTTCTCACTCAACGTCATCTACCTTAGCCATCCTGCTTCTTCAGCAACATAAGCGTTGACAGCATTGAGTGGGCATTCCATACTCAATGCCTTTTTGCTTTAACAACTTCTGCGTCATGGCGTTGAGCACGTTGAGTGACCACGCCTCACTCAACGCTTACTGACTTAGCCAAATTTCCGTATTCTATAAAACAACTGGCTTTGACTGACCGAGTGTTACTCAACACTTAAAAGGCTATGACGTAGAGTGAATGACCTTCACTCAACCCCTATGGACTTAGCCACATTTCTGTCTCTTAAACTATAGGCTTTGACTGTCTCAGCCGACCTTACACAACTCTGAACTGAGTTCGACAAATGCAGAACTGAGTTCGACGAACAGTGAGCTCAGCTCGACAAACTCTGAGCTCAGTTCGATGAATTTGGACTTGGCCAAATTTCCCAAACTCTGAGCTTAGTTTGACGAACGATTTGCTCAGCTCAACGAACTCTGAACTTAGTTCGACGAAATTGGACTTAGTCAATTTTCTCAAACCAAATCTTAGGTAAGAGTTTTCCTGACTTAGCCACATAGGCTATCTGTCCCATCATTGTCATCTACTGATATATGTATATTATTGACAAGATTGACTTCCTCAAATCTAGGACATTGTTGGCAATGAACCCAACACTTTCCATAAAGACATTTGACAATGGGAGTAAAATCACTCTATATTGTGAAGAAAATTCTAAAGGAGAGCTCAAAAGGTACATGGTTGGGATATTAGCAAATGAAATAAGAAATTGTTTGAAATTGATATTAATGAATATCTTACCTAGTTGTTTGATTGGAAGCCATGAATTATTAATATCATTAGCGACTCAAATGAAGTAGAAAATGTATCAAATGGATGCAAGTCAACCTTTTTATGCAATTTTTTGAAAAAGTGTATGGTAAGCCACTAAAATAACTACATTAATCTGTGAGAAAATCATAATATGATGTGCTAAGACTTAAGAATGAAATATATGGTTTGGATAAAACAACAAAGGCTTGGAAATCGTAAACGCGCAAGAAGCAATGGCCAAATCGTAAGCCAAAATCACGACTGAAATTGTGCTTTTTATGCGATTTGGGAGCGGTGGATTTTCCCACTGCTCCTTGATTTCGATGTTTGGTGGTCGATTCGAAACGTAGCGACGCACCACTCCGAAATCGCTCCGCCAAACATATCCTAAGAAGGCATTTTAGCAAGGCAATTATGGGAGAATGTGTTTTCCCATTAACCTAGGAGTAAATTATGTTCTTGAGGCACTAATCAAAATCAATATCTTGAAAAATATTTATTAGTACGACTATTCCAAGCTCTTGCTGTTTACTTTGAACCATATAATGCCTTCTTGAGGGTTAGTACCATGTATTATGATTGTCACAAAGTAATATATGCTTTTTGGTGCCTTAGCATACATTTATTCAAAAAATTGCATAAAACATTGCCTTGACATCAGTTTAATAAATTTCGTCCACTTCATTTTAGTTGCATAAGTAATCCCTTGAAGTGTCATTTTCTTGATCACACTTCTTATTCTACGATTTTCTCCATTGATCAAATTATAACTTACTTGAAATCTATGTTGCATTGACACTGACACGGGATACGCGACACGACACGACACGACACGCGACGCGTCAATTTTTAAAAAATATCATATTATGACACATTGTGACACGTATATTAAATATTTATTTTTTATAATTATGAAAATCCTAAAACATTTAAAAAAATAAAAAATTAACAATTAACAAATGTTCAAATAAACTAAGTCATGTTTAAATATTATTCATTAAATATTCAAATGCAAAACTTTACAAAATATTAAAAAAATGATAAAACATTAACATATTACTGTTATATATTATCAGTAAAAATAATGGATTCTCAAGCAAACATTTCCCCCCATTTTCAATCTTTCTATTTCTTCAAAAAAAATCCACCATCACTACTTGAAATGTTAGAAGGAGGCAAAAACACTTTTTAGGAGCAAGACTCACTATTCTAGCATTCACCATTTCTTCTAGTTTTTCTACCTCAAATAAATCACTCTTTGAGTCTTTTACACATTTTCAATTTCTTTTCCACAAATCATTAACAAATGTGTTCTCACTCTTGTATATGAACTTATAAAATATTTTTCACAAAAATTATACTTTCAAGACAAATTGCTTCCCGCCTCACCATGAGTAAGTAGCTAGCTTAGGGACATGCATGTCCAATTGAGCAGGACACGCAAGTCCCGCGTGAGCCAGCATGTCAGACTTCTGACATGAATGTCGGACTTCTAACACGAGTGTTGGAGAGTCGGACGAGTGTCAGAGAGTCCGACACTGACACGCTGGGCATTTTGAAGTGTCGGTGCTTCATAGCTTGAAATTATGTTTCAAAATTAGCAAATAGAAAAAATAACTGATTCTATATAAATTTGATGATCCTTATCTTTGGGGTTTTTCACTACTTGATTTTTCTTCTATCGATGATTGACTGATAGATGATGGAGACATTAATGAAGTCACATGTTTTGCTGATTTTATTTTTGTTCTCTTTCTTATCCAATGTGCAAGCATGTGCATTGCTTTCTCTTGAGCACTCCAATCCTATGACCTCTTCTCATAAAAACATCATGACTAGCCTAGAATTTTTTTGGTTAATTATGCTATAGAACTTGCAACATTTTTGTGAAAGAACAACGTTAGGTCACCGTCCGAACCAGGTTCAATTGTTTGGAGGTCCCTAAATAGATCAAACAAATGTTGGAAACTATCTTTCCCATAGTAGCAAGATTCTGTGTATCCTACATAGGCTTTGTAGTTCCGTGGTGCATAGCCATTCGATATGACTCATTGTCCATGGAATTAGAAATCCAAGACTGAACGCGACCATCATCCTGAAGCCATTACTCGAGCTTAATTGGGGGGGGGGGGGTGGAGTCAGATGACAAAGACCCTTAGTTTGGAGTGTTCGGCGTATTGAGTGGACCCACTCAACAAGTTCCTCCTGATAAGAGAAATATCGATGATCTTTAGCTCATCTCGGAGTTTGTAGACTTGAGCGAGACTGAAGGTGATTGGAGTGGTGGATGAGGCTGAAGCAGCATTTTGTCCCCATCTTACAAATAAATGCTGAGTCTTAAAAATGTCAACCTTAAGGGTTGGTTTTGGCCATTAGGAGATGACGAGCGTCGGGTCCTGTTGAATCCATTTGGCGGGCTCAAGTCTATTTAGGCTCTGTTTGGTGCGATGAGGGCGACTGGAGAAACATTGGTGTGAAGCAGTGGTGAAATAATCAGCTATTTTTTAGAGTGGTGACAGAATCTATGAAACTGTTTGGAAGAACATCATTTGCAGTGCTATTTGAAATTTTATTTTATCATTTAACCTAATTTAAAAATCAATCTTTGCATTCTCACCCAAAAAACAATATGTGTAGTTCGAAGAGCAGAGGAGAGGGCTCGCCGGAGATCTATCCCCTTTATTTTGCCCTAAATTTTTTCTAAAATCAATCTCCTATAGTTTGGAAGGGATTACAGAGATTGATAATGATGATATGTTCATGGCGATAATGAACCTACTGCACATCATCCCCTTTCTCTAGCACTAATTTTATTAGGTTAGATTATAGGCCGGTAGGTTGGGAAGACCGACGTCAGCGTTAATGGCCAGGAAGGAGAAACAAGATGGGTGAGAGTGATGTCGACGTGGAGCTTCAGCGGGTGTCGTGGCTCCTTCACGAGCAAGATGGGCGAGAGTGATGCCGACGTGGAGTTCCGACAAGATCTCGCACCTGGACGGCTCCTCCGGCAAATTCTGCCTTCTGCGGCTCCGACAGATTCTGCTGCCTGACTCCTCCGTCGTGGAAGAAAAAAATATTGCGGGAGGCATCAGAGGAGAGTCGCGGAGGAATTCTGTGAATCGCAGCCCGTGATTTGGAGTCGTAGAAATTTTTCACGACTCCAAATCACGGGAATTTCACAATTTCACGGCGGTGGCGGTTCACACTACTAGGCTTGATATTCCTATTTGACGGGGCAGTGGAAACAACCGCGGCCCACTGTGCCAAAATCCCCTCAACAGACAGTGACTTAATAGCATCAAACAATACTTGTTGAATCTAGTCGGAGAGTGTTAGATCCCTAGTTTGATTTGGGATAGGTTCACTAACTTAGGATGATGTGACCCAACATGTATAGCCAGGGTCAAAGTTGTGTCCTAGAGTCTAGGCCAAGTCCTCAGTAACAACAACACATGGACAAGCCTTCATCAGACTGCTAGAGACTCAAGACTTAGAGTTTTTTCCAGAGTTTCAGAGATTTCTCAAGAAACTAAGTAAAATGAGTTCGACGTTCATCGAACTCAGGTCGACGATAGTCGTTCTCAGCTCGACGATCTTAGAGAAATATTCTCTGAGCTGAGCTCGACGAACTTAAGTCACAGATCGGCGATCCTTGGACTCCACCTTCAGAATTCTAAGTCCAGACTGTTCTCTAGACTCAGGTCGACGAACCTAGTTCTCAGGCCGACGAACTTCATTCTTTGCTCGACGATTTCTGGACTTCCACTTCAACTCTATTACTAGAGGTTTATCAATTTTTCTCTAAGTCCAGAATCATTTTTAGCTTGATGAATTCAAGGTTCTCCAGACTTAGCTCGACGAACACAATTCTTTGGTCGACAAATCTTTGGACTACTACAGCATTCTGTTGAGACTATGTTCTCTAGTCTCAGGTCGACGAACTCAGTTCTCTGCCCGACGAATTCTGGAACCAGAAGACTTATGTCGACACTCAGAGTATATGTCAACATCAACTAAGTCGACACTAGAAGACTTGTGTCGACATCCAGATCATCAGTCGACATTATGGAAAGGCTGTGTCGACACCACACAGAAGACTTGTGTCGACACACATGATATCAGTCAACACACACAGAATATTTGACAACTCCAGAATAATTACTGAACTCCAGTCGACGAATACATTTACCAGCTCGACGAACTTTAGATACAGAATAGACAAAAGAGACAGCAGTTCAGTTTCCAGCTCGACGATCATGGAACTCAGCTCAACAAACAGAAGCCGTCTGGTCGACGAACTGTGGACTCAGTTCGACGAATTCTGCTATCTGTTCGACGATTCCAGACTTATTTATTTCCGGCCTTCTATCCCCACTCTAATGTGATAATTCCTGAGTAATTAATGCTCTAACATTCTCTGATTATAACCGTTAGAAGGAGCATTAATTATGGTCTTCTCCAGGATTATTGCTTGCCATTTTTCCACGGGACAGTTGGGGAAATAAATCAATGTCGATTATTCTCAAGGCTGTCAGCATTAATTGCAGATGAATTCAAATTTTTTGAAATACAGAGAAGAAGAGAATAACGGACAAACATACAAAAATACACAGAGAGAATTAATCAAGCATAATCGAGAAAGCTTTACATAGAGCACAGCTTATAGAGAAGCATAAAGAGATTACTGAGACACAGAGAAAAAGACATTCAGTCTTGAACAATCTACTCTGTTAACAAGAAGTATTTTCTGATACACAGAAGATCTTGACCAGAAGCTCATCAGCACCTGAAGAAGAAGAACAACAATACCTATATCTAGAGTCTTCCTTCTTTAAGTACTCCAGGACACTTCAAAAGGACAACTTCAGTTCAATCTGTCAAATAAGTTCCTGAAGATTATTGCTGGTCAAGGATTCAGTTTGAAGACCTATCACCCTGAAGCTTAGCTCTTATTTTTCCCTGATCCATTCTACATCTCAGGGGGAGCCATAATCTATAATCAAATCCACAAGTCTTCTCAGTTGTATATTGAGAAAGAGAAGACAAAATCATCTCTCACCCCCACTGTATAAAGGGTTGTCATCTCCCTTCAAAAGTGATTCCTTAGTTGCAAGTCTCCTGATCAAAAGACTTGAGTTGGTTTTTGAGCACCTGATCAAAAGCTCATTGGTGTCAGGCACCTGATCAAAAATCTGAGTGGATTCCTACCAAGGGTGGTAGAAGAGTGGATGTACCCAGATTGGGGAACCACTATAAAATTCTTATGTCGTCTGGTTGCCTCTTTTTCTTTTGTTCTTGCTGTGCTTGTGCTTTAGGTTTATTCTTTGCTAGTTTATTAATTTCTGCACTTTTAATTTACAGCAAAAGCTGTAATAGATGTTAATAATATTTAAGAATATTCTATTCACCCCCTCTAGAGTATTTCAGGTCTAACTCTCACTTTCAATTGGTATCAGAGGGGGTTCCTTTGGTTATACAAGTTAAATCTTGAACCAAAAGATCCTTTGTTAGATCTACACATTATTTTATTTTCATTTAAATTATAAACACATCATGACATAGAACAAGGATTATGCAAGCACCAGACCTCCAGTTTGCAACCTTAATAGGTTTGCCATCTGGAAGGCAAGAATTAGGTTATACATGAATTTCATTGATGAAGACATCTACAATTCAATTTTGACAGGTCCCCCACAGGCATCTACATCTACAACATCTTCCAGCAACAATGCAGTCCCACCAACTGAGTGGACTGAAGCCCAGAAGAAAGAAAAAATTACAGATTCCAAAGCTATGAATATCCTGGCACAAACTATGTCAGATGATATTTTCCAGAAGGTTGCTGAGTGCACCTCAGCAAAAGCCATTTAGGATTCCCTAAACCAAATAGTGGATGGATCCGCAAATGAGAGAAAGGATAGGAGATCAAATCTCATATCCCTATATGAGAACTTTAAGAAGGAGGAAGCTGAGAAAGTTTCAGTTTCTGATATGTACAATAGGTTAAGCTCAATTATCAATGAGCTGAAAACCTTGGATAAGAATATCACTCTTACTGAAGTGAATGACAGGATCCTGATGTGCTTCCCAAGCTCATGGGATACAAGAATCTTGCCCATCAAGGAGGCCAGATGCCTGAATGAGATTTCAACTGAATCTTTATTAGGTAAACTAAAGTCACATGAACAAATGATAAAGACCAGGGAGGCAGCTGAACAAAGAACACCTCCAGCAGCCAGAAGAGAACAAAGTATTGCTTTCAAAGCCACTGAAGAGACAGAGACTGCAACATCAAATGAAGAGCTTATGAGTCTCTTTGCTAAGAGATTCTTCAAGATGGCCAGAAAGGATTTCAGGAGAAAGTCAGCAAGAAAAGATGACAAGCCAAAATATGATAAGACACCAACCAAAGAAGTTGTGTGCTATGGATGCAGAAAGCCTGGGCACTTCCTCTCTGAGTGTCCAGAGAACCAGAAGAAAGAGAAGAGAAGAGAGAAGGAAACCAGAAGACAACACACCAGCAAACCCTCTTCCAGCAAGCACAAGAAGAAGGAAAAGGGCTTTGTGGCTGAGACCTCGAGTGAGACAGAAGATGAGTCAACATCTTCAAGCTCCAGTGAAGATGAGGAAGAAGAAAGAGCAAAGGAGGTTTGCCTCATGACAATTGATGCCTCCAGAAGTCACTCAGAAGAAGAAGAGTCTGAAGATGAAGGAGTGTTTGAATCAGAGGCAGATCGGGTAATATCCTCTTTTGACTACAGCTCTGAAACATTTAAATCTGATTTCAAGTTAATGTGCATAGATTTGATTAATTCTGAAAAAGAAATTAAAATTCTTAGGGAAAAATTAGGAAACCTAGAGGATGTTCAATCTGAAAATATTAGGTTAAAAGATGAATTAACCTTAGCAAATGAAAAGATAATTTCACTAAAAACTGAGCTTTGTGAGGCCAAACAACTTGAGGAAACTCTCAATGGGAGAAGCCTCAAGCTGATGGATATCACAAGTACTGTTAATTCCAGACTTAATGGCAAGCAAGGCTTGGGTGCTCCATCAGGTTTGCCCCCCATTCTCAGGAAGAACATTCTACCAACCCCAATAAAATTTGTATCTGCTAAAGGGAAAGAAACAGTAAATGATAAACAAACAGTAGAAAAGATCCCTAAGACAGTAGGACAGAAAACCAAAAACCAGAAAACACATAGTAAAAACAAGGTTCAACAATTTTCATCGAACTCAGATCGATGAAATGGGGTCAGTTCTTCGAACCCAGATCGACGAACTCTGAATGCAAACTATAGTTACATTTATTCGTCTAACTGCGATCGACGAACTCTGCATGGTTCGTCGAGCAGAGATCGACGAACGTGGGGCACAGAGAATGAATATGTTCATTCTCTGGGCAGAGATTGACGATCTCAACCCAATTCGTCGAACTCTGGTCGACGAACTTACAGAAATTCGTCGAACCCAGGAAGACTTTATCAAAACTATAATTCCAACATCAACTTAAACATTTCTAAGAAACCATTTAATCCACTAGCTGACTGGATCATACCACCTAGGAGATATCACCCCTAGGATACAAGTCCCAACCTGAATTCTTTGTTATTTCCAGCTTCTCTTATCAGCAATACAAAGGACCCAAGGTAACCTGTGTCAAAAACCATTAACTATTTTCTATTGCAGGTGAAGAGCTGTCCAGGGGTAAATCAAACTTGGTACCTGGACAGTGGCTACTCCAAACATATGACTGGTAGTAAGGACATCTTATCTAACTACAAGTCTAAGCTGGGGCCAAAGGTTATCTTTGGTGACTCCAAGTGTGGTCAGTCAGAAGGATTTGGAGAAGTAAGAATATGAGCTGTCACATTCAAGAAGGTGACATATGTAAGTGGACTCAAGCATAACCTCATCTCCATAAGTCAGTTATGTGATGATGGTTATCAGGTATACTTTAACCCATCCACTTGTTCTATTATTGATAAAAACAACCAAATAGTTTTAACTGGAAGTAGACAAGGCAACATATACTTAGTAAATTTTCTTTCAGCCAAAAATGATATCTATTTACTTAATTTAACTAGTAATCAAAATGACTTATGACACAAAAGACTAGGTCATGTAAATCTGAAAAACATTGCTAGGCTATCTAAACACAACCTTGTTAGAGGTCTACCTTCTGGTCCCTACAAGAAGGAAGGTCTCTGTAGGACTTGTCAATTAGGCAAGCAAACTAAAACTAGTTTTAAATCAGTTAATAAGAGTGATTCATCTAGGATTTTGTACTTGCTGCATTTGGATCTCTTTGGACCCATTGCTATACAAAGCTTAGGAGGGAAATCCTACACTTTGGTTATAGTGGATGACTTCTCCAGGTTCAGTTGGGTATTCTTTCTGAGATCAAAGTCAGATACCTTCAAGGTTCTTACAGATTTTCTCAGGAGCATATAGATTGAGTTCTCTACTCATGTTGCATTGATCAGAAGTGATCATGGCACAGAGTTTGAGTCTCTTCTTATGCATGAGTTCTGTTAGAAGGAAGGTATCAGACATTGCTTCTCAGCTCCTAGAACTCCCCAACAAAATGGGGTAGCTGAAAGGAAAAATAGAACACTCATTGAAGCTGCAGGTACATTGCTTGCAGATGCTTACATGCCCATAACCTTTTGGGCAGAGGCTGTAAGCACAGCAAATTATGTCCTGAATATGAGCTTAATTCACAAACTAAAGAACATGACTCCCTATGAATTGCTCAAAGGGAAGAAACCTAAAATCAACTATTTCAAAGTATTTGGATGCTTATGTTACATTCATAACAACAACAAAAAATACATTAGAAAGTTTGAGGCTAAGGCTGAAGAGGGAGTTTTTCTAGGATACTCCCAAGTAAGCAAGGCCTATATGGTTTTTAATAAATCAACATTAAAAATTGAAGAGTCTATTCATGTTTCATTTGATGAGACTAACATGTATTGCAAGGAGAAATAAGTTTCTACCAATAGCAACTTGCAGGTACCCCACTTGTGTGAGACCATGGATGGACAAAACCTCACCTAAGAGGTGCCAACTCATCCCTCTCCACAAGCCATTGAAGAAAGTGAAGAAGAAGAAGTTGAAGATAATGAATCTCTACCAACAGCAAATATAATTCCACGGGAGGAATTAATTCCAAATGCTGTTGCACAAGCAACTCCACCCACTGATTTTATCACACTTAGGGATCACCCCATATCTTAAGTGATTGGAGACATATCAGCAGGTGTATAGATAAGGCATAAACTCACCCAAGATTTGATGCATGCCTGTTTTCTCTCTCAGGTTGAACCTCTATCCATTCATGATGCTGAGAAGGATCCCCACTGGATCCTTGCAATGCAGGAGGAACTAAATCAATTTGAGAGATGTAGAGTTTGGGTTTTGGTTCCAAGACCCCAAAACTACCCAGTTATTGGAACTAAATGGGTTTTAAGAAACAAGCTGGATGCCCGAGGAGTCATTGTGAGAAACAAGGCTAGATTTGTTGCTCAAGGATATAGGCAAGAAGAAGGAATTGATTATGATCAAACCTTTGCACCTGTTGCAAGGTTGGAAGCCATAAGAATATTCCTTGCCTATGCAGCATACAAGAGGTTCAAGGTCTTCCAAATGGATGTGAAGAGTGCTTTTCTAAATGGAGTGCTACAAAAAGAGGTTTATGTAGAACAACCTCCAGGTTTTGTTTCTCCAACTTACCCCTCTCATGTTTTTAAATTGCATAAGACTCTTTATGGTCTAAAGCAAGCTCCAAGAGCTTGGTATGAGACCTTAGCTAGTTTTCTATTAGAGCATAAATTTACAAGAGGAACTGTAGATAAAACTCTTTTCATTAGACATCATAAGGACCAAATCTTATTAGTACAAATCTATGTGGATGATATTATATTTGGCTCTACAGATTTCAAATTATGCAAGAGGTTCTCTAACCTCATGCACTCCAGATTTGAAATGAGTAGCATGGGTGAGCTTTCCTACTTCCTTGGTCTCCAAGTGAAGCAGCTCCCTGATGGCATCTTCATCTCTCAAGCAAAATATGCTAAAAAACTTCTAAAGAAGTTTGGGATGGCTGATTCCTCAGCAAAGAAAACTCCCATGGCTACCAATGCTGTTGTGGACTCTGATGTACCAGGGAAACCTATGGATCAGAAACTTTATAGGGGAATTGTTGGGTCCCTATTATACCTCACAACAAGTAGGCCAGATATTATGTTTACCACATGTCTTTGTGCTAGGTTCCAGGTGAACCCTAAAGAATCTCATCTAATTTTACTAAAAAGGATTTTGAGATATATAAAGAGTTATCCTAATCTAGGCCTATGATATCCCGCTAAATCAGAATTTGAGTTAACTGGATACTCTGATGCTGATTTTGCTGGATGCTGGGTAGATAAAAAAAGTACTTCAGAGACTTGCCAGTTTCTGGGTATGAGATTAATATCTTGGTTTTGTAAAAAGCAAACATCAATGTCAACCTCAACTGCAGCAGGTAGCTGTTGTTCATAGATGCTTTGGATACAAAATCAGCTTATAGATTATGGATTCAACTTAAATAATTCAATCCTACTCTATGATAATACAAGTGCTATAGCCATAGCCCAGAATCTAGTTCACCATAGTAGGACAAAACATATTGATATAAGACATCATTTGATTAGAGAGTGTGTAGACAAAAATAAAATCAAGCTTGTCTATATCTATACTGACTTACAAAGGACTGATATATTCACCAAACCTCTGGATGAGAGAAATCATATGTTCTTTGTAAATCAACTTGGAATGATCAATGGAAAAGACTTTATTTAATTTCTATCTGCACTCGACAAATTTTCCAAAGTTCGTCGAACGGAGTTCGACGAACCGTGGCAAGTTTGAGAGATATTCGTCGAATGGAGCTCGACGAACTCTCTGTGAGTGAAACAATATTTGTCGAATGGAGTTAGATGAACTTGCTTCAGAAGATATTTGCCGAACGGAGTTCGACGAACTGTCTTCAATTCTTCTGGATAAGATCGACGAATTATTTCATTCAAAATTATTTCGTCGACCTCAGTTCGAAGAATTATTTTTATTTTCGTGGAACGGAGTCTGTCGATTCATATTCTTGAAAACGCTATATTTAGGTTTTCTTCGAGCTCCGTCCCGCGCTTTCTGTTCCTTTGCACTTGATCGCCGTTTTTGTGTCTCTCTTGCAGCTGATTCCATGGCGATTCAGGCAAGCATTCTCGCAGGAATGAAGTTCGATACCGGTTTTGATGTGGATTTTGATTCGTTTCAACATTCTGATCCCATCTTCCTTTACATTCTGGAACTCCTCGAAGAACAAGAACTCAAAACCTTGATGACTAGAAGAATCAAACTACACAACACTGAAATCAGAGAATGGGTCTACACCCTATCGCCAACAGAGGAGAATACAATGACAGGCACTATTGCGGGTAACTCCGTCTCCTTAACTCCCACAATTTTAACTGACATTTTTGGATTAAGGAATGGAGAAGAGCAACTGGAAATTGAAATAGAGGAATCTGATGTGATGCTGAGCCTGATGGGCTATACTGGAGATAACCCTAATAAACTCTTGAAGAAACACCTCTCTGCCCCTTATAAGTTTTTGGCAGATTTGGTTGGAAAGGTTCTGCTTGGGAAACATACTGCCCATGACTACATCACCAGACACCAGTTTCTGGTCATGTGTGCAATCATAAACAAGAAACCAGTGGATTGGGCACAGATTCTTTTTGATTTGATACAGAAGAAAAATAATAAAAAGGAAGTATGCTTTGGAAGGATCCTAGGGATCTTTTTACAAGAAAAGGCTGCTGAATCACTGGTCTCCCAGACCATATTCATCAATGCCAGTAAAAGGCTAACCTGTGCCTTATTTGGCAGGTGAGAGAGGACAATAACCAAGCCAACTAAGGATTCTACCTCTTCCACCCCAGCTTCAGAAGGCACCAGGGCTGTTAAAGCCATTCCCCCACATGCTGAAGAGATTCATCCAACTCCACCATCTCTTACAACCCCCCTTCTAGCAACACAAATCCCTCCCTCTTCCACTATCTCTTCAACACCACAATCACAACAACATACTCATGTTCCTACTCCACCTCCATCTCAACATGCTTCACCAGCTCCATCTCCACCAATTGACATCACTGAAATTCCATCTTCCCCTCTTCAAGAAAATCAACCACCAACACCAACTGATTCCCCTCATGACACCTACATTCCTACACCACCACAATATCCTTTTCCCCCACATCTCTCTTCAATACCATCTTACCATCTACCAACAGACACCCTCATGCAAGATGCCACCCATCCATCCCCATCAACATCTACCATCCTTCCAGATGTTCATATACCTGATGCTCCACTTTCTATCCCTCCCATAGTTTCCACTTCTACACCTTCTGCAACACCATCTACCACTCCATCATTGGACCACTCCACCATATCTTCTATCATTTCCATAATCACTCCCCTCCTCAAATCCATTATAACAGAGGCCATTACACCTCTTGCTATCACCATCTCCTCTCTCTCTGACAAAATCTCTGCCCTTACTGCTGCCCCATCCTCAGCCAGGGGCCTGGCCTCAGTTACCACTAAAACCAGGCAGGGGGAGATGCCTGATGATGAAGCAGTAGCTACAGTTCCAGAGGCTTCAGCTCTAGCTCCAGCAGTAGATGCTCCAGCTTCAGCAACAACAGCAGAGTGTACAGAATACATAGATAAAGATTTGATTGACTTTATTAAAACTGATATGGATTTTGATGAATCAGACTCTGAAGAGCCTAATACTGTTGGTGATTTCATTCTTAATCCCACAGTTAATTTAGAAAATTTGTTGTGTATTTTTGATACTATACATTTGCATTACCTTCCAGCTGAGATTACTAAGCCATCCTTGTCTATTATACCATACTCTTCCCCCATCTCTTCAGAAGTTGCTAAGCAACTTAAGGACAGTTCTACTATTGCACAGTCAGCAGTCACTCCACCTCCAGAAGTAGTGGCTATTCCCTCTTTCCCAATAATACCTTCAACCCCAACCTTTGTAATGGATGACTCTCCCATGCCAGATCTAGATGAACTGATCTTGGCTAATATTGCAGATGAAAATAAGGCAGCAGCTGAAAGCTCTGTTCAAATTAGTTCTGATTCTGTTGTAGCTTCTCCTCCAACTCTTGTTGAAACTCCTGCTCCTGCTCCAAAAAAGCCTGCTATTTCTGCTAAAGCTTTGAAAGCTTTGGATGATCTATATGATAACCCTCAGGGTTCTGATAATGATGATGATGACAATGAGGATGAGGATTCAGACGAGGAGGATACAAAGAAGAAGAAGCAAGTATCAAAGAAAAGAAAAGCTCCTCCTCCTCCTGCTCCTAAGCCTAACCCAAACAATGACACTCCCTATTACATTCTTCAAAAGATAACACCATATAAAGGGATGCCAACATGGATGTGGCTATCTAAGAATCAGTAGAAGGAAAAGAAGAAGAGTAGAAGGTACTCTCCTCCACCAGTTCAAAGGTATAGAAAAGATCCACCACCTCCTCCTCCTCCTGCAGCTAGTGCTCCTGGCTCTAGTTCTCAAAGATCTGCCCCTATTCAAACATATCAAAGACATTAAGGGAGATATCATCATGAAAGCAGCCAGCACATGCAACAATCTTCAGGAAAACAACATCAGCAGCAACAACAACATCAACAGCAACAACATCAACAAGCTGAAAGTCCTAAAAGACCACCCTCTCCTCCTGTTCCTTATGATGATCCAGAAACAGCCAACACAGCTAAAATGACTAGGTTCCAGGAACTAGTAGGCCTTTCTATGATCACCACGACAAAGGCTGAAGGGAAGGATATTTCTGAATACAGTACAATGTCCAAATACAGGAGAGAAGAACTGAAAAGGTTTGAAAAGGCTAACAAAATTTTTAATGTTGATGATTATATGAAATTACATCCTGAAACAGTGGTCCCTAGAGCTATATCTCTGAAGATTATAGGGGCTGCTGACATGATAATGACTATGGAACAAGCTTTAAATCCAAACAGGGAAATAATCTTTACCAAGCCAGGAGACAAGGGCAAGGATGTAAAGCACCAGGAGAAGAAGCAGAAGAAGTGAAATATGAACTATTTTATTTCTATTTTTTTTCTCTCTTAAACTATTTCATATTGTCTGAACAAAGCTTTTGTGTAAATATGTCTGCTGCATGTGTTAATTATCTCTGCCAGATATATCTTTTTCCTGCTTTGTTTACTTTATGTTTTTATTTTGAGTCTATTAGTGACCTCACCCAAATAGGGAGAGATTGTTGGATCCCTAGTTTGATTTGGGCTAGGTTCACTAACTTAGGATGATGTGACCCAACATGTATAGCCAGGGTCAAAGTTGTGTCCTAGAGTCTAGGCCAAGTCCTCAGTAACAACATCACATGGACAAGCCTTCATCAGACTACCAGAGACTCAAGACTTAGAGTTTTTCCTGAGATTCAGAGATCTCTCAAGAAACTAAGTAAAATGAGTTCGACTTTCGTCGAACTCAGGTCAACGATAGTCGTTCTCAGCTCGACGATCTTATAGAAATATTCTCTGAGCTGAGCTCGATGAACTTAAGTCACAGATCGACGATCCTTGGACTCCACCTTCAGAATTCTAAGTCCAGACTGTTCTCTAGACTCAGGTCGACAAACCTAGTTCTTAGGCCGACGAACTTCATTCTTTGCTCGACGATTTCTGGACTTCCACTTCAACTCTATTGCCAGAGGTTTATCAATTTTTCTCTAAGTCCAGAATCATTTTCAGCTCGACGAATTCAAGGTTCTCCAGACTTAGCTAGACGAACACCATTCTTTGGTCGACGAATCTTTGGACTACTACAACATTCTGTAGAGACTATGTTCTCTAGTCTCAGGTCGACGAACTCAGTTCTCTGCCCGATGAATTTTGGAATCAGAAGACTTATGTCGACACTCAGAGTATATGTCGACATCAACTAAGTCGACACTAGAAGACTTGTGTCGACATCCAGATCATCAGTCGACATTATGGAAAGGCTGTGTCGACACCACACAGAAGACTTGTGTCGACACACAGGATATCAGTCAACACACACAGAATATTTGACAACTCCAGAATAATTGCTGAACTCCAGTTGACGAATACATTTACCAGCTCGACGAACTTCAGACACAGAATAGGCAAAAGAGACAGCAGTTCAGTTTCCAGCTCGACGATCATGGAACTCAGCTCGACGAACAGAAGTCGTCTGGTCGACGAATACAACATCTCAGCTCGACGAACTGTGGACTCAGTTCGACGAATTCTGCTATCTGTTCGACGATTCCAGACTTAGTTATTTCCGGCCTTCTGCCCCCACTCTAATGCGATAATTCCTGAGTAATTAATGCTCTAACATTCTCTGATTATAACCGTTAGAAGGAGCATTAATTATGGTCTTCTCTAGGATTATTGCTTGCCGTTTTTCCACGGGACAGTTGGGGAAATAAATCAATGCCGATTATTCTCAAGGCTGTCAGCATTAATTGCAAATGAATTTAATTTTTTTGAAATACAGAGAAGAAGAGAATAACGGACAGACACACAAAAATACACAGAGAGAATTAATCAAGCATAATCGAGAAAGCTTTACATAGAGCACAGCTTACAGAGAAGCATAAAAAGAATACTGATACACAGAGAAAAAGACATTCAGTCTTGAACAATCTGCTCTGTCAACAAGAAGTATTTTCTGATACACAAAAGATCTTGACCAGAAGCTCATTAGCACCTGAAGAAAAAGAACAACAATACATATATCTAGAGTCTTCCTTCTTCAAGTAATCCAGGACACTTCAAAAGGACAACTTCAGTTCAATCTGTCAAAGAAGTTCCTGAAGATTATTGCTGGTCAAGGATTCAGTTTGAAGACCTATCACCCTGAAGCTTAGCTCTTATTTTTCCCTGATCCATTCTACATCTCAGGGGGAGCCATAAGCTATAATCAAATCCACAAGTATTATCAGTTGTATATTGAGAAAGAGAATACAAAATCATCTCTCACCCCCACTGTATAAATGGTTGTCATCTCCCTTCAAAAGTGATTCCTTGGTTGCAAGTCTCCTGACCAAAAGACTTGGGTTAGTTTTTGAGCACCTGATCAAAAGCTCATTGGTGTCAGGCACCTGATCAAAAATCTGAGTGGATTCCTACCAAGGGTGGTAGAAGAGTGGATGTACCTAGGTTGGGGAACCACTATAAAATTCTTGTGTCGTCTGGTTGCCTCCTTTTCTTTTGTTCTTGCTGTTCTTGTGCTTTAGGTTTATTGTTTGCTAGTTTATTAATTTCTGCACTTTTAATTTACAGCAAAAGCTGTAATAGCTGTTAATAATATTTAAGAATACTCTATTCACCCCCCTCTAGAGTATTTCAGATCTAACTCTTACTTTCAAAGAGCTTAAGCCAGCTGTGAGCTCTGAGCAGAGGCTTTCCAGGGGTCGGTGCGTAGGAAACTTGTAGTCTGCGAGCTCAGTGATAGTTCAGTGAGAACCCGACAAAGACTGGTCGGCGAGAGTAAGAAACTAGATGATGGGAGCTCGATATGAGTTCGTTTTAATCAGTGGAAGCTCATGACAAGAGGCTACAACAGGCTCAAGTGCTGTCGACAGAGGCAGCTGTGAGCTCTAACAACGACAACAACGAGCATAGAACAAATGCAGTGGAGAGCTCTGACCATAGACATTGACACACTGAATGCGGAATCCAAGGATCTGAACAAAGGCATAGAGATGGCGAGGTTCTCGACAAGAGGAGTTTTTAGTACTTGATTTGCTCTGATTCCATGTGAAAGAATGTCAAACAGGACGTAAAGATTTTATTACTTCCCATACGATAAAAAATACAAATACATGTACACATATTTATAGGAGGGAGACGTGACATTTTAATTCCAAACCACAATGTAGGACTAAGCCATACAATCAAGGTATTTCCTAAGCTAGTGTGGTGGGCCTTTACATTGGGCTTTACACACTTCTATACTTTTTTTAACATTGGAGAATTTAAGAAGCTTTTTTTATTATGTTATGTGGTTGTGCTTTGCCTTCGTCAGACGCACACCTACAATAATTATGAGAGAATTGAAGAAGGTAATTAAGTCGTGATTTTGAAATGATTGATGTCAGAATGATGTCACACTATATTGAAATTTAAGACAAGGAGTTAATGAACACTTCGTTTCTCGTGGATGCTAGTAAGTGACAATCATGGAACCATTAATCTCCACAGCATGCCCCATAGATCTATGCCCTTTGATTCCCCTTCTATGATGCACACAGGGGCTCACAGTGCTAAATTTTACTTTTTCCCATTATATTCATCCCATCGGGTGTGATTACGATTGCATTAAGTGGTATCAAAGATAAGTTGTCTTAGAGGTTTTGGTTTACGCCATTTTTTGGGTTCTCTGATTAAAAATAAAATTACAAAATTTTTAGTTTCCGAAATATTATATTGCTGTCCAAAAAATTTAATTTGTCATTTCGACATTCCTCATAACATCATTTCATGTTAGAGCGCATCATAAGATCCATATTGCATAATAGTTGCATCCCTTTTCATTTTGACATCTTTCATGGCTAACTCGAGAAATCAAGGGCAAAATAAACTACCTTAGATGACCTTTGACAACAAATGGAGATCCTCACTACCACACTCATCGTTTCCTATCATAAATGAGCGGAGAGAATATAGAGCATCTGTAGATGGAGATTTTCCTGAAAACCCCCATCAAATTGAGAAAAATCATAGTGTTGAGCGGGATTATTGGAGTTGGGAACAAGAGATTCAAGTTAATATTAATGAGTTTAGAGGGAAATTCGATTAGATAAACCAAAAGATTTGAGTTGATCTTAATAAGTTGATCATCATAGGTTTCATATAACTTACTACAAATGTCATGCTTTAGTTCTCCTGCCACTGAACTTGAAATAGAGGTTAAAAAATCTGACTTATTATATATCCTAGTGGGGAAAGAGGTGGGAATAGAGACTGAGATTCCACTAGAGGTCCAACTCATATCATATAGATTTTGTACCCAACGCTTATCTACCACACTTACCTCACTACCGCATGACACCAACTGAGTATGATGAGATGCATAAGCAAGTGATAGAATTATTAAGTGATGTGTTAGAGAGAGCATGAATCCATGCACGGTCCCTACACCTCACTCCAAAGAAAAATCAAACTTAGAGAATGTGCGTCGATAGTAGGGACATTAATAAGATCACCATCAGATATCAATTTCCTACACCGAGACTTGATGATATGTTGGACATGTTGCAAGGTTCCATTATCTTTTCCAAGATTGACCTTAGAAATGAATATCATTAAATTAGGATTCGACATGAGTGAAAGACAGCTTTCAAGACTCGAGGGGGACTCTGTTGGTGTCTTGTCATGCCCTTTGGTTTATCAAACACACCCAACATATTTATGCATACGATGAGACAAGTGCTCCGACCTTTTATTAGAAAATTTAACACTAGTCTTGACGCCACATATCTCATTTAAAACAAGTACCACAGACCCTAAGGCATCACCACTTATACATCAATCTTAAGAAATGCTCATTTATAACCGACAACTTGATATTCCTTGGATATATTGTATCGACGGGATCATGGTTGATCCAATACAAGTGGAAGCCATCAAAAGCTGCCCTACCCACATGACTATTAGCGAGATGAGAGGGTTTCATGGGTTAGCATCATTTTACCGTCGATTCATTCTCAACTTTAGCACCATGATTTCACCCATCACTGATTTTCTTAAGGATATTTTGAATAGACACAAGAAGCTGAATAAGTATTTAATATAATAAAAATTAAGGGAACACAAACGCCAGTTTTGGCATTGCTTAATTTTGATAAGGTCTTTGAAATTGATTGTGATGCATCTCATGTTGATATAAGAGCTTTTTTTAGTCAGGAGGGAAGGCCAGTTGTATTTTTTAGTGAGAAACTGAACGAGACACGATCTTAATACTTATGATGTTGAATTATATAGGATTGTTCAATCTCTCAAATTCAAGAGACATTATCTGATTCTACAGGGATTCGTGTTGCAATGATCACAAAGCATTGCGTTATCTGAGATCCTAAAGAAATTTATGTAGGAGGCATGCTATGTGGTCATCATTTTTACAAGAATACACATTACACCTTAATCATAAAGCAAAAATTGTGAGTAGGAGGGCACACCTATTAGTCACCCTTAGACCATATTAGTATCACTAGATTCTCTTAAGGACCACTATTCGACTAATCCATACTTTAGTCCTATGCGAGAGTCCTGCTTAGATACTGACACAGACCCGACTTCGCAATTTTTGATTCAATATGGATTTTTATTTAAGGGGTCATGCTTATGTATCATTGAGGGGTCACTTGGGGAGTGCCTTATGTTGGGTACATTGGAAACTATGTACCTGATTTGG
The DNA here is from genome assembly GCA_039583875.1 of Platanthera guangdongensis. Classification (NCBI taxonomy): domain Eukaryota; kingdom Viridiplantae; phylum Streptophyta; class Magnoliopsida; order Asparagales; family Orchidaceae; genus Platanthera; species Platanthera guangdongensis. Next base: position 23,598,615 of record CM077156.1, read on the forward strand.
AGAAGCCTCACTTAACTCAATGATATACATCATTATGTATTTGATGGGTTGTTGAGTTTCAATGTGCAGGATAAAAAAATGCAGTAAAATAATCTAAGTACAAGTGTCGAAACTTGTGAAGGAAATGTGTGGACACCAGAAGCAGATTGTGTCGACACACAGGAGTTGTGTCGACACACAAAAAATCAGTCTACAGCAACTGTGTCGACACACAGGACTTGTGTTGACACACTCAAGAATTCTGTCGACATCAACTATGTCAAGACTGGAAGCAAATTGTGTCGACACCTTCTTCAGGAGTTATGTCAAGAAAGTCAAAAAGAGCCGTGTAGACATTCCTTGAGCTATGTCGACATCATCAAGATTTGTGTCGACACATGTTCCATTTGTGTTGACACATATGAAGTTTTGTCTCGACACTTTCTGCTGAGGTAAAAGTGGCAAAGGTTTAATTGCCAAGAGTGAATACTTGACAACTGTCATAACCGACGAAGTTGTCACATCTGTCAGAAGGCAGTTATAAACTGGATCAGCCGGTAATCTCGGATGAGATCTATATAAAGACCTGTTCTATCAAAAAAGGAAAAGAACTAAGTTTTTGTTTCATCCTGGAAATCAACAAGTCTCTGTTAAAGAGAAGGCAGATCCTAAACAAGTCTGCAAGAAGAATTCAGAGTTACATTTGAAAGAAGAAGAGAGCTGGATTGTGGATTGACTCCAACTTTTTTCAAGAAAGCTCAACCTTACTTTGTTCAGATTCAAGAAGTTTTGAAGAAGCCAAGACAGGTTGAATCCTAAGTAATCAGTTCATTCCAGAACAGATCAAGAAGTCTTCATCCAGTCATCTTTCTATTGGATGAAGAAATAAATATTCTCTAAATCAAATTTTGTAAGATCTTTTATAGATCTGAGGTAGGATTTTTGTAATCTGAGTTGTAAGCTTATATCTATAAAGGCTGAGGTAGGGCTGTTAGCTTGAGGTAGGAGATTGATTTCTCTGAGCTGTAGGCCTGGTGGAAGAGGCTGAGGTAGGGCTTGATTGCCTGAGTGGTAGGAGTGTGGACTCACTCCGAGGTAGGATTCTCTGATAGAATCTGAGTTGTAGGACTTTCAGAAGTCTGAGCTGTAAGAACCATTCTTGGTTCTGAGTTGGAAGATCTGAAGATCTGAGAATAAAGAAGGGAGTTAGGCCAAATCTAGTATACTGCTAGATAGGCGAAGGGGGAAAGTGGATGTACCCATCTCTTGTGGAACCACTATAAATCTGTGTGTATGATGTGTTGGCTGTGTTTGTTTTGATCTGTAATGTGATAATTATTGCATAGGTTGTCTAACTGTGATATATTTTATCTGCCAAAATAAAAAAAAGAATTGAACCTATTCACCCCCCTCTAGGTGTTTAGGATATCTTGAAACCAATTCTTTCAAGTGGTATCAGAGGGAGGTTACTCAAGAATAGACTCAACAGTCTGAGTTGATCTCCAAAGCAGTTATCAGTTAGCCAAAATAGGTTCAAGTGAAAATCACAAGGAACTTGGATCCATGAAATTACCCATATGTAGAAAGGAAATCTTTGGCATATGGAAAGAGAGAGTCAGATTATTCATGGAAGCTTCTGACCCAAGAATCTACATCGCAGTTAAAGAAGGGCCATTCATTCCTATGAACATCTCAGTTCTTGATGCCAACCTCAGGACTCCAAAACGTTACTCTGAAATGACAAAGGATGAGATCATCTTAGCCACATTGGATAAGAGAGCACAAAGTATAATAGTTAGTGCTATAGATGACTCAACTTTCCAAAACTTGGTTCACTACAAAACCTCCAAGGAGATGTGGGACACTTTGATTGTCTACATGGAGGGATCAGAAGAAGTAAGAGAGGACATGAAGTCTATGCTAAATCAAGAATATGAAAGTTTTAGACAAACCAAAATAGACAGCATAACTGAGTGCTATAAGAGGTTTTTCAGAATAGTTAATGAGCTAATGTTATATGGAAGAGTCTTCAACACATATAAGCTCAATGATAAGTTTCTCATATCACTAACCAAGGATTGAGATACCAAGATATGTGCCATCAGGAAAGTGGCCAGACTTACAGACACCTCTCCTCCAACCCTATTTGAAAAATTGTTATCATATGAGATGCAGCTTATGACCAAAAAGGAGGAAGAGAAAAGCAATAGGTCTGAGTACAAAGAGAAATCTGTGGCCTTCAAGGTTGAAGCCATAAAGAAGGACAGGAGGATGTCTCCATGTCCTCCTAGGAAAGCTGCTGAAGTTAACTCATATAATTCTGACAACAACACATCAGACAACCCTAATTCTGATGAAGACTTTGCTGCCTTCACAAGGCAATTCCAAAGATTCATGAAGAAAAAATAGTGGAGAACCAAGCCATCCTCCTCACAGTCCAAGGATGACTACTACTAGAAAAAAGAAATCTTCTAAGAAAGACAGGTATGACACTAAACCAAACAAAACAACTTCTTCTAAGATTGTTTGTTATTATTGCAACAGGTCTGGACATGTTGTAGCTGACTGCCCTGATAAAAGAAAGGAATCTAATGACAAGAAGAAGCATCAAAATAAGGGCAAGAAGGAGAGATATTTTGTTGCAAAGAAGAATAAAAGTTGGACTGCCTCCTCATCATCAGATTCAGGAGAAGAGGCTGAAGCTGAAGCCTATATTGTACTGTTCACAATTGAAGAGGATTCTGAAGAGACTGAATTCTTGCAAATACTGAACTCTATAAATGGGATTGATGATCATCATTATAGAGGGCTGATGGCTATGTCTGAGGAAGATCTGTGCCAGGATCAGTCTGGTCCTAGTAATGTAAACAGTCTATCTTCAATTTCTGATTATTATACTGGACCAGAATCAGAAGCATCAGCATCAAGTGATGAGGATGATTCTGAATCTGAAGGGGATGTGAATCAAGTAATTAATAAATATGGTGATCTATTGCAAGATTTCAAGAAAAGCAGAATCCTTGCCAAAAAGCAGGCTAAGGAAATTGCCTCTTTCAAGAAAGCTGCTTCAGAATCAGCAAAAGAGCTGAATTTGAAATTGAAGGAAGTAAGCCAACTGAAAAAGATCACAATCATTCAGATGGAAACTATTACCTTCAAAAATAATCATATCAAGAGTCTTGAAACCAGACTTCAACGAGAGAGGGATCTTGTGGCTAAATTTTCAAAGCCAAAGTCAGTCTTACCCTTAATTGATAACTTCATTACATAAGAGGGTAAGAAAGGATTAGGCTTCAAGGGAAGAACAAGTGTAGCTAGTTCCAAAAGGAAAGGCAAAGCCCCAGTTCAGCCTCTTGCCTCCAAACCCCCGATTCCTTTCAGGAAAGTGATGCAACCTACTAACATGTATGACCATGATATCACACATGGTCACTGTAAGCATGGTGATCAGAATGACAAGGGTGTAAATGCCAATAGGGCAGCCCATGAACAAACACACCATGTTCTTCAGGAATCATCAATGTTTGATGCACCAGCCCCAGCACACAATAAAAGGACCACTGTTCCTACAAAATTAAGGACTGCTAACAGCAATGCTGTTAAGCCTATACTTAAAAGAAGATACAATAGATATGAGTGCTTGTGTTGTGGCAAAGTGGGTAATTATGCCATTGATTGGTGGCACAACACTAGTGTCAAGAAAAATGCCAGTTTACCTGTCAGAAAGGCTGCAGGCAAGCATGTCAAATTTCAATCTAACCTGAACCTAGAACCCAATAACTGTTGAGGATCTAAGGTTAGGTAATTTTATTTGATGCAGGTGAGTCCAAGTGACCATACCCCAATATGCTACTGGACAGTGAATGTTCCAGGCATATGACTGGAACTAGAAGTTTGCTAAAGGACTTTAATCCCACTTTGGATGGACCCAAAGTTATCTTTGGTGGATCAGAAAAGGGAGTAATCAAAGGTTTTGGTAAAATTTCTAATAACTCAATCACTATCACTCAAGTGACTTATGTGAAAGGTTTAAAACATAATCTAATAAGCATAAGTCAACTAAGTGATCTTGGTTATGACACTTCTTTTATTAAGAATGAGTGTCAGATTAGAAGAACAAGTGATCAAAAGGTCATCTTGTCAGGTTATAGAAAAGGAAATGTCTATTGTCTAAATTTTATGGGTGAGAATAAAGATTCTCCTATTTTCCTAGTTGTAGATGAGAAAGCTTCTCATTGTGTCAAATGGCACAAGAGGCTAACTCACCTTAACTATAAGACTATAGGTCAACTCTTTAGTAAAGAGTTAGTGTTGAATGGTCCTCAAGTCAAGTGCATCAAGGAGGGTGTATGTTCAGCTTGCCAAAAAGGCAAACAGACCAAGACTTCCTTCCATAGTCTTGATACCAAAGATTTAGTGAGGTGTTTGTACCCCCTGCATATGGATCTATTTGGTCCTATGCCAGTTCATAGTATAGGTAGGAAAGTCTATACCTTTGTGGTTGTTCATGACTTTTCCAGACTTGCCTGGGTATTATTTCTGAGTAAGAAATCTGAAACTCCAACTGTCTTCCAAACATTTGTTAAGCACATACAGAATGAATTCAACAGTTCTACGGTTAAGATTAGAAGTGACCATGGGACTGAATTTCAGTCTGAATGCATGACAAAGTTCTGTGAAGAACTTGAGATTTATCAAGAATTTTCATCACCTAGAACTCTCCAACAAAATGGAATTGCTGAAACAAAAAATAGAACACTTATTGAGGCTGGTAGAACACTACTAAGTGACACATCTCTCCCAGAATATTTCTGGGCTGAGGCAGTAAACACTGCTTGTCATGTTATCAATAGAGCTTCCATCAACAAAAGCCACAAGAAGACTCCCTATGAGATTCTGAAGGGCAGAAAACCAAATATATCATATTTTAGGATCTTTGGTAGCAAGTGTTATGTACTTAACAATGACAAGTCTTATTTAACTAAGTTTGCTGTCAAGTCTCAAGAAGGGATACTTGTTGGGTACATCAGAAATAGTAGGGCATACAGGATCTACAACTTGACTACTCAAGCTGTAGAAGAATCTGCCCATGTAGTCTTTGATGAATCTAAGCTAATTAACTGTGAGCTGTCTAACACTTCTTGTAGCTCTACAGGTTTGAAGGAAAAGATGGACAAGCTAACCATTAGTGAAGACCAACCTGCAAGATAGGATGATGAAAATGATAGATGCTGTCAAGGGGGAGTACATGACCCACAAGCTGATGATGAAGACAATGAAGTACAACTTGGTGAGGAGATTGGAGGAAATCAAGTTGTGGATAGATTACCACCAGTAATAAAACATCTAAGGGATCATCCAGCACACCAAATTATTGGTGATCCAAGACATGGTGTTCTGACCATAAACAAGGGCTTGAACACAGTTCTATGCTCAAGCTTCCTGTCTCAGATGGAACCCAAGAAATTTGAAGAGGCCATACAAGACCCAAATTGGATTGATGCCATGCAGGAAGAGCTGAATCAATTCAGAAGTTTTAAATTCTGGAAGTTGGTTCCTAAACCAAAGAATCACAATATCATAGGGACTAAGTGGATCTACAGGAAGAAGTTAGATGAAAATGGCATTATAGTCAAGAACATAGCAAAACTGGTAGCAAAAAGCTACATGCAGGAAGAAGGAATAGACTTTGACCAGACATTTGCCTCAGTGGTAAGGTTAGAAGCAATAAGGCTGTTCCTTGCCTATGCAACTTACCAAGGGTTCAAGGTATTCCATATGGATGTAAAGTCAGCATTTTTGAATGGTGACTTAAAAGAGGAAGTTTATGTTGAACAACCCTCAGGTTTTGTAGATCCTCTTTATTATAATTATGTTTATAGGCTTAAGAAAGCTCTATATGGATTGAAACAAGCCCCTAGGCTTGGTATGAAACACTGTCTACCTTCCTCATTGAGAACAATTTTCAAGGGGGAAAATAGATAAAACTCTATTCCTAAGGGAATCAAAAGGCAAGATCATCCTAGTCCAAATATATGTTGATGACATTATCTTTGGATCAACTGAAAACAACCTTTGTAGAAAGTTTGCTAAACTTATGCAAGGGAAGTTTGAGATGAGCAGCATGGGTGAGCTAAAATTCTTCTTGGGACTCCAAGTTAGACAGACTGATGATGACTTGTCCATATCCCAGTCTAAGTTCACCAAGGAGTTAATTAAGAAATATGGCATGGAGTCATCCTCCACCATAAGAACTCCAATGGGTCAAGTATGACTATAGGCAAAGATGATGCAGGAAAACCTGTAGATGAGTCTTTGTATAGAGGGATAATTGGATCTATTCTTTATTAACTGCTAGTAGACCAGACATCATGTATGCTACATGTGTCTGTACTAGGTATCAAGCTTGCCCAAAAAAATCTCATTATACTACTGTCAAAAGAATTTTGAGATATCTTAAGGGAACACCAAATCTTGGTCTTTGGTACCCTAAGAATAGAGATTTTCTACTAACAAGTTATTTAGATGCGGACTTTGCAGGATGCAAAAAAGATAGGAAAAGCATCACTGGAACATGTCAGTTCCTAGGTGGAAGATTGGTGTCATGGAGCAGCAAAAAGTAGACAAATGTAGCTATATCCACTGCTGAGTCAGAATATGTAGCTGCAGGCAGTTGCTGTGCTCAGCTGTTATGGATACAACATCAACTTGAAGACTATGACATCAAGGTAAGTAGAACTCCATTATATTGTGATTCTACTAGTGCCATATCTATTGCTAGAAATCCTGTTTCACATAGCAGAACTAAGCACATAGAAATCAGGTTTCATTTCATTAGAGATCATGTTGAAAAAGAAGACATAAGTTTAGAATTTGTCAACACTAATAATCAAATTGCTGACATGTTCACCAAACCACTGGATGAAACTAAATTCAATTACTTCAAAATTGAATTAGGGATGCTGAACTTAGAATAGAATGGTAAATATGACTAAGCAAATCTGGGTCGACACATAAGTAAATCTGTATCGACACTTAATAGTTGATGTCGACACATAAGGAAAATTCTGTCAACACATCAAGAAGATTGTGTCGACACTCAGAATTTGGTGTCGACACATGGCTTTCCTGACACTTAGATATTGGTGTCGACACATACAGTCGTCTGTGTCGACACACAGACTTTAGTGTTGACTCTTAAGGTTGTTTGTGTCGACACATCGCAACTGGTGTCGACACATAGTATTGTAATAACTTTAAATTCTCTGTCGAGACGTTAGTAGTCTATGTCAACATAATCCAAACTGTGTCGATGTAACGCCCCGAAACTCAAAGGAGCGAAGGGGGACGTTTTGGGCCAGTTTGGGTTCTGGCTGCAGGCACACGGCATGGGACACGGGCGTGTCCCAGGGCGTGTCAAGCCTGTGTCGACACTTAGCCGAGAAGTCGACACTTTGGTCTCGACATTGTGTCGAGACTGGGCACACGGACTGCGACACGGGCGTGTCGCAGGGCGTGTCGACCCGTGTCGACACTTAGCCGCGAAGTCGACACTCTGTATTCGACGAATTGTCGAGACTGGGCACACGGCCTGCGACACGGGCGTGTCGCAGGGCATGTAAACCCGTGTCGACACTCGTCCCGGGAAGTCGACACTTTGGTCTTGACATTGTGTCGAGACAAGGCACACGACCTAGGACACGGGCGTGTCCAAGGCCGTGTCATCAGGTCGACGATCTTCGCTTGACAAAGTGTCGAGTGTCGAGACCGTGTACACGGCCTGGGGTCCAGGCATGTTGAGGTGACACAGGTAAGGATACGGGCGTGTCCTAGAACCCATGCAGTGCTCGGGTTGTTTTCGGGGAAAAACGATGGCGGTATACGGCCGGCCACACGGCCGTGTCAGGTGGAACACGGGCGTGTCAGCTCGAAGACGGGCGTGTTCGATACCCGTGTGAGGTTCCAGGCGAGCCGATTTTGACGGCGAATGAGGCACACGGCCCTGGACACGGGCGTGTGCCAGGCCGTGTTCGGTCCAGATTGGGCATTTCAGTCCCGAATCAAAGCCGTTCGTTTCTTTATTTTGGGATCCAACGGCTGGGGGTTGTTCCTGAAGGGATATACCCGGGATTGGACTTAGAAACCCTCACTTTTCTTAAGTTATCATCTTTCTAAAAGATTAGAGAGAGAGGAGAGCCAAGGAAGGAAGAAGGAGCTAGATCCGGCCATTGGAGGAGCTTCGAAGCTCCGAATCGCGAGCCGACTCCGGATCCACGGAGGCAAAGCTAGTGCGGTGCTTTTCATCCATTTACTTTTCAATGGCGCCAAAGAGGAACGCTAGTGTAACGATTCTCTTCTTGAGCATGAGTAGCTCTCCTTCTTTGCATAGGAAGCCCGCTCTCGCGAGTTTGCGGAGAGTTGGAGGCGTTCCTTCGGGTAGATATGTGAAGTCCCCGTTGTTTAGAGTCCGTAAGCGAGAACGGACATAGGCATGATGTGTGAAGCCTACCCGGACATGTTGGTCTGGATCGGTGATGTTGCATTGCATAATGCCGGAGAAGACTCCGTGCTATTGGTTGTTTTTCTAGTTTTCTATGCGGTAGATTGCAGCAGGGAGCCTTGGGGACTAACCCAAAGGTGCACCCGGAAAACTGCGCGGATACGAGATCTTGCCAACTTGGTGGCCTGAGAGCCAACTTGAACATAACCGGGTTATGTGAATTGTGATGGAAACGGGACTCGGTGGAAGTTTGACCCGCACAAATGGCTTAAATTGTCGTTGCGATGTGAGCACGGGTTAGATGGAACCGTACCCGCTCTATGTCGTTCGGTTAAAGAGACCTAAATGCACGTGGCACTTGCCGTTGGCATAGATTAGGGTCTTTGGCGGTCGATGGCTTAAATTGTCGTGACCCAGGCCAAGAAGACAAATTGCTCATAGGTTTGGCCGTCCAAGTGGCGGTGGTGAGTCCGGAATGTCTATGGCTTTAATTGACGTGACATCGACCGGTTCACCGAGAATGTGCCTTGAGAGCACAGGGCGTGTGGCCGTGCGAGCCAACGTCTGTAATGAAATGGCTATATATATATTGCTCGCTTATGCTAATGAAATGCAGGGAAGGAGCATCGCCACCCCGAGTTGGGGGTGGGATCGTTATAATTTGGTCAGCATTGCTGACCGTTGCCTTGTTTTGACACCGTGCGGTGGTTTGTTGTTTGCAGGTGCAGCTGGACCAAGCGGTCAATAGCGGGCTAAAGCCCGAATGCGAAGCCGGCCCTCGAAGGCCTATAATTGGAAGTGTTTACTGCTTTATTCATGTGTGACCGGCCTGCGTGCCGTGGTTCGTAAAACACGTAATTTGAAGTGAAACATTTTGTAAGGCCTTAAGGCTTATGTTGGTATTTTGTATACATTCCTATTTTGGTTAGTGGACATTCATGCTTTAATGCTGGGTTCTTTGTTACAACTTTTATAAACTGCTTCCGCTAGAATGCTCTGTGTAGGACGTTGAGATTGGTTGGATGGTTTCCATAAGTAACCACCCGGTCTGTCTGTAGTATATGGCCTCGGGCCCCGGCCGGACCTACTGCTATATGCTATGCGACGGATAGGGGGTGTTACAGTCGACACACTAAGCCAATTTTCGCCCGCCTTTTGACCTTCTTTGTGTAGAAAAATATAAATAGGTGGAAACAAGACCTTGTCGACTACGCTCTCAGAATTCTCGAGACCAAACCATTTGTGTCGACAAGACCTTCATCTTCCTTCTCTTCAATCTCTCTCTCTCATCTCTAATGGCGCCAAAGATGGAAGAAAACATCAACGATGGTTATGAACTGGTTCTGCATGTTTTTGATGATGCGAATCCGGACATCAAGGAGGTAATTGATTTGATCACAATAGCTGGATTAGAATATATGGTGTCTGAACCAACGAGAATATGGAAGAAATAAGTTCTTGAGTTCTACTCGAATGCTTCTCTAGATTCAACTAGCACTAGAATCAAATCCAAAGTTCAAGGTCAAAAGCTCAAGGTCACAATCAAACGCCTAAGGAAAATCCTTCATCTTCCCAAAGTCACACAAGAAGATGAACTCGATTCTTCGATGACGGCAAGTACACTAACCTGGTGTGGTTATATCCATCCCCCAAGATTGGAGCAGCGATAATACGGATGGGGATGAACTCTCAAGGAAAATTCCTCTCAGAAATTCTGGGAAAGGTACTTTTACGTAAACCTGGAGGACATGATAGGATCTCAGCCTACATGTTCAGTCTCATGACAAGGATTATATTCAAAGTAACAACTGACTGGGCTGTAGTTATGTTTGAGAGAATAAAGAAAGGGATTAAGAAGCCCAACCTGGGTAGAATACTTAGCATCTATCTGGCTACCTGTATTCCAGAAACACTAAGCCAGAAGTCTGGTACTAAAATAAATCATATGAGGAGAATGGACTTAAGAATACTATCCAGGTGGGACAGAGTATTGACCAAGGATGTCTCCACACCTCAGAAACACCCGAAACTGGTTCAGAAAAAGAAGAAAACTCCAAACAAGACAATTGAATCTTCCGGTGATTCAGAGGAGGAAGTTGTTTTCAGCTCAAATAAAGATGAACCAGAAAGCACTAGAAAATCTCATACTCAAGAAATTGGCACTGATGGTCAGTTGTAGGGGGAGCACATTCCTGCAAGCCACATTTCAGTGGATCAAGTCCAGGAGGAGCCTCTTCAAGGGGGAGCTAATGAGCAAGATCCAAATGCCCAAACAGCTTAATTGGACAGTGAAACAACCACTCAATCTATACTTGAGGTAGTACATGACATAAATCAAACTGCTACAGGCACTAAGAATGATGCACAGGACGTGCTCATGAATGATGTTGATCAATACAACCAAGCCAAAGTTCTTGTAACTGACCTAATCATGGAAGAAACTTTTGAATTCGCAGGGGGACCATCTATTGAGAAAGAGAAAGTTGTTCCTCCAGTTCAAATGCAACAAGAGGTAACATTAGAAGAATTATTTCCTGACTTACAAGAAGGAAGAACTGAGGGGGAGATGCTAAGAACTGAGAGGGAGCTGTCAATTATTGCTTCTAGTCCACAAGACACAGTGGATATAGATAGTTCATCTGATTCCTCTGAAGATGCAGAAGCCTCCAGGGCAAAGAAAAGGAAACTTGTGGAGCTCAGGAAAAGGAGCTCAAGCTATAAGAAAACCATGAAAACTACCCCACAAAACAAGCTCCTGTAGTAGACTTCAGTTCACTTTTAGTGTCCCTACAATTGAAATTGTATGAGCAATGAGTTGCTCTTGAAAAATATGTGGATGAGAGTCATAAAGATCTGCAATTTCACTTGGCCCAGGATATCAAATCCATTAGGTTTGAAGTCAATTTGCACAAAATAGAAATGACAGAATGCTTCCAAAAGTGAGGTAATGCTGTAGTCTTCTTGGCCAAACAACAACATGAGGCCCAGACTAAAATAGAGGACATTGCAGTAAAACAAGGTTATGTCATGGAAAATCAAATCAGAATGAATGACAATCTCACAGAATCCCATAATGCTATTGTCACAGAACTCAGGAATAAAGCAACTGCTATCACTGAACACATGGTTACAGTAAAGTCCGAGTTTGATAAACAACTCAAATACGATTTATCTACTGTCCAAACCTCTTTTCAGGCATCTCAAAAGGCACTTTCTGATCAGCTGCAGAAGTTCAAATCCTACTATAAAGAGGGAACAAATTATCTAGTTGATCAGATATGATTTCAAAAGGATGATCTAAAAGACCATATCGAAAGAGAAGTCATAAAGGGGGATAGAGTATTAGTCAAAGAAAGCTCAGATCATGCTAAATGGATAATCAATTCCATCAGAGCAACTCTTGGTTATCCACCCCTTTGTGATGATGACAACACTGTAGAATCCGGAATTCAACCTGCTTATATTGAAGGGGTTTAGCAGGAAGTAACCCAAGTCATTTATCCACCTCAAGACCTGGAACTCAGTATGCAGTACAACAAATGTATAGTCCTCCAAAGGAGGTACATAATGTTATTGTTGAAGAGGTAGAAATGTTTGCAGCTACATTACAAAGAGAAAGAGAAGCTCAACTATCTAAGAAAAGGTTTAGAGAATAGGCAGAATTAAAGCCTAATTTTGAACAATGGAGTCCAACCTCTAGGAATATTATTCTGACTGCTTGACATGCTGTTAAAGACAATCTGCATGATAGAGGGAATTGGTATTCTGAATAAGAATGGAGCAAATATCAGGAGCGGCATGATGTTATATACTAGTTCAGAAGAGACCTTAGAGCTGGGAAGATACATGCTAACTCTGTGGAGCCCAACAAGTATTTCCCAAAGCCGTTTCATTATTTTGAAAGGCAAAAGATCAAGGCAGAAGAGCTCTAGAAGAAGGATATTAAAGGAAAGAAGCTGGCTGAGGACACTGGAGCTTTAGTACAAGCTAGGATTCAGTCTTGCAAAGGAATCATCATTAAGGAACATGATCAATCCTAGTGTTAGATTGACTAGGTTTAGGTCTATGTAATAGTTTTGAACTCGATCTTTATTATTCTGAATTGCTGAACACATATAAATGAATTACTTGTTTTAGCCATGATTTGATATTGTATACTTAAGATTATGTGATGTATGATTATTATATTATAACATATCTTGTGATAATATTGTTACATGCTTTGTCTGCTTATGGTTAATCTTGTCTTTGAAATGAGTGTTTACATCATAATCCTTGTTTTATTATAAAAAATGGTGTATATCATTGATTAACAGTTATGACTTTTCCAAATAGGGGGAGATTTTTGGGTACATTGGAAACTGTGTACCTGATTTGGAGAAACCTCACTTAACTCAATGATATACATCATTATGTATTTGATGGGTTGTTAAGTTTCAATGTGCAGGATAAAGAAATGCAGTAAAATAATCTAAGTACAAGTGTCGACACTTGTGAAGGAAATGTGTCAACACCAGAAGCAGATTGTGTCGACACATAGGACTTGTGTCGACACACAGAAATTCAGTTTACAACAACTGTGTCGACACACAGGACTTGTGTTGACACACTCAAGAATTCTGTCGACATCAACTATGTCAAGACTGAAAGCCAATTGTGTCGACACACAGGACTTGTGTCGACACCTTCTTCAGGAGTTATGTCAAGAAAGTAAAAAAGAGCCGTGTCGACATTCCTTGAGCTATGTCGACATCATCAAGATTTATGTCGACACATGTTCCATGTATGTTGACACATATGAAGTTTTATCTCGACACTTTCTACTGAGGTAAAAGTTGCAAAGGTTTAATTGTCAAGAGTGAAGACTTAATAGCTGTCATAACCGACGAAGCAGTCACATCTATCAGAAGGCAGTTATAAACCGGATCAGCCGGTAACCTTGGATGAGATCTATATAAAGACCTATTCTATCAAAAAAAGGAAGAGAACTATGTTTTTGTTTCATCATGGAAATCAACAATTCTCTGTTAAAGAGAAGGCAGATCTTGAACAAGTCTGCAAGAAGAATTTAGAGTACATCTGAAAGAAGAAGAGAGCTGGATCATGGATTGACTCCATTAACGTTTTTCAAGAAAGTTCAACCTTACTTTGTTCAGATTCAAGAAGCTTTGAAGAAGCCAAGACAGGTTGAATCCTAAATAGTCAGTTCATTCCAGAATAGATCAAGAAGTCTTCATCCAGTCATCTTTCTGTTGGATGAAGAAATAAATATTCTCTAAATCAAATTTTGTAAGATCTTTTATAGATCTGAGGTAGGATTTTTATAATCTGAGTTGTAAGCCTATATCTATAAAGGCTGAGGTAGGACTGTTAGCCTGAGGTAGGAGATTGATTTCTCTGAGCTGTAGGCCTGATGGAAGAGGCTGAGGTAGGGCTTGATTGCCTGAGTGGTAGGAGTGTGGACTTACTCTGAGGTAGGATTCTTTGATAGAATCTGAGTTGTAGGACTTTCAGAAGTTTGAGCTGTAGGAACCATTCTGAGTTCTGAGTTGTAAGATCTGAAGATCTGAGAAGAAAGAAGGGAGTTAGGCCGAATCTAGTATACTGCGAGATAGGTGAAGGAGCAAAGTGGATGTACCCATCTCTTGGGGAACCACTATAAATCTGTGTGTATGCTGTGTTGGTTGTGTTTGTTTTGATCTATGCTGTGATAATTATTGCATAGGTTGTCTAACTGTGATATATTTTATCTGCCAAAATAAAAAAAAAGAATTGAACCTATTCACCCCCTCTAGGTGTTTAGGATATCTTGAAACCAATTCTTTCACCTTATCCAGGAAATTCACAGTAGAGGATAGTCATAATCTACCAAGTAATATTTTTCTCTATAACATCTGTTCGTAGAGGATAATCACAATAGAGGATAACCAGCCATAATCACAGTAGAGGATAATGCAAAAAATCTATGTTTGTAGATTATGGTTATCCTCTATAATATTTGTTGAGTTTTTAAATGTTGGTGGTCAGAAGTCGGAGACAGGTCAGAGATATTTTAAAATATCGGATTTTCATGTCGGAGACAGGTCAGAGATATTTTAAAATATCAGATTTTCATGTCGGAGACAGGTCAGAGATATTTTAAAATATCGGATTTTCATATCTTATGGATAATTTTTTTTATGTATGCTATCTATAATTATCTATGAAAAAAAATATAATATAACAAATAGATAAAAAATGAACGATTTGTATTACAAAATAAAATCAAGTAGTTAAAATAAAATATTATTAACAAATAAAAAATGATATATTTTAAAGTATATTTAATAATATTCAATAATTTTATTTTGATAAAAATAAGTTTATTGCAAATAAAAAACATTTAAAAGTTAAAATCTTTGATTGATTATAAGCCTTTTCAAACCTATAAATTTATATAAAAAACATGCAAATGATCAACTAATATATTAAATTTATTTATATTTTTTGTAATATGAAATTAAAAATTATAAATTAATTATACAAAATTGGTTGTAAGAATAAAGACTTGAGTGTTGTTGTTGGTGGTTGTAAGAATAAAACTTTTAAAAATTGAAACAATAAGTCACTTTGATTTAATCATATATAATAAAATATACATATGCGATTTAAACATATGTTCCTAGTCTGCTAATATAACATAAAATAAAATAACATAATATATATTTAAAAGTCATGTCGGTCGATATATTGGAAACAAAACGAACATGTCAGCCTATATTTTACAGAATGCCAATCTTTTTTTTTATAAAAAAACATATTGTTTTACCCTTAAAATGACATGTCAGGAGACATGTCAGTAGACATGTTAGATATGTTAGAGGACATTTAAAATAATGGCGAGGAGATGTGCCACTCTATTAAACAATGCTCTACATGCCAATCCTTCAAACACACTGCATAAAATACTGGATTCTATTCACCTCTTCCTATCTCGAGCAAACCTTGGGAATATGTCACCATGAACTTTGTTTTATGACTTCCTATAACTGCTAGTAAGGTCAATTATGTTTTTGTCGTTGTCGATAGATTTAGTAAGAAGTCGCCTTTTTTTCAATGCAGGAAAACATCTGATGCATCACATATAGTTGATTTATATTTTAGGGAAGCTATTTGACTGCATGACATACCTATGACATTAACATCTTATCACACCACTATGTTTATGAGTCATTTTGGAAAACATTGAGCAAAATTAGGAACCAAACTACAGTTTATCAGTTCATATCATCCTCAGACCGATAGACAAACAAAAGTAATCAATAAGAGTCTAGGTATCTTAGACATCTTGCGGAAGAAAGACCAACACTGTAAGATTTGATACTTCCACAAGCCAAGTTTGCCTACAATATTTTTGTGAATCATTCCACTGACAAACTCCCTTTGAGATCCTTTACGGTAAGCATATTCCCCACCTACTATGTTTACCCGGAATCCCGTAACCAGATTTTCTCCAAGGGCAGTTGGGGCGGGCAGAGTCATGTTGACCGCGCTAGCCGCCAAGTTGCCAAGTGTTAAAGATCCAAGGAGAGCCAATCCAGACTCAAGGCTGACCGCCTAATCGTACATTTAGATTGCTTTCTCTTTATTTGCACACCGTGTATCCCGTCACCTCTGCCCGGTTCTCCTGTACCCCCGATAGTCGTTTATTTTAAGCTATGCCCATTTGGGAATACCCCGAGCCTATAAATAGGGGTGAACAATACCTCTTAGACAGACTGATTCGAATCCTCAAGCTAGCCTCCTGTGGCTACAGTCTCGAATCTTGTGCCTCAGCGGTCTCGGATCTTGTGCCTCAGCAGTCTCCTGTTCGCTCAGAGCTCTACTTTCCCTTCTTACTGTAACCATTTTTCCCAATCAAAAAATAGCTCGCCGCAAGGACTATTCGTCTCGGCAGGTTAGTTTGGTCTTGCCGCTCTGACAGCCCTCTCACTCTCTGTGCTCGTCTGGCCCTCAGTAACCGATAGCTCTCAGTTTTCTCAGTCCCCTAGCCACCCAAACGTACCATTGTGGAGGTGCATTTCCCGCACCAACATACTAGACATGACTCCTTTACCTTTTAAGGGTCGGATTAGTGCAGAGGCTGGTGAGCTTAGCGCCCAAATCCTAAGGGTCAAAGGGAAGTACTTGAGAGACTCTGCATCTCAAACACACAATATAAACTGTTGCCAATGAGCATAGGAGAGCATAGTTTTTTCTCGAGGGAGATATGATGATGGCATGCTTCTAATGACAGAGATTCCCAGTTGGTGCTTACGACAAATTGAGTAGGAAGAAGTATGACCCATTTCGTATACTTCGCAGATTGGGACTAACACTCATTAGATATTCTAGCTACTGCAGCCACTTCCTTCGTGTTCAACATCGTTGATTTGACAACCTACACATGAGTAAGACATATGAGGTGGGCTTAAAGACACTACCATTTACACCTGTAGATAAACTAGAGATTGACGAGATCGATGGTGCCGTAGATATCCGTACCACTCAAACTTAACATGGGGTACATCGATGATTCTTAATACGTTGGAGAGGACGACCACTGATAGATTCTTCTTGAATCGAGGCCGAGGCGCTATTGTGACGTCGTCCTGATATATTACATCATATCACCGAGGCTTTCTCGTCAGGGGATGAGATTCTCTCACCCAGGGAATTGATGCAAACAGGCGCTTACAGCGCCGAAGTTTACTTTTATGCATGCACTTCATTTTTTTAGTCGTGTCGAATATTTTTCTTTTATGTCGCGCATTTGTTTCACTCTTTTATTTTTTTTTTGTATTTTTTGAAGAAGTTCTAATAGTTTATATCCTATGATGTAATTAACTAGGTTGTACATTTAGTTGCTCTAGGTTAGTCGGATGCATAATCCTTTGATTTGGTCAGGTCAAACCTTGTTTCTTCTTTTACTCTCATCTTGAGCCTTAATCCTAATTTTGAGATACCTCTATTTTATTCTCATTTAAAGTCTTGCTTTGTTTTAAAACAAAAAGTCGATTAAAAAAAGGGAAAGTTAAAAAAACCTATAAAAACATATTCAAGAAATAAAAAAAAGTAACAACAAAGAAAATGAAAAGAAACTCGATACCCCTTAGGGTCCGACAGTAGGGGAAGGGAGAAAATCAGTAAGAGAGAAAACTCCAAGGATGATTTCCTTGGCCAGCGGGCTCCAAACTTTATTTAAGGCTCCGTTTGGTTGGGCTGTTGCTGATGAAAAACAACTGATAAAAAATGGAGTTTGAGAAAATTGTTGTTTTTGAAAAACAGGATTTTGTTAAAAAAGCTTTTTGAGTGAAATGTAGTTTGGAGAGCTGTTGGCGATCAAGTTTTGAAAAAGTTGTTTGGGAAAAAATAGAGTGTATGGTGATTTTATTTTCTTTATAATATGATTACTAACAAAATAAATCAATAAGACATGTTTTTTTTCATAATACGATAACAAACACAAAGATAATGTTTATGTCCTGAAAAAACATGTTTTTGCTTAGCCAGTTACCCTCGTGATCTCGGTCTATGTTCTAGATTCATACAACTGATGCGCTATAATCTCACGTTGCACAATCATCTTGTCTACACCAACTGTAATATCAGAGCATGTTTCTCGCCACCCTTGTGAGCGTACTCCATCTCGACCACCCTGCTCGCATTCATTGAAATCAATATTCACACGTAAAGGGTGCCCACGAATGAAAAAATGTAAAGTCATCGTGACCATCACAATATCTATCTGTTTGTCAAATCGATAGCTTGACATGCCCCGTAGTAAACCCACTTCTTCTTCCAAATATCAAACGATCGTTCTATCACACTTCTAAGCGATGAGTGCGGATGATTGGACATCTCTTGACATCCTTCTACTGGAGGACCACCACGAGCAAAATCCGTCAGATGATACCGTGTATCTTGATACGATTTCAAATATCCTCGTTGTAGAGGATAGCCATAATCAACCAAGTAATATTTTCCTGGAGAATATAAAAATATGTATAATAATGAAAAATTTGAGACGCAACAAATAGTCGAACAATTTTTTTATTAGTTACCTCGAGATGGATGGGGGAACTATAACAAGAATCACTTATGACATAATTAAAAATACGGCTATCATGCGCAGTTCTCTCCCAATCGATCATAACGAAAGTGAAACACATGTTGAAATTACAAACAACCATGACATTTTGTGTTGTTTTGCCATGTCTCCCAATTTAGGGTACTTAATTTACAACTGGTATGCATGCATCAACATGAATTCCATCTATTGCCTGCCACAATTTTTTTAAAAAGGCATGTAATGCGTATCATACAGAATATTTTGCAGAGTGCTTCAAAAAGATCTATCTGATGGTTGAATCACTTTCTTCACTAACTATAACAAAGCGCGAACACCTTGAGCAAAAAACCTGCTTGCTGTCTCTGTTGAGTGTTGAAAGCGCTCACATGTTTTCTCATTATATTATCTTTTTTGATGCATTCCACTCTAAAATGATCTCGCCACATTTCAACTCCGTCCATAATTTTTCACTCCTTCAAATGATCTTATTTATTATTCATTTAGATTTTATCATAATTTTTTCCAGCCTGTTGTTCAATTTTTTTTCATAATATGACTCCACCCTTTATTAAAATGTGTGCTTGGTCGATTTCCAAGCTCTATCTCTTTAATGCAAATATCGCAGAAGAACATGGCATCTAAAACATCCCACATAGCGGATACTTTTGTTTTGCCCTTCTTTAAAAAACAAAACAATTTTGTAATAAAAAACATATATCATTATACATATTCATAGACACACATTCATACACACATACACCTACACATAAAATTACACACATACATGATACAATGGAGGGCGAACTCTTCCATAAAGATAAGATCTATGGAGACCTTTTGCACCTGATGAGTGTGGTGAATATCAAAATACTGTTAAATTTTCTCAAAGTGGTCAGCAGGATAGCCTAAAGCCAAATTAATATTCTCAGAACTATCCAGTTAACACCTTAATCATGCGGAAGCCCAAAGAGCAAGCTTAACACCAACCACAAATGGAAGAACAAGCAGGTCTTATATTCATTCACAGTTCTTTACAAGACAAGGTATACATAGCGAGATATGATTTCGCTAGTACACGAGCTACAAACAGAAAACACAAAACAAGTGGGGAGGACAGCACTGGAGACTGCCAAGATAGCCCAGTCCGCCAAGGTCTCCGAAGCCGCCCGAGCTGAAGCAGCTACAAGACGAATAGCACACGGAGTCCACCGAGACCGCGAGGTCATGCAGACACACCGTTATTCGCTGCCTGCTGATGAACTGAAAAAAAGACCGCCTACCCGCATGAGACCGGCGGACAGGTTATTGAAACTTGGAAAAGCTGAAGCAGAGAACCACTGACAAGCCACAGAAGAGACTAGCTGAGACCGCACACTTCAATGCCAAACTCCTGGCTCCTTGAAGCTAGCCGCGCGACCTGCACACACCAAACCGTCAGCTCTACTCAACCGCAGACCGCAACACTTGACCAAGCCCAACTTACTATTCACTCAGTTACTATAGATGTGCCAGGGGTGTTCTATTTATAGGCGAGGTAAGGAGTGTGGTCACCACCCTAGTGAATAAAATCACCACAACAGCCCGTGTACTAGCAAAACACCCATACGCTGAGTCCGCAAGGACTTAGCCGGATTCCAAGAAAACTGCCAGGAGCAAGACACAGATGTTCACCACTAGGAGGACTAGGTACAGTCCGCAAACACCATCACACGGACATCCACAACCCCTTCAGCGACAGTCCGCACAGCACAAGAGCAAAGCCTCCATCCGCCACAAGTCCACGACCAAAAGGCAGTCCGCCCGATCAACAACGGACTTGGCGGATACAGCGGACACACTAAACTTGTCACAGAATGTGACCAAGTTCAGTAAATCACCAAAGGGCCTAGCGCGAGCTCGGCGGACAAGGTTCAGTCCGCCAACACCCAAAACAGATCGTCAACACTACACCAGAGCTCGACAAAGGCCACAACTGAAATCTAAGGCCAGTCCGCAACAACGGACACCACAGACTCGCAAGTCCGCAAAGCCTCCCGCGGATAGAACACCCAATCCGCCGGCTATCACAAGCTTGCACAACCACGGCCGCTGAACAAACTAAGCACTGTCTACAGCCCACAAAATTTAGTCCGCTCAGTCCGCTTCGCCAGAAGCCCGACATCTTTGGCCATAGGCCAACCAGGTCGCACAACAGACCGATCAAGCCGCACACCAGGCCGCATAGGCCGCTCCTCAAGAATAGCTAAGCCAAGGTACCTAGGCCGCAACCAGCAGTCTGCCCAGGTCGTGGACTCAGACCGCTCAGGCCGCACAGTCCGCCCGGCCTGCCCATCACCCACTTCCACTTCACAAATTTCAACACTCCCCTTGAAGTGAGAAGTGGTGATCAAGCCCTGCAAGCTTCGTAACTGCTGAAATGGCCCCTTCGACAGCGGCTTCGTGAAGATGTCAGCAAGATTATCTTCACTCCGAACATGCCCGACCAAAAAAGATCCCTCCAACACCTTCTCCCTTATGAAGTGGTGCTCGATCTCAATATGCTTGGTCCTTGCGTGACACACTGGATTGTTTACCAGTTTTATAGCACTCTCATTGTCACCCCGGAGCAAAGTAGGCCCTTGCACTTCTTCATGAACATCCTCTATAAGCCTCCTTAACTAGATGCCTTCTCGAGCAGCCAAGGCCGAAGCCTTATACTCAGCTTTTATAGTAGACACGGACACATAGTCCTGCTTCTTGCTACACCACGAAACCCAAGCTGATCCACAAGTGAACACATAACCCGAAGTTGATCTCCGATCATCCGAGTCACCACCATAATCAGCATCCATGTACCCGAGCAAAGCAAAGTCCGCATCCATACTATAGAGGAGTCCCATATCAGAAGTTGTCTTGATATACTTCAAGATGTTCTTTGCCTCCACCAGATGAGACTTCCTTGGTTCAGCCATAAACCGACTTACTCGGCCAACAACATAAGTAATGTTTGGCCTTGTAATCATCAGGTAGATCAAGCTCCCTACAAGAGCCCTGAACACCAAGGGATCAGGAAGAAGCCTTCCTTCATCTCGTCGAAGCTTCAGCCCATGTTCCAGTGGAGTAGAGCAATTCTTCCCTTCGCCCATGCCAAATCGACTTTCAATACGATCTGCATATCCCTTCTAGAAAATGAGAATACCGCACTCCTTACTCTCCACTTCAAGACCAAGAAAGTGATGAAGCTCTCCTAAGTCTTTCATCTCAAAGCATATAACCAGCTCAGCCCTGATCCTAGATACTTCCTCCTCCGAATTCCCTGTGACGATCATATCATCCACATACAGCAGGACCAAGACTTGAAGCTCCCCCTTCTTCTTGACGAACAAGCTAGAATCCGAGTTGGAAGCAAGATAACCGCAGAATTGAAGATACTCTGCTATCTTTCCATACCAAGCTCTATGAGCTTGCTTCAACCCGTAGAGAGCCTTCCTGAGCTTGCAGACCCAGTCCGGATGAACTTCAGAAACAAACCCAAGTGGCTGATCCATGAAGATGTCCTTGTCAATCTCTCCATAAAGAAAAGCGTTCTTCACATCAAGCTGCCACATCCTCCATCCCTTGCAAGCAGCCAAGGCGATCACCACTCTAACCGAAGTCATCTTTGCAACCAGACTAAATGTCTCCTCATATTCTTCTCCATACTGCTGTGAGAATCCCCGAGCGACCATGCGAGCTTTGTATATATTAATGCTCCCATCAGCCTTTTTCTTCAACTTGTAGACCCACTTGCAAGTCACTGGAGTACTGCCATCAACCTTGGGCACAAGATCCCAGGTTTCATTATTCTTGAGAGCAGGAATATCTTCCTTCATGGCATCATCCCACTACTTGACTCCAGTGGCCTCATTGAAGTTTACAGGCTCTCGCTCATTAAGAGGACCTGCAAAGAAGTAGGAGACAAAGCTCACTACATTCCCATCACAGTACCGAGCAGGTGGCTTCACGACCCTCTTCGATCTCCGAAGAGGTTGCTCCTTGCTCACTACCTATATTGCTTCTTCAGGATTAACACCACCTTCAGGCAAGCTTTGAGCAATGCTCCCCCTGCTTCCTAAGCCAGAAGCCTCAGCACCAGAACTTGAAGCAATAGGAGCTGCTGGTAAAACATCAAGCTCCTCTTCCAGACCTTCAACAGCCACCTTCTGCTTTACATCAACCTTGCTCTCTGAAAGCTCAACCGAGCCTCCTCCAAACGACGTCAGTTCATCAAAGACAACATCTCTTGACACAACAAACTTCTTCGTCGCAGGATCCATGCATTTCCATCTCTTCTTCCGCTCATCATAGCCAACAAAGACAAGCTTCCTTGCCTTTGCATCCAACTTGGTCCTTGAAGCATCCGGGACATGCACATAGCAAGTTGATCCGAACACCTGAAGGTGCTCCACACTGGGCTTCTCCTTCAGCAACATCTCAAAAGGAGTCTTCATGTTGATCGGGCTGAGCGCCATCCAATTGATGACATAAGAAACACAAGACATCCCCTCCGCCCAGAAGGACCTATGAATGTCTTTTGCATGAAGCCAACATTTGCAAGTCTCCATCAGATGACGGATCTTTAGCTCCGCTACTCCATTTTATTGTGGAGTGTGAGCACAAGTAAGCTCTCTGTGGATCCCGTGCTTCCTACAGAAGTTAGAAAATTCGGAGGAGACAAACTCACCACCGTTGTCTATTCTAAGTTTCTTGATCCGCAAGCCAAGCCGGCCCTCCACCAACTCCTTGAACTCCACAAACAATCAGAAGGCTTCAAACTTCTCCTTCAAGAAATAAACCCAAGTGTATCTTGAGTAGTCATCAATCAGCACAAGCATGTATCTGCTTCCACCAAGGCTAGCAGTGGCGGTTGGTCCCATCAAGTCTCCATGGATGCACTCCAATGGTCTCTTGCTCCTCGTTTGTGATTTATTAAACAGAAAGCGATGAGCCTTGCCGTACTGATATCCCACACAAACGTGACCGTCGCCTAATGAAGATAGCTTAAGCAAGCCTCTTACAAGGCTTCTGTTAGCCATAGCCTTTAGCTTATCCATTCCTACATGCCCCAGCCTTGCATGCCATATAACAGCGCTATCGTTTGCTCTCATCCGATCAACATAAGAGTTAGTTGCAAGAACAAACAAGTTCTTCACTCTCCTCCGAACATGAGCAACATCAGCCTTAACCGCTGATATGTTGCGAAGGAACTTCACTTCTATTGGCCCAAACAGAACGTAATAACCCGCATCGACCGCATTGGTCATAGAGAAGAGGTTCTTCTTCATGCCCGGTACGTGATACACACTCCTTAACTTGAGTGGCCCCTTATCACTACCCAATGACACAACCCCGTCTTTCTCTACTGCATAAACAGTATTATCAGCAGTTATAATAGCTTCATTACCTGAGTAGGCTTGCAGAGCAGAGAACTTCGACTTGTCTCCGGTGAGGTGATGACCACACCCGGAGTCCACGATCCAATTGTCGTTGAAGTCGATAGCGGATAAGGCACAGACACAAGTGCCCTTCATGAAGGCTCCACTCCATCCAGCTTCCTCGCTCTTAGAGCAAGCTTTCTCCTTGCCTGCAGCATGCCTAGGCTACAGTTTGACCTTGCAGTCACGCTTGAAGTGTCCCCGCTGATGACACCTGTAGCACTTCAAGTTCTTCTTCCAATCCTTCTTAGGAGCAGCGCTCCTCTCTGACTGATAAGAAGTTGAAGGCTCATTTTCAGCAGCAGTCTTCTTCTTCTTCCCTTCCCATCCCTTCTTCTTCTTACCTGAGAAGAGAGCTTCACTGCCTTCCTCAGTGACAGTGACTCCAGCCATCTGCCTTGCCAAACTTTCCTGCGAAGCAAGCAGGTTCTCAATCTCCAGCAGAGATGACTGAGTAGCCCAGCCTTGAACAGATGTCACAAAGGCAACATACTCCTTCCGCAAGCTGCGAATTATGTGCCTTTTCATCTTAGCCTCAGAGATAGGCTCATCTGGATCAAGCGCTGACATCTCCGCACACAAGCTCTTCATCTTCAGAAAGAACTTTGAGATGGTCAGGTCTCCTTGAGTTGTCCTCGCCAACTCATTCTCCAGAAACTGAAGTCTAGCCACATTCTTCCTATTGAACAACTCATCAATGGTTGTCCAAATATCAGCAGCAGACTCACATCCAATGATGTGATCAAACAGTTCTGGTGACACGGCCCTCTTGAGAACAAACTCTGCCTTTGCATTTGTTTTTCTCCAGAGCCTCACCTGCTCAGCAGTACCAAACGCAGCAGTCACTTCCTGTTTGTCGTCACCACCGACGACGTCCCATAGCTCCTCGCCCAGAAGGTAACTCTTCATGCACGACTTCCACTTCTTAAAGTTAGTCGGCGTTAAGAGTTCAATATCTAGACCTCTTGCATAGCTAACTTCCATTGCAACAACCGTCAGTTAAGCTTCCAGAAGCACAGAGCAACAACAGAGTAACACCAACTGTTGATCACCGCTCAAGCAACTGAACATGGCTCTGATACCATGTTAAATTTTCTCAAAGTGGTCAGCAGGATAGCCTAAAGCCAAATTAATATTCTTAGAACTATCCAGTTAACACCTTGATCATGCGGAAGCCCAAAGAGCAAGCTTAACACCAACCACAAATGAAAGAACAAGCATGTCTTATATTCATTCACACTTCTTTATAAGGCAAGGTATACATAGCGAGACATGATTTCGCTAGTACACGAGCTACAAACAGAAAGCACAAAACAAGTCGGGCGGACAGCAATGGAGACCGCCAAGACCGCCCAGTCCGCCAAGGTCGCCGAAGCCGCCCGAGCTGAAGCTGCTACAAGCTGAATAGCACACGGAGTCCGCCGAGACCGAGAGGTCGCGCGGACACACTATTATTCGCTGCCTACTGATGAACTGAAGAATAGACCGCCTACCCGCCTGAGACCGGCGGACAGGTTATTGAAACTTGGAAAAGCTAAAGCAGAGAACCACTGACAAGCCGCAGAAGCGACCAGCTGAGACCGCACACGTCAATGCCAAACTCCTGGCTCCTTGAAGCTAGTAGCGAGACCTGCACACAACAAACCGTCAGCTCTACTCAACCCACACAGACAGAAAACCGCAGACCGCAACACTTGACCAAGCCCAACTTACTGTTCACTCAGTCACTGTAGACGTGTCGGGGGGGGGGGGGGGGGGGGTTCTATTTATAGGCGAGGTGAGAAGTGTGGTCACCACCCTAGTGAATAAAATCACCACCCCAGCCCGCGCACTAGCAAAACACCCGTTCGCTGAGTCTGCAAGGACTTAGCCGGATTCCAAAAAAACCGCCAGGAGCAAGACACAGATGTTCACCATTAGGCGGACTAGGTACAGTCTGCACACTCCGCAAACACCATCACACGGACATCCACAACCCCTTCAGCGATAGTCTGCACAGAATAAGAGCAAAGCCTCCATCCACAACAAGTCCACGACCAAAAGGCAGTCCGCCCGGTCAACAACGGACTTGGCGGATACAGCGGACACACTGAACTTGTCACAGAATGTGACCAAGTCTAGTAAATCACCAAAGGGCCTCGCGCGAGCTCGGCGGACAAGGCTCAATCCGCCAACACCCAAAGCATATCACTAACACTACACCAGAGCTCGGCAAAGGTCACAGTCGAATTCTAAGGCCAGTCCGCAACAGCGGACACCGCGGACTCGTAAGTCCGCAAGGCCTCCCACGGATAGAACACCCAATCCGCCGGTTATCACAAGCTTGCACAATCATGGCCGCTAAACAAACTAAGCACTGCCTACAACCCGTAAACTTCATTCCGCTCAGTCCGCTTCGCTAGAAGCCCAACATCCTTGGCCATAGGACAACCAGGCCGCACAAAAACTGATCAAGCCGCACAACAGGCTTCACAGGCCGCTCCTCAAGAACAGCCAAGCCAAGGTACCCAGGCCGCAACCAGCAGTCCGCCCAGGCCGCGGACTCAGACCGCTCAGGCCGCACAGTCCGCCCAGCCTGCCCATCACCCACTTCCACTTCACAAATTTCAACAAATACTGCTCACTGCGACATTCCAACCCAGGGGGTCAGTCCCGTTGAATGTGGGAATGTCTAGATAGGGGACATGTTGAGGAGGCAATCCCGCCAAATCGGTTTCTTCAGGGGACAATGTGCTAGGGATCCCACGGTAAAAACAGTATTTGGCCCGAAGTGTTGGCCGGATTGCAGGTTGTGGAGCAGGGTCATAGTTGAAGTGAACTACTCGATTTAGACCTTGAGGTGAGAGTTGATGCTGGTGAGGGCATATTTGTGGGCCTTGACATGGGATTCCATTGAGTGACGGGCCTTCGACATAAGAAGAGGACACAGGCGGCTATAGACAAGAAGAGTGCGAATGAGGTGCTACCAGTACGATAAACATCCGATGGAAGTCGGAGATGAATAGGGAGAAGGCACAAGAAGGACGCAATAGTGGGAGAAGCTAACTTCTGGAAGAGCATGATGTTATGTGGCGTGACAGCGCCGGTTATCTTCATATTTCTGTTGTGTTATTTTACATTTCTATGCCCATTTATCGTAAGGACAAATGAGGGGCTTGTTTGGTGAACTTAAATAGCGGCCGGTTGAGCCTTGATGGCAAAATAAAATTAGAACTTAAAAATACCGTTCTCTCTCTCTTATTCCCCTCTTCCTCTCTCTCTCTAACTACACGGGAGAAACTAGTGAGTACGTCCTAGCTGCAACCCGTGCGAGTATCACATCTCCCCCTTCTGCCGCACCTTATCCGCTGTCATTGCTCCTCTGCCGGTCAAGAGATCTAAGGGGAAGGTCCATAACAGTCTGGTATTAGAGCTACCTGCCGACCTCTTCCGCGCTTCCTCCGACCGCCCAAAACCGCAACACAACCGTCCGCTCCGCACACCTGTCGATTCTGTAGCCCACCTCTCCTGCGCATCAGAACGGGCTTCCAGCCCCGTGACATCCCCCCCACCACCACGACACACTAGCCGGCCCGTCGTCCAGCACCGCGGACCTCTCTCCTGGCAATTCGGTGGCCTTTGCCCAGTTTCCCAGCCCGGCAGCGGTGGTTCTGTGCCTCCTCTCTTTCGCCGGCCAACTTCCAATGCCGCCAGCTGTCTTTTCAGCCCTATCCCAAATGGCAGATGCTCCCCCATATCTCGCCGAGCTCATGAAACTCTTCCACACCATGTTCGTGACTCAGAAGCTTAATGGACGCCCTCAATGCACGTTTGGATGCCCTACAAGGGGTGCCTTCTCCTTCGCCGTTGCACATGTCCGATCTTCCTTCGGCAAGCCGCGTGGACTCCATCTCTCCTCCGGGAGCAGAATACCCTGCATACGCTCGGACTATCTGGATGGATTTTCCCATCTACGAGAGCCGCGAAGATCCTCTTCCTTGGCACACCCGTTGTGATATTTTCTTCGCCAACCAGCACACACTAGATGAAGAACGTGTCAGCATTGCCTCCTTCCACTTACTTGCCCCAGCACAATTGTGGTTCACTCAGCTCCTGCGAGAACACCCCAACATTTTGTGGGCAAAATTCAGTATGGCCTGCACCCCGAGGTTTGGTCCTCCTCTACAGGGAAACCCAATCGGTGATCTGGTGAACCTCAAACAGGACGGCTCCATCGACACCTACCTGGAATAATTCCAAATGATACTGTCTAGGTCAACGTCCATCTTACCGGAGCAGCGGGTTCCTCTCTTCACCGTCGACCTTCACGAGCGATTACGTTAGGATGTTGAATTCCTTCTGCCATGTGATCTCAACACAGCTATGAGACTTTACAGGGATTGTGAATGACGAATGCTATTAGATCATCCTCCTTTGGGATGTCGGGACTATCAGGACACATTCTCTAGCCAGCTTGCCTGACAAGGCTCCATTCCGAGACGATACACCGCAACCTACTGTTTGCCGCCATTTGTCCCTCACCGAGATGGTCGAGCGTCGCGAGAATGCTTTGTTGCTATAATTGTGATGAACATTTCACACCAGGACATCGATGCAAGCACTTATTTTGGCTCAAAGTAGATGGTCCTCCCAATGATGATGCGACAGGTGGAGAAGCTACTGCAATACCCTTCGATCTAACTTGAGGACAAGCTGTCTTCGGGCGGGGGTGGCGATGTTATGTGGCGTGACGACGCCATTTATCTTCTTATTTCTGCTGTGTTATTTTACATTTCTGTGCCCATTTGTCGTAAGCCCAAATGGGGGGCATGTTTGGTGAACTTAAATAGCGGTCGGATGGCCCGTGATGGCAAGAAGAAAACTAGAACCTAAAAATCCCCCTCTCTTGTTCCCCTCTTTCTCTCTCTCTCTCCAACCACACGGGAAAAACTCGTGAGTTCGCCCTAGCCGCAACCCGCGTGAGTATCGCGTATCCCCCTTCCGCAGCATCTCCTCCTCCACCGTCATTGCTCCTCCGCCAGTCACGAGATCTAAGGGGAAGGTCCATAACACATGTAGGAATCTGAGTAATCGATAAGGAGTGGAAGCTACTCAAAATTCACAATCAACTTCATTCAACAATGCTAACTAATCACCTTATAAGATGCACCACCATCACCTTCTACCTGATCCAACCCACACACTTTACCGTGACTTGATGAGCTCTTTCGTTTCACATTCAATCTTTTCTCATGTGGCCAGCCTTGACATATCACAAACACACCATTGATTCCTCAGGATTATTCTTCTTATTATTGACATTTTGATTCCTTGTGATGTATAAAGGAAAAAAACATAAATCTAAGATTAGGTGGGATTGCCAATATTGAGAACTAGTGCATCCTCATAATCATATACAACAACATTAACGAATTCATTATTCTGGCTTAAGTTTTGACCTCCTTTGTTTTGCATGTAATCTTTTCTCATCTGGCAAACCTTTCCACATTGCTAACCACGTCCTTGAGATTGATTCCTCTTAGGGCGACAGATTTTATTCCCTGTGCAAGATTTGGCCCACCCTTCCATCAAATTCTCTTCCCCGATTGAACCCTTGTTGGCTATTGTATCCACAATAATCTTGATTTGAATAAGTGTTCCTTGAAATAAGATGAATTGAGTTTGTATTTGATGTTGTTTTCTTGTTATGTGCTTGTAAGACGATATTGCTAAGTATAACCCAATGTCAGGTTGCAGTGGGTCTTGAAACACGAGACTAAACAATGTAATCCTTCATTATGTAGGCCAAGGTGTTGACTCACATGCAATTTCTCTATTGGGGTGTACTTCTATTTCAAGTGCATCAGAATAAACAAGTAAGGACAAGCTGCTAGATTCAGAAGAACAAATTTTCCTAAGTAAAATTTGTCGAGTATAGTAGTGAATACTCGTCGAATTCGTCGAGTGTATCTATCTATACTCGTCGAATTCATCATGTATTCTTACCAGCACTCGTCGAATCCGTCGCATTTACTTAGAGAATAATCTCCGAATTCCTGGAAATCAGTTAAGTAAAAGTCGTCAAGTATCATCGTGTATACACGTCGAATTCGTCGAATGTATCTGTCGATACTCGTCGAATTCGTCGAATATACATGTCGATACACGACGAATTCGTCGAGTCATTTCGACTTCTCTGCATTTATCTAAGTGATATTCGTCGAATATCACTTGGTATGACATCAAATGCGTCGAGTCAGCTAGCTGATACTCGTAAAATTCATCGAGTATACTAGCCGATACTCGTCGAACTCATCGAGTGATTCTGCTGCCAAGCGTTGAGTTAACCATTCGATCGGGCTGGATTTATCTAAGTGTTTTTCGCCGAGTTTCATTGTAGTTCAACGAGTATACCGTTATATATTTGACGATACTCGACGAATTAGATAAGGTTATTTTCAAATTCACGACTCGGGTTGAACAAAACACCATGTGCAATAATTTTCGGAGTTTTCGATTAGGAAAGATTTTTCTAGCCGTTGAAGAAGAATGATCTCTATATATATTTAGGGTGGAATTCATTCAACCCTAATCATGCTCCTAATCAAATTGAGAAACTTCCGAACGTAGAGATCCTGTCGGCACCCGATCCACATTTTGCACATCTTTCGCCCGACGACAAGCTCGCTGCACGATTCGATCTTCCTCCACCAAGTCGACTAGATCGTTATTATTTGAAGATTCCGATTCTCTCAGATC
Organism: Platanthera guangdongensis; assembly: GCA_039583875.1. NCBI lineage: Eukaryota > Viridiplantae > Streptophyta > Magnoliopsida > Asparagales > Orchidaceae > Platanthera > Platanthera guangdongensis. The sequence continues at coordinate 23,629,375 of CM077156.1, forward strand.
TAGTCGATCCATGCATTCAAATCAAGTCTTCAAAGCATTCAGATTTTCCATGTTTTTCAAGACATTCAAGATCAACCTTTCCAAAGAACGAAGGATCGAAGACTTTAGATCTAAATAGGATTATTTGTAATCTTTATTGTGTAAATCCTTTTTACTTTAGTAGGAGGTTTTTCCCTGCGAGTTGTAAATCCGTGTTTGGATCGAGTTGCAGGAGTGTTTGTTCTCCAAATTATAGGAGAGTTTGTTCTCCGGGTGATAGGAGCGTTGTCTTTGAGTTGTAGGAGTTGAGGCTCCGAGGTGCAAGATTGTGATCAATCTGAGTTAAATGTGAAGTAGCCGAATCTAGCTCTTCGTGGTAGATAGGCGAGACAGGACAGTGGACGTACCCAACTTGGGAAACCACTATATATCTCTGTGTTCAATGTGTTTTATTTTTCAGTTATTTTTATTTCGCGAAAAAACTCAGAACTCGCATATTCACCACCTGTAGGTGATTTAGGTTGACTCTAGATACTTTCAATTGGTATCAAAGGGGTGTTGTTCGATATAACACCTTGAACAAGATCTCCTATCTAGTGTCAAGAGATCCCGCTCAGTTTCTATGGACAGAAGTAAGAATATGTCTTCGATGAAGTTACCTGTGTGCACAAAAGAGAACTTTTCTATATGGAAAGAAAGAGTCAGATTTTTCATGAAAGCAGCAGATCCTAAGATATTTCAAATTGTTGAAGAAAAACCTCATATTCCTACACGACCATCTACTCTAAATCTTACGGTTATGATTCCAAAGAAAATGATGTACCTGACAAAGGATGAAATTGTCCTCGTCTCTCTAGATAAAAGGCAAATAATATTATAGTCAGCGTAGTCGATGATTCTATGCTACAAAACTTACTCCACTGCAAATCTGCCAATGAGATGTGAGACTATCTCGTAGTTCTCATGGAAGGAACCAAAGAAGTTAGAGATGATCGTAAATCTTTGCTGAATCGAGAATACGAAGCGTTCAAGTAAGGTACAAATGAAACTATTGCTGATAGGTTTGAGAAATTCTTCAAGATCGTTAACGGGCTCAAAAACTATGGTTGCACCTTCACTAATGGTGAGCTAAATGATAAATTTCTCAGATCCCTGACAAAGGACTGAGACACAAAAGTAGTAGTCATTAGGGAGTTTTGGAATCTGCCAGAGATTGATCCCCAAAATCTATTCGGGAAGCTCCTCTCTTATGAACTGCAAATGAATACACGAAAGAAAGAGGAGCAAAGTAGTAGGACTTCAAGCAGAGATATGTCAGTAGCTCTGAAAGCCGAAGAGACTAGAAAGTCTAAAGCTGTGTCACCAGTAAGGACACGAGCTCCAGATACCCCAGAAGACTCTGAGCCAAGCACGTCAGGCTCTGAGTTGTTTGATGGAGAGTTCTCACTAATCTCCAAACAATTCAAGAGGTTGCTCAGCAAGTGGAGGCAAATGAAAAATTAGTCATCCTCCTCGGACTCCAGAAGATCACATCGGGATAGTGATCAGTCTAAGAAAAGTTACAACCGAGAGGACAGATAGAAATCTAAACCGAACAAACATTCTTCCTCTAACATAGTTTGTTATTGTTGTAACAAGCCAGAACACGTGATTGTGGAGTGTCCTTACAAGAAGAAAGATTGATCCAAGAAAAAAGACAAGAGATCCTTCAAAGGTAAAAATAAGGAAGAGAAGACATTCATCGCAAAGAAGTCCAAGACTCCCAGCGACAGTGACTCAAGTGACTCAAGCTCAGAAAATGGAGAAGCTTACTTCGGGCTCATGGCCAAATCAGATGAGGTGGTGGGTGACTCTCAATTCCATGAGAAGGTAAACTCTCACACAATCCTTTCTGAGTCAGAAAATTTTACTAATGGTCATGAAGACTACTCTTCTGAGGAAGATGAAGTTGACTTGATGGCTCAACATCAAGAACTCTTGAAAGATTTTGACAAATGTCGCAAGATAGTCAAAAAGCAATTAAAAGAGATTGCTTCTCTCAAGGCAATGGAATCAAGTCTGAGCGAGGAAATTGCTGATTTAACTTCTCTCAGAAATGAAGTTCAGTCCTTGCGAGAGGAATTGAAATGCTCTGCTGAACTATTAAGTCAGAAGGAGAAATACTTAGATGAGTTAGAATAAAAGCTCTTGGGGGAAAGGAAGCTGGTTGAAAGCTACTCGAAGCCAAAGACCGTTATTCCCCTCATTGATGAGTTTTTTCCCCTAAGAAGGGTAGTGGTTTTGGCCACGTAGCTGGAAAAGGTAAGGCTGCTAAGAGAGCCAATACCAAAGGCAAAGCGAAGGCACCTCAAGGTCAACCCTCGTTTAAGAAGGTAATCTTCCCCACAAATCAATACAACCTTGAGACGTCCTATGGTCACCTTGCTAGGCCTACTTACGTGGAGTCAAAAAGGCACTACCAAGGATGGACCCGTCCTCGAGAATTTGGTGCTAGTATTTTCAAAGAACCTTACGAAGAAATTACTATAAAAAATTATGGTCCATATATTCATGGACCAAGTGGCAAGAAAGCTCCAAAAGCCAACACTGTTATTCCCAAGGCTAAGGAAACAGTGAAGCCTTGTGTATGCTGCAATTACGAGGCTTCCACTTCCAAGTCAGTTGCCCCGGCTAGACCACCCGTTCAAAAGGTAAAACAGGAGTACAAGAGAAGGTACAACAGGTTTGACTGTTGGTGTTGCAGCAAGATTGGTCACTTCGCCACAGACTGCTGATTTCATTTGGTAAAGCTTGAAACTCCACGAGTTAACAGTGCGAGACGGACCACTCGCAACGTTAATGCTCCAAGTGGTGTTAAACTAACAAGGAACCAATGACCCAAGTTTGTTTGTGTTCCTAAGGTAAAATGATTTATGTTTTCAGGTATGTCCAAAGGCCAACAAAATGTCAATCTGGTATTTGGACAGTGGATGCTCTCGGCATATGACCGAGACAAGAAGCCTATTACTGGAATTTACCCCAGTCGAAGACGGTCCAAAGGTTATCTTTGGAGGTTCAGACATGGGAATCACTAAAGCCTACAATATGATTTCCAATGGTATAGTTTCCTTCACTGAAGTGGCTTATGTTGAAGGATTACAATATAATCTTATAAGCTTAAGTCAATTATGTGATAAATGCTATATCATTGAGTTCTACAAGGACTAGTGTCTGATAAAATCATCTGGCAATTTGGAGACAGTCTTAACCTAGGAAGCAACGGTACAGATATATGTACCGGGTACGATACGTACCCGGTACGACGGTACGACCAAATTTAAAAACCAAGGATACGTGCACGCCATGATACGTTTAATAAATAAAATATTATATATATATATCATAAGTGCAATAAATATTTATCCAAACATTGAAACATCAAACATAAATCATAACTTGAATTACAAGTCCACAACAACATAACATAAAGTTTTCAAACATTAAACTTTCGTAAATATTACAAAATCTAACATCTTATTTGTTTAACCAAAAGAGATAATGTTGGAACCAAAATTTGGCCCGAACGAGAGTTCAGACCCTGGGGTGTAGCCTACACCTACTTCTGCCAAACCCAGACCCCTGACCAGCAACTAGGAACCAAAGAACAGACCCTAGCTATAGCTTGGAGGTCCCTCCACTAACCCAGGAGATCTTAGAGCGCTCCCCCTCCTCAGCCAAATTCTGAGCTAATGATACCTCAGAAAGCGCTACAAGACCCTAAAAAATGAGAAAGCTTGCCTTCTGAGGTATCCTATGGGTCTATTTATAGATTCCAAAAGTCTGGTCTGCCAACAGCGTAGCTCCGCTGTTCTAAATGTCTATATGCAGCCAAACTTGGTTCGCTAATAGCCAAACTCTGATGTTTTGGACATTTATTCACAGACCTAAGGGAATCTAGGTAATTTGCCTCTGGATCCTACTGTGCAGGAGCCCTACTGCTGATCCCTGCAGGCTTCCCACTTATATCGAGCTCGAGCCTTCTCGCCTACCCCAAGCAGGAGACAAAAGACTGAATGGAGTTGAGTGGAGAAGCATCACTCAATGCCAAGAGCTGAAGGGCATTGAGTGGATAAACATCACTCAATGTCATGAACTAAAGGGTGTTGAGTGGAGAAGTATCACTCAATGCCAAGAACTGAAGAGCGTTAAGTGGAGAAGCATCACTCAATGCCAAGAACCGAAGGAAGTTGAGTGGAGAAGCATCACTCAATGCCAAGAGCTGAAGGACATTGAGTGGAGAAGCATCACTCAACGCCAAGAACTGAAGGCCTCCCGCTAAGCCGGGCGCAAGCCTTCCCCGCTACCCCGGGCGGGAGCCAAAAGACTGAAGGGCGTTGAGTGGAGAAGCATCACTCAACGCCAAGAACTGAAGGGCGTTGAGTGGAGAAGCATCACACAATGCCAGGAGCTGAAGGGCGTTGGGTGGAGAACCATCACTCAACGCTAAGAACTGCGGGCATCCCGCTAAAACGTGCGCAAGCCTTCTCGCATGCCCTAGGTGAGAGCCCTTCCACTGATTCTTCTTGCTTAACCCTATTAGCTGAAAGCCAGGGTCCTAGTCCTTTGGGTCTCACTCAGCGAATATGAGGTTGTACAGATAAAATTAAACTTAAGTCTGCTCATCAGTGTTTTTTTTTATTTTTCTTCATTGTTGGAGATCAACTTTATTGTTGGAGATCAACATCTTCAATCTCTGATTAGTCTAGAGACAAGTTAGTCATTTTGTTAATAACTTGCGTCGTATCAACACGTTCAGTACATGTACTTGTAACATAAATGTACCAGAAACATACTCGATACATATACATAACTTAATTGGATGTACCAATGCTTCCTAGGATAGTGCCAACTTGTGTTTACTCTAGAATAGCAGACTCTAATCACAATATGCAAAATGATGTGCTAAGTCCAAATGTGTTTACATAGGTGTATCCGTCGAGTATCGGGTACGTACTGGTACCAGATACATATCAGGTACGAGTACGCTTCCTTCAGGGAAGTATCTGTGCTTCATAGGTCTTAACAGACACTCGGAGTAGAAATATTTTTTTTAAATTTTTTATATTTAGACAATTCTACACTAGTGTACTTTTTGACAAAAGATAGCGCATCTTTCTGTGACCAATGACACAAGATATTAACACATATTAATTTCAAAACTATAAATATGTTATTTTCTCACAACTTAGTGCGTGATACACCAATATTAAGTACCTTAAGGAGAGTTCATGTCACACATGCCAAATGAGTAAGCAGATAAGGGCTACCTTTAAGGGTATCACTAAAAAAGATTCCTCTAGAAGTTTGTATTTACTTCATATGGACTTATTCGGTCCTATGCTAATTCACAGTTTAGGAGGTAAAGTTTATACGCTGGTCATTATTGAACATTACTCTCATTTTACTTGGGTGTTCTTTCTGAAACACAAGTCAGATACCTTTGAGGCCTTTACTAATTTTGTTTGGCAAATTCAGAACGAATTAAACTGCTCCGTGGTCAAAATCAGAAGTGATCATAGAACAGAATTTGAGTCTGGTGCCATGACAAAATTCTGTGGAAGTTAAGGTATCTTTCATGAGTTTTCCTCTCCGCGTACTCCGCAACAAAATGGAGTTGCTGAGAGAAGGAATATAAAAAATCATTGAAGCATGTACAACTATGTTGAATGACGCTTCACTACCAGAATATTTTTAGATAGAAGTAGTCAACACAACTTGGCACGTGCAAAACAGAGCACCAATCAACAAAAGCCATCGTATGACTCCCTACGAATTGTTGAAAAACAGAAAACCGACTGTGTCCTATTTTATGATCTTTGGCAGTAAATGCTTCATACTTAACAATGAAAAATATTATCGCACGAAGTTTAGTAAAAAGTGTTTTGAAGGTATTTTTGTAAGCTATAGTAGCCATGGTAAGACATATACGATTTTTAACAAGAAAACCCTGAGTGTAGAAGAGTCTATAAATTTTGTATTTGATGAGACAAGCATGCTTCATAGCATCTCGTTTAGTGTTGTTGGTGTAGATGCAGGCACCAGATTAAAGGAACTGAGCTTGAAAGAAGCAGTTAAGGAAAATGCTCCATGCTCAGTCAAGGTTGTCGATTCAAGTGTGATGGATGAAGAACCATTAGATAATGAACTACTTCAACCTATAGGAGATGCAACAAATGCGGCAGAACCTGCTGGTGGAAGAGGAAGAAATCTAGTTTTCAAACACCTACGAGATCACTCAGTTGATCAGATCATTGGAGAGCCAGACGATGGAGTTAGAACCAAAAGAGGTACTGCTACCAAAATTCTACATCTTAGCTTTCTATCTTAGGTTGAGGCAAAGAAGTTTGAAGAAGTAAATAAGAATGCCTCTTGGATTATGACAATGCAAGAGGAGATCAACTAGTTTGAAAGGTGTAAGGTCTGGGAATTGGTGCCCAGGCCCAAAGTATAGAACATGATCGGCACCAAATGGATATTCAAAAAACAAGCTAGACGAGAATGGAGTGATTATAAAGAACAAAGCCAAACTTATAGCACAAGGATACAGACAAGAAGAATGGATCAACTTCGATCAGACATTTACTCCAGTGGCTAGACTCGAAGCGATCGGGTTGTTCCTCGCATATGCTGCTCTTAAAGGCTTCAAGGTCTATCAAATGGACGTGAAGTTAACATTCCTCAACGAGGATCTAAAAGAGGAAGTATATGTAGCACAACCTCCAGGTTTTGTCAATTCATCTTTCCATGAGTATGTTTATTTTCTTAATAAAGCTCTTTATGGCCTAAAACAAGCTCCCCGAGCTTGGTATGAGACGCTGTCTAGCTTTCTTCTTGAGAACAAGTTCACAAGAGGAAAAATAGATAAGACATTATTTATTAAAGAAGTAAAAAATCTAGATTTTGCTAGTGCAAATGTATGTCGATGACATTATCTTTGTCTCTTCGGAAGACTACCTTTGCAAGAAGTTTTCTAAACTTATGCAAGGGAAGTTTGAAATGAGCAGTATGAGAGAGCTAAAGTATTTCTTAGGACTTCATGTGAAACAATCCGGTGATAAAAATTTTATCTCTCAGACAAAATTCACCAAGGATTTACTTAAGAAATTCGGAATGGAGAATACAACCTCGATGAGAACTCCAATGGATTCAACTATGTCTCTGGGCATGGATGAGAAAGGGAAATCTTTTGATGAAACCAAGTACAGAAGCATAATTGATTCCTTGCTCTACCTTACTGCCAGTAGACCGGACATAATGTTTTTAACATGTATATGCGCTAGATTTCAGGTGAACTATAAGGAGTCTCATTAAGTCGCTACAAAGAGGATTTTGAGATACCTCAAGGGTACACTAAATCTTGGCTTATGGTACACAAAAAGTAATGATGTCGAGTTAATTGGATTTTCAGATACAGATTTTGCAGGTAGCAAAGATGATAGGAAAATCACTTCCGGGACTTATCAATTCCTCGGAAGAAGGCTTATCTCATGGAGCAGCAAGAAGCAAAATTGTGTGGCAACTTACACTGCTGAGTCAGAGTACATCTCTGCTGGTAGTTGTTGCACATAACTTTTTTGGATCAGGAATCAGCTTGTGGATTACAAGTTGAAGTTCAAAGAGATTCCGATGTTTTGCGACTCCTATAGTGCGATAGCAATTGCAAATAATATAGTCTCTCACAACCAGACAAAGCACATCAAAATCAGATCACTTCATCCGGGTGCATGTGGAGAACAAGGACATAACTCTCAGGTATGTACCTACGGATAAGCAGGTCGTAGATATATTCATGAAGCCACTAGACGAGGCCAAGTTCTCATTTTTCGAAACGGAACCGAGCATGCTAAACAAAGACTTTTGAAGATGGCTAAGGAGACATGAATTCTCTCGGGAAGTACATCACTAAGCGTACATCACTAAGCAAAGAAAATTTTCCAAGGAAAATTCATCGGATATCACTCATCGGAACTCAACGATTCGTCGAAATACAACCAGTTTCCACGACGAAGCTCGACGAATTCGGCTCAGCTTCCAGTGAATCTCGACGAAATGGACATAGGTCAAATTTTCTTATATTGGATCCGAAAAGCCGCCCGTTTTCAGGTACGCGTCGTTTCCCCCTCTTAAAACTTTAAATATATATATATATATATATATATATATATATATATATATATATATATATATATATATATATATATATATTTTAATAGTTCTCGGGGTAAACCGTCCATATTCCGTCGAAAGAAAAGTCCGGATTCCGCCGATTTCTTTATCCCGACAATTCAAATCCTACGACAGAACCTCATCTTCCTCGTCATTCAATTTCGCAAAGCCATTCCCGCAAGCTCTGAAAGAAACAAGATACAGTCCAGTGCTTCCAGTCATTCCAGAAATCTCTAGGTCGCTGTTTGATTTCAGTCTCGACCACAACAGTTTGTCCGGAGCTGGCTGTCCCTCTTCTCAACTCTCTGCTCTCAATGGCTCCTCGCAGTACTAGTGGATTGCTCGGTGGTGGAGAACTGGTTCGAACTGGGTTTGCTTCAGCATCAGATGAATTCAGAAATGTAATACTCATGTTGGAATCTGCCGGCCTATCTTTCATCCTTGAACATCCGTACAAAGTGTTGATAAAGATGTTCTTGAATTCTTCTCTAATGCAAAGCTTCGCCATGAAGATATAGTGATCAAGAGCAAAGTTCGTCAGATCAGAGTCAAGGTGAAGGGTTCCCTCCTAACACGGCTCTTGCAGCTTCCAGCGTGTGAAGCGGCCAATTACCTCGAAGAGGATGACTTCACCAGAGCTATGTTATTATATGGTTTGCCCATAGGTACAAAGGCAATTAAGCGCAAAGGAATGAATGAGGAAGGCAAGCTTTTATCAGACATCATTGGAAAGGTCTTCTATGTAAGACTGGATCCCATGATTACCTCTCCTCCGAAATGTTCAAGATTCTTGTGGCCATCATATGCTGGAAGAAAATTGATTGGGGTGCTGTGCTGTTTGCTAGGATCAAAGATAGTCTCCGCGCTCCTAATTTTGGAAGGATTCTAAGTTTGTATCTAAATCAGCTGGACAGAGACACTTTCGATAAGACAAAAGGTGTACCTATCCACCACTTGAAGAAAATAGACTCGTCAATCTTCTCAAGGTGGGATAGGAGGATCCAGAGGCCAGGTGGAGCCACAGTGTTGCCTAAAGAGGAGGAGGTAGTTCCTGATGAAAGGATTTCTTCTCCTACCCCCAGTGAGATTCCAGAGAGACTGAGTGCAGGAATTGAGGGGGAGCCTACTGCGGCACAAATGGCCACTGAGATAGTGCCCTTGAGTGTTCCTACTACTGCAGAGACCGATGTTCCAGTTAGTCCTGAGCCAGAGATACCAGTCCTAACTGCAGAGGTTTCAGTTCCAGTTCCAATTGCTGCAGTTACAGCTGAAGATATAGATGATCTACTTTCTGAGGTTGTTGATATAGGTCGTGCTGTTGCTGTTGAGTTAGTGCCTGTTGAGGCCGAGTATGAGATAGTAGCTAAAGATGTTCCGGTTGCTACTGATCTGGAGGTTGACCCTGCTGCTGATAATGATTATGAGGTTGATGTTGATGATACTACTGCTGATAATACTAATGATTCTTTTGAGATTGCTCCCTTGCAGAACTTGATCGTACCTCTCCCAGATATTAATCCTATAGTGTCTGAGGGGGAGCCGACTCAGTCCTTGATCTCAGTTGCTACTCAGGTGGACAGGTTTATCCACAACCTAGAGAAAAGAATTGCTAAGATGTTTGGTGCCCCTCCAGTTGTAGAAGAGGAAGTTATCACGATTTCTGATGAGCAAGAAGATGCAGATGAGCATACTCCTGTCCTAACTGCTCAAGACCCAGGTCTGATTTCTCGTGCTCACTTATCTCCGATGGAAGAGTCATCCAGTGACTCTGATATCCAGGCTACTATTAATTCCCTCTCCTCCAAAACCCCAGTCTACAGATGTTCCAAGCTCGAGTTCAGAAAATTCTTTACTTAAGTCAATTGAAGCAATGATGGCCAAGAAACAAGCCCACTTTTATCTCTCTCTAAAGAAAGTACTAAATAAAGTGAAAGAGACCGAAAAAGATATGAATAACAGCCTTGCAAAGATCAAGGTTAGATTTGATAAACTGGATGATAGGTTGGACTCATGGTTTTTCCAAGGTGGTCAAGCCATTGTTCACACGATGGCTGGGCTGAAGAGCAACTTGGATGTACTCAAGACTGTGGATGCAAATTCCAAGACATTCATCCAAGCCCAAGATACAGCTATGGTTCATTTTGACTGTTGCTGTATGGAGACCGAGCGGTCTGGCGATCTGGCGATCTGGCGGTCTGATTCTGGCGGTTTAGAGACCGAGCGGTCTGTCAGTTTCTCTCCTATAGTTTGGTGGCTGGTCTGTTGCTGTGGTTATCCGGGCGGTCTGACGGGTTGTCTCAGGCGGCTTAGAGACCAGGCGGTCTGGCGGTCTCCTATGGCGGCTTGTTCTCTCTTTCTTGTGGTGGCCGGGCGGTTAGCCTATTCGTCTAACCGCATGGCCTGTTCGGCTTGTTTTTATGTTAAACCACTTACACCTGTAATTATTTAGTCCCACATTGCTTAGTTGTAATCTCTCTCATCTCCTCCATTCAATAAAAGGGAGCCTATCCTTTGTAATAGATACCTTTTTGGATAATAAAAATTTTGTTACTCCAATTTTTTGGTCTCTTGTTTTCTGGTCGCACTTGGTATCAGAGGGACTCGATCTTTTCCTCCTGATTCTGTGAGCTTCATCTGTTCGCGTGACCAGTCCGCGCAGCTTGCTCCTTCTACTCGCGACCTAACTTTGCAACTTGTTTCTTCCGCCTGTTTGCGCCCTATTCGCGCGGTTTCTGTCTCCACTTTGTCGCTGCCCTTTGTGTGCGCAACCTATCTCTTCTTCTTCTCCGCGACCTATTTTCGCGGTTGCTCTGCCTCTTCTCTCCCCGAGATCTCCCATTATTTGCGCGACCAGTTTCTGCTCGTGCGGTCTCTACTCTATTCGCACGACCTGTTTGCCTTTCTCGCAAACTACTCCCAGTTTGCGTGGTCTTCTCTCTCTCCTGTTTGCACGGCCTTCTCTCTAGCCATGCGACTTCTTTCCCTCTGCTTTATTCTAGTTCTTGGCTGCGGCCTTCCTAGATGCACGTCCTGCTTGTTGCGGCCTTCCTAGCCGCGGCCTTCTCTCTAGCAGTGCGACTTCTTTCCCTCTGCTTTGCTTTACTTCTTGGTTGCGGCCTTCCTAGCCACACGTCCTACTTGCTGGTCGTCTGGCTTGGTGTTTTTACCCTTATCGCTGCGACCTTCTTTCTCTCCGCTTCCTGATATTCTCATGCGGTCTCCTGTTGGATCGCGCGGTCTCTCTTCCATGGCCTTCACCTCCTCCACGCAGTTCGCCTCGGTGGTCACATATTCCAGTAGTACCCACGTTGTTACTCACGACAGATGGTTGATTGACTCTTGTGCTACCAATCATATAACAGGCAATCCTCGGTGTTTTTCTCTTCTAGAAACACATGATCGGTTGCCCCCGATCTTTGTTGTAGACGTCTCTTCCTCACCAGTCAATGGGACGAGAGTGGTTCAAGTCACTCCGTCTCTTCGCCTGGCAGATACCCTCTATGTGCAAAAGTTCCCTTGCAATTTATTATCGGTTACTTCTCTAAGCAAGCAACTACGGTGTTCCATCACATTCACTCCTACTTCTTGTTCTTTTCAGGATCCGGACTCTCAACGGACGATTGCTACTGGGACTGAGAGCGGCGACCTCTACTTCCTCGACAACGTTTCTACTCTATCCTCCTTCTCCTACTCCTCTACAGATATTCTCCAATGGAATCTTCGCCTTGGTCATGCTCCTCCCTGACTTCTTCGCCAGCTTTTGCCCCACCTCCCTCCGCATCATCCACCCCTCAACTGTGATGCATGTCAGCTTGACAAGCATCACCGCTCCTCCTTCCCACCAACGCAAAGCCGTGGATCTTCCCGTCCGTTCGACCTCGTTCACTCTGACGTATGGGGTCCTGCTCCTACCCTCACCATCGGTCGGGGTAGTTCATATTTTGTCACATTTATTGATGATTTCTCTAGGTGTACGTGGGTGTATCTTCTAAAGGATCGCTCCGAACTATTCTCTGTCTGGACATCATTTTATTTTATGATTAAGACTCAGTTTGATATATCTATTAAACTCCTTCATTCTGACAATGCTGAGGAATATCTTAGCCATGATTTCTCTTCTTTCTGTATGCAACATGGTGTTATTCATCAAACTAGTTGTGTTTACACCTCACAACAAAATGGTGTGGCAGAATGCAAAAAACGTCACCTCCTCGATGTTGTTCGCATCCTGATGACACAGATGCACATTCCTCGCTCCTATTGGGGCTATGCTTGTACAACCCCATATTCAGTGAGTGGGCCCGCCAGAAACCAGACCAGCTGGCCCCCCATTTCTCTAAGACAGACGAACACCAAGGGGGAACGGTGCTCGGTAACCTCCAGCTCGCCCGGGAGAGCCCGGCACATGCTACGCGAGTTCGGCCAACCTCGTGAGCTCGGCGTTTGACGAACTGAGCTCGGCGTTCGTCGAACGGAGCTCAACGATCATCGCTCTTATTGGATCCCTAGTTTGATTTGGGTTAGGTTCACTAATTAGGATGTTTGACCCACCTTGTATAGCCAGGGTTATGCCTTTGTGTCTTAGAGTTTAGGCTAAGTCCTTAGAAACAACCACACATGGACTAGACAACAGAAGACAACAGAAGACTCAAGACTTAGAAGAAAATCAAGTTCAAGAAAGTGAGTTCGACGTTCGTCGAACTCAGCTCGACGAAAGTCCTGCTCCGCTTGACGAACTCAGAGTAAATTCTCTGAGTTGAGCTCGATGATATTCGAGCTCAGGTCGACGAATTCTGGGTAATCAACTTCAACATTCTAAGTCCAGAATCCTTTCTTTGAACTCAAGTCGACGAAGTTATGTTATCAGCTCGACGAACTTAGAGCACAAAATTGGCTAGTTTTATCAGAAAGCAGTTAGTTGTTCTCAGGTCGACGAACATGAATTATCTGGTCGATGAACAAGGATCCCCAGGTAGACGAACAAGATTTCTCAGCACGACGAACTCTGGACTCAGGTCGATGAAATCTGTTCTCTGGTCGACGATTGCTGTGTAGTTCCAGACTTGGAATTTTTCCTTTCATCTTGTCCTTAATCTATTGCAGTAATTCCTGAATAATCAATGCTTATATTCTCTGAGAATAGCCGTTAGTGGCAGTATTGATTATGGTATTCATCAGGATTATTACTTGCCATTTTTAATATGACTGTTGGGGAAATCCATTAATACAATATTCTCTCCAGCCAGATTTACATTCTCCAAGCAATCAGCATTCAATGCAGACAATTCAAATTCAAAGGAGAAATTAGACAGAGACACATATAGAGAGATATCCTTCTCTTTTAGTTGACAACAAACTGAATAGAATAGGAATAACGGAACACACCGAGAACGAGACAGACATCAGAAAATATTCAAGAAGAAAAAGCTCTGACTATCTTCATCAAGTGTTCTTCCTCCAGCAAGCTTCAAAGAGACAATCAACTTTTAATCAGTCTACAGCTTTTTGGAGATCTTTCCTTGAAGACCTGCACCCTGAAGCAAAGCTCCAATCTTCCTGAATAATTCAATATCTCAGGGGGAGATTTGACAACATCAAGATCCACTAGTCTTCTCAGTTGTTTTGAGAAATAGAAGACACCATAAATCTCTCACCCCACTCTGTCCAAAGGGTTTTTTTAACTCCCTTCAAAAGTTATTCCTTAGTTGCAAGTCTCCTGATCAAAAGACTTGAGTTGGTTTTTGAGCACCTGATCAAAAGCTCATTGGTGGCACTCACCTGATCAAAACCTATAGTGGATTCCTACCAGGGTGGTAGAAGAGTAGATGTACCCAGGTTGGGGAACCACTATAAAGTTCTTGTGTCGTCTGCTTGCCCTTTTCTTTTTGCTCTTGCTATGCCTGTGATATATTAGATTATATGTGCTGTGTTAGAATAGCTTAACTTAGGATAACTGTTAGCTCGCTGTCAATCTGATATATCTTAATTCATTTCTCTGATATTATTTCTTAAACAGCAAAAATATTTTTATTTCTCTATTCACCCCCCTCTAGAGTAAATCAGGTCTAACCCTCAATTTTAATTGGTATCAGAGGGGTTTCCTTTGGGTGTACAAGCTAACCCTTGAGCCAAAAGATCCTGTGTTAGATCTAATCTTTTATTTCTCTTAGGATTATTTTCACAGCATGACATAAAATAAGGATTATGCAAGCACCAGACCTCATGTGTGCAACTTGAATAAGTTTGCCATCTGGAAGGCAAGAATTAAACTTTATATGAATTCCATTGATGAGGACATCTACAATTCTATTTTGATAGGTCCTCCTCAACCAACTGCATCTACATCAACATCAAGCACACATGTTGTTCCATCACCTGAGTGGACAGATGCTCAGAAGAAGGCCAAGATTACTGATGCAAAGGCCATGAATATTCTGGCTCAGACTATGTCTGATAACATCTTCCAGAAGGTGACTGAATGCACATCAGCCAAGGCTATTTGAGACTCTATTAACCAGATAGTAGCAGGTTCTGCTAATGAGAGGAAAGATAGAAGATCAACTCTCATCTCCCAATATGAGAACTTCAAGAAGGATGAGTCAGAGTCAGTTGCTGACATGTACAACAGATTGAGCTTAATAATCAATGAGCTGAAGACTTTAGATAAGGACATCACTCTTACTGAAGTGAATGATAAGATCCTCATGTGCTTCCCAAGCTCATGGGATTCCAGGACCTAGCCAATCAAGGAGGCTAGGAGTTTAAATGAGATTTCCACAGAATCTCTATTGGGAAAGCTCAAATCTTATGAGCAGCTGATAAAGTCTAGAGAAGCTGTAGAACAAATGACTCCTCCACTTGCAAGAAAGGAGCAAAATATAGCATTCAAGGCTGCTGAAGAGACTGAAGCTTCAACAGTGAATGAAGAACTAATGAGTCTCTTTGCCAAGAGATTCTACAAAATGGCAAGAGAAGACTTCAGGAGAAAATCATCCAGGAAGGATGATAAGCCCAGGTATGATAAAACTCCTACTAAAGAAATAATGTGTTTTGGGTGCAGGAAACCTGAACACTTTATCTCAGAATGTCCAGAGAATCAGAAGAAAGAAAGAAGAAGAGAGGACTCTAGAAGACAACAATACAATAGGCCTTCCTCCAGCGAACAAAAAAGGAAGGAGAAGGTCTTTGTTGCTGAATCCTGGAGTGACATAGAGGATGAATCCACATCTTCCAGTTCCAGTGAAGAGGAAGAAGAGGCAAAGGCCAGGGAAGTCTACCTCATGCCCATCAATTCCTTTAGCAGCCCATCAGATGATGAAGAAGAATCTGATAATGAAGAAGCTTCAGAATTAGAAACTGATCAGGTACTATCATCATTTGATTATAGTTCTGATAGTTTTAAAATTGAATTTAAAAACATGTGTATAGACTTAATTAACTTTGAAAAAGAAATCAAAATGCTTAGGGAAAGACTGTCTAATCAAGAAAATTTGATTTCTGAAAATACTAAATTAAAAGATGAACTAACCCTCGCAAATGAACAAATTGCTTTCTTAAAAACTGAATTAAGCAAAGCCAAAAAATTAGAAGAATCACTTAATGTTAGAAGTTTAAAACCGTTATACATAACTAGTACTTTAAACACTAGGGCAAATAACAGTAAACTAGGACTAGGTGCATCATCTAGTGAACCACCAATAATCTAGAAGAATCATTTATCTAAACCTGTAAATTTCATTTCAGATAAGGGTAAGAAGAATACTGAACAAGTAAACAAAGTAAATGAAGTCTTAAAACATATGGAACTCAAACAAAAAGCTAAGAACAAGAAGAAAAATAACTACAATAATGTTCAATAGATTTCGTCGAACTCATATCGACGAAATATGTATAGTTCGTCGACCTCAGAATGACAAACTCCGAACGCCAACTTTAATAATAGTTATTCTTCGATCTACGATTGACGAAACTAGTCGGGTTCGTCGACCAGAGATCGACGATATTGGTGCCCTGAGAATGAATACTTTCATTCTTCGAGCAGAGATCGAAGATCCTATCCCAATTCGTCGAACTCAAGTCGACGAATGTACCAGAGTTCGTCGATCCCAGATCAATCTTACAGAAACTTCAACTCCCACAGAAAGTATTATAATCACCTTAATCAACCTATGGAAAATATCAACCCATTCACCCAATAGATAATTCCTCCCAGAATATTTCACCCCTTAGGGTATAAAAGCCAGCCTGAATATTCTTACATTTCCAGTTTTTCTTATGAAAAGAAATAAGGACCCAATGTGACCTGGGTCAAGAACACCTAAATTGTTTCCTTGCAGGTGAACAACTATCCTATCACTCAAAATAAGTGGTATCTGGATAGTGGGTGCTCAAAGCACATGTGAAAGATATGGTACCTAAACACCTAGAGGGGGGGGGGGGTGAATAGGTGACCTAATCCTTTTCTAACTTTGTTGGCAGCCACTCAGTTATATCACAGAGTTCTAACTACTTTTGCACAGCAAACAACAATAACAAAACATACACAGCTAATCCACAGCACAATCACAGCACAACACACAGTGTTTTATAGTGGTTCCCCAAGATATGGGTACATCCACTTTCCCCCTTCGCCTATCTAGCAGTGTACTAGATTCGGCCAAACTTATCCACTGTCTCAGAACCCAAATTGGTTCCTACCTCAGGCCCAAAGCCTTACAACTCAGCTTTATCCCAAAGCCTACACTCAGCCAATCAAGGCCTACACTCAGCCAATCCAAGGCCTACACTCAGCCAACCAAGGCCTACACTCAGAGATCTCAATCTCCTACACTCAGGCCAAATGCCCTACACTCAGCCTTTATAATTTTAGGCTTACAAATCACTTAGATCCAATGGATCCTACAAGTTAAAAAGATATTACAAATTATAACTCTACAACTCAGAAAGATAAGAGGGGAGTTGAGAGATTCTTGATGAGTTCTTGGAAGAACTCAGCTGGATCCAATCTGACTTAGCTTTCTTCAAAGCTTCTTGAGTAGAACTGAATAAGACTGAATCCTCTGCAGTAGTTCCTTGACCTCTGCTACTTAAGATCCAGAATTGAATCTGAATCCTTCTTCTCAGCCTAGTTCCAGAGGCTGATTTCTTGGAAGGAGCCCTCTCTCTCCAACTTCTTAGATCTGCACTTGGACTGCAAGATCTTCTTGTATTGATACTCTGTGTACCACTTTTCTGATTACTTGAACAATAATCTGTACCACTTGTTAATCACTTGATCAACTCTTTCAACAACTTTGAACCTCAGTTTCTGTAAACTGTAGGTGCCTATTTATAGGCTTTCTTCATGGTAACCGGCTGGTCCGGTTCTTAACTGACTTCTGACATCTCTGACAGTTGCTGTAGACCGGCTGGAACGGTAGCTGTCATGTCATCCAGTCACTTCTTGAAAATCTCTAACAGCCAGTAAGTGTCGAGACTTTCTGTCTTAAAGTGTCGACACTTATAGTCCAAGTGTCGACACATGTTGTGTAAGTATCGACACAAGTCTACAAGGTGTCGACACAATTCCTTGTATGTCTCGACACAGATTCTTCTGCATGTGTCGACACTGAAATTGAGTGTCGACACAAATACTTGTTCTTCTAGATTTTGCTGAATTCTTCTAAGTGTCGACACATCTCCTTTGTGTCGACACAACTTATTGTGTTGAATCTATCAAGTGTCGACACTGCTTCTAGGTGTCGACACATAGTCTTTTATGTTGATTCTTGCTGAGTGTCGACACAGCTCCTTGTGTCGACACACCTTCTTCTTGTTGAAACTTCAGCTGAGTGTCGACACATTGCCATAGTGTCGACACTTGTACTTAGAATAATTTGTTGTTCTTTCTGTTTTTTTTTGCTAAGTGTCGACACAGCTCCTTGTGTCGACACTTTCTTCAAGTGTTGAGTCTTTTGCTGAGTGTCGACACATTGTGCTGAGTGTCAACACTTACTTCATGTGTTGACTCTTCTGGTTGTGTGTCGACACATTGTGCTGGGTGTCGACACATACTTCAAGTTCTGACTCTTCTGCTTAGTGTCGACACATTGTGTTGAGTGTCGACACTTGTACTTAGACTTCTGCAGACTTTTGCTGAGTGTCGACACAGCTCCAAGTGTCGACACTTTCTGGTGTAGACACAGCTTCACTGGGTGTCGACACAGCTCCTTGTGTCGACATAGCTTCTCTGCACTTTTCTACACTGAGTATCGACACAGCTCCAAGTGTCGACACTTTCTGTCTGGTGTCGACTCTACATCCCTGGTGTTGACACAATGACTCCAAGTGTCGACACTGCTCGTCTGGGTGTCGACACAAGCTTTCTTGAGTGTCGACACTTTCCCTCTGGGTGTCGACACATGGACTTAGAAACTTTTTTCTTTAGTCCAGTACTTTCTTAACCTGCACAAGTAACTCAAACATACATCAAATACATTATGATGTATATCATTGAGTTGGGTGAGGCTTCTTTAAATCAGGTACATTTGACCAATGTACCCAACAACATGACTGGATGCAAGGACAACCTAATCAATTTCAAGGCAAAGCTGGGTCCAAGAGTGATCTTTGGAGATTCCACCTTTGGACAAACTGAAGGCTATGGAGACTTCAACAGTGGAGTTGTCACTTTCAGAAAAGTAGCATATGTAAATGGTCTCAAACATAACCTAATATCCATAAGTCAGTTATGTGATGTAGGTTATCAGGTTTGCTTTAGTAATTCCAAATGTATTATTTCTTCAAATAACCAAACTATTTTAACAGGTTGTAGACAAGGGAACATATACCTAGTAAACTTTAGCTCTGCTAGTTCAGAACTATGCTTATTCAATCAAGTTAGTAATAACAATATTCTTTGGCATAAGAGGCTAGGTCATGTTAACCTTAAGAACATCTCTAAGCTATCTAGGGACAACCTTGTCAGAGGATTGCCTTCTGGCCCATACAAGAAGGAAAGCCTATGCAAGGCTTGTCAAGAAGGCAAACAAACTAAAAGTAGCTTTAAGCCAATTAATAAGAGTGACTCACCTAAGATTCTGTACTTGCTACATATGGATCTTTTTGGACCCATTGTTGTACAAAGCTTAGGAGGGAAGTCTTACACTCTAGTTATTGTAGATGACTTCTCTAAATTCTCTTAGGTGTTGTTCTTGAGAAACAAGTTAGATAACTTTAAAGTCCTTACAGACTTTCTTAAGAACATAAGGATTGAGTATTCTACTCCAGTTACATTAATCAGAAGTGATCATGGTACTGAGTTTGAATCTCTTCCCATGTAAAGATTCTATGAGGAGGAAAGTATCGGACATTGTTTCTCTACTCCTAGAACTACTCAACAAAATGGGGTAGCAGAAAGGAAAAACAGAACCCTCCTTGAATCTGCAGGAACATTGCTTATAGATGCACATATGCCACTATCCTTTTGGGCAGAGGCTGTGAGCACAACAAACTATGTGCTGAATAGAAGTTTGATACACAAACTTAAGGGTAACACCCCTTATGAATTACTCAAAGGGAATAAACCTAAAATTGATTACTTTAGAATTTTTGGGTGTAGATGTTTCATTCATAACAATAATAAGAAACACATTAGAAAATTTGAAGCTAAAGCTACAGAGGGAATTTTTCTTGGATATTCCCAAGTTAGCAAGGCTTATAGGGTTTTCAATAAATCATCCTTAAAAATGGAAAATCTGTACATATTTCATTTGATGAAGCTAACATGTATTATAAGGCGAATGATTCTTCTACCTCAGATTTTTTGCAGGTACCTCACTTGTGTGAGAAATTGGGTGAGTTAAACCTTACACAAGAGGTCATATCACATCCTCCTCCACAAGTTGATGAAGACAGTGAAGAAGAATTTTTGGGAGTGGTTGGACTTCCTTCAATAACAAACATTACCCCACAAGAGGAATTAACTCTAAATGTTGTTGCTGAACCAACTCCACCCACTGACTTTGTCACACTAATGGATCACCCTAGATCTCAAGTGATTGAAGACATGTCAGTAGGTGTTCAAACAAGGCATCAACTCAACCAAGATGTGATGCATGCCTGTTTCATATCTCAAGTTGAGCCTCAATCCATAAATGATGCAGAGCAAGATCCCCACTGGATTATTGCAATGAAAGAGGAGCTCAATCAATTTGAGAGATGCAAAGTTTGGGACTTGGTTCCAAGGCCCAAAGGCTATCCAGTAATTGGAACCAAGTGGGTATTCAGAAACAAACTTGATGCCCAAGGTGTAGTTGTAAGAAACAAGGCTAGGATTGTTGCTCAAGACTATAGGCAAGAGGAAGGCATTGACTATGATCAAACCTTTGCTCCTGTTGCAAGGTTAGAAGCAATCAAGATTTTTCTTGCTTATGCTGCTTTTAAGAAGTTTAAAGTCTATCAAATGGATGTCAAGAGTGCCTTTCTGAATGGAGAACCTAAAGAAGAGGTCTATGTTGAACAACCTCCAAGTTTTATCTCTCCAAATCATCCTTAATATGTGTTTAGATTGCATAAAGCTTTTTATGGTTTAAAGCAAGCTCCAAGAGCTTGGTATGAGACCTTAGCTAGCTTCTTGATAGATTATAAATTCACTAGAGGCATTATAGATAGGACATTATTCACTAGGCACCATAAGGATCAAATATTGCTAGTACAAATTTATGTAGATGATATTATATTTGGGTATATAGATTCCAAACTATGCAAAAGGTTCTCTGAACTCATGCATTCAAAGTTTGAAATGAGTAGCATGGGTGAGCTCTCCTACTTCCTTGGTCTCCAACTGAAGCAGCTACCTGATAACATCTTCATATCCCAGGCTAAGTATGCTAAGGAGCTTCTCAAAAAGTTTGGGATGGCTGATGCCTCAGCAAAGAAAACACCCAAGACCACTAATGCTGTAATAGACTCTAATTAACATGGGAAACCTGTTGATCAGAAATTATATAGGGGGATTGTTGGATCCCTACTATACCTTACAACAAGCAGACCTGACATAATGTTTACTACATGTCTTTGTACTAGGTTCCAAGTGAACCCTAAAGAATCTCATCTAGTATTCTTAAAAAGAATTTTGAGGTATATAAATAGTTGTCCTAAGTTAGAACCCGCCAACCCAACAGTTCATCTCAAAACCCAGGTTTTGAGATGAAGGGTGGCGGGGTACATGAACACAAAGGGGAGAAGTCTATAGACGGTGTGGGATTAACCCCAACCACAGGACCGCGAGGATATTTCGCCACAAAGGGGCTCACCGGGGTCAACACCCAGACCTGAAACGCGATGGGGAAGCCAAATATGTGGTCCCACACACACGTGTCCTACTGGCTAATATAATCTCAACACACCCCCGCAGCAGGACAACCCGCTCTGATACCAAGTTAGAACTCGCCAACCCAACAGTTCATCTTAAAACCTAGGTTTTTAGATGAAGGGTGGCAGGGTACATGAACACAAAGGGGAGAAGTTTGCAGGCGGTGTGGGATTAACCCCAACCACAGGACCGCGGGGAGGAGGGACCCTGACTGAGTTATTTCGACCGACAATCGAGGAAGGAGAGTTGATGGAGGAGGATCGGCGACCCTCGTGGGTGGATCCATTAGTGACCTTCCAAACCACTAGTGAGCTTCCGGAGGGGCCAAGGATGCAAAAAGCTTCAGGCACAAGGCGGCTCACTACCTAATGTTGGAAGGGGGTTACATCAGAAGATGTTGTCAGGGCTCCGGGTAAGGTGTGCGACCGAGGAGGAGATTCCGAGGATCCTGGAGGAAGTGCATTCAGGAGAATGCGGCAGTCACTCAGGGGGGAAGGCTGTTGGAAGCAAGGGTGGTGAGACAAGGGTATTTCTGGTAGACCCTGAGGAACGATGCGGCTGTGTTTGCGAGGAGGTGCCGGAAGTGTCAGCTGTACGCCCACCTCCAGCTCTTGCCTGCTCAAAGGCTCTGAAGCATCATGGCGTCATGGACTTTCGCCATCTGGGGGATGGATTCAGTCGGGCCTTTCCCTCTGGCTAGTGGGCAGAGGAGGTTCCTCCTGGTCATGATTGATTATTTTTCAAAGTGGCTGGAGGTTAAGGGATTGGCCAAGGTCACCTCACAAGTAATCAGGAATTTTGTCTGGGGGAGATCATATGCAGGCACGGGCTCCCCCAGGCGATAGTAACAGACAATGGGCCCCAGTTTGCCAGCGAAGAGTTCATCAGCTTCTGCGCTCAGCTGGGGATAGACCTTAGATTTGCCTCCGTACATCACCCCAGGAGCAACGACCAGGTGGAGGCGGACAACAAGATCATCGTGAACCTACTCAATAAGAAGGTGGAGAACTTGAGGGGAAGTTGGGTGGAACAGCTCCCCTCAGTATTGTGGGCCTTGCGGACAACCCCGAACACGGCCATCGGCGAGACCCCCTTCAAACTTTCCCATGGGTGAGAGATAGTCCTGCCCGTGGAGTTTTAGGTTCGATCCCCACGAGTCGCGACCGCGGGTGATGGGGATGAGGCTTGGAGGTTGGAAAATGAAGGGGGGTTACGCCTCTCGCTGTACATGGTAGAATAGCTACGCGATGTCGCAGCTATCAGGCAGGAAGAAATCAAACGGCGGATGGCGAAATACTTTGACAAGCACATCAGGATCAAGCAGTTTGCGGAAGGAGATCTGGTGTTGAAGAAAGTTGATGTTGCGGGGAGATCTGCCCCCATAGGTAAGCTCAAATCAAATTGGGAAGGGCCTTATATTGTCAAGAGGGTCCTAAGAACGGGAGGTTACCACCTCTAGGACATGCAGGGTAGGTCCATGAGCCACACCTGGACCGGCGATGAATTAAAACGGTTCTACCCCTGAGAAGGGAGATAATGAAATTGTGTACTCAAAGTCAAGTTTATCATACTATGATGCACAATTTACTTTTTCTTTTACCTACTGTGAAATTTTGACGGAAAGTAGATGAGACTTTTGCACTACCCCGAGCCTGGCTCGGCCCCAGGTAGACCCGCTACGCAGGCTCTCATTAGCTGGCAGGTCCGAAGGATCGCCTGTGGGGGTAAGGGACCTCTAGCGCAGCTCGGCCCCAGGTAGACCCGCTGCGCAGGCTCTCATTAGCTGGCAGGTCCGAATGCTCGCTTGTGGGGGAAAGGATTGGTTCTTCATTCTTGGTTCTTGGAGACTTTTGCACTACCCCGAGCATAGCTTGGCCCCAGGTAGACCCGCTGCACAGGCTCTCATTAGCTGGCAGGTCCGAAGGCTCGCCTATGGGGGTAAGGGACCCCGAGCGCGGATCGGCCCCAGGAAGACCCGTTGCATAGGCTCTCATTAGCTGGCAGGTCCGAAGGCTCGCCTGTGGGGGTAAGGGACCCCGAGCGCGGCTCGGCCCTAGGTAGACCCGCTATGCAGGCTCTCATTAGCTGGCAGGTCCGAAGGCTCGCCTGTTGGGGTAAGGGACCCCGAGCGCGGCTCGTACCCAGGTAGACCTGCTGCGCAGACTCTCATTAGCTGGCAGGTCCGAAGGTTCGCCTGTGGGGGAAAGGATTGGTTCTTGGTTCTTGGAGACTTTTGCACTACCCCAAGCCTGCCTCGGCCCCAAACAGACCCGCTTCGCAGGCTCTCATTAGCTGTCAGGTCCGAAGGCTCGCCTGTTGGGGTAAGGAACCCCGAGCGGGGCCCGGCACTAGGTAGACCCGCTGCGCAGGCTCTCATTAGCTGGCAGGTACGAAGGCTCGCTTGTGGGGGAAAGGATTGGTTCTTGGTTCTTGGTTCTTGGGGACTTTTTGCACCACCCCGAGCCTGGCTCGGTCCCCGGTGGACCCGCTGAGCAGGCTCTTATCCAGATGGCATGGCTGTAAGCTCACTCGATAGCAGAGTGGTTGGGGAGACCTCCTTAAGGAGCATCCCTACTTAATCTGATAAAAAATAAATTATAGGAGGCAAAGACTAGAGCAGTGCGAGTGGAGGCACTCCCAACTGGCGGCCTCGGGGATGGTCTCGCCTACGGCGAATGGGCACTCGCGCGTGACAGAAGGCTTGACCTAATAATAGGGGAACAAGTTAAATCACTAAAAGCCAAACGCGCCGGGAGTACTCTGAGGCAAGACGAGAGGGTTATATCAGTTGGTCTCACGCATAAATGAGATGGGGGAAGTGACGACTCGTGCTTTGAAAAAAGTCAACTCTCCAACGACGTGGCGAGACGAGAAGTAGCACCGTCTCGCGGGCGTGAGCGCATCAAAGGGTCGTCTCGCAGTAGACAAAATAGAGGAAAGTGAAAAGGGTAAAAGCGAGGCGGCAAGACGGGTGGGTAGCTCCGTCTCGCAAACAGAAGCAAGCCAATGAATCGTTTCGCAAAATGTAAAATAAAGTAACAGGACAAAGGTGTGTGCATTTGATCAATATCTATTCATCATAGTGTCATGAATACATTTTCAAAATGATCACAAATGGAAACTCAAAAAAAGTTAAGTTATACAGGAGCAAAAAAGGGGAGAGGGGTCCTGGGTCTCGCAGGCAGCATGTCATTCCTCCTCACTGGAAGAAGAATCTTCGCTCTCCATGCCATAGAGCTGGGGGACCAGATCGCGAGGGGTCACCGTTTCTGAGTCTTCCTTCACAGCCCCTAACTCTTTCATCATCTTTAGAACCAGCTCCTCCGTCATGATTCTGGCGTCTCGGCACTGCTCCTCAACTTCATCCAGAGAATAGTGAGGCAGAGGGGCCTGGAGGGGTTCATGGAGAGACGACGATGGGGCGTTATCCTGGATGCGGGCGACCTGAGCTTCAAATCATTATTCTCCTCCTCCAGGGCCTCCATATGCGAGTACATCCGCTCCGCCGTCTCGGCATTCTGCGAGATGCCTAGTCATTAGCAAAGAATGTTTAAAAAGTATAATCCAAGGATAAGGTTAAGGCTTACCACGCCGCCATGGGCTTTCGCGAGGAGGTTTTCGGTGACAGATATCCTTTTTGCAAGATCGTCAGATTTCTCTCGCTCCGTCGTTAGGCCAGTCTCGGTGTCTTTCCATTTCTTGTTGGTGTAAATCAAGCGGCGCGAGGTGCGATGCGAGAGCTCCAAGGCACATAGTTGGGCATGGGAGGTCTTCAGGACGAGATCTTGCGAGGACTCGCTCTCGAGGGAGACTGCCTCGAGACCACTGTAAAGGCCGTAGCCCACACATAAGGCGTGGCTGGTGGGAAGCTCCTGCTCTTTCCAAGAGGGAAGGAGGGTGGAGATGGACACACGGTTGACGTCCTTATCCCACACCAGAACGGGGTCGACGACGACATCTTGGACCACGGGGCCCAGATTGAAGTTTGGATGAGAAGAGGGGGCGGGGTGACTGGAGGAAGCAGGTTCGCGAGATGTAGCGATGGCCGGTTGATTAGAAGTGGCGGCAGGCCGGTCGGGTAGGGTCGTCTCGTGGGCAGGCGAGATGACGTGAGGGGGAGGCGAGCAGGGCGACTGAGAGTCCCCTATGGAGATGGGGCTCATGACCCCGACATCTCCTTCTCCATCGGGGCATTCGTTTTTCCCTTAGAGAGAGTCACAACTTTCTTAATCTTTTTCTGGGGAGGGATGGAGTGAGAGGGGGCGGTGTCGCATGCAGGCCTCTTCGAAGGGCCAGGAGCCAGGGACCCTCTTGTCGCCTCAGCCGCCGCGCTGGCGAGACTGAGGCCCTTGGTTGGTTGGTTGTTGCTCTTGTAGGGGGGGGGGGGGGGTGGACTGGTATGACCCGCTCTCCTAAAACAAACAAGAGGGTAATGAGATGGCGAGATGAAAAATAATAAAACGTGAGACAAGAGAGCGAGAGTACCTTCGCCGGGGAGACGAGAGGTAGTGAATCGAGGCCCCGCCGCAAGAAGTTGACCTCGAAGTTTTTGCCGATGAAGAAGTCGTACAGTAGCTTGTCCGTGCCTCCCACCTGCGGAGACACATAAAAAATCTCGGGGGGGGGGGGGGGGGCAATACAGGCGCGAGCGGGACTCCTCTGAAGTTGCCACAGATGAACACAAATCTGGTGAGCCAATGATGGTTTTTATTGGGCCTCCCGCACACCTTGAGCCCTTGCCCAGTGAAGTACGAGACGCCATCAGCATTGGCGTGGTAGATGAAGAGCTTGCGGAAAACAGTCAAGCTAAACTCGATGCGCTTCCGGAGCATGTAGCTGGCGAAAGCGATTAACACCGAAATGACATTCGGGTTAAGCTGCGCGGGGACGACGCTGGAGTACTTTAGGACCTGTTTTACTTCCGACCAGAGGGGCAATCTCAACCCTGTCTCGAAGTACGAGACGGGGAAGGCGAGCTCTCCCGGGTAGTAGGTGTTGATTGTCTCGCCGACCGTGGGGGGCCGCGATTCGAGCCCCTCCCTCATATACTCGCGAACAAAGTTGCGGTAATCTTCGTCAGGAAGCTTGCCGGGAGGGAAGTCGTGATCAGTAAACCGTTTCCCGCAGCGACTGCGCCCCTTGCCTTCCTCGACTTTCTTCTTCCCCATTCTAGGCGAGACAAATGGAGGCGAGATGGTTGAGGGAAAAGAAACAGTAAGAAAGAGAATCAGTGAGACGACCGAGGAAGGAGGGAGCGAGAGGAGCAAAGAGAGAGAGGGATGGGCGAGACGGAAGAGGCAAGGGGGCAAGGGATTGGATGCTGCAGGGGTGAAGGCGCGGATATCCTTCTGATCCGGGGGGCAGGGGTATTTATAGCGGATATGGTCAACCAGATAAAACAGGTTGGAAAAATGTATGTAGGAAGGGGAAGAGTCGGTCGACAGTTCACTCTCTCTCTCTCTCTCTCCTGAACCTCGATTCGTGTGGCCCATCACAGGACAGAATAAATGAATTAAAAGAAATTAAATGAAATTAAGAGATTAAGCAAGTAACAGTAAATATTTAAATATACCATCCCGCATAAGGAGGGCACCATGTTCTCAGACCCTAGGTTGCCGGTGAGACGATAACATAACATGTTACAAAATTATTACAGCATTAAGGTGCAAAAATAAAGAAGAGAGAGAGAGAGAGAGCGAGACAGATGAATAAAGCGGGACGAGCAGGGCAGTCTTTAATATGGGAGACATTTCCAGCGGCCACCGCGAACCCCCACATAGGGGGGCCTACTGTGCGAGTGGAAGGCATGAACGGCGCCAAGCCCACTGCGTGCAAGACGGAGCTGCATGTCGACCTCGCTGATAATGGCTTGAGGGTCGGTGCCATCAACTTCTATCTCGGTGTCAACCTCGGAAGACAGGCGAGATCATTTAGTCTCCAGCCATTCAATTTGCCTATCAGCCGCCTGCTTGTCCTGCTCTAGCTTGTAGATGATGCGCGCGTGATTCCGGAACATCTCAGCTGTCTTGCGCTTCATCTCCAGCGGGTCCATGGGGTCGCCCCGGTACTATTCAATCTCGTCTATAGGAGGAGGGGCGAGACGACGACTCGCCTGAAAAGTTCCTCAGCGGGCGAGTCGGCCTGAGCGCCTACGCAAAGAGTCGAGGGGTGGAGTAAGGGTTGCTCTCACAGAAGGGTGTGGGAGTAGCGAGCGGGACAGAGAAGCGAGAGGGAAGGTTTTTTACCAGGATGGTGGGAGGTCCCGGCGGCCTGAGAAGGGTCGTTCGTCCTCTCGTTGGGAGGAGTAGACGGAGGGCTGGAAGGCTGTGGTGAGTCAGATTCTTTGCAGTAGGCGATGGTGTCATCCCTCAGACTTTCTGGTCGGCGTAGAGGTGCAGGGGCTCCCTAAAGAAGCAAATAGTGAATAAGCAGATGCGGATGAAGAGGTAATAGGGACAAAAGAGAGAGCTCAACTTCTTCTCACTAGGAGATGCGGGAGGAGGAGAGGGGCGGTTTTCCAGGGCAGCGCCGGTCTTTACCTTCTTCTGGCGAGGTGATGATGATGGTAAGGAGGGTGGAGCGCGAACCAGAGCCTTGGTCAGAGCGGCCACGTTGGCCTTGTTCTGCTTGCGCACCATTGCAAGGTTCTCGCGGAAACTCTGGGTGTGGGACATGATTGCAGTAGAGCCAAGGAAGGAGGAAGTGTGAAAGGGGACATCCTCTATACGGAGTGGGAATCCTATATTTATAGGCTTCGGTGGAGGGCCCTCACCAAAGATTCCCTCATAAATACACCCAGAAATACGCTTTAATGACACGAGCATCGGTTGGATTTTCTTTCCGAGCTTGAAATAACCTTGAAAAGAGCGGGGATTGTGTACAACCTCGGGATCGCAGGAACAGTTCGGGCTCGAAGAGAGGGGAAGGTAAAGCAAGATGGGCACTTTGACAGAAGCCTATTCGCTGGAGAGTGGGTCCCAGGAAGAGGGCCCCTTGCCGGGTTAGGGCCGGCTCGCTAGGCGAGAGGGGCCCTGCGGTTCGGGCGAGAAGGGCCCAACGGCTCGGGCGAGAGCCTTTTTAGGCGAGACGGTCCCAGAGACAGGACCAGTCGCGAGGCGAGGGACTATCTGCTAGGCGAGACGACCCCATGGATAGGAGCTCTCGCCCGCGAGACGGTGCTCTCGCCGAGCGCCGGTTCAGTTTTTGGTCAGGAACCAGTTCAGTTGGAAGGTTGTTCACCTTTTTAGCCCCAGGTGATTTTACATTTTTGCCCTCGGTGGTCTGCATATAACCCTTCAGAACAGTGGAGTTTGGCTGTTGGTAGACCCGACCAAGGGTATTTTGGTAATTTCAGGTCGGTTCAGATTGGTTATTGGCAGTTCAAACTCAGAGGCCTATAAATAGAACCATAAGGGTTCTTCAGAAGCGATTCTTTTTTTTTCTTGGGACTTTAAAATAGTTTCCTGTGCTTTCTGAGAAGCTCCAAGCTCAGCTTTTGGATTTGGAGTGGAAGCTCTCAGAGATCTTCCGGGTAAGTGGTGGGACCTCCCTGCTGATCCTTTTGGTCGGTTTCTGGTCCTTCACAACCAGTCGGATGTTAGAGCTTGGGACAAGTAGGTGTTGGCTACGCCCCTGATTTCGAACTTTTGTTGAGGTCAAAGTTTGGCTTCAACAGTAACAGCAGTACGTAAGCTTGAGATGACATGACCTGATATTTGGCTCAATTAGTGCAATAGTTGTCTTTTTTTATGGTCGATATCCTTCTTTGTAACAGTTCAGGATGAATTTTCCAAAACTTCTTGATATTTTGACCCTTAATCTGATAGCGGCCACAATATAGGTTGAGTTGGGCAATTGTTGATGTTGAGATAGGCTTAGCACACCCATACTCTTGTTTTCAATTTTGTTGTTTATGGGCTTGACTGAGTTGTACCTGGATTTTGCAACCAACATGATTCTACTCAGTTAATTCTTCAGTTATATTGCAACAGTTAGATGGTAGCCTGGCTGAGGTCATGCAAGGAAGTGGTTGGAGTTCATTAGAGAAAGTGGAATGCAAACTTGGGGCCTACATCACCAATGAGATGTTGAGTACCAAAGCTTTCAACAATTCAACTATTTGGCCTTGAAGTTGCCAAGCTCCATGTCACTTTCTTCATTGATTCCCCTTATATTCCATATGGTATCATTCTTTGCCGAGAAAGATTATGAATAACACTCAGGTGACAGCCCAATGTTCTTAGCGTAAGCAAGTATTCACTATGTAACAACAGTACGTAAGCTTGAGATGCATGAAGGAAATTTTATGAATTCTTAAGTTGAACCCAAGCATCAGTTCTTCAGCATTGATGAAGCCACCAAAATCGAAGATGTTAATTTTGGACTCCACTTTGAACAGCTTTGGTCTATCTTGCTTTGTAGATGTGTGTTCTTAAGAGTTTTGGAAAAATAGTCTCAATAGTAACCCTCCCCTTGCCGAGATTGTGGCTCTCTAGTTGGCAGTCATTTTTCACTTAATTATTGGGGGAAGTGTTTGCATGTCTGTTGAAGATATCTCCATCCATGTCATCATTTGCTTATAAAGGTGGCTAATTTGGGTTAGCAAAAGTTATTCCTTCCTAGCTTATCATCGCGGCTTGATTAGACTTCCTAGGTTGGGTTACTTGAAGATGGGAAAGATGTTCACCAATTTTCTCATCACTATTGTGGATATCCTCTGACATGACTGACATGTCGGCCAACATAAAGATTCCAACGACAAAATGACACATTTACAATATTTTTTTGCAAAATATCCTTTTGAAATATATCATCTGATATGTCTGTTATTGACCGATATATTCTCTGATATATCGGTCATATATCTTGACATTTTATCGACCGGTTTTTCAATTTATTTTAATTAGTGTCTATGATCTAATAGACAATAGACCAAAATTATTTCATTGTTTAGGTTATTTTTTCCTTCATCTGGCTTTCTTTCTTGCTCAAATCCATCATCGACTTTAATTATGCATGGTATTTGAATTATGGACTAAAGGTTCCTAATCTCCCATTGTCATCGACAACTTTGCGACATTCTGCTTTCTCTTGTTTTAAAATATAAAAATTAACAAATGATTAAATTTATAAATAATTACACAAATAATTAAATATTAAAACCCGATATATGAAATATCCCTAATATATCCCCCGACATATTAAAACCGACATGAAAAACCTAAATAGACGTGTATATCCGACATCTACAACTTGTTTCTCATAGACACTTTTGTAAGAACCATGCACCAAAGTTGAGAAGTTTAACTCTCTAATACTAATCAAATATGAAACTACTAGACAATCTAGAACGAGGAGGTCCCAAAGAAATGAATAACATTCAAATGAATAAGGAGTATGTATTGTTTGGTCCCTCTCCTCTCTCTCTCTCTCAATCATGTGAATATAACACAGATTAAATAAAAAATCACACATTGAGAGAGATTTTGGACACATAAATATTGATTATGCTTTTTTCTTGATAGTATCTTCCCTTTTTATGACTCGCACTAACCTTCTTTTACAAATACAACTAACAATACTAAGTTGTTAACCAATTGAGGAGCGGGAGCGATTACGATTACAAATGTTATAATAATAGTAGAAAACAATAACGAAGACACTATGTCGGTGAGATCAGGTTTTTATTTATTTTTGCTTTGATGTTTGAGATTAATATCATCTTCTACTAAGCTCATACACTGTTGTAGTAGGAGTGTAGAACCCGTCCTTGGGCCAAGTTAATCACTAATAGAGGGTTGATTTGAACTATAAATCAAGACACAATTCTTTTATGGGATGGACTACCAAGTTCATGATTGAGCCTAAAACCAACTAATGCAATCATGTCGGGTGGCCGCCTGGCCGGCATATGACAATTGAGTTTTGTTGATGACTTAAGATAATTCAGCCAGGTAGCAAACTTATGGAAGTCGAGTCGGGAGCAACTTGACAGTTAAGTCAAATAGCTGACTTGTGAAGTTGAGCCGCATAACTAACTTGCAGTAATCGAGCGTTGAAGCTGATTGGTGATATTGACCCCAATGTTGTATAGTTAAATTCACTTCTTTGTTGAAATGTGTGAGACACATTAATCTCATATCATGTATTTTGGTTATACGTTGTTCTCTACTTAATATATATACCCCCTTGGACCTCTATTGGAGGGACAAAAATTTCCAATACCAAGTAACATGGTATCAGAGGAAGTATATGGGTTTTCTCGCTCGCTCAGTCTCGCAACCCGCCGCTTCTGCTCCATCTCACTCGCTTGCGTCTCGCCGATTCCACTTCGTCACTCTCGTCGCTCGCTCGCCCACCTGTGACATCGTATCTGCGTGCCCCTGCGGCATCGCATGGCCTTGACGGAGGCGTGCCTCAGTGACGATGACGCCTACCGTCGGCTTCTCCGCATGATCTCTGCATGTCGTCGGCTTCTCCGCTCCTGTTGATGCTCCTGCTGTCGTCGGCTTCTCCGCTCCTGTCGTCGGCTTCTCCCTATAATGCTCTTGCTACGATCAATCATGCTCCTACGGGTTCCCCTATAATGCTGTCGACCTAGATGTCACGGCTTCTCCGCTCCTGCTTCCACTGACCTTTGTTGTCCAACATCCCTTCTTCCTTTACAGCTGATCTAGGTCATGGGTTCCTCAGTCACAAGCACCACTCAAACAACCGTTCCTCAGGGGATTCTACCAATACCTTTCCTCCTAATGCGAGGCTTGCTACTATTATCCTTACCTCCTCCAACTTTTAGTTATCAAAAAAGGGGGTTACTATGTCCCTGTCGGGGATCCAACGTACGCACCACCTTACCTGTCTCCCAACTCATGCTGTGGGAAGTACATAATATGAAGATTGGTATAGTGATGATTATCACATCTTTTCCCTTCTCCTAAGCTCCATGGATCCATCAGTTCAGTAAATGTGCAAGAATTGTGACAGCACTAAGGAACTATGGGATACTCTGCATATGATGTTCTCTCAAGCAAACAATCTCTCTCGTCTTGGTGAGCTCTTCCCTAAGATGGCTGAGCTGAGACAAGGGGCGCGCCCTGTCATGAAGTATTTCGTGGAATAAAAGGTTCTTGCTGAAGAAATCTTGGATCTTTGGGAGATCCTCTCTACTAGGGAAGAGCATCAGGCTCAACGTGAGCATCTTATTTTTCTTTGGCTTGTAAATGGGTTAGATAGAAACTTCTTGACAACGAAGACTGAAATTCTAGCAAGTCCTTCTACCCTGCAAACTGCTAGTGTGTACCATCGTCTGACTAAAGCCGGTCCAGCATGTACTCCATCTGCTTCTCGGGGTGGAAGAGGAACTAGTCGAGGGGGGCACTCTGGTCGTGGTCTTGATAACGAGACGAGACATTGTACCCATTGCGGGTGTTGGGGACACACGAAGGATACATGTTGGGTGGTTCATGGGAAGCCAGACTGGGCCTCCAAACCTCCTTCTTCTTCTCACTCTACGCACTTGGCCGACTCTACTTCTACATCTCCGAATCCGAGAACTGTGGAAATATCTGAGGATGAGTATCGTCTCTTGCAAGACCTCTAGATTGACTCTCCGCCTCATCGTGATGTTGTGATCCAAACCGTTCAGCCTTATATTCAGAATGTTTGCACCTCACAGCGTCCAGTACAGTGGTTGGCAGATTCTGGTGCTTATGATCACCTGACGAGTACCTCAGGTATCTTACACTTATACAAACCTCATAGTGGGTCTTCACTTACAGTTGCGGATGGATCCACTGTACCCATTATCGGGTTTGGTAGCTGCAATGTGACACCTGACATGACTCTATCCTCCGTTGCTCATGTTCCTCAATCAGCTTACAACTTATTATCAATTAGTAAGTTTACTCGTGATTTAAATTGTACTGCTACCTTCACATCTTCTGGTTGCATTTTTCAGAAACAGTCGACGAGTCGTATTATTGGTAGAGGAAAGTTGCGTGGTGGCGTCTATGTTCTGGACGAAGTCTCACATCTTGCTTGTTCTGCTACCACCACCAAATTCTGGGATCTTCACTACCATCATGGTCATCCGTCTATGCAGGTCATGCATCGTCTGTATCATGAGTTTGGGAAGGTTTCCCATCTTAGATGTGAGTCATGTTTGTTTGCTAAACTCCACAGAGTTAGCTATATTCCTCGTTTTGATGTTCGTGTTTCTACACCTTTTGATTTACTTCATTCTAATGTTTGGGGATCGTGTTCTGTCCCTACATTGTTAGACCACAAATATTATGTTACGTTTATTGATGATTTCTCTCGATTGACTTGGGTGTACTTAATGAAAAAATGTTCTGAGCTACCGTCTATTTTTCAAAACCTATGGAATGAAATTTTTACTCAATTCTCAGTTCGTCTTAAGTGTCTTTGAACTGATAATGGTCAGTAATACTTATCTCAGTCTATGTCTAACTTTCTCTCCGACAAAGGTATCCTTTATCAAACCAGTTGTATTGATACCCCTCAACAAAATAGTGTTTCCGAAAGGAAAAATCGACACCTCCTTGAGGTCACCTGTGCCATCCTTTACCATAGGCTCGTACTCAAACACTTCTGGGGCGATGCAGTTCTTACCGCTGCACACCTCATTAATCATCTTCCCACTCATATCCTTGAGGGGGATACACTCTACCACACTCTTACCCAAACCTTGTTGGTCCCCTTCTACCTTTGAAGGTCTTTGGGTGTGTTTGCTTTGTTATGGATGCTCGTCCCTCTATCTGGAAACTTGATCCGCTCTCTTTGAAATGTATTTTTCTTGGCTATTCTTGGACTACTAAAGGATATCGGTGTTATTCTCCTGATCTCCACAAATACATTATCTCATCGGATGTTGTCTTCCGAGAATCAGACCCTTACCTTTCTAGTGGATCACCATGTCCTAACCAATCTCTTGATGCCATCTTGGTCCCGCGTCCTGCACCTGCAATCCTCGCTCCGACCGACCTCATGTGTCTCCTTTAGGGGAAAGTTTACTCTCGACGCTCTTCTGATAGTATATTAGTGTTACCAACTCAGCCTACCTCTCCCACCGATGATATGCCAACTGTTCTTACGGAAGCACCTACTAGCGTGCATGCTGCTCTCATGCTAGTTAGCCAGAATCTCCCTATTGTTGTCCGAAAAGGAAGTCGGACTTGTCAGGATAAACCTCTATATGTTAGCTCTTACTAAGGATTGCCAGCCTATCATACTGCCCTGCACTCCACTCTGGACCAATGTCGTCTCCCATCTACTGTTGCGGAGGCCAAAGCTCATCCTGGCTGGTTGACTGCCATACGCGATGAATTGACAACTCTTCAACTTAACAACACTTGGGACTTTGTCTCCTTATCTACTGGCAAGCAGGCTATTGGATTCAAATGGATCTATTCTATAAAAGTCAATAAGGATGGTTCCCTCGATCGCTTGAAGGTCCAATTGGTTGCCAAATTAAAGGCTATGCTCAGACTTATGGCGCAGATTATGATGAAACATTTGCCCCCATTGCTAAGATGTCTTCTATCCGCATCTTGCTCTCTCTTGCAGCCTCTCACCAGTGGACCTTGTACCAGTTGGACATCAAGAATGCATTTCTTCATGGGTACTTAGATGAAGAGGTGTATATGGAACAACCACCTTGGTTCATTGCTGAGGGGGAGCATAACAAGGTATGTCATCTCTGAAAGTCGTTATATGGATTAAAGCAATGCCCTCGAGCATGGTTTGCTCGTTTCCGATCTGTGGTCACTCAATTTGGACTTACCAAGAGTACAAAATACTCGTCTCTCTTTTATCAGAAATCTTCGGTTGGTACTGTTCTTCTATTGGTTTATGTCGATGATATTGTCATCACAAACAACAATTTTAAAGGGATAACAAATCTCAAGGCATTCTTACACTCCAACTTCCAGACAAAAGATTTGGGCCCATTACGGTACTTCCTAGGGATTGAAGTTGCTAATTATGATGATTTCCTCTTTATTTGTCAACGCAAATATGCTCTCAATCTTCTATTCGATCTTGGAATGTCTAACTGTGGCCTTATGGACTCTCCACTTGAACCAGGGGAAAAAGATTTACATGTCGAAAGCAAACCATTTGATTCACCGGAGAAGTACCGTAGAATAGTTGGAAAACTGAACTACCTTACCATGACTCGTCCTGATATTTCTTGTGCTATAAGGTCAGTCAGTTCATGGTTGCTCCAACTACCTCTCAATGGGAATCTGTTCTATAGATTGTCAGATACATAAAGAAATATCCTGGTCTCAGGATATCATACAAGAATCGACGTCATTCTAATATAGAGGCATATTGTGACTCTAACTAGGCAGGCTGCATAGCCACTCAAAAGTCAACCACAGGATTTACTATCTTTATGGGTGGAAATCTCGTCTCCTGGAAGAGCAAGAAACATACCACGATTGGTAGATCTAATGCTGAGGCGGAATATCGGGCTATGTCCAACTGTTGTTGAGATCATATAGGTTAGATAGATTCTTGGTGAAATCGGGTACCCTGTTCAAGATCCCACTCCTCTATGGTGTGATAATCAGGATGCGATACAGATAGCCACTAATTCTGTATTTCATGAATGCACAAAACACATAGAGATCGACTGGCATTTTGTAAGGGGAAGTATAAAGAAGGCCTTATTTCTCTAAGTCATCTGAAGACCGAAGATCAGATTACAGATATTCTTACCAAGAGAGTTACGAGGGTCAGAATGAACTTTATATGTAACAAGTTAGGTCCGGGAAGTTCCCACGACCCAACTTGAGGGGGAGTGTTGGACACATAAATCTCATATCGTGCATTCTGGATATACGTTGTTCTTTACTTAATATATATACCCCCTTGGACCTCTATTGGAGGGACCAAATATTCCAATACCAAGTAACAAAATGTATTATCTTAATTCATTTGTGGGTTGTTAGACTCCATAGATAGTCAGATAGTAGGGAAGACATGTAGACAAGTGATTAAGAGTGTTGACTTATTGTATGTCAACTTAATCTCAAAATCATAAGAGTGGGACACATCAAAGATAAAAAATGGTGAAAATAGACTTTAAGAGATTTTAAACATCTACAATAGAGTGCAGAAGATACACCAATAAGGAGAAATGGAGAATAAATGGAAAATTGAAAAACAATGTTCGGAAGGAAAAGGAATAAAATAAAGTTGGCTTTGCTAAGAAATCT
Source organism: Platanthera guangdongensis (assembly GCA_039583875.1). NCBI lineage: Eukaryota > Viridiplantae > Streptophyta > Magnoliopsida > Asparagales > Orchidaceae > Platanthera > Platanthera guangdongensis. Next base: position 23,666,155 of record CM077156.1, read on the forward strand.
GTAAGAAAATTTGCATGAAATATGATTAACAATAATCAGTTGCGTTTAACAAAAAACATAAAAACAAAAATTTATTAAAGACCATAAAAAGTTAGGACTTACGAAGGGCTATGGCGTCATTGCTCGTGATTTAGATGCCATCTTCCATTCAACATGATATTCATTCTTCTTGTAGTTAGGTGGGTAAAAAATGATCTTCCAAGTAATTATTTATGAACCTTTTATGTCACATAATTTTTATTTTCTTTTAGGATATGCTTAGTTATATTACATTTATATTTCATGAAACATCATTATTTTATTCTTAGTTGGGTAGTCATATTTTTGTTGCATTACAAAATATCTCGATCAAATTGATTGAGTATGAGAACGATTTTCTTGAATTTCAATTACGCTCTACATATTCACCACAAAAAGAAGTGCATCAGCCAGATTATATGGTGGAACATTAGGAGAGAATACCTTCGGCCATTAACTTATTATATTGTATATCATAAGAAATCTTGAATGCTTCCAATTGTCAAGAACCACCTTATTAAACTCTGAAAGATATGGTACCTAAACACCTAGAGGGGGGGGGGGGTGAATAGGTGACCTAATCCTTTTTTAAACTTTAATGGCAGCAAACAGTTAATATCACAGATTTCTGACTATATTATCACAGCACACAAACAACATACACAGCAAATCACAACACAGCACAGCAGACTCAAGGATTTATAGTGGTTCCCCAAGGTATGGGTACATCCACTTTCCCCCTTCGCCTATCTAGCAGTGTACTAGATTCGGCCAAACTCCACCACTGTCTCAGAACCCAAATTGGTTCCTACACCTCAGGCCCAAAGCCTTACAACTCAGCTTTCTCCCAAAGCCTACACTCAGCCACACAGGCCTACACTCAGCCAATCAAGGCCTACACTCAGCCAACAAGGCCTACACTCAGAGATAACAATCTCCTACACTCAGGCCAAAAGCCCTACCCTCAGCCTTTATAATTATAAGCTTACAATTCACTCAGATCCAAAGGATCCTACAAGATAAAAATGATTAAGAGATAATGACTCAACAACTCAGAAACAAGAGAGGGGAGTTGAGAGTTTCTTGATGAGTTCTTGGAAGAACTCAGCTGGATTCAATCTGACTTAGCTTTCTTCAAAGCTTCTTGAGTAGAACTGAATAAGACTGATTCCTTCTGCAGTTGTTCCTTGACCTCTGCCACTTAGAATTCAGAATAGATCTGAACCCTTCTTCTCAGCCTAGTTCCAACGGCTGATTACTTTGATGGAGCCCTCTCTCTCCAACTTCTTAGATCTGCACTTGGACTGCAAGATCTTCTTGTGTTGATACTCTGTGTACCACTTTGATGATTACTTCAACAATAATCTGAACCACTTGTTAATCACTTGATCAATCCATTTCTGTAGACAGCATAGGCCTATTTATAGGCCTTCTCCATGGTAACCGGCTGGTCCGGTTCATAACTGTCTTCTGCTATCTCTGACAGGTGCTGTAGACCGGCTGGAACGACAGCTGTCATATCATCCAGTCATTTCTTGAAAATCTCTAACTGTCTGATAGTGTCGAGACTTTCTGTCTTTAAGTGTCGACACTTATAGTCCAAGTGTCGACACATGCTGTGTAAGTGTCGACACAAGTCTACAAGGTGTCGACACAACTCCTTGTATATCTTGACACAATTTCTTCTGCATGTGTCGACACTGAAATTGAGTGTCGACACAAGTACTTGATCTTCTATCTTTAGCTGAATTCTTCTAAGTGTCGACACATCTCCTTTGTGTCGACACAACTTCTTGTGTTGAATCTGTCAAGTGTCGACACTTCTTCTTGGTGTCGACACAACTTCTTCAATGTTGATACTTGCTGAGTGTCGACACAGCTCCTTGTGTCGACACACCTTCTTTTTGTTGAGACTTCAGCTGAGTGTCGACACATTCCCATAGTGTCGACACTTGTACTTAGAATATTTTGTTGATAATTCTGTTCTTTGCTAAGTGTCGACACAGCTCCATGTGTCGACACTTTCTTCAAGTGTTGAGTCTTCAGCTGAGTGTCGACACATTGTTCTGGGTGTCGACACTTTCTTCCAATGCTAACTCTTCTGTTGAGTGTCGACACTTTGTTCTTGGTGTCGACACTTTCTTCAAGTGTTGACTCTTCTGTTGAGTGTCGACACTTTGTTCTTGGTGTCGACACTTTCTTCAAGTGCTGACTCTTCTGTTGAGTGTCGACACATTGTTCTGGGTGTCGACACTTTAACTTAGTCTTTGCAGTCTTTTGCTGAGTGTCGACATAGCTCCAAGTGTCGACACTTTCTGGTGTAGACACAGCTTTACTAGGTGTCGACACAGCTCCTTGTGTCGACACTTTCTGTCTGCACTTTTCTTCACTGAGTGTCGACACAGCTCCAAGTGTCGACACTTTCTGTCTGGTGTCGACTCTGCATCCCAGGTGTCGACACAATGTCTCCAAGTGTCGACACTGCTTGTCTGGGTGTCGACACAAGTCTTCTTAAGTGTCGACACTTTCTCTCTAGGTGTCGACACATGGACATAGAAACTTTTTGCTTCAGTCCAGTGATTACATAACCTGCACAAGTAACTCAAACATACATCAAATACATTATGATGTATATCATTGAGTTGGGTGAGGCTTCTTCAAATCAGGTACATTTGACCAATGTACCCAACAATCTCCCCTATTTGGAGAAGTCATAACCCTTAGTCAATGATATACACCATCCATAATTAAAATTACAAAATGATGTAAAGCAGGATTATATACAGCAGGGTTAAACATAAACATGTATTAATTTCACATGTATACACAAACATCAACACTGAACAAATAAGAAATAGACAAAATCACAGAACAAACATGAAATATATTGATCATATATTGTTCTAACATTTGTTTTATACATTTTCAGTAGTTTCACAGAAATGTTTTACATTCAAAAGATTACAAAATAATCTTCAAGTAATTTCTTAATCTATTTTTGTTCTGGTTCCTTAATAACTATTCCCTTGCCAGCTTGAACTTGAGCTTTGACAGGAGCATCAGTAGTTTCAGCATCAGCTGGCTTCTTGCCTTTTAATTATTTCTTCTTAAGCTCTTCAGCTTTGATTTTCTGCCTCTCAAAATAGTGATATGGCTTAGGAAAGTACTTGCTAGGCTCCACTGTAGTAGGAGGTAGCTTTCCCATCTTTGCCTTCCTTCTATACTGAACTATGGCTTCTTGTCTGATCTCATGTTTCCTCCATTCAGCTTCAGAAAACCATTTGTTCCTGTCATTCATGTTGTCTTTGGCAGCTTTCCAAGCATTTAATATTATATTTCTAGAGGTAGGGCTCCACTGTTCAAAGTCTGGCCTTTGTTCTGCTTGTTCCCTAAACCTCTTCTTAGACAACCTTGTCTCTTCCTCTTTCTGCAATGCCTCTTGCATGGCTTCAGTAATAGGTTGAACAACTTTCTCCAGAACAACATTAGACTTGCCCTCAGTTGGGCTGTACATTGTCTGTACATCAGCATGAATCATTTCAAAATCTGGTGGAGGATATATCACTTGAGCTACCTCTGGTTGCTCACCTCCAAGAGATGCAGTTTGAATCCCAGATTCAGTAACATTGTCATCATCACAGAGTGGAGGATAGCCCAGTGTAGCTCTGATGGAATTAGATATCCATTTGGCATGATCAGAGCTAGGTTTGACTAAAACTCTCTCCCCCTTTATGACTTCTCTAGCCATATGATCTCGGACATCATCCTTTTGAAATCTTATTTGAATATCCAAGTATCAGATTCCCTCTTTAAAGTAAGGTTTGAGCTTTGTAAGCTGTTCAGATATGGCCTTCTGGGAGTCTTGAATTGCAGTCTTTACAGCAGAAATTTCTTCTTGAAATACTTTATCAAAATCAGCTTTAGCAGCAGCAGTAGATGTAGAAGGTTCGGCAGCCTTGTTCTTCAACTCAGTGACTATAGCATTATGTGAAGCAGTCAAGTTGTCATTCATTCTTAACTGATTTTCAAGAACATATCCTTGCTTCACAGCTATGTCATCTACTTGTTCCTTGATCTTCTCCTGGTGTGTTGCCAAATACACCACTGCATTTCCACCTTTGTGAAAGCAGTCTGTCATCTCTTTCTTGTTAAGGTCCATTTCAAACCTTATAGACTTTATCTCTTGTGCAAGATCAAACTGTAGGGACTTGTGCCCTTCATCCACATAAGTCTCTATTGCCTTCCTTTGCTCATCCAACTTTATCTATAGTGCAACCATTAAAGCACTATAATCAGCAGTTGGAGCTTGCTGAACTATAGGCTGTGGTGCAATAGATTGTAAAGCCTTTTTATAACTTTGGCTTCTCCTCTTGAATACATAGAGTTTCTTCTTCTTTGCCCTAGCACTCTCCTCATCTTCAGAGGTAGAAGTGCTGGATATGTCAACCCTATCCTTAGGGCTTTGAGGCTTCTCTTCCTGCACTTCAGGTGCCTTCTCACTTTCCTGCCTTATAGGCTCTTCCAGAACTTGTTCCTTCTCCCCCTCAACAGCAGCATCATCAGTTTCCTTATCAAAATCTTCTTGATCCAGATTTAGAAACAAGTCTTCCATTGTGTACTCTTGTGGTGATGGAGCTGGAGACAGTCTTTGCTCTTCAACCACTGAGTCAGGAACCACTTCTTGTACAACAGATGTGTCTTTGATAACAACATCTGGAGCTTGACTAGGCAGCTGAGTTTGCTGAGGAACTTCAGACAAATCAGCATCTTCTATAAGATAGTCTAAAGTTTTTAGGTCAGTGAGTACCTCTTGTATGATGGTGGTGGCTTGCTCACTTTCCAGTGTAGATGGTTCTTCTACAACTGGAAGCTCCCCCTGGCTTTGATCCTTGTTGATGGGGCTAGCTTGAGGCAGCTCCCCCTGGATCTCAGCAACCTCTTGAGGAGCTGGAGACTTTACTGCAGGCACATCCTCATGGTCATCTGGAGTAAAAACCACTTGTTCTTCACTTTCAGAACTGCTAGTGGACTCTCGTACCACTGGAGTAGTTTTTCTCTTTTTCTTAGGAGGAATTTCTTTCTCAGTAACTATCTTCTCAGGGGTTGGCATGTCCTTTGACAGCACCCTGTCCCATCTTGAAAAGATCCTCAGATCCATCTTCCTCATGTGATTTATCTTACTTCCAGCAGCAGTATTCATCACCTCTGGTATGGTACCAGCTAGGTAGAGACTAAGGATTCTGCCCAGATTGGGCTTCTTCAAGCTTTCCTTGATCTTGTCAAACACTATAATTGACCAATCAGTTCTTATAGTGAAGATAATTCTTGTCATTATACTGAACATGGAGGCAGACACTCTGTCATGCCCTCCTAGCTTACTGAGTAAGACCTTTCCCACTATCTTAGACATGAACTTTCCTTGATTATTCATGCCTTTCCTGTTGAAAACAGAACCTATCTTCATCTTTGGATCAAGTCCACACCAGGTAAGAGCTTCCCTGGTCTTGGTAGCAGTAACTTCTTCTTCATCTTGAATTCTTGGAAGCTGTAGAATCTTCCTTAGACTCTTGGGTGATACCTTAACCTTAGTTCCATGAACTCTGGATTTGATTCTGTATCCAGATTCATCCACTTCTGCTCCATTTAGGAATTCAAGAACCTCTTTCTTCCAGATCTTAGTAGGTTCAGAAACTAAGTATTCTAGTCTAGAATCGGCGACTAGGGTTACAACCGCCTTGATTTCCTGATCAGCATCGTCGAACGCGCCGCGCACTAGCTCATATCCTTCGTTAACGTTCTCCTCAAGCTTAGGTGCCATTAGGGTTGAAGAATTTGTCTTTAGAAAAGAGAGGTGTCGACACAGTAGTTTTGGTCTCGAAACTTTGAAAGCGTGTCGACAAACAAAGACAGAACCCTATTTATACCTTTCTGATTTTGAAGATGAACAGGCGGGACAGCTAGCTTAACATGTGTCGACACTGGCAATAAGTGTCGACACTGACTTATAATGTCTCGACACACATGTGTCGACACAAGTTTAGTCAACTGATTTAATGTGTCGACACTTGTTTATGTGTCGACACCACTCTACTCGACTAATAGTCGAGACTTTACTTAGAAAATTCTGAGTAAAACCTAAGTGTCGACACCTACTTGACATGTGTCGACACTAACATTCTGAAGTGTCGACACCAACTTCCTAGATGTGTCGACACCTTTTTCCTGAAGTGTCGACACTACTATTCTGTGTCGACATAGACTTGTCTATGTGTCGATACCTTTTTACTTAGTCATTTTCAATTCTGTAAACTTAGTCTAAGTTTATCATTCCTAGTTCAATTTTGAATCTATTGAACTTAGCTTCTTCTAGGGTCTTAGTATACATATCAACTAATTGATTATCAGTATTAACATATTCAAGTGAAATATCTTCTCTTTCTACATGCTCCCTAAGAAAATGATATTTAATCTCAATATGTTTTGTTCTACTATGAGATACAGGGTTATTAGCTATTGAAATAGCACTAGTAGAATCACAGAAAAGTGGAGTTCTACTTACCTGAAATCCATAGTCCTCTAGCTGATGTTGTATCCATAGAAGTTGAGCACAGCAACTTCCTGCAGCCACATACTCTGACTCTGCTGTGGAGATAGCCACACTGGTTTGCTTTTTGCTACTCCATGAAATTAGTCTCCCACCTAGGAATTGACAGGTTCCAGTAGTGCTTTTTCTATCTTCTTTGCATCCTGCAAAGTCTGCATCTGAATAACCTGTTAGATCAAAATCCCCATTCCTAGGGTACCAGAGGCCTAGATAGGGAGTGCCCTTTAGATATCTCAATATTCTTTTGACTGCAGTCAAATGAGACTCTTTTGGGCAGGCTTGATACCTTGCACAAACACATGTAGCATACATGATGTCTGGTCTACTAGCAGTCAAGTATAGTAGGGAGCCAACTATCCCTCTATACAAGGTTTCATCTACATGTTTCCCTGCATCATCCTTGCTAAGAGACATACTTGACCCCATAGGAGTCTTCATGGTGCTAGATGAATCCATACCATATTTCCTTATGAGTTCTAGGGTGAACTTAGACTGACATATGGATAAACCATTCTCAGTCTGTTTAACTTGGAGACCCAAGAAAAACTTCAGCTCTCCCATACTACTCATCTCAAACTGACTTTGCATAAGCTTTGCAAACTTTTTGCAAAGGCTACTTTCAGTAGACTCAAATATAATGTCATCTATATATATTTGGACAAGTATGACTTTGCCTCTAGATTCCCTAAGGAATAGAGTCTTATCTATTTTCCCCCTTGAAAACTTGTTCTCAATGAGGAAACTAGATAGGGTTTCATACCAAGCTCTAGGAGCTTGCTTTAACCCATATAAAGCTTTCCTAAGTCTATAGACATGATGAGGTAGAGTTGGATCAACAAAACCTGAAGGCTATTCCACATAGACTTCTTCCTTAAGATTACCATTTAAGAATGCTGACTTGACATCCATCTGGTAAACCTTGAATCCTTGATAGGTTGCATAGGCCAAGAACATCCTTATGGCTTCCAGTCTGGCTACTGGAGCAAAGGTTTGATCAAAGTCAATACCTTCTTCTTGCCTATATCCTTTTGCAACCAGTCTTGCTTTATTCTTAATGATGACCCCTTGTTCATCCATCTTATTCCTGTAGATCCACTTAGTTCCTATTACATTGTGGTCTTTAGGTTTAGGAACAAGTTCCCAAACCTTGCACCTCTTGAACTGATTAAGCTCTTCTTGCATTGCTTCAGTCCATTGTGGATCTTGTATTGCTTCTTTAAATTTCTTAGGTTAAACTTGAGACAGAAAGCTGGAGTAGATTGCTGCATTCATGTATCTGCTCCTGGTTTGAACTCCTTGTCTTGGATCTCCAATAATCTGCTCTATTGGATGATCTCTGAGATGCCTGTTGGCTGGAGGCATCCTTACTTCTGGTTGAACCTCTTCAGCATCTCCATCATGCTGTATTCCTTGTACTTCATCAGCAACTAGTACATGTAGTTCTCCCCCTGGACAATAGCCACTGTCTTCTTCTATAGCAAGCTTGTCCATCTTCTGTGTTAAACCTGTGGGGCTGCACACACTACTAGATAACTTATTATTAATAAGTTTAGTCTCATCAAAAACTACATGCACAGATTCTTCTACAACTTGTGTAGACAAGTTGTAGACTCTATAAGCCTTACTGTTATTGCTGTACCCAACAAAAATTCCCTCTTGGGACTTGGCAGCAAACTTAGTTAAGTAAGACTTCCCATTGTTAAGTATGAAGCATTTGCAACCAAAGATCCTGAAATAGGATAGGTTTGGTTTCCTGCCTTTCACAACTTCATAGGGGGTCTTGTTTAGCCCTTTAGTGATGGTAGTCCTATTTATAACATGACATGCAGTGTTAACTGCTTCAGCCCAGAAATACTCTGGCAGTGATGTATCACTTAATAGGGTCCTACCAGCCTCTATCAAGGTCCTATTCTTCCTCTCAGCAATGCCATTTTGCTGAGGTGTTCTAGGTGAAGAGAACTCTTGAAATATCCCAAAGTCTTCACATAGTCTTGTCGTGCTATCAGACTGAAATTCTGTACCATGGTCACTTCTAATCTTAACCACTGTACAGTTTAGTTCATTCTGAATTTGCTTGATAAAGCTAAGGAAGATACTAGGTGTTTCAGATTTCTGTCTTAAGAAGAACACCCAGGAAAACCTTGAGTAGTCATCAACAACTACAAAGGTATAGACCTTCCTACCTAAGCTGTGAACTGGCATTGGACCAAAGAGATCCATATGCAAGAGGTATAAACACCTCACAGCATCTTTGTTTTCTATGCTCCTAAAGGTGGATTTAGTCTGCTTGCCATTTTGACAAGCTGAGCAAATACCATCTTTAACACACTTAACTTGAGGACCATTCCTCACTAACTCTTTACTAAAGAGTTTGCTAATAGTCTTGTAGTTAAGATGGGCAAGCCTCTTGTGCCATTTGACACAATGAGAGACTGTCTCATCAGCTACAAGACAAACTGGAGAACCATTGTTCTCAACCATAATGTCTAGGCAGTAGACATTTCTTTTCCTATATCCTGTCAAAATGATCTCTTGATCACTTGACCTCTTGATATGACAACCATTTTTAACAAATGAGATGTCATACCCTACATCACTTAATTGACTTATACTTATTAGGTTGTGTTTCAACCCTTTAACATAAGCCACTTGAGTAATGGTAACTAAGTGACTAGAAATGTTACCAAACCCTTTGATGATTCCTTTTTCAGAACCACCAAAGGTCACTTTAGGACCATTTTTGATTGGAATGTAGTCCTTCAGTAGTCCTCTAGTTCCAGTCATATGTCTGGAACATCCACTGTCCAAGTACCATGTTGGGGTATGGCCACTTGGACTCACCTGCAAAACAGATTAATGAACCTTAGAACCCAAAGAATTCTTGGGTCCTTGGTACTTGTTAGTCTGCAATCTAACAAAGCTACCTTCTGGCTTTCCAACAGGTAGTTTGGAACTCACTTTGGCACTCATATTGTGCCAACAGTCCACTGCAAAGTGGCCAACTTTGCCACAACACCAACATTCAAACTTGTTGTACCTTTGCTTAGGTACAGTCTTTGCTGTCTTATTTATAGCAGACTTATTGAATGTTGGGGCTTTGCCCTTGGACTTAGACTTGGACTGCTCAGTCCCTGCAGGTCTAATAAAGCCCAGTCCAGCCTTGCCTTTATGATGAACAAATTCATCAATTAAAGGTAGCACTGACTTAGGTTTAGAAAACCTAGCAACAAGCTCTCTCTCTTTCTGAAGATTTGTCTCCAGACTCTTAATTTGATCATTCTTAAAGGTGATAGTGCCCATCTGAATCACTGTAATGTATTTCAGCCTGGCTACCTCATTCAGCTTTTGATCAAATTGCTTCTCAAAATCTGTTGCAGCAGCTTTAAGATCAGCAATTTCCTTTGCCTGACTTTTGGCAAGGGACTTGCTTTTCTTGTAAGCTTGCAACAGCACCTTATATTCATCTATAAGCTGATGAATATCATCCTCAGACTCAGATACATTCTCATCACTTGATGAAGAAGAATCTGAATCTGAACTAGAACAAGAAACTGAACTTAAGCTTGAACCTTGTACCTTACTGGGTCCTGGCTGCTCTAGGATTTTGGCACTCTCTGTCAAAGCCATTAGCCCTTGGCATTGACTGTCTTCTTGTTCATAAATAGACTCCATTAACTGCATGAATTCTTCCTCTTCTTCTTCAGCAAACAGCCCTATGTAGGCTTCAGCCTCAGACTCAGTTTCTGAAGAAGAGATATCTGATAGAGTCTTCTCTTTCTTGGCTACAAAAGACTTCTCTTTCTTGCCTTTGAAATGAGTCTTTTTCCTGTCACTAGACTCTTTTCTCTTCTATGGACAATCTACAATAACATGGCCCTGTCTATTGCAGCAATAGCACACTATCTTTGATCTAGTTGCCTTGCTTGACTTTGTCCTTTTCTTGTCATTCTTTGAAGACCTCTTTTTCTGATAAGAGTCTTCCTTTCCTTGTGATGTAGAAGGCCTTGACCTCCACTGTTTCTTTTTCAAAAACTTCTGAAAGTGTCTAGTGAAAGCAGCAAAGTCTTCATCACTTTCACTGCTTTCTGACTTGGTGCTGACTGTTTCATCTGACTCTGATTCAGCAATCTTTGGAGGTGGAATTGGTGATTTATTCCTGCACTTTCTGGAGGCTTCTGTCTTGAAAGCAACAGTTCTTTCTTTGTGCTCAGTCCTTGTTGATTTCTCCTCCTCTTTTCTCACTGTTAACTGCATTTCATAAGACAATAGCTTGCCAAACAGTGTGGGAGGAGGAATTTCTCCCAACTTAGCCATTTCTCTTATGACACAGATCTTGGTGTCCCAATCTTTGGTTAGGGACCTTAGGAACTTATCATTTAGTTCATAGTTACTGAACTCTCTTCCATAAGACATGAGTTCATTAACTATTCTGTAGAAATTCTTATAGCATTCAGTTATGCTATCACCCTTACCTTGTCTAAAACTCTCATACTCCTGATTTAGCAAGGACTTTCTATCTTGCCTAACTTCTTCAGAACCTTCCATATGGACAATGAGAGTATCCCACATCTCTTTTGCAGTCTTACAGTGAATTAGATTCTGAAAAGTGGCATCATCAATGGCACTCACTATTATGTTTTGTGCCCTCTTGTCCATGGTGGCTAGGATAATTTCATCCTTAGTCATCTCAGAGAAATCCTTTGGAGTTCTCTGATTTGCATCTAGAACAGATATCTTCATGGGCACATAAGGCCCTTCCTTTACTGTGATGTAGATTCTAGGGTCCGAGGCCTCCATAAACAGCCTTACCCTTTCCTTCCAGATCCCAAAGATCTCTTTCCTGCATATGGGTAATTTCATGCAACCCAATTCCTTGTGATTCTCAGAGGCACCCATGTTTCTTGATTTTCTTGAATTTCTTGAATTCTGTATTTTGCCTTACACTGAATCTGCCAAACAGGATCTCCTCAGACTGTTAGTCCTTTTTGAGTAACCTCCCTCTGATACCACTTGAAAGATATGGTACCTAAACACCTAGAGGGGGGGGGGGGGGGGGTGAATAGGTGACCTAATCCTTTTTTAAACTTTAATGGCAGCAAACAGTTAATATCACAGATTTCTGACTATATTATCACAGCACACAAACAACATACACAACAAATCACAACACAGCACAGCAGACTCAAGGATTTATAGTGGTTCCCCAAGATATGCGTACATCCACTTTCCCCCTTCGCCTATCTAGCAGTGTACTAGATTCGGCCAAACTCCACCACTGTCTCAGAACCCAAATTGGTTCCTACACCTCAGGCCCAAAGCCTTACAACTCAGCTTTCTCCCAAAGCCTACACTCAGCCACAAAGGCCTACACTCAGCCAATCAAGGCCTACACTCAGCCAACAAGGCCTACACTCAGAGATAACAATCTCCTACACTCAGGCCAAAAGCCCTACCCTCAGCCTTTATAATTATAGGCTTACAATTCACTCAGATCCAAAGGATCTTACAAGATAAAAATGATTAAGAGATAATGACTCAACAACTCAGAAATAAGAGAGGGGAGTTGAGAGTTTCTTGATGAGTTCTTGGAAGAACTCAGCTGGATTCAATCTGACTTAGCTTTCTTCAAAGCTTCTTGAGTAGAACTGAATAAGATTGATTCCTTCTGCAGTTGTTCCTTGACCTCTGCCACTTAGAATTCAGAATAGATCTGAACCCTTCTTCTCAGCCTAGTTCCAACGCCTGATTACTTGGATGGAGCCCTCTCTCTCCAACTTCTTAGATCTGCACTTGGACTGCAAGATCTTCTTGTGTTGATACTCTGTGTACCACTTTGATGATTACTTCAACAATAATCTGAACCACTTGTTAATCACTTGATCAATCCATTTCTGTAGACAGCATAGGCCTATTTATAGGCCTTCTCCATGGTAACCGGCTGGTCCGGTTCATAACTGTCTTCTGACATCTCTGACAGGTGCTGTAGACCGGCTAGAACGGCATCTGTCATGTCATCCAGTCATTTCTTGAAAATCTCTAACTGTCTGATAGTGTCGAGACTTTCTGTCTTTAAGTGTCGACACTTATAGTCCAAGTGTCGACACATGCTGTGTAAGTGTCGACACAAGTCTACAAGGTGTCGACACAACTCCTTGTATATCTTGACACAATTTCTTCTGCATGTGTCGACACTGAAATTGAGTGTCGACATAAGTACTTGATCTTCTATCTTTAGCTGAATTCTTCTAAGTGTCGACACATCTCCTTTGTGTCGACACAACTTCTTGTGTTGAATCTGTCAAGTGTCGACACTTCTTCTTGGTGTCGACACAACTTCTTCAATGTTGATACTTGCTGAGTGTCGACACAGCTCCTTGTGTCGACACACCTTCTTTTTGTTGAGACTTCAGCTGAGTGTCGACACATTCCCATAGTGTCGACACTTGTACTTAGAATATTTTGTTGATAATTCTGTTCTTTGCTATGTGTCGACACAGCTCCATGTGTCGACACTTTCTTCAAGTGTTGAGTCTTCAGCTGAGTGTTGACACATTGTTCTGGGTGTCGACACTTTCTTCAAATGCTAACTCTTCTGTTGAGTGTCGACACTTTGTTCTTGGTGTCGACACTTTCTTCAAGTGCTGACTCTTCTGTTGAGTGTCGACACTTTGTTCTTGGTGTCGACACTTTCTTCAAGTGCTGACTCTTCTGTTGAGTGTCGACACATTGTTCTGGGTGTCGACACTTTAACTTAGTCTTTGCAGTCTTTAGCTGAGTGTCGACACAGCTCCAAGTGTCGACACTTTCTGGTGTAGACACAGCTTTACTGGGTGTCAACACAGCTCCTTGTGTCGACACTTTCTGTCTGCACTTTTCTTCACTGAGTGTCGACACAGCTCCAAGTGTCGACACTTTCTGTCTGGTGTCGACTCTGCATCCCAGGTGTCGACACAATGTCTCCAAGTGTCGACACTGCTTGTCTGGGTGTCGACACAAGTCTTCTTAAGTGTCGACACTTTCTCTCTAGGTGTCGACACATGGACTTAGAAACTTTTTGCTTCAGTCCAGTGATTACATAACCTGCACAAGTAACTCAAACATACATCAAATACATTATGATGTATATCATTGAGTTGGGTGAGGCTTCTTCAAATCAGGTACATTTGACCAATGTACCCAACAAACTCACATTATAGTCACCAAGAGATAGCTCCTTCAAAGAAACACTCAGGCTCCGTTTTGGCACGGTGGTGGTGGTCATGAACATAGAGGTTAAATTGTCATTCGTCAACACCCACCTAAGGAATTTCATCCACTTTTATGTTCAAATGGATGACATTTGTTAGGTGATCCTTAACTAATGACGGTTTAACCCATGCATTTACGACCGCCACCACCGTGCCAAACGGAAACTCAAACAAAGTTAGCATTTCAAAACACAAAGATTGGTAATTTATCAATAATAGTGGTGCTGTTGCAAATTTTATGTGATTTGATTGAATAAAGCACAAATAAAGACAATCCATTAAAGAAGAAAATAGTCCAAGCGAAGACTAAAAGAAGATAAAAAAAGTAGAGACAAGAGGAAATGTGATCAAGCTGTCAGCAATCAACGATCGGTGGGTGGGGTTCGCTGAATGGAAGGCCAACGATCAGTGGTTCAGCAACTCAGCAAACCAGTGCTCAGCTAACAAGGCGAGCCAGCGACTCATCAAACCAACGACTCAGCAAACCAACGACTTAGCGAACCAGCGACTCAGTGCTCACTCACTCAGTAGTTCAACGCTCAGTTATTGAAAATTGAACCGCGGCACAACGATTAGCGAATGTTGATGACCGTTGAATAATATAGTCGTTGTGGATTCAGAGAAAGTAAGTTCCAAGATGGCAATCCTTTTGGAACTTGTTTAAAAAGGAATAATGACAGAGGAAGAAAATCTCAAGATATATATTCTCAGGAAACAATGAAGAGGATGAGGATGGATAGCTTCTCTCTCTTTATCTATCTATGTATCTCTCTCTCTAACGTAACAGATTCCCTCTTCTTATGGGATACAGGAATAACCATTCTCTGTGTGATAACACAGTTTGATCTAAAGCATTCACTGTTGTAAAGGGTTTCTAATCTCTCCCTTCAAAAGAGATTGTTGTGGTTGGATCACCCGAACCAAAATCCATCGTGTGTAGTGGTTGGATAACCCGAACCAAGATTCGTTGGGTTACGTCCCCTCCAGTGAAAAAGGCTGACATTGGGATTGAGTCTCGAAGTGGAAAGACTCGTCATCTCGTTCAAGAGACAATGTTAGCCCACGTATTGTAGCAGAGAGGATGTACCCAGTTGTTGGGGGACCTTTATAAAATTCCTTGTGTCATCTGGATATTTTTTGTACTTCTATGTTTTTTGTGATTGTTTTGTTTACATTTATTTCAATCTCTACTCATATGTTTAGTCACTTAACCTCACATCTTGTGTAACAATAATATTAAGATCTATCTTATCCTACAATATTTCAATTGGTACGAAAGCGGGTTTACCTTTAAGGGTTAAAACCTTGGTGAATCAAGGTCCTACGATCTAAATATTTGATCCTCTCTTAAATCACAAGATGTCTCTACTGAGAAATTTTGCCTCTACTTCAGAATCTCTCATGAGCAGCTTTAACATATTTGCTTCATGGAAATCAAAGGTTGAAGTGTACATAAACTCTATTGATACAACCATTTTGGACACTATCTTGTCAGGATCCCTCATTCCTCAGAAGGTAGAAGTTGTAAGAAGTTAAATTGAAACATCTTCTGAAGGAATCTCCTCTGAAAATGAAGGAGAACCAGATGTCCTTTTCCTGACATCCATGAAGGAAGAGTGATGCACTTCCCAAAAATAAAAAGAAAGTTGTTGCAAATCCAAGAAAATGGAGAGATGCAGCAGATATCAAATAGAAGATAAATACAACAATTCTGAAGAACAATGTTACAGTTCTTAGTTGGAAAGGGAAGCCTCTAACTCTCATGAGGTAATAGATTTTAGATCTTTAATTTCTCTAATTCTAACTTTACGAATATTTTTGAGAGTCTTCGTCTAGATAGCATTAAGTATGAAAGGAGAATCAATTCTCCACTGTTAGAAAATCAACATATCTCTCAGTGCAACTCTAAATTGCATGAGAAGTTTGCATCTCAGGCTTCAACAGAAGTCATTCATTGTAACTTATGAGAAGAGAACAAAACTCTTGAAGAAGAACTGGGAAAATTTCTTGAGAAAACAAGAGATTCGTAACAAAACTTTCAAAAGCTCAGAAAGAGCATGACTACATCAATGGTAGGAGAGTCAAACTAAAATCGATGACTGGAAATTTTCATGTAAGATTTCAGAAATGAGTATTAGGTGTTGACCCATACATGAATGCAAATTAAGAATCTCTTCCTCTGATAAAATCTCCTCTCACCTTTGTATTTGGAGGAACTGAGAATGAAAAGAATAATATTTGCTACTCTAAAACCTCTTAGAAAAAGAAGAATCTTCTAAACCCATGAGGAAAAAGAAGAAGCATGCTCCTTACCCTTCTCATTCTCCTTCCGACATTGTCTCTCATCGCTATCCTCTCTTATTCTCAAAGACGAGGAAACATTCTCAATGGGAAAAAGGAAAATGAAGGTTGTAGAAATAAACATACCAAAAACAATGGTCAACGAACGGGGAACGACCTCCCTCCCCCATCAAAGATTGTCGACCATCGTTGGTAGCATCGCTCAGCGATCACTAAACACTTCTCTTTCTCGAAGTCAAGGATTGCCAATCGTTGACGCTCAACGATCATCTCATTTCAACAATCAACGAACGTTGATCGTCAACCAAGCTATAAGTCATGGGCTAGGCAAACTGTGAGGTTTCCTACAAATTTCTCTCCTTACCTCCCTAAAAGAAAGAATATATATAATAGGTTTAATTGTTTTTGCTGTCGTAAGGTTGGTCATCTCATGCACGATTATTGGTTTAACCACACAAACACCAACTCTCATGGTAACTTTACTCAAGGAGGCCAAGGGTTTGTGTGCGCAATGCTTCTAATGGTCCCAATTCCATTTTAGGACCCTACCCTTTATGAATGCAGGTAGTAGTAGTTCAAGTTCTCCAAGATGCATACTCGGGACTTGGACAAGAGTAGCTCCAACAAAGCTTGGAGTAAAGAAATTTGATATTCAGATTATGTGCGTAAGAAGCAGCAGAAAGATGTGCATCAACCTAAGGAGAGTTCTTCTCTTTCTTTTGAATAAAATTTTCAATTCATATCAAATTTTTAATTGGTATCAAGAAAAATAAATCTCCACCAATCAATGATCGCCACTCTGGCAAATCACCAGAGTGGTAATCCCGCTAATCACTAATATCCAACCAGCTCATCAATGATTCAGAATACGAAAAGTTGATGTGTCAACCGACATTTAATGATCTATGATTGCAAACCGTGCTCTCGCTCAGCTATCATTGATCATTACCGATCAACGAACATTGATCGAAGACCAATTAACTAGTCAAAATAAACAGGTTGCGGGAATCCATGTGAAAATTTGGCGCCACCTTATTTATGAAAAGCTGAAAAGAAAAGTCATCTGGCCTAAACAATTTCCCATAACTATTGGAGTGCCACATTTATATGACAGGACAATGGGAATAAAAGCTCGTCCTATCAGAATGACCGCACTAGTTCAACCGTCGCTTTTCAAAAACACAATAATAAATTTAATAATTATTGTTGTGGAATGGCAGGGCATATCACCATTAACCTTTGGTTTAACCCATGCCACACGAGTATTCATTCTAACAGTTTTATAAATCCCTAGAGAACAAAGAAAATTGTGAACTATGCTACCAACGGCCTCATTTCTCTGGGACCGCTTCTTCTTTAAGTGTAGCAATACAGGATGTTCAAGTCTCACACGGAGCTCTCTGAGACTTTGACTATTGAAACTTGAGCAGAAAAGGATGATATGGAGAAAGGGAGTAAGAAAAAAAAATT
Source organism: Platanthera guangdongensis (assembly GCA_039583875.1). NCBI lineage: Eukaryota > Viridiplantae > Streptophyta > Magnoliopsida > Asparagales > Orchidaceae > Platanthera > Platanthera guangdongensis. Next base: position 23,683,795 of record CM077156.1, read on the forward strand.
CTATCTTTGAAATACCAAGGAAATTTGATGGAGACATGGACAATTGCGAGAGGAGGCTATTATGATGCGGGATGAACCGAACCCACGTTGGGGGCGCACGTATCAACGTCGACCACATGCCACAGCCGCATGATGGTTTGGGGATGTTTTTTTTTTATTTTTTTGAGTGTATGATTATTTTATGCAATGCAGTTTTTTATTGTTCTCACATGTTTAAGCCAGGTGGGGGCAAAATTTATGTGAAACGGTTATACTCCGGGTGGACCCTCTGTTTGGAATTAAGCATGTATTTCCTCCTTCCTATCTCACTCTCTCTAAATCCCTCTTAGCCCTCATGGACACAAGAAGCACCCACAGTTTCATTCGTTGGGACAGGGCCCTTAGTCTCCACCTTCCTTTCGTCTCCCGTAGCAACGTCAAGGTGGTCATGGAAAATGGCCAGCAGATGTCGTGTCCTGGTGTGTGTCGGCGCATGGCTTTTGCAATGGATGGTTATTGCTCACAGACATATCTCTTTTTAGTGGACCTTCAAGGTTTTGATATCATCTTGGGCATTTGTTGGTTGCACACCTTGGGACAACTCACGTGGGATTTTGATCTCCTCACCATTTCATGGCAGGCGGGTACTCATTGGGTCTAGTGGCAGGGCCATGCTCTGGGGCAGTCTCCCTACTCATTTTTGGTCCACACCGAGCCCCCAGTCACTCCTGTGGAGAAGCCAACTGACTACCCTTCAAACCTTGCTAACATTCTGCACTGCTTCTCCGGGATATTCAGCCCGCACTCGGGCCTTCCCCCGTGTCGCCAGCAAGACCATCGCATGTGCCTCCTTCCAGGCTCGGCCCCAATTATGGCACACCCATACCACTACCCTTTTCATCAGAAGGATGAGATCGAGTGGCAATGCGACCGTCTTCTCCAATAAGGCCTCATTCGGCTCATTGTCTCCCCCGTCTCTTCCCCGGTAATGTTGATGCACAAGAAAGACAGTTTGTGGCGGCTCTGCGTGGACTACAAGGTCGTCAATGTTATTATGGTCAAAGACAAGTTTCCTATTCTGGTAGGGGAGGAACTCCTCGACGAGCTACATGGAGCGTGCTTCTTCCGCAAGCTTGACTTGTACTCAGGCTATCATTAAGTCCGCATGGCGGCCGACGACGTGGACAAACATTGTTCCGCACGCCCCATGGTCATTTTGAATCTTTGGTCATGTTGTTCGGTCTCACGAACGCTCCTTCCACCTTTCAGTCCCTCATGAACGATGTATTCCACCCTTTTCTCCGAAAGTCTGTTTTTGTTTTCTTTGACGACGTCCTTGTCTATAGCAAGTCATGGGCGGAGCACCTACAACATCTACATGTCGTTCTCAGTTTGGTGCACAGGCACCAATTGGTCCTTAAAGCCTCCAAATTAATGTTCCTTCGGGTATCGCTTTGTCACCAACTTGAGAGCCATGTGGCGCACAATTTGGGTGTTTCGACCGACCCGGCAAAGTTCCTAGGTGTGACGTCATGGCCTATGCCGCAAACCCTTACTGACTTATGCAGCTTCCTTGGTCTCACGAGATATTATCTCCGCTTTATCCACAATTACGACACCATCGCAGCTCCCTTGATCAGTTTACTTCGGAAGAACGTCTTCACATGAACAGAAACCACTACTCAGGCTTTCCACTCTCTACAAGCGGAATTGTTGTCCGCTCATGTTCTCCTCCTACCGGACTCCGTCCTACACTTTCTTGTGAAATGCGACGCCTCGGGACATGGCTATGGTGCCAGCCCGTGTCGTCCTCCAACAAGAGGGACATCAAATGGTTTATTTCAGCAGCCAGACCGCCATCCATCATCGCAAACTGCCGGCCTACGAATAAGAACTCATTAAGCTCGCCAAAACCATTCAGCATTGGCACCCTTACTTATGGGGCCACCCCTTTATCATTCGGACGGATCATTATAGCTTAAAGTACTTCCTCGAACAACGGCTATCTACGGTGCCGCAACAACGATGGATGAGTAAACTTCCCGGCTTCGACTTCCAAGTGGAATACAAGGTCGGTGTGCTCAACTACGCCGTCGATGCTTTCTCTCGACGTGACAACCCACCCGCGGCCGCACTCCTCTCCATTTTCTTTCCACGACGGATCTTCTCTCCTCACTCCGCCAAGAGGTCCAACAGTCTCCCAGCCTATCGGAACTCCTCCGTCGAGCGGCAACGGGACTCGTGAATCAGCATTGGACCGCCCATGATGGACTTATCTTCTACCGTGATTATGTGTATGCGGACATGACATCTCCTCTAATTCCCACCATTCCACAGGATGTCCATTCCCGTAGCCACGAAGGAGTTCCCCATACTCTCCAACGACTGCGAACGGAGTTCTATTGGAAAGGGATGTGAAAGCATGTTCATGACTTCATTGCGGCCTGCGCAGTTTGTCAGAGAAACAAGACCAATCATCTCCTTCCAGCGAGTCAGCTCCAACTCCTACCGATGCCCACACAGATTTGGGCGGATCTCTCCATGGACTTTGTGGAAGGGTTGCCTTTGGTCCATGAGAAGTCAGTTTTGATGGTGGGGGTCGATCGATTCTTCAAGGGGGGCCATTTCATGGCCTTGCCTCGGCCACTCATTGTCGAGAACGTTGTAAGGATCTTCTTCAAAGAAATTTTTCACTTACACGACATGCCAGAGACTTGTTTCGGACTGAGATAAGGTGTTCACTAGTCATTTTTGGAAGGAGCTCTTTTCCCTCATCAGTACAAAGCTTGCCTTTTCTTTCGTTTACCACCCGCAGTTGGATGGTCAAACTAAGGTAATCAACTGCACCGTTGAGATGTATTTGCGATGTGTCATTGCTGATCGTCCTCGGGATTGGCCACGCAGGCTCCCTTGGATAGAATATTTCTACAACACCGCTTAACACACGACATTGAAGAATACTCCGTTCTCTTCCTCACCGCAGCACGACGGTTCTTAGCTTTTTCAATCGCCTCCACTTTCAAAGCAGCTTCCACTGCTTCAGCATAACTTTCAGCTGGGTAAGCGCATGCCAACTGCTGGACATCGCTTCTTAGTCCTCCAAGGAAACGCTTCACTCTACCCTTCTCAGAAGCCAAAATATCTAGGGTTTAAAGTCTAGATATCATCAAGATTCAAGGTCATTTGACTCATAAGGAAATTTCTAGGGTTTAAAGTCATAAATGCTTATTAAGTGATTTATGTGGGGTGCATGCTTCTAAGTATCACCATATCCCTTCCTAGTGCATTTCGCCACCCAAGGATCTCATGGACTGATCCCCAAGTCCATCAAAGAACATAACCCCCTATGTGCTTCACAAACCCCCAAAGTTCAACCATAGGGTTAGAACTAGGATCCAAGGGCAAATCCACCTAATCCATCCCATAGTCCATATGAGGGTGTTAAATGTCATGACAAACCAGTGGCCAAAATTTCAACCTCTGTTAAGGTGGTTTGAACACTCAAACCCACAAGGGCACTTTGACCTAAATACCCCTTTTAGGGCAAGGCTTGGGTTTGCTTATTTCCAACCCAAATCATCTCCAAATGGGATGAAACATTATACAGAGCCTTATGATGATCCCGAGGACCACTCACCAAAATTTGGAAGGGTTTCAAGGTCATTAGGTCCCCTAATTAAATTACCTTAGGATTATTAAATAATTTCAAAAACTATAGAAAAGGTATCTGCAAAAATTCACATTTTTGGGCATGACCTAGGTATAGGTTAGACTGTCTCCATGTCCAAATTTCAGATCATTTGGACCAGTGGTGAAGTGGGGGCACACATTTAAATCTCTGACTAGCACTAGGTATAGACCTCAGCAAAATGAGTGTTGTGGTCAAACCACTTATCCAACTTGGTTCAAATCAATTTTAAATTAAACTAGACCCATAGAGCTACAATTTCCATGTTGATAACTATTTCTGTGGGGGAACCTAGGTATTTTTAATATTTAATTTAAAACAGCCCAATAAACAGAACAAAAGTACAAAAAAATCAAAATAAATATATAAGATCCAGCACGAATCTTGACGCACATCTGACGCCTCCTGGTCATCTTCTTCCTCTAGCCAAGGGCTGGGATTGCCCGAACCTGGAGCAACTTCCAAGCCATTTTCCCGGCCACCCAACCACCTCCCTGGCCGGCCACCACTGCCACCACCTTCGTTGAGGTGGGGGCTATCGCCGGGCGGTGGCACAGCCGCCGGAGTGGCGGTTTCCGGCGAACCCGCAAGGCATAAAAAGCCATGTAAATCTGTAATTTTCCTCAACTGATCGGGCTCAATTGAGCCCGATTTCTCTCCTAATTGATCTAGGATTCTAGCCCACGAAGAGAGGAGAAGAGGAGGACCTTATTGGTGGTCTGGAGTCGAGCCGATCGTCGGGTTGCCATTTGCAGTGGAGGGGTCGCCGGAGTTCTGCAACAGTACATACAAGTGGCTCGAAATCTTCAGGGAAGGTGTGGAAATGACTCCTCTGGTCCTAAGAAAGCTTTTAAAACCATCAAATAGGGGAGGGGAAGGGTGTAGCATCAATGACCATTAATGGCCATGAATGGGAAAATTTTGGCCATGGTGGTGAGGGCTAAACCTGGGATCAATTTGGCCGGGAAATGATTGGAAACTCCTCCTCTTCCCTAGAGGAGTTGAATCCAACAATAAAGGGTGGCCCTTGGCCTCCCTATGCCATGGATGACCTTCACTCCCCACCTTCTCTCTCCTCCATTAAAGGGGAAAAAGGAAGCTTTTCTCTCTCCTAGTCATCAAGGCCGATTTTGATGTCTCCTACAGCCTATTGGCATCCCACTAACTCATATTAAAAATAAAAATGAGATTAGCCCAAGTGGGGGAAATGAGTTTGAGCTTGGGTTAGCCCATTTGGGCTTATTTGACCTAACACTAGAGTAGAGTTGACCTTGGTCAACATGACCATTTGGGTTGACCCCAATGGGTCCTTGGTGACCCATTGGCCTTCCCTAAGGTCTAGGAAGACTTGGGTAGGGTTTGTTGGGCATCTTGGGGGTCACCTGACCCTTAGTTAGGGCACTTTGACCTTTTTGGAGCTAGGGTTGACTTGGGTCGACATAGCCTCTTTGGATGACCCCAATGGTTCCTTAGTGACCCATTGGACTCCCCTAAGATCTAGGAAGGGTTGGGTAGGGTTGGCTTGGCACTTTGGAGGTCACTTGCCCTTAGGAAGGGTACTTCGACCAAATTAGGGTTAGGGTTGACTTTGGACAACCTATACTCTTGGGTTGACCCCAATGGGTCCTTGGTGACCCATTGACCTAACTTTAGGTTTAGGAAGGCATGTGTGGGTTTCACTTAGCTAAGGAAGGGTCAACTGACCCCAAGTTGGCCAGTTTGACCCATTTATGGTTAGGGAGGACTTAGGCCAACTTGACCACTTTGCATGTCCCCATTGGGTCTTTAGTGACCCTATGGACCACCCAGAGGGTTTAGGGTGTTATGGTGGGGTCATGAAGTCAAGTTGAAGCCCTAAGGTCAAACCCTAAGTCTGGTGGTGAGGATGTGTTATAGGCAGACCAAGGTGATTTTCACCTTGGCCCTTATTCACTTGATCGTTTGAGCATCTTAAGGTTTTGTCATGACCTAGTCATGACAAAACCACTCCTAGGGGTCTAGTTGTTTGAGGGATGTTACACTTACTCCCCCTGGCATGCTGTCAGCCGCATTTCTCCTGGGTGAGAAACCCTTATAGTTCTAGTGCTGAAGCAATTTAAGCACCACCTCGCTTTGAGCTTCCAGCATCTTGGCTTAGTCACATTTCTCCACTTTTTGACTTCTATAATAAGGAGATTTCTTTTTGGTTTTCTACCCCTATCTATCTGGGCTTGATCCCAAAGCAGCTGTTGGGCTTGCTCCCCCTCAACAGTTGCACACTAGCTTTATTATCTTGAGGAAGAACTTGTACTACATGCAAAATAGACATTACTGCATATGTTGGAGGAGAGAATTGAAGCTACTCAAGATTCAACATACCCAATTCAAATTTTAAGGTGTTGAACTTGAGTTCATCTAGTGGATTAGTGAAGATATCAGCCACTTGCTTATCTGTGGAGAAAAACTCAAGGCTGATGTCTTCCCTTTCCACATGTTCTCTAATGAAATGGTATTTAATTTCTATATGCTTGCTCCTGCTATGTGAGACAGGATTCCAAGCTATAGAAATTGCACTAGTAGAATCACAAAAGAGTGGAGTTCTACTTATCTGAATGTTGTAGTCTTGATGTTGATGCTGGATCCATAACAACTGAGCACAACAGCTCCCAACTGAAATATACTCTGACTCTAAAGTTGAAATTGCAACACTCATTTGCTTCTTTTTGCTCCAAGCGACAAGCATTCCACCTAGGAATTGACAGGAGCCAGAAGTGCTCTTCCTGTCCTCCTTGTAGCATGCAAAATTTACATCTGAATAGCCTGTTAGTTTAAACTCCCCATTCCTGGGGTACCATAGGCTAAGATCTGCGGTGCCCTTACGATATCTCAAGATTCTTTTCACAACAGTGTAGTGAGACTCTTTAGGGCAGGCCTGATACCTAGCATAGACACATGTTGCATACATAATGTCAGGCCTACTTGCAGTGAGGTAAAGAAGGGAGCCAACTATACCTCTATATAGAGTTGGATCAACAGGTATCCCAGGATCATCTTTGCCTATAGGCATACTTGAGCTCATGGGAGTTCTTTTGGTGGAAGCATTTTTCATACCATATTTCTTGATTAGCTCCCTGATGAACTTTGATTGGGATATGGATAGACCATCATCAGTCTTTCTTACTTGGATTCCCAAGAAGAACTTCAATTCACCCATACTACCTATCTCAAACTTCCCTTGCATAATTTTTGTAAACTTCATGCAGAGGTTGCCATTACTAGAGCCAAATATTATGTCATCAACATAAATCTGGACTAGGATGATCTTTCCCTTAGATTCCCTTAGGAATAGGGCCTTGTCTACCTTCCCCTTGAGAATTTGTTCTCAATGATGAAGGTAGACAATATCTCATACCATGCTTTAGGGGCTTGCTTGAGCTCATATAGAGTTTTCCTAAGTCTATACACAACAGTAGGAGAGTTAGAATCTACAAAACCTGGAGGCTGCTCTACATAAACCTCTTCTTTCAAGTCTCCCTTCAGTAAAGCAGACTTGACATCCATCTGAATGATCTAGAATCCCTGGAAGGCTACAAATGCAAGGAACAGTCTGATGGCTTCCAACCTTGCAACTGGGGCAAACATCTGATCATAATCAATCCCCTATTCCTGTCTGTATCCCTTGGCCACCAGTATTTTCTCATTTAGGAGATAATTTTCAAGTTTCTGGATAAGTTTCTCATTTGAGACTCTTACCATAGACTGCTTGTCAATGATCTCCTTGAGTTGGGCTGATTGTGCAGCCATATCAGTGAGCGTTTTTTCTTGGTCTTCATACTTGCTTTTAAGACTAAGAAGCTCTTTTGCCTGTCTCTTGGCAAGGAACTTGCACCTCTTAAATGCTTCAAGAAGTTCTCCAAACTTGTAAATTATAGAGTTGACATCATCCTCAGAATCTGAATCCCCTTCATCTCTTGATGATTGAGCTTCAGAATCTGAGCTAGCCTCATGACTTGAAATAGAAGACAAAGATTTAGAATTTACCCGAGCTTGTCCAGGCTGATCCTGGCTGCTCTCTTCATCAGTTATTGCCATCAATCCATGGCATTGAACATATTCTTGTTCATCTTTATACATCTTTGAGTCACTATCTGGATGTTATAAAGGGGACTTGATCCCTATCCTAGTAGCAGGGTATTCTTTAGGTTCCCCTTCAGCAACAACCATTAGCCCAGTGTAGGCCTCTTCTTCTTCACTGTCTGACCCAGAGGAAGAGTCAGACTAGGTATTTTCCTTCTTGTCCACCAGGGACTTCTCTTTCTTCTTCCACTTGTGGTGCTTATTCACTCCTTCTTCTTTCCTCTTCACTGGGCAATCTGCAACTATATGCTTAGGTTTGTTGCAGTAGAAACAAATAACATTAGAAGAAGTTTGTTTGCTAGAATTAGGAGCATACATGTGCTCCTTAGAGGATTTACTTCTATATTGTGAGGAAGTGGAAGGCCTTCTATTCTTCCAATGCCCCTGCTTCATGAATTTCTGAAACTGTCTGGAGAAGGAAACAAGGTCCTCATTAGACATATGGCTGCCTGTAGTGCTGGTCTTTGAGCTCTCAGAATCTGACTCAGTAATTTTCCTGAGTGGAGAGTTCTTCCTTCTGCTCCTGGATGGGGTTTCAGCTTTGAAGGCCACAGACTTCTCATTGGCCTGTGACTTACTGCTCTTCTCTTCTTCCTTTCTTGCAGCAAGCTGCATCTCATATGACAGTAGCTTTCCAAATAGTGTTGGAGGTGGAGTGACAGCTAACTTGCCCATCTCCCTGATGGCACAAATTTTTGTGTCCCAATCCTTTGTGAGGGACCTAAGAAATCTGTAATTCAGCTCATATGTGCTGAAGACCCTTCCATATGTTCTCAGTTCATTTACTATTCTGAAAAATCTTTCAAAGCTCTCAGCAATGCCCTCAGACTTTCCTTGTCTGAAGGCCTCATACTCCTGGTTGTGCATGGATTTTCTATCATCCCTCACCTCCTCTGAACCCTCCATGAACATGACTATGGTGTCCCACATCTCCTTGGAGGTCTTGCAGTGCACCAGATTCTAGAAGGTTGAATCATCTATTACACTAGCAATAATGTTTTGAGCTCTCTTGTCCATGGAGGAAAGTTGGATCTCATCTTTATTCATTTCATCATAAGATTTAGGTGTCTGGATGTTGGCACCTATAACTAAGGTCTTCATAGGGATGAAGGGTCCCTCTTTAACTGTTATGTATATCCTAGGGTCAGCAGCTTCCATGAATAGTCTCATCCTTTCCTTCTAGAGGCCAAAACATTCCTTTCTACAGATTGGTAGTTTCATAGCTCCCAGTTCCTTATAGTTTACACTAGGACCCATTCTTATGTCTTATAGCTAACCTTAGAGGTATACCTATATTATTAAATCTTTTTTGAGTAACCTACCTCTGATACCACTTGAAAGTTATTAACTTAAGGTTAGTTAATCACCTAGACGGGGGGGGGGGGGGGTGAATAGGTCTTTTTCTGCCTTACTAGCTTGCTCTGCTGGACTTGGCTTTCAAGCTTGTTAGAGAAGATGAAGTCCAACCGCCTCTATTTTCCGTATTTCTTCGCGTGCAGTTGTTAACCCTACTTCCTCATTTCTCTCTTCCTTTTATATCTTTTGATTTGAATGAACGACACAATTTGAGTGTGAGTCCAGCCAAGGACGGTGAGCGCCACCTCCCTCAGAAAAGGACAAATAGTAGCTTTCGGCGCTACTACACCTTTCTCGCAACGACATGAACTACTTTGACTTTGTTGACTTCTGGGGATGTCAGTAGTGGTCATCCTGTGTTGTTGTAGCTTTCCCCCAACGACATGAGATACTTTGACTTGTTGACTTTTGATGACGTCAGCAATGGTCATCACCTTCTAGACTTGGAAGAAATTCCAGAACTTCATTAAGTGTTGAGTGAAGTTAAGTCACTCAACGACAGCTGACTTGGCTCTTATTTATATGAATTGAGTGAACCTGCCTCACTCAACACTCCTGGACTTAGAGAAATTTCACTGGTCTGGTCTCAGTGGTTTCTTCTCAACTATCTCAGCGGTTTCATCTTCACAGCTGAGACTATCTCCTGTCTCAGCGGTTTCTTCTCACATGTCTCAATGATGTCAATGCTTTCTTCTTCACATCTGAGACTTCTGTCTCAACAGTTTCTTCCAACTGTCTCAATACTTTCAGCGCTTTCTTCTTCTTTAGAAGCGTTGAGTGAACCTGCTTCACTTAATGCTTCTAGACTTAGAAAATTCCTGCTTGCTTTGTCTCAGTGATTATGCTGAGACATTTTTCTCAGCTTTCTAAGCTGTCTCAGCGGTTTTGCCATAGTTAAATTGTCTGGCTTTAGTTCGATGAATGTTGAACTGAGTTTGACGATCGGTGAGCTTAGCTCGACGAACTCAGAATCCCAAACTCTGAATTTTGCTTGATGAATGGTGAGTTCAGCTCGACGAATGGTGAGCCAAGCTCGACGAACTCTGAATCCCAAACTTATGGATTTAGCTCGATGAATGGTGAGCTCAGCTCGATGAATGGTGAGATGACCTTAACGAACTCTGAAATTCCAGCTTACTCTTTTTGTTCACCTGTCCAATCAAGGACAACCTACATGCATGGACTTAAGCACACATCAAATACATTATGTGTGTATGTCATTGACCAGTTTGACTTCTTGCAAATCTGGGACATTGGTATCAATAGACCCAACACATTGTTATATATATTTTGAGTCAAACTAGTCTAACATTTCTAAAGCTTTATCATTACGTCACGTGCATCCATCGATGGTAGCTACACTTAAAGATGATCTGAAATTTTAAGGCTTTGGACACAAAATTCTTAGTGTCTCCTCTCAAAATCAAGTAATGGTCACGAAGCTGTAATTATCATTTTAGATAATCATTATTGGAACATGTGTTTGATGATGTAAATGTTACAACTCCACTAATAAAATTATTGTGTGCTGTTGATTCTAATAAGAAGCCATCATTTGGTAATGTCTATGATGGAATGTATCAATCAAAAAATTTAGTTGAGTTTAAAAATACGTTAGGAAATTATATAAGCCATATTGATGCACGATCACGAGAAGTGTTTCGGTCATTGAAGAAATATAAAATGAGGAGTTATCACCGAGTATCGATCTCGAAGGATTATAGGTTAGGGCATGTAATTCAATTGTTTAGAAAATTATTTATAAAGATTTAAAATGGAAATCGGGGTTTGATGTTGGTTTGCAAAATTAAAAGAAGCTAAACTAAACTATTGCGAGTCGCAGGCACCACAACGCCAGGTGAATGGAGATTACAAAGGCCTCTATATACTGTTGTTGGGTCCATTTGTCCCAATGTCCTAGATTTGTAAGAAGTCAAACAAATCAAGAATATACACATAGTTGTATTTGATGTATGTTTAAGTTCATGCATGTAGGTTGGTCTTTGTCACAATGATTGGACATATAGTTCAAGAGATAATGACAGGTGGACTCAAAGTAATATGCTGGAAAGTCAGAAAAATGACTAAGGCCACTGGCGTTGAGTGAAGCCAGTTCACTCAACGTCATACATCTAAAATTGTTGAGTATAGCTTTTACAGTCAAAGCCCAACAAGTTGCAGTGCAAAAGAATACTAAGTCCAAAGACATTGAGTGAAGCAAGCTCACTCAATGCCATACAACTAATAGCGGTGAGAGAAGGTATACAATCAAAGCTTAAAGTATTGATAAGGCAGAAAAGTGGGTAAGTCCATGGGCATTGATTGTAGTCAACTCACTCAATGCCATATAGCCAGAATTGTTGAGTCAAGCTCATTCAGTCATAGCTAAAGAAAAACTGTCAAAGAATACAATAATGTCCAGAACCATTGAGTGAAGCTTCATCACTCAACGCCATGCTGATTCTGTCAAAGCCAAAGTATAAGGTTACAAAAAATTCTACTAAGTCCAGAAGCGTTGAGGGAAGCTTATACACTCAATACCAAGTTTAAAGGCTTTGAGTCTAGTTAGCCTAAGAAGAAATAAGAAATCTGCTAAGTCCAGAAGCATTGAGTGAAGCCAGTTAACTCAACAGAAGCATTGAGTGAAGCCAGTTCACTCAACGCACTGAATTCCAGATTTCAGAAGCAATGGAAGAAAGCGCCGAGTGAGCTAGGTCAGTTCACTCAATGCATTTTGGTAGAAAGAGTAGAAGAATATGCTAAGGGAAATAGTGTTGAGTCAAGGCCAATCACTCAACGCCAATCAACGCCTCAGCAAGAAGGCAAGTTTGAAGAAATATGTCTAAGTATAAAAGCGTTGAGTGATGAATCTACACTCAACGCTCTCAACGCCAAGAGTGCAGAAAGGGCTGAAGATTAGGCTAAGTATAAAAGCATTGAGTGAAGCTTATATACTCAACACTCTCAACGCCTAGCAGAGATGAAAAGTTTCAAGTCCATAATCATTGAGTATTGCTCATTCACTCAACGAACTCAATGCTTATAGACTTGTCTGAAATTTTCTAAGTCCAGATCCATGCTGATGTCAGCAAAATCAACAAGTCAACGAATTTCAAATTTGTTATGAAAGTGCTGCTAATCATCACTAACGCCGCTGTCAGCCTGCTGTTAATCTCAATCTGTAAAGCTAAGGATATAATCATTTGTTAAAACAGTGACCCATGTCAATCATCTTGCTGGATAATGGGATTATAAATAGAATCTGTGATCTCGATCGAAATAACTTTCTGAAAGATTAAAATCATTTCGAAAAAGAGAAGCGGGAGTTCGTCGTCTTCGCCCGCCATTGTTGCATAAAAAAAGCTTCAATTCACAGAATATGAAGGGTGTCTGAGTTAGCTGCTACAATCAACATCTGCTTCAGCAAGTTCAGAGGATTCTCTGAGAAAGACGAATCAGTCTAGGCAAGCCCTAGCTGAAGTTGCTTCTCGATCAAAGCTGAGAAAAAACTGAAGATCAATCTCAGGATCGGAGAAGAAGATATCTATATAGGTTTTCTCTGGACAAAAGATGAGGCAGAGCAATTCATTTTCTACCAATAAAGGTTTGCTGATTGAAGACCATCATTTTTGATCTTCCCCCTTCATTAGCAAGATCAGAATCAAGATTCTGAACAACTTCCAGCACAAGCCCCAGATCATTGAAGATCATATTTCTTATTATTGAGAAGAGGAAAGGGCTGAAATTCAATCAGCTCAGGAAGTAATTGACTCAGAGAACAAAATCTCGTGAGTCGAATTTATACTCAACTTAAATTCTTTGGATATGTTCAAGATGTGTGTTGCAGCCTAAGTTATAAAGGCTGTGTGTGGTTTTGTGTGAACTGTATTGTAAAGCCTAGTCTTTAAAGGTTGTGTGTTTGGATCTAGTGAGATTTGTTGTAAAGCCTAGGTTATAAAGGCTAAGAGAAGGATCCAATGTTGGATCTGTGTGGGGATGATCTCCCAGCCTGTGTTGAGGGAAATTGTGCCTGAGTAAGCTGATCAGGTGATTACTGTGTGGGTGGGCGATGAGTTTGTGTGTTAGTCTTGGTGGAGACTAACTGATCCAGTGGGATCGTGCTGTAATCTCTGAGGAGTCGAAGTTTTTGCAGAAGTGCCTTGTCTAACATTCTGTTAGAAAGGTGGGAGGGACAGTGCATGGATGTACCCATATACTGGGGATCCATTATAAATATCTAGTGTGCTGTGTATTATTTTCTCGAAAGCTTAAATAAGTTAACACAGTAGGACCTTAAAGCAGTAACTTGTTTAAAAATCTAAAAAGACTCTAATAACCTATTCACCCCCTATAGGTGATTAATTGCCCTTGTAATCAAAGACTTTCAAGTGGTATTAGAGGGAGGTGCTCAAAAAGGCTTAATAGTCTGAGTAGATATCCAGGATAGCTGACAGTTAGCTCAAATGGGTTCAGGAGAGAATCATAAAAAGCTAGGATCCATGAAACTTCCTCTCTGCAGGAAGGTGTCTTTTGGCATATGGAAGGAAAGGGTCAGATTGTTCATGGAGGCATCTGCTCCTAGGATTTACATTAAAGTTCAAGAAGGGCACTTCATCCCAATGAAGATATCTATCCTTGATGCCAACATTCAGATTCCAAAGGAGCATACAGAAATGACTGAGGATGAAGTCATTCTAGCTACTATGGATAAGAGAGCACAAAACATCATAGTTAGTGTTATATATGACTCGACCTTTCAAAACTTGGTGCACTGCAAGACCTCAAAGGAAATCTTGGACACTTTGGTAGTGTACATGGAAGGTACTGAGGAAGTTAGAGATGATAGAAAGTCAATGGTCAATCAAGAGTATGAAGCTTTTAGACGGATCAGGGAGGAGGCCATAGCTAGTTGTTATGAAAGGATCTTCAGGACAGTTATTGAGCTAAAACCCTATGGCAGGATCTTTAGCAATTATGAGGTAAATGACAAGTTTCTTAGGTATCTTACTAGAGACTGGGACACTAAGATATGTGCCATTAGAGAAGTGGCTAAAATGACAGATACTCCACCATCTACATTGTTTGGTAAGCTGCTATCATATGAGATGCAGCTGACAGCAAGACAGAAGGAAAAGAAGACTAACAGAGCCCAGGCCAAAGAATCTAATGTGGCCTTCAAGGCTGATAGCTCCAAGAGGAGCAAGGAGAAGATTCCTTCTCCACCAAGAAGGCCAGCTGAGTGAGAAGATTTAGATCAAGAGCAATCAGGCTGTAATATGTCTGATGAGGAGTTTGCTGCTTTCTCAAGAAAGTTCCTGAATATGATGAAGAAGGGGTGGAGGAGCAAACCTACCTCTTCCTTTGAACACAAGGAGGACTATAACAAAAAAAGAAGAAACCCTCCAAGGAGGGCAGGTATGAACCAAAACCTGGTAAACATATTTCTAGAAAGGTTATCTATTTTTGCAGCAGCAAGCCAGGTCATGTTGTGGCTGAATGACCTATAAAGAAAGAGGAAGGTGAGAAGAATCATCATCATAAGAGAAGCAAGAAGTAGAAGAACTTCTTTGTTAAAAGAGAGAAAAGCTGGACTGATTCTTCTTCATTAGAATCAAAAGAGGATGATGAAGCATATATTGGGCTGATGGCAAGATCAGATAAGGAATCTTTCCAGGATTAACCTAGACCATCTAAGGTAACCTCTCCATCCAACTCTTCATCTAAGTCTAGTTATAAGTCTGGTCCTGGTTCAGAAGCATCCTCATCCATGGATGAAGGTGATTCTAAATATTTGGAAGATATCAATCAAATGATTGATAAATACAGTGTAATTATGGATGCATTCAGAAGGAGTAAGCAGCTGACCAAGCAGCTAGCTCTGGAGATTGCATCTCTACAGCTTACTGCCTTCCATCATTCCGAAACAGCAACTTTGCTGGAGCATAAAATTAGGGAAGTTAGCCAGCTGAAGAATATCAATGTCATTCATATGGGCACCATAAACTTTAAAAATTCCCTTATTAGGGATATAGAGGAAAAGCTCCAAAAGGATAAAAAGATTGTGGCTAGTTTCTCTAAGACCAAATCAGTGTTACCTATTATTTACTCCTTCTCCTCCCAGAGAAATAAGAAAGGAGTGGGATTCAAGGGTAACACCAGAGCTGTTCTTTTCAAAGAGAAAGGGAAAAGTTCCAGCTCAGCCATCCATTACTTTTAATAGGGTAATTCTCCACACTAACATGTATGACCATGACTCCATGTATGGTCACTGGAAGAAAGGGAATTCTACTTGGAAGGATACTAATGTATCTTCCAATGTAAGGAGAAAAGGAATGGGGTTAAGTGCCTTCAAGGCTTCTCATGAGGAAGTATAAAAGATCTATCCTAGACTATTTGTATTTGGTGTTCTAGCCCCCACTCTTAAGAATGGGGCAGTAGCTAAACTTCAGGTTCAATCAGTAAAGAATCAGACTGAAGGTTAGTCTTACTGCAAAGCTGATATGGGTATCTCTAATGCTATCATGAGTATGATTTTTGAAAAGAAAACTATTTCTGATGGCGCTCAAAAAAATTCAACTAGAGCTGTTGTAAGACGTTCCTTCAGTCAGATAGTTGCTGAAACTAATCTGAAGAAGAAAATTGCTGTTCATTCTAAAAGGTGTGTTGTTAGTAACACAGTTTCTAGACCAGCTTAGAAAAGAAGGTATAACATTCATGAGTGATGGTGATGTGGTAAGACAGGCCACTATGCAATTGATTGCTGGTACAACCCGAGTGTCTCCAGAGCCAGAGTCAGTCTACCAGTCAGAAAAACTGTTTATAGACATGTCCATTTTGAGACTAACTTGCACCAAGGATCCAATAAAAATTGGGGTGCTAAGGTAAAATAAATATATTTTGCAGGTTAGTCCAAGTATCCATACCCCAATATAGTACTTGGATAGTGGTTATTCCAGACATATGACTGGAATAAAGGATAATTTCAAGGAATTCATTCCAATAAAGGATGGACCCAAGGTGATATTTGGTGGATCAGATAGAGGGATCACCAAAGGTTATGGTAAGATTACTAATGACTTAGTCACTTTCACAAAAGTGGTTTATGTGGAAGGATTGCAACGCAACCTTATAAGCATAAGGCAATTATATGATTTTGGCAATGTCATATCTTTCCATAAGGATAAGTGCCATATTAGTAGATCAAGTGACCAAGAGGTCATTTTGACTGGCACCAGGAGTAGGAATGTTTATTGTCTTGATTTTCTTTGTCTATCATCAGACTCTCCCATTTGCTTAGTGGCAAATGAGAAAGACTCACATTGTGTCAAATGGCACAAGAGGCTAGCTCATTTGACTTATAAGACTACAGGTAAGCTCTATAGTAAAGAGTTAGTTAGGAATTATCCTAACATGAAGTGCACTAAGGAAGGAATTTGCTCTGCATGCCAAAAGGGCAAGCAGACCAAAGCATCTTCAAAAGCATTGAGACTAAAGATTCTGTGAGGTGTTTATACCTCTTGCATATGGACTTGTTTTATCCAATGCCAGTTCATAGTGTAGGTAGGAAGGTCTACACCTTTGTGGTGGTTGATGACTTTTCCAGATTTGTTTGTGTATTCTTTTTGAAGAAAAAGTCTGAAACCCCGATGTATTCAAGACATATGTCAAGCTATTACAGAATGAGCTGAACATTACTGTGGTCAAAATCAGAAGTGACCATGGAACTGTGTTTCAATCTGAATACATGACGAAATTCTGTGAAGAACATGTGATTCAGCAAGAGTCTTCCTCTCCAAGAACACCACAACAAAATTTGATTGCTAGTAGGAATAATAGAACTCTCATAGAGGTTGGTAGAACTCTACTGAATGACACTTATCTCCCATAATATTTCTGGGCTGAGGCTATAAATATAGCTTATCATGTCCTTAACAGGGTTTCTGAAAGTCCACCTAGTGTCAACAAAGTGCCCTATGGGGGGGGGGGGTGGTGGGAATAGGTGACGTGCTAAGCTTTTGCGGAATTTACGACGGTACCTGCACAATAAAAATAAAAAGCACAGCGCACAGAATACACATGCAATTTATAGTGGTTCCCCAACTTGGGTACATCCACTTTCCCCCTTCGACCTATCTCCCAACAAGGGACGACTCGGTCTCTTCTCCAACAGGATTGAAATCCAATCCTTGCACTAACAGAAGGCACCCTTCCACACGTACGAGTCTCCACTCCCACAAATCGGGTTGCACCCAACCCTTACAAAACGGAACAAACGTTCCTTTACAACGAAAGTAAAAAATAGAATGTACACGAGATACAAACTTCGTATGGAGACTACGGTGTTCCTCTTCGTTCGACGACGTGATCGAGAAGTCAACGAAGAGTATACAACCCTAGTTCTCTCTTGGAGAGGATCTCCCCGGAACCGGCGGCGGCAAGACAAGCGGCGGCTTGGTTCGGGATCGGCGACGACGACAGAGCGCGGCTGCTATTCTTTGGAGATCCAAACTTCGTAGCGAAGCTAGCTAGGTCTACCAACGGTCACACGAGGATCGGTCGTCTCGATCGATTCGGATGGGGAAGATTTTCCCGATCAACAAATCGAGAGACAAGAGATCTCATGATAGACACGTGAGACGCAAAGCTTGGCTAAGCTTCTGTCGCCGGAGATCGGGAAGAAAATCGATCAGCAGTGGCGACCAACTTGCCCGAGCGCGACGACGGCGGCGGAGCGGAATCGCAATCTTAGGGTTTTTCCGTGCTCGCGATTTTCTTTCTTGTCCGTTTCTTACTGTTCAAAATACTCGAATATATATACTGTAGTTAACTCCAATATGACCGTTTGTGGGACCCACAATAGAAATCCCAAAATCCCGGTCCAGAAAATTGACAGCTGCAGAATCCGGTTCAGGAGCATCCCGAGAAAACGCCAAGTAAAATTCGTCGAGAATCATTGGTGATTCTCCACGATTCCCTTGTTGATTCTCAACGATTTTCACTTGGTATTCAAGACCTACCCAGCGATGGATTCGGCGAGAATCATTAGTGATTCTCGCCGAATCTTACTTGGAACCATTTTGAGGTAGCCGGAAGTAGTCGGCGAGAATCACTAATGATTCTCGACGATTCGGCGAGAATCACTCGGTGATTCTCGCCGAATCGGCGAGAATCACTTGGTGATTCTCGTCGACTTTTACTTAGACAAATTTTCGTCTTTCCACCCAAGAGCTGCTCTTTGACCCATCCTTGCTCCTTGTCTTCTCTTGCATGTGAACGGCCCTGTACTTGAAAGTAAGTGCACTCCAATAGAGAGAGTACACGTAGGCCAACACACTGATCTGCTCGACGAGGGATTACGTCGTGCAGACCCGTGTATATTGACCTACTGCACCCTGACATTGGTGTGCACTTAGCATGGAGGAACTGCAAGCACAACTTAAGAGGATTCATCAAATACATTGTGAATTCATCTTAGCTTGACAGGTGGCTTCCTCAAATCCAAGTAATTGTGGATACAATACCCAACAATCTCCCCCTATTTGACGAAGCCAAAACCCTACTAGCTAAGATGAATAACACCAATCAAATAATAAGAATAGCATTCAGAATCTAAACATACAACACAAGATAGTATGAGCAAACAGATCAGGACTTGAGTCATTCACAAATTCAAATATATATACCAATATATATATATATATACACATATAATCTCAGAATTGTTCATATGATAACAATAATCGTTAAATGTTCTTAAGACAAAGTGACAAGCTATAAATTATTGACTATTTTTCCTTAGCTAAGTCACCATTAAGATTTTGAGCCAAGTACTTCTTGCTTTGCTTCTCCATGTATTCTTTAGGCTTCGGGTAATACCTAGGAGGAGGAAGTTTATCTGCATCCGTGTTGTTTCTGAAAAAGATGCTGCGTTTCGCTTCAAACGTTTTGTGCATTTCCCACTCATACTGGCTATATACTTCGTTTCGATTGATCTCTCCTCTTTCTTGCAGCCAGAAGGTGTCTAAGATGATGTTCCTTGAAACTGGACTCCACTTTTCGCTTCGTACGTCCTCCTCACTCATTCTGATCCTCTTTTCAGCTACTGTCTCCTTGGAGGTCCCTTCCTGAGCTTTTCTCTTGGCCTTGGCTTTTGCTAGGGCCTCTTGATCAAACATGCTTCTCAGTTTTGCTTTGGAGAGAGCCCTAGCATCAGCTTCACTTATGGGAACATCTGCAGCACTTGCACTTATTCCCTCAGCAGCACTTACTCCCTCAGCGGCCGTAGATGTCTCAGGAGCATGAATATCCGCAGGCTTTTCAGGCAAGGCGACGCCTAACGCCTGGTGGAGCATCCACCAGCAGCTGTCATAAATGTATTTGTTGGACTGTTCGAAGTTTTTGATCATGACTTCTCGGAGCTCAGCCATCTTAGCTATGTAGTCCTTCTCCCCCTTTTTGGCTTCGACAGCGATGCAGTTTGCATAGGAGTGCAGGGAGTCATCAATATGCTTGGTTGTCCGGGAGAACTCAGTGACCAAGGTCTGCTGATTGGCGTTGAGAGTGACCATGTTACCGTCAAACTTTTGAATGTTGTTGGCTACAACATGAGCGTTCTGATTTACTACAGCAAGAGTGTTAGTGTTCTTCTTCAAGCCGGCCATAAGAAGTGTGACAGCTTCGCCGGCCGCGGTGTACTTTTCTTCGAATTTCTTCTCCATCACGTCCAGTTTATGGTTGATCTCCACCATATTCTTAAGCATGAGATTTTCAGATGTCTTAATCCTTTTCAGCAGTGTTTTCTGAGCTTTATCAAAAGAGGCTTTAAGTTCATTCACTATACCCTGAATGACATTGACAGTGTGAGTGGCCAGATCATCTCGTAACGGTATAGTCGGAGGCACTTCTTGGCCTTGCTCTTCAGCAAACGCATCTGTAGAGCTGGATACAATCACAATCTCTAATGGAGGAATGCTGGCGGCCTTTGTAGATTTATCTAACTCCCCCTCCACTGGTGCATGCTTGGCAGATGGAGGTTCAACAAGATCCGGAGCCTCCAATACTTCATGTCCCGCATTCCCATCTTCCTCTCCGTCATCATCCAAGAAATCATCTATATCAGCAGCATCCTCTTCCAACTCTTGGTCAACAGTCCCCTGTAGATCAGCTTCGGTTCCTTGAGTGTTTCTGTTCAGGACCTCCTCATGCTCCAGCTCAGGTTCACTTTCTTCATGTAGATCTGCCACAGCATCTCTGGCCAGCTGGGAGATGTCAGATACTACATCAGCATGAGTGGGTAGAGTCTCCCCCTCAATTCCTGCAGTCAACGTATCAGGAATTTCACTGGGGGTGACTGCTGAAGATACTTCATGTTGCTCTTCTACTGCAGGCTGCCCAACACGCCTCTCCCAGCGATCAAACACACTTGCGTCCATCTTCTTCAAGTAGTGGAGAGGGACACCTTTACTCATGTCAAACTTGTCTCCATTTAGCTGGTTTAGATATAGACTTATGATGCGGCCAAAACTCGGAGTGCCCAAGGTGTCCTTGATCTTCTCGAACAGCAATTCCCCCCAGTTAAACCTCTTACGGCGGACGACAGCTATCAGGATCTTGAACATATCCCCGGAGATATGGTCATGAGAGCCTGGCTTGCAGATGAGCACCTTTCCAATAATGTCAGACAGGAGCTTCCCTTCTTCATTCATGCCCTTTCTCTTTATGGACCTAGTTCCTCGTGGGAGACCACAGAATAGGAGAGTTCTGGTTTTATCATCGTCATCCAGATAGTCCTCATGCTCCGAGCTAGAAAGCTGCAGGAAGCGAGTCAGCTTGCTGGCAGACAGCTTGACCTTTGCCCCAGCCACCTTGCTTTTGATTAGAGAGTCGCCATTTCGGAGTCTTGCGGTGGCGAAGAACTCCAGCACCTCTTTATCCAAGATTTTGCAAGGGTGCTCCAGGACGAATGTTAGCCCAGCCTCTTCCAGCATCAGAATGATGTTGCGGAATTCGTCCGAGGCATGAGAGAACCCAGTTCGAACAAGCTCGCAACCGGTGACCAACCCAGCAGTTGTCCTTGGAGCCATTGTAGATCTAGAGAGAGAAGCCCTACTCTAAGCTTTAATGAACAGTCAAAAGGAAAGCGTCACTAGTGATAACGTCCAAGTACAGGTGAGGAAGAGGTTACCTAAGGGCGTAGACGGAAGTGAGTGGGAGAGCTTCCTGCAAGAAATCTTCCTTGAGCGTCCTTTGGGAAGACCTTCGGTGGAGACCTAGCGGGAAACAGCGATGGAGACCGTCGGTGAGTAGGAGAGTTTCCTGAGGAGTTCAGCGGGATTCGTCGGGCGCCTTTCGACGAGACTTTGCGAGAACCTTGCGGGAACTTAGGGGAAGACGATGGAGAACTTGCGGGATTTTGCGAAGGCGGTACGGGATCCGACGAGAACCTTGCGCGATTTCTCAAGGAGAAACCTTGCGGGAACTTTGAGAGATTTGACGAGCTTCCTTGCGGGATCCGACGGAAGAACTTTGCGATTTGGCGTGGTTTCTGCGAGAGTCTGCGGGACTCGTGTAGCTTGCTCCTTCGGCGGGATACTTGAGGAAGGTGAAGGGTCGGCGAGATTCCGCGTATATAATGGGTTGGCGGGATTTGTCTAATTCGAAATTGAAAGGTTTCTCTACTAGGAATTTTCACGTTAAGAAGCATTGCAACATTTTCGAATTCTTCTGATGTCAAGTTAGTATAAGAACGATAAATACATATTTATTGTAAAGACAATCTATTTGGATTTGAGCGAGGCTTCTCCAAACACTTCTTGATGTCCATTGTGAGTTGTCGAGATTCACAATGACATATCTTCGTTAACTCTTTATTGATGTATAAAGGTTTGCATGTATCGAGTTAACCTATCCTTAGATGTGCATACATACACTAATATACAAAGATGTATCTGTATATAAGGATATATATATATATATATGTAATTGTCAATTGAAAACGACTCAAATCTTGGAACTGATCATGAGTACCTGGGATTTTGAGAGTCATCGTTTTAGTCCCACAGGTAGAACATATTAGAAGCTCAAAGTGAGTATGCTCAAGTAGACATCACATCTGTTATTGCAGATGCTTGTTCCAATTTAGTCTTGAGCCACCTACTGTCTAGTTCCCATCATATTCACGGGAACCTAGACTACCCTGCAAGAAAGAATTACTTTACCTTAGGAACCCAAATCATATTGGGTCCTAGGTTCCTGTTAGCATAAGTACGCAACTGCCTTCCTTCAGAAAACCTGTCTGGAAGACTACCTCTGTCCCGAGAATGTGGATAAGCCCTTGCTGTGGGCACAGAGGGGTTGTGCCAACAGTCGATGGCAAAGTGCCCCACTTTGCCACAGCACCAACATGGGTGAATGTTGTATCGCCATTTCCGACCTGATCTAGTGACTGATGTAGTCACGGTCCTAGGTCTAAACGGGATAGGGCATGATCTTGTCACAAAAATTCCTCTTCCATCGTGACACGTGGAAGGGTGGAAAGAATGCATGTTGTGAGAGTTATGAGGCCGGGAAGGTGGTGCCATTCTTTCAGGCATCCCCCTTACTGAGGCCCCATGGAACCTGACATCATGACTTCTATCCTCTCTATCCCGTGTCCTCGAGTGGTGAGAAGTCTTCTGTGAGCTGGGACATGCAGATCCACACTGTGTTGAGGCAGTGGTAGTGAATACAAGGGGCTCAGAATGAGCCTTAGGTATTTCCTCATGAGTGGCCATGACGGCCCTTGCACTATGGGTGTTTCCACATGGGGACAGATCACCCTTGCAGTGACCACGACTATTCCTGTGGTCATACCTGAAGGCATGATGAGTTGCCTTCCTGCTTGGAGTGGGGGGTCGGAATACCGTTTCCCCATTTCTCTACGAATTGATAATCCGGGAGATCCACCCGTTTTCTTGCTTTCTCTTAATAGCATCAACCTTGGAGAAGTTTGATACTATTCTTTTCTCATTCTCTAGACTACTCTCTAGAGCTGAGATCTTAGAGTCCTTGGCCTTGTTGGACGCCAATTGGAGAACCAACAAGATCTTCAGTCGAGCAATCTCTTGAGCTTGCTCCTCAGCAAGTAGGTTGCTTGACTGAAGGGCTCTCTTCAGGGAATCAACATTTTCTGAAGGAGGGCAGTTCCTGTCTTCAGAAATTTCAAGAGGTACGGGGCAGGATGAAGAAGTTACCTGCTCTTCTGTGTTATTGTCATTAGATCCAGTGACCATTGTTTCATCCACATCAGAGCTGCTTTACTCACTGTCCTCTTCAGTCTCTGACACGGACACTGGAGCTTTGATGCAATCCGAGGGATCCTTGCCTTCATCTTCAGAAGTGAGGACCCCCACATACGCTTCATCCTCTGATTGATAGCATATTCCAGCTCTCTCTGACCCCCCCATCAGCTCTGAGATCATCATCCACAGAGATTTAGCCGTTCTACATTTTTCCAATCTAGAGCGAGAGGCTCCAGACCAGATATCCATGATAATTTGACGAATTCTCTCGTCCAAGTGAAATAGTGATAGTTCCGTCTCTGACATCTCAGCAATGCCCATGGGCACTTGGATCCCAGAGTCAGAGGTCTTCATGGGAATAAACAGACCCTCTTCCAGGATGAAGGATGCTCGAGGATCGATATCATCAAGGTGAAATGACACTCTCATTCTCCAGATGGGATAATAATCCTTTGTGCATGCGGGGAGTTTGAGTGGCGGTATCTCATAATCCAGCTCCATACTTCTGACACTGGTGGCAGGATTCTACTCAAGGTGTTAACCTTTTTGATGAGTAACCTCGCTCTGATACCACTTGAAAGTCCACCTAGTGTCAACAAAGTGCCCTATGGGGGGGAATAGGTGACGTGCTAAGCTTTTGCGGAATTTACGACGGTACCTGCACAATAAAAATAAAAAGCACAGCGCACAGAATACACAGGCAATTTATAGTGGTTCCCCAACTTGGGTACATCCACTTTCCCCCTTCGACCTATCTCCCAACAAGGGACGACTCGGTCTCTTCTCCAACAGGATTGAAATCCAATCCTTGCACTAACGGAAGGCACCCTTCCACACGTAGGAGTCTCCAGTCCCACAAATCGGGTTGCACCCAACCCTTACAAAACAGAACAAACGTTCCTTTACAACGAAAGTAAAAACTAGAATGTACACGAGATACAAACTTCGTATGGAGACTACGGTGTTCCTCTTCGTTCGACGACGTGATCGAGAAGTCAACGAAGAGTATACAACACTAGTTCTCTCTTGGAGAGGATCTCCCCGGAACCGGCGGCGGCAAGACAAGCGGCGGCTTGGTTCGGGATCGGCGGCGACGACAGAGCGCGGCTGCTATTCTTTGGAGATCCAAACTTCGTAGCGAAGCTAGCTAGGTCTACCAACGGTCACACGAGGATCGGTCGTCTCGATCGATTCAGATGGGGAAGATTTTCCCGATCAACAAATCGAGAGACAAGAGATCTCTTGATAGACACGTGAGACGCAAAGCTTGGCTAAGCTTCTGTCGCCGGAGATCGGGAAGAAAATCGATCAGCAGCGGCGACCAACTTGCCCGAGCGCGACGACGGCGGCGGAGCGGAATCGCGATCTTAGGGTTTTTCCGTGCTCGCGATTTTCTTTCTTGTCCGTTTCTTACTGTTCAAAATACTCGAATATATATACTGTAGTTAACTCCAATATGACCGTTTGTGGGACCCACAATAGAAATCCCAAAATCCCGGTCCAGAAAATTGACAGCTGCAGAATCCGGTTCAGGAGCATCCCGAGAAAACGCCAAGTAAAATTCGTCGAGAATCATTGGTGATTCTCGACGATTCCCTTGTTGATTCTCAACGATTTTCACTTGGTATTCAAGACCTACCCAGCGATGGATTCGGCGAGAATCATTAGTGATTCTCGCCGAATCTTACTTGGCACCATTTTGAGGTAGCCGGAAGTAGTCGGCGAGAATCACTAATGATTCTCGACGATTCGGCGAGAATCACTCGGTGATTCTCGCCGAATCGGCGAGAATCACTTGGTGATTCTCGTCGACTTTTACTTAGACGAATTTTCGTCTTTCCACCCAAGAGCTGCTCTTTGACCCATCCTTGCTCCTTGTCTTCTCTTGCATGTGAGCGGCCCTGTACTTGAAAGTAAGTGCACTCCAATAGAGAGAGTACACGTAGGCCAACACACTGATCTGCTCGACGAGGGATTACGTCGTGCAGACCCGTGTATATTGACCTACTGCACCCTGACATTGGTGTGCACTTAGCATGGAGGAACTGCAAGCACAACTTAAGAGGATTCATCAAATACATTGTGAATTCATCTTAGCTTGACATGTGGCTTCCTCAAATCCAGGTAATTGTGGATACAATACCCAACAGTTTCTATCACCAAGGGCCATATTAAGACTCCCTATGAGATTATGAAGGGTAGGAAACCAAACCTTGCATATCTCATAATTTTGGGGATCAAGTGCTTTGTGATCAATAATGGGAAATCCTATATAACTAAGTTTGCTGCCAAGTCCTATGAGGGATCTTTGTTGGGTACAACAATCATAGTAAGGCTTATAAGATCTATAACTTGACAATTCAAGTTGTAGAGGAGTCAGTTATTGTAGTATTTGATGAGACAATTATGATTAACAATGTGATGTCAAGCTTTTCTTCTAGTTCTACAGGTACTGAACAAGTATTGGATAAGCTCACTCTCAAGGAAGCTGCTCCAACAATACAAGACAAAGTTGAGGGCGGGTGCATTCCAGAAGAAGCACAAGGCTTACAGGAAGTGGATGAAGTTCTGCATCATGAAAAGGATGATGTTGAAGCAATACTGCCTCCAGCAGTAAGACATCTGAAGGATCATCCAGGCCACCAGATTATTGGTGATGCAAGACAAGGAGTAGTGACAAGGAGCAAATGTTTCAACATAACAAAGTACTCCATCTTCCTATCATAAGTAGAGCCAAAGAAATTTGAAGGGGCTAACCAAGACTAGTTTTGGATTGGAGCTATGCAAGAGGAATTGAATCATTTTAAAAGGTGTAAGGTCTGGAAGCTGGTTCCTAGACCTCAAGGACATAATGTCATTGGAACCAAATGGATTTTAAAGAATAAACTTGATGAAAATGGCATTATAGTTAAGAGCAAATCTAGGCTTGTAACTTAGGGGTACAAATAAGAAGAAGGTGTTGACATTGATCAAACCATTGCCCCTTGAAAGAATTAGTGCCTAACAACCTAGAGGGGGGGGGGGGGTGAATAGGTGTAATTCCTATTTTTCTTTTAAGGCAGTAAAGTTGTCCAGTTAACTAATACTAAAATGCAAATTCAACAGCATACATAGCACAGTATTCACAGAAACATACAACCACAGAGTGCACACAAATTTTATAGTGGTTCCCCAAGGTCTGGGTACATCCACTTTCCCCCTTCACCTATCTAGCAGTGTGCTAGATTCGACCTAACTTCTTTTCTTCACCTCAGATCCTCAGATCTTACAACTCAGAACCCCAAGCAAGGCTCCTACAACTCAGGCAATCTGCCCTACCTCAGCCTACACAAGGCCTACAACTCAGAGATATCAATCTCCTACAGCTCAGGCTCACAACCCTACCTCAGCCTTCAACAAGGTCTACCATTCAGAGAAATTACTCTCCTACACTCAGCCTTTATAATCACAGGCTTACAACTCAGATCTATAAAGATCCTACAGAAATTTGATTTAATAAAGTAATTAACCTCCACCCAGATAGAGAGAGAAGGGATGGATGGCTTCTTGATCAGTTCTTGGAAGAATCTGATAGCAGAGAACAACCTCTCTTAGCTTTCTTCAAAGCTTCTTGAATCTGAACTCAGTAGGGTTGAACTCTTGAGAAGTTGATCTTCAATCAGTTTCTGACTTGAGATTCAGATCTCAATCTGAATCTTTCTTGGCAGCCTGGTTCAGCAACTGCACTTCTTAGATGGAGCTCTCTCTCTCCAACTTCTTAGATCTTCTGTCGAAGGTCTTCTTATTTTTTGTGTTGTTAGTTATCTGTGTATATTCTTCAATCTTCTTCTTAATTGTGTTCATATTCTGTTGAAGGAAAAAGTCTTTATATAGACTTCCTCCATGGTAACCGGCTGATCCGGTTTCTAATAAACTTCTGACAGCTTTGACAGTTGCAGTAGACCGGTTAGAAATGGCAGCTGTCAAGTCATCCAGTCACTTCTTGAAATACTGTCTCTATCTGAAAGTGTCGAGACTGATCTTCATCATGTGTCGACACAAGTAGACTAAGTGTCGACACAAGTGGACTAAGTGTCGACACATCTCCTTTGTTGTTGTTAATACTTCTCGACACAGCCTTCTGTTGAATGTATCGACACAAGCCTTTGTGGTGTCGACACAGTCACTTCTTTTCTTCATACAAATTTACTTTGTTGAAATTCTGCCATGTGTCGACACAAGTCCTGTGTGTCGACACATTTGATGTCGACAAGATCTTCTGTGTGTCGACACTGCCTCTGTGTGTCGACACAAATACTTCTTCTCTTTAACTTTGTTGAAACTCTGCTGTGTGTCGACACAAGTCCTGTGTGTCGACACAGTTGATGTCGACAAAGTCTTCTGTATGTCGACACTGCCTCTGGGTGTCGACATAGTTGATGTCGACAATGCTTCACTATGTGTCGACACAGCCTCTGGGTGTCGACACAGTTGATTCTGGTGTCAACACAGCCTTTCCAAGTGTCGACACAATTAACTCCAAGTGTCGACACAGCTTTTCTCCAGTGTCGACACAGGCCTTCATAAGTGTCGACACAGCTTTTCCTGGTGTCGACAGATGGACTTAGAAATTTTTCTGCATTCCTGCATTTACTTAACCTGCACATATATAAACTCAAAACACATCAAATACACCTTGATGCATATCATTGAGTAGGGTGAGGCTTTTTCAAATCTGGTACACATTTTCCAATGTACCCAACAATCTCCCCCTATTTGGAGAAGTCATAACCCTTAGTCAATGATATACACCATTCATAACAAATACACATTATGATGTATAACAACATTATATGACAGGGTAAATACTAAAACAAAACATATATAACAAATTATCACAAGATAACAATGCAACCAGAATGAGCATTAATCATATTTTGTTCAACTTTCAAAAGATTCTTTAATAGAATTTTACATAGATTTTAAACACTAAGGTTTACAATGTTATAAAATCAAGTAAGTCTATTCTAAGGTTTCTCTGACTGCTTGATGACAATTCCTTGGCCTGATTTGATCTTGGCTTGAACTGGAGCATCAGTGTCATCATCTGGCTTCTTGCCCTTAAGATCTTTCTTCTCTTGCTCTTCAGCCCTTATTCTTTGCCTTTCAAAGTAATGAAAAGGCTTAGGAAAATATTTGCTAGGCTCCTGAGCATTAGGAGGTAGCTTCCCTAATTTTGCCTTTCTTCTGTACTGAACTATGGCTTCTTTCCTGGCTTCATGCTTTTGTCATTCTTATGCAGAGTACCATTTACCCCTATCATGGGTCTTATCCTTTACAGCTTTCCAAGCAGTCAGTATAATGTTCCTGGATGTTGGACTCCACTGCTCAAAATCAGGCTTTAATTCAGTCTGTTCTCTGAATCTTTTCTTAGACAATAGAGCTTCTTGCTCTTTCAAAACTGCCCCTGACACAGGCTTGTATACTTTCTCTATGATCACATTTTGAGCACTTTCTAGAGGGCTGTACATGGACTGTACTTCTTGATGTATCATCTCAAAATCTGCTGGAGGATAAATTACTTGAGCAACTTCAGCTTGTTCACCTCCAAAAGAAGTAGGGTGTATTCCAGATTCAGCCACATTGTCATCATCACAAAGGGGTGGATATCCAAGTGTGGCTCTGATGCTATTGGAAATCCATTTAGCATGGTCAGATCCAGCTTTGACTAATACTCTCTCCCCCTTTATGACTTCTCTGGCAACATGATCTCTGAGATCATCTTTCTGAAATCTGACTTGTTCATCCATAAAATTGACACCATCTTTATAGAATGCCTTTAATTTCAGTAGCTGTCCAGAAATAATCTTTTGAGAGTCCTGAATAGCTATTTTTACAGCAACTATTCCTTCCTGGAAGTGCTTATCAAACTCTGCCTGGGCTGTAGCCTTTTCCTCAGTCTGGGTAGTAGCAAGATTCTTCATTTCTGTAACAATCACATTATGTGATTCTGTCAGATTTTTATTCATCCTAATTTGATTCTCTAAGACATAGCCTTGCTTGATAGCTATATCATCAACTTGTGTCTTGATTTTCTCTTGGTGTGTGGCTAGGAAAACCACAACATTTCCACCCTTGTGGAAACATTCAGTCATCTCCTTCTTATGCTGATTAACTTCAAACCTTATAGATTTTATATCTGTAGCCAAGGAGAGTTGTAAATCTTTGTGAGTCTCATCCATATACTTCTCCATGGCTATCCTTTGCTCATCCAACTTAACTTGCATGGATACTAACAAAGAACTATAATCAGTTGTTGGGGCAGGCTGAGAAGCAGCAGTTTGTAATGCCTTCTTGTAGCTTTGGCTTCTCCTTTTAAAGACCATTAGCTTCCTCTTCTTTGTTTGAACCTCAGCTGCATCCTCAGAATCTGAGGTACTAGCTATATTTACTATATCCTTTGGACTAGGAGGCAATTCCTGTGCAGTCTTAGGTAGCTCCCCCTAAGTCCTTTGCTCCTCCTCAGTTCTTATCTCCTCCTCCTCAGTCCTTGCATTCTCCCCTTGAGACCCTACTTGCTCCCCCTCAAGGTCAACTTGCTCTCCCTCAAAAGCAGTTTTCTCCCCCTCAAAACCAGCATGCTCCCCCTCAATATTAGCTTGCACTAAATCAGGAAACAACTCTTCTAAGGTAAACTCTTGTTGAGTAGGCACTGAAGATACTGTAATATCTGGAACATTAGCAGCAGCAGATGTATCTTCCAAGATAACATCTTGTGCTTGATTGTTTAGTTGTGTTGGCTGGTCAACATCAATCAATGATTCAGTTAGCATTTCATCCTCAATATTGAAAATTGATTGATTTACTTCACTGATTACCTCAAGAATAGTCTGTGTAGCCATCTCACTCTCCAGGTGGGTTGGCTCTTCCTCAAGGTGAGGCTCCCCCTGCACCTGAGCACTATCTGCAATATCTTGTGCGGGAACATCTTGTGATGTAGATTTCTCAGGAACCTCTTGCCTTTCCTCATCAGGCATGTCCTTAGTGAGGACCCTATCCCATCTGGATATAATCCTGATGTCCATCCTTCTCATATGATTAATTTTAGAACTAGCAGCTTGTTCCATAACTTCAGGTATTGTTCTAGCTAAATACAAGCTCACAATCCTTCCCAGATTTGGCTTCTTCACACTTTCCTTAATCTTTTCAAAAATGACTGCTGACCAATCAGTATTTAGTGTGTAGATGATCGTAGTCATAAGGGTGAACATATATGCAGAAATCTTATCATGCCCTCCTGGCTTGCAGAGTATAACTTTGCCAACTACTTCAGACAAGAACTTTCCTTGCATATTTATGCCTTTCCTGTTCAAAGCTGAGCCAATCTTCATGGTGGAATCTAGTCCACACCATTGAAGTGCTTCCCTTAGCTTGGATGCAGGGACATCTACTTCTTCTTGTGTTCTTGGCAGGTGAAGAACTTTCCTGAGACTCTTCTGTATTGAACCTAAGTGTCGACACCAACTCTAGATGTGTCGACACCACGCCTGGATGTGTCGACACTATTTCTCTGAAGTGTCGACACCAATGTTCTAGATGTGTCGACATCATTTCTCTGGAATGTCGACACCACTTCTATGTGTCGACACAGATAACTCCTTGTGTCGACACTATTTTTCTTAGCCAATTTTGTTAAACTAATCTATGTTCAACATTCCTAATTCAATTTTAAACTTATTGAATTTAGTTTCATCTAGAGGCTTAGTAAACATATCCGCAATTTGATAATCTATTTTAACAAATTCTAGTGAGATGTCCTCTTTCTCTACATGTTCTCTAAGAAAATGATATCTAATTTCTATATGCTTAGTCCTACTATGTGAAACAGGATTATTTACAATAGAAATAGCACTTGTAGAATCACAAAGCAAAGGTGTTCTACTTACCTGAATACCATAGTCTTCTAGCTGGTGCTGAATCCACAACAGTTGTGCACAGCAGCTTCCTACAACAACATATTCTGACTCAGCTGTGGAGATTGCCACACTGGTCTGCTTCTTACTGCTCCAAGACACTAGTCTTCCACCTAGAAATTGATAGGTGCCTATAGTACTTTTTCTATCTTCCTTTCAACCTGCAAAATCTTCATCTGAATAGCCTGTCAGTAGAAAATCTCCATTCCTAGGGTACCAAAGGCCTAGATAAGGCGTGCCCTTAAGATATCTCAAAATCCTTTTGACTGTAGTCAGATGAGATTCTTTAGGGCATGCTTGGTACCTAGCACAGACACATGTAGCATACATGATATCTGGTCTACTAGCAGTTAGATATAGAAGGGAGCCAACTATCCCTCTATACAAAGTTTCATCTACAGGTTTCCCTACATCATCTTTGCTTATAGACACACTTGTGCCCATTGGAGTTCTCATGGTAGTGGATGATTCCATACCATACTTCTTTATTAACTCCAGGGTGAACTTAGACTGGGATATGGACAAGCCATCTTCAGTCTGTCTTACTTGGAGACCCAAGAAAAACTTAAGTTCTCCCATATTGCTCATTTCAAATTTTCCTTGCATTAGTTTTGCAAACGTTCTACAAAGATTACTTTCAGTAGACCCAAATATTATGTCATCAACATATATTTGAACTAGAATAATCTTTCCTTTAGATTCCCTAAGGAATAGAGTCTTGTCTATTTCCCCCCTTGAGAATTTGTTCTCAATGAGGAAAGTAGACAGGGTTTCATACCAGGCCCTTGGGGCTTGTTTCAACCCATACAAAGCTTTCCTAAGTCTAAAAACATAATCAGGTTTGAGAGGATCAACAAAACCTGAGGGCTTCTCTACATAGACTTCTTCCTTCAGATTTCCATTTAGGAATGCTGATTTTACATCCATTTGGAATACCTTAAAGCCTTGATATGTTGCATAAGCAAGGAACATCCTAATTGCTTCCAGTCTTGCTACTGGGGTAAAGGTTTGATCAAAATCAATACCCTCTTCCTACCTGTATCCTTTTGCAACAAGTCTTGCTTTATTCTTCACAATGATCCCATTCTCATCCAGTTTGTTCCTAAAGATCCACTTTGTTCCAATGATGTTGTGGTCTTTTGGTTTAGGAACTAATTTCTAGACCTTTCACCTTCTGAACTGATTCAGCTCCTCTTGCATGGCATCAATCCAATGTGGGTCTAGGACAACTTCTTCAAATTTCTTTGGTTCCACTTGAGATAGGAAGCTGGAGCAAAGAACTGTGTTCAGATTCCTGCTCCTTGTTTGTACTCCTTATCTTGGATCACCAATTATCTGATTTGCTGGATGATCTTTTAAGTGTCTAATAGCTGGAGGTAGTCTATCTTCAGGTTGAATACCTCCAGTCTCTTCATTATGCTGCACCTCTTGGTTTTCATCAGTATCTGGAGAGTCTTACTCCCCCTGGACAACAGCCACCATTTTCCACTTCCTGATTTGCAGTTGAATCTTCTGTAATGGTAAGCTTGTCCATTCTCTCATTTATACCTGTAGAACTGCAAGCACTACTTGGCAACTCACTATTAATCAGTTTTGTATCATCAAAGACTACATGTACAGACTCTTCTACAACTTGAGTAATCAAGTTGTAGACCCTATAAGCCTTACTATTGTTGGTGTACCCAACAAATATCCCCTCTTGGGATTTGGCAGCAAACTTGGTTAGATAAGACTTGCCATTGTTAAGGACATAACACTTACAACCAAAGATCCTAAAATAGGATAAGTTTGGTTTTTTGCCCTTCATAAGATCATAGGGAGTCTTTTGTGTCTTTTGGTGATAGAAGCCCTATTGATCACATGACATGCAGTGTTTACTGCTTCAGCCCAGAAATATTCTGGGAGAGAAGTGTCACTCAATAGAGTTCTACCAGCCTCAATCACTGTTGTATTCTTCCTTTCAGCAATACCATTTTGCTGTGGTGTTCTAGGTGAGGAAAATTCTTGAAAAATCCCAAATTCTTCACACAGTCTTGTCATACTTTCAGAATGAAATTCATTGCCATGGTCACTTCTGATTTTGACCACTGTACTGTCCAACTCATTCTGAATTTGTTTAACAAAACTATATAAGACACTTGAGGTTTCAGATTTTTGTCTTAGAAAGAACACCCAGGAATATCTAGAATAGTCATCTACCAGCACAAAAGTGTAGACCTTCCTACCTACACTATGAACTGGCATAGGACCAAATAGATCCATATGCAAGAGGTAAAGACACCTCACTGAATCCTTGTTTTCAAGGCTATGAAAGGAAGATTTGGTCTACTTGCCTTTTTGACAAGCTGAGCATATCCCATCCTTTATACACTTAGCTTGAGGACCATTCCTCACTAACTCTTTGCTAAAGAGTTGGCCAATAGTCTTGTAGTTAATATGGGCCAGCCTCTTGTGCCATTTAACACAATGAGAGGCTCTCTCATTAGCTACAAGACAAATATGAGAAACATTGTTCTCACACTCAAAGTTAAGACAGTACACATTTCTTTTCCTATATCTTGTCAATATGACCTTTTGATCACTTGACCTTTTGATATGACATCCATTCTTAATAAATGAAATGTCATATCCTAAATCACTCAACTGACTTATGCTTATAAGGTTGTGTTTCAAACCCTTCACATAGGCCACTTGAGAGATAGTAATCTGGTTATTAGAAATGTTACCAAATCCTTTGATGATTCCTTTTTCTGAACCACCAAAGGTTACTTTAGGGCCATCCATGATAGGTGTGTAGTCCTTCAACAACCCCCTTGTTCCAGTCATGTGCCTGGAACATCCACTGTCCAAGTACTATATAGGGGCATGGCCACTTGGACTCACCTGCAATAAAGACTACTTAACCTTAGAACCCAAATAAGTTTTGGGTCCTTGGTTAATGTTAGTATGAAATTTGACAACTCTGCCTGCAGCTCTTCTAACAGGCAGATTGCTATTCTCCTTGACACTGGAATTGTGCCAACAATCTAAGGCAAAGTGGGCTACCTTGCCACAGCACCAGCACTGAAACTTGTTATACCTTTGTTTAGGTACAACCTTTGCTGAATTGTTTACAGCAGGTCTCTTGTTTTGTGCTGGAGCTTTGCCTTTCTTATTGGACTTAGCAGCCCATGTTGTTCTCTTAAACCTTAATCCAACCTTACCCTTTTGTGACACAAAGTCATCTATTAAGGGTAATACAGATTTTGGCTTAGAAAAACTAGCCACAATCTCTTTCTCTTTCTGAAGTCTAACCTCCAGATTTCTAATCTGATCATTTTTGAATGTGATTGTGCCCATTTGAATAACAGTTATGTTTTTTTCAATCTGCCAAATCATTCAGTTTTTGATCCAGCAACTTCTCTGAATATAATATAGCCATCTTAAGATCTACAATTTCCTTAGCCTGAGATTTGACCAGGTTTTTTCTCTTCTTAAGTGCCTGCAAAAAATCTCCATATTCATCTATCAGCTGATGAATATCACCTTTAGACTCAGACCCATCCACATCACTTGATGCAGATGTTGCTGACTTTGACTCAGTACTACAATCTGAATTTCTAGTAATACATTGTACCTTACTAGGACCAGGCTGATCTTGTCACTTGTCTTCTTCTAGCACAGCCATCAGTCCCTTGCACTGATGGTTTTCTTGTTCATATATAGAGTTCAGCACCCGGAGAAACTCTTCTTCTTCATCTGCTGCATATAGACCAATATAGGCCTCAGCCTCGGATTCTGACTCTGAAGTAGATTGGTCCGTCAAGCTCTTCTTCTTCTTAGCAACAAAGGATTTCTCCTTCTTGCTCTGGTGTTGACTCTTCTTTTTGTCTGCAGTCTCTTTTCTTTTATCTGGACACTCAGCCACAACATGTCCAGGCCTATTACAGCAGTAGAAAACTATCTTTGATGTTGTAGATTTGCTTGGCTTAGACCTGCTCCTATCCTTCCTAGATGACTTCCTCTTTTGATAATACTCATCCTTAGGCTGAGATGTGGAAGGCTTAGACTTCCACTACTTCTTCTTCAGGAATCTCTGAAACTGTTTTGTAAATGCTGCAAAATCTTCATCTGAGTCACCGCTGTCTGAATTCTGGTTGTTTGAATTATCTGAAGCAATTTCAGCAACTATCTTAGGAGGTGATGGAGACATCCTCCTATTTTTCTTAGTGGCTTCAACCTTGAAGGCCACAGACTTTTCTCTATGCTCCCTTTTTGCACTTTTCTCTTCATCTTTCCTAGCCCTCAACTGCATCTCATATGATAGTAATTTTCCAAATAAAGTTGGAGGTGAGATATCTGCAAGTTTGGCCACTTCCTTAATGGCACAAATCTTAGTGTCCCAATCCTTTGTCAAGGATCTTAGGAATTTATCATTCAGTTCATAGGTACTGAAGATTCTTCCATAGGACATCAGCTCATTTACTATTCTATAGAATTTTTTATAACACTCAGTTATACTGTCAGATTTTCCGTGTCTGAAACTCTCATAATCCTGGTTCAGCATAGATTTTCTATCTTGTCTGACTTCTTCTGAACCCTCCATGTAGACTATCAAAGTATCCCACATTTCTTTGGAGGTCTTGCAGTGTATTAGATTATGGAAAGTTGCATCATCAATGACACTTACTATGATATTCTGGGCTCTTTTATCCATAGTTTCTAGGATGATCTCATCATTAGTCATCTCTGAGAAATCCTTGGGAATTCTTTGGTTTGCATCCAGAACAGAAATTTTCATAGGAATATAAGGACCTTCCTTGACTGTAATATAGATCCTTGGATCAGAATCCTCCATAAACAGCCTAACCCTTTCTTTCCAGATGCCAAATATATCCTTTCTACATATGGGTAATTTCATAGAACCTAGTTCCTTATGATTTTCTCCTAAACCCATTTTCTTGATCTTGAATCTGCCTTAAGGATCTTACTCAGACTGTTAAGTTCTTCTTTGAGGAACCTCCCTCTGATACCACTTGAAAGAATTAGTGCCTAACCACCTAGAGGGGGGGTGAATAGGTGTAATTCCTGTTTTTCTTTTAAGGCAGTAAAGCTGTTCAGTTAACTAATACTAAACTGCAAATTCTACAACATACACAACACAGTATTTACAAAAACATACAACCACATAGTGCACACAGATTATATAGTGGTTCCCCAAGATTTGGGTATATTCACTTTCCCCCTTCACCTATCTAGCAGTGTGCTAGATTCGGCCTAACTTCTTCTCTTCACCTCAGATCCTTCGATCTTACAACTCAGAATCCCAAGCAAGGCTCCTACAACTCAGGCAATCTGCCCTACCTCAGCCTACATAAGGCCTAAAACTCAGAGATATCAATCTCCTACAGCTCAGGCTCACAGTGTAACACCACGAAAATTGTATTTGAGTCGGTCGCGAAAAAGGGATTTTTGGTGCCTGTATAGGGGTACACGGCCTAGGACACGGGCGTGTCCAAGGCCGTGTCTGGCTGGTGTTTTTGGTCATTTTCATCCCGAGAAGGACACGGCCAGGAACACGGCTAGCTGACACGGGCGTGTCATTGGACACGGGCGTGTGCCTACCCGTGTCAGTACCCGTGTGTAGTTGGGTCGTGTCGCTTGGTGTGGCGGTTATGCGTGACACGCCCGCAGACACGGGCGTGTCGAGAGACCCGACACGGGCATGTGAGGTTGGACACGGGCGTTTCTGAGCCCGTGTGTCTTTTCTGTGGTCGACGATCGTGCTTGGATCGAGGCACACGGCCTAGGACACGGCCGTGTGCCAAGCCGTGTTCGGCCCAGGTCTGGAGATTTTTGAACGGATCTGAGCCGTTCGATTTCTTTAATTAAGATCCAACGACCTAGATGATTTCCTGCTCTGTTAAGGCCGGGAATAGGGGAGTTAATCCCTCATTTCTCTCCAAGGCTTTCTCTTTCCAAGCTGTTAGAGAGAAGAGGAAGAAGGAGGTTTCCGGCCACTGGCGGAGCATCGGAGCACCGTTTCGAAATCTGAGAGTGGATCCGTGGAGGAAAGGTCGTTGCGAAGAGTTCTGTCCGTGTAGTTTTTCCATGGCGCCAAAACGGACTACAAGGGTAACGATTCTCAACTTGAGCATGTGAAGCTCTTTCCTTCTGCATAGGGAATCCCGCTCCCGCGAGTGTGCGGTGAGTGCGTGGTGTTCCTTGGGGTTGATGTGAATAGTCCCTCTTGTATTGCATATAGAGTCCGGAATCGTAAGTACGGGCATAGGCATTGTGTGTGAAGCCTACCCGGACATGTACCGTCTGGATCGGTGATGTTGCATTTGTCATGATTCGCCGAAAAAGACTCCGTGCTTTGGGTTTTTCGGGTTTCTACGCGGTATATTGCAGCAGGGATCCTTGGAGGTTAGCTTTAAGGCGCACCCGGAAAACTGAGCGGAAATGTGTTCTGCTAACTTGGCGGTATGGGAACCAGCATAACTGGGTTATGTGATTGTTTGGAAATTTTGGGATCCGAGAGAAGCTTGGCCCGCGCGTAGGACTTAAAGTGTATATGCGGCGTGAGCAACGGGCAAGTGGAATTGGACCTAGGTTATGTGGTTCGGTGCGAGAGTCCCGAAGATGGGGACTGGCTGTTGGCATAGTCGGGAACCTTAGACGGTGGTCAGAAAGGCTAAATGCTCACTTGGTTGTCATCTTTGGGATGGTGGTGAAAACACTGATATGTCAGGATTCACCGTTAATGTGCCCTGAGTGCACGGGGTGTTTGGCCATGCGAGCCTACACCTGTGGCGTAGTATAGTTGCGCTTTATTATTTTATTGGGCTAATGGTATGCAGGGAAAGAGCACCGCCGTCACGAGTAAGGGGCCAGGTCGTTATAATTTGGTCGGCTTTTGGCTGACCGTTGCTTTGTTTGCCACCGTGTAGTGGAATGTTGCTTGCAGGTGCTGCGGAGCCGAGTGCCAAATAGCGGGCTGGAGCCCATGTTGATGTGCTGGCCCTAGAAGGTCGTAGAATAGTTGTTTTTACTTTTATCATGTGTGGCCGGCCTGCGAGCCGATGTATGTAAGACATGTTTTATTAAGTGAACATTTGTAAGGCCATAAGGCCATATACCCTTTTCAGTGTATTTGGGTTTCATTCCTGTGGTTGTGGTCATGGACATTCATATGTATTGGATTTAAGATTTGGGTTCTTTCAACTTTAAAAGCTTCCGCTAGAATGCTCTGTGTAGGACGAGTAGTCTTAATTGGATGGTTTGAATATTCATTTGGTAACCCTTCCGACTGTCTGTGGTATATGGCGTCGGGTTCCAGCTGGACCTTCTGTTATATGCCATGCGACAGATGGGGGTGTTACAATTTGGTATCAGACTTCTGGTTACGGTCACGCTTGAATGAATTCGTGGGCGAATTCTTTTAAGTGGTGGTGAGCACTTGTGTGCGTCATCGTTATAACATCAAAAAGAACCCATGAATGTCCACGTAGGAATGAAAAATACAATTGTTTTGAGGAACCTGCGTGTTCCTATAGTTGCTTTTTGCAATTTTGTTTAGTCACTTATTGGTATTTTGTACGACTATAGGTGACCGGGAGTGGCACAGAGCCGACAGAACATCTAGTTTCTGAGGATTATAGTGCACCCAGCATCATGCTTGAGAGCCCTCCATCGTTTGAAACCATAAGAAGAATCGTTGAAGTGGTGCTCGCTGTGACTAGTGTACAACAGGGAAGCAATGTGCAACCCTTTGTCCCTGTGATGACTTCAATGTCGGGTGGGGTGTTGGATCAAAGGACTTTAAGAAGGCCAGCATGCCAGCAGTTGAACATGTCCTTAGTGCAGGGTACGCACTCAGTCGATGAGTATTTGCAGGCGTTCCTTTTCATAAGCTGCTACCCATGCTTTGAATTGGAGAACGAACAGGCTATAGTTGATAGATTCTATAATGGGCTGCGTGGTGAGCTGCGAATCCTACTGGTAGGACCAAAACTATTGGGATTCCGAGCCCTGGTGGAGTCGGCTAGATCGTTGGAAGTAGATTTGGGGAGGTTTCACCCGATGCCAGTGAGTAGGGTATCGAACTCTGCAAATCCTAGGAGGACTGCATCCCGCAGAACGCCCAAAGAGGGGGCTAAGGATGGGACTAGCAAAGTTATGTACAACTGTCGAACTTGTGGCAAGAAAGGGCACTTTGCCCGAGAATGTTTGGATGATGCTCAGAAGATTAAGGAAGCTATGTCAGGAGCAGGTGAGGACTCTAGTACCAAGAAACCACAGTTCAAAGGGCCAAGTTAAAAGTCGGATGTCCGCAGATGGAACAAGAAGCTGAAGACTTCGAACTCAGCCCCTTCGTCTGGTGCGTTGGGGGCAACCACAAGTCGAGTCCCAGGAGCTTGCTATATCTGCGGAAAAGTGGGGCATTTTGCCCGTAGCTGTTGGAACGGACGCTTTATGTCCTAGAGGAAGCCTAATGTGTACAGGATGGGTCAACAAGAGGCCAGAAAGCACGCGGTCGTGGTGACAGGTAAGGTTTAAAATTCTAGCATTTAGCTTTAGACACTTGTTTCCTTTGTGTATGTTAGCCTAGAACCACTTGTGCTAAGCTTTGTTCTGAATTTCATTTATCCGGCGGGAGCACCGTTCATTAAAGGGGGCTTCACGTCTCCGTTTGACCAAAGGAATTGTATTGCGTGTTGGAGTACATCTTCCGATGGCAAAAGACATAATGGATGTGTTGTTGACTAGTAGTGCTCAATGCGCGCAGATAGAATCTGTTGTTTTTAGGTCTGGATTGTGCGGCAAAAGTTTGATTTGCAAGCATTGTTACCACCGCTAGGAGAGTTCAACGTGATCTTTAGTATGGTCAGTCTCTCAGAGCAGCAGACATACGTTGATCGAAGTTGCTAGTGGGTTAGTTGAGAGCTAGTCATAAGGCGACTTTCGTGGGCCTGAAGGGATCAGGTAAGATCTTGATGTCGGCCTTTCAGGTGATCAAGGCAGCTCGGTCTGGGGCAGAGCTGTTTGTCACATTAGTGCAGACTTCGACGCCTAAGCCAAGTCTTGACAATATTCCAGTCGTATCTAAGTATCCCGATGTGTTCCCAGATGATCTCCCAGGAGCCCCT
Source organism: Platanthera guangdongensis (assembly GCA_039583875.1). Classification (NCBI taxonomy): domain Eukaryota; kingdom Viridiplantae; phylum Streptophyta; class Magnoliopsida; order Asparagales; family Orchidaceae; genus Platanthera; species Platanthera guangdongensis. The sequence continues at coordinate 23,724,296 of CM077156.1, forward strand.
CCTCAACGGGAGATAGACTTTACTATAGAGCTGGTACCGGGTGCCAAACCGGTGTCATGCTCTCCATATCGGATAGCGCCAAGAGAGATGGCGGAGTTGAAGGTGCAATTGCAAGAGTTGCTAGAGCAAGGTTATGTGCGTCCAAGTTCGTCGCCTTAGAGCGCACCAGTTCTCTTTATTAAGAAGAAAGATGGGTGCTTGCGGCTTTGTATCGATTATCAGGAATTGAACAAGATTACGGAGAAAAATAAGTATCCGATTCCGAGGATTGACGACCTATTTGATCAGTTGGCTTGGTCAACGGTATATTCGAAGTTAGATCTAAAATCCGGATACTATCAATTGAGGATAAGGGAGAGAGCGACATCCCAAAGACAGCATTCAGTACGCGGTTTGGGCATTACGAGTTCACGGTCATGCCGTTTGGGTTGACGAATGCGCCATCCGTGTTTATGGATCTGATGAACAGGACATTCAGAGAGTACCTGGATCGTTTTGTGATAGTATTCATCGATGATATCCTAGTGTACTCGCGGTGCGAGGAGGATCACTACAATCATCTTCACATTGTGTTGGAGACGTTGAGGAGGAATCATTTGTATGCTAAGTTCGCCAAGTGTGAATTCTAGTTACCCTCGATAGCATTCCTTGGTCATGTTGTTAGTGGGGAAGGGATAGCTGTGGATCCGGTGAAGATAGTGGCAATACGGGAGTGGCCTACTTTGACTACGGTGGCGGAAGTCCGGAGCTTTCTGGGGCTTGTCGGCCACTATAGGCGCTTCGTAGAGAACTTTTCACGGATAGCACTTCCACTCATGATGTTGACAAGGAAAGATCAAAAGTTTGTGTGGTCGCTGGAGTGCGAACAGGCTTATGAAGAGTTGAAGAGGCGGTTGACCACGACTCCTATTTTATGTTCGCCAGTTGGAACCAATGGGTTCGAGATCTATAGTGATGCTTCGGGCAATGGTTTGGGCTGTGTTCTGTTACAGCATGGGAGAGTGATAGCCTATGGTTCACGACAGTTGAAGGTTCATGAGAGAAATTATCCGGTCCACGACCTAGAGTTAGCGGCGGTGATATTTGCTCTAAAGCTTTGGAGGCATTATCTGTACGGTGTGAAGGTCGATATTTACATCGATCATAAGAGCTTGAAGTACCTGTTGGACCAAAAGGATCTGAACATGAGGCAGCGGAGGTGGATGGAGTTATTAGGGGACTACACCTTCAAGATACATTATGTGACTGGGAAGGGAAATGCAGTGGCGGATGCGTTGAGTCGCAGGACTCCGGCGCAGGCCAACTGGTTATCAGTACATGATGAGAGATTGATCCATGAGTTGGAGGCTTTGGAGATATCTTGTGTCGACAAGCAATCTAGTGCTGAGGCGAAACTGTTTTGGACAGAGGTGCAGTGTGACCTGGCGGATAGAGTTCGGCGGGCTTTGGTTCAGGATAACAGCATGAAGCAGATCTTGGATGAATCTTTGGATGGGTCAAATTCCCAGTTTGCTGTTGAGGATGGGTTGCTAAGGAAGGATGGTCGCCTATGCATTCCTAGTGCGGATAATCTTCGGGAGGAGGTGATGTATGAGTCTCATCATACCAAGTACTCAATCCACCCGGGAAGCACGAAGATGTATAGAGACATAAAGAAATTATTCTGGTGGTCGGGTTTGAAGAAGGATGTAGCACTTTATGTGGCCAAGTGCAGAACCTGTGCATTGGTGAAGGCAGAATGCCAGAAGCCCGGAGGTTTCTTGAAGTCCCTCCCTATCCCAGAATGGAAATTTGACGACATATCTATGGATTTTGTACACGGTTTGCCGAAGTCACAGAAGGGAAACGACGCCATTTGGGTGGTCGTAGATAGGTTGACAAAGGTGTCGCACTTTGTTCCGGTCAGGAAGGAAGATCCGGTGGAAAGGTTAGCCAAACTCTACGTGGAGAATATTGTACGATTGCATGGTGTGCCGCGCAGTATTGTTAGTGACCGAGATGGACGCTTTACGTCGAAGGATTGGAGGTTGGTGCATAGTATGTTGGGAACTAAGCTGAGTTTCAGCACAGCCTTTCATCCACAGATGGATGGTCAGACCGAGAGGGTCAAGAGGACTATGGAGGACATGCTTCGCATGTGCGTCCTAGATTTCAGAAAGCATTTGGAGGATCACCTATATATGGTGGAGTTTGCGTACAACAACAACTTTCAGGCGAGTATTGGAATGGCGCCTTTCGAAGCCTTGTACGAGAGGAAGTGTCGTACGCCGTTGTCTTGGTTGGAGGCAGGCGAATCGAAGTTGTACAAACGTCAAGCGGGGGAAGACGCCACTTCAATGATACGAAAAATTCAAGAAAGGTTGAAGATCGCTCAGGACAGGCAGGCAAAGTATTACAACGCCAAGCATAGGAATGTGGAGTTCAATGTTGGCGACATGGTGTATCTAAAAATCAAGCCGTTCAAGGGTGTATCGTGGGTTCGACGCTTGAAGAAGCTGAGTCCGAGATACCTTGGACCATTCGAAATCCTAAAGCGTGTTGGTGAGGCGGCATATAGGTTGAAGCTGTCGGTGGAGTTGAGTGGGCTGCATGACGTGTTCCACATGTCGGTGTTGCGTAAGGCAGTGCAAGAGCCTTCGCAGATCATTGCGGACAATCAAGTACCAGTTGATTATGAGTTGACCACAAGGGTCAAGCCAGTACGTATTGAAGATGCTGCAGTCAAGCGACTCCGCAACAAGGATATCCGTATGGTTAAAGTCCGATGGGATAATTGCGGACGTGAGGAGCTTTCTTGGGAGTGAGAGCAAGCTATGTTGGAGGAATACCCCGAGTTATTCCACTCAGGTATCATTTAGATTTAGATTTGTGTACCTTTACTTAATTTCGGGACGAAATTCCTTAAGTGGGGGAGATTTGTAACGCCCCGAAAATTGTATTTGAGTCGGTCGCGAAAAAGGGATTTTTGGTGCCTGTATAGGGGTACACGGCTTAGGACACGAGCGTGTCCAAGGCCGTGTCTGGCTGGTGTTTTTGGTCATTTTCATCCAGAGAAGGACACGGCCAGGAACACGGCTAGCTGACACAGGCGTGTCATTGGACACGGGCGTGTGCCTACCCGTGTCAGTACCTGTGTGTAGTTGGGTCGTGTCGGTTGGCGTGGCGGTTATGCGTGACACGCCCCTAGACACGGGCGTGTCGAGAGACCTGACACGGGCGTGTCAGGTTGGACACGGGCGTGTCTGAGCCCGTGTGTCTTTTCTATGGTCGACGATCGTGCCTGGATCGAGGCACACGACCTGGGACACGGCCGTGTGCCAAGCCGTGTTCGGCCCAGGTCTGGAGATTTTTGAACGGATCTAAGCCGTTTGATTTCTTTAATTAAGATCCAACGGCCCAAATGATTTCCTGCTCTGTTAAGGCCTGGAATAGGGGAGTTAATCACTCATTTCTCTCCAAGGCTTTCTCTTTCCAAGGTGTCAGAGAGAAGAGGAAGAAGAAGGAGGTTTCCGGCCACCGGCGGAGCATCGGAGCACCGTTTCGAAATCTGAGAGCGGATCCGTGGAGGAAAGGTCGTTGCGAAGAGTTCTGTCCTTGTAGTTTTTCCATGGCGCCAAAACGGACTACAAGGGTAACGATTCTCAACTTGAGCATGTGAAGCTCTTTCCTTCTGCATAGGTAATCCCGCTCCCGCGAGTGTGCGGTGAGTGCGTGGTGTTCCTTGGGGTTGATGTGAATAGTCCCCCTTGTGTTGCATATAGAGTCCGGAATCATAAGTACGGGCATAGGCATTGTGTGTGAAGCCTACCCGGATGTGTACCGTCTGGATCGGTGATGTTACATTTGTCATGATTCGCCGGAGAAGACTCTGTTCTTTGGTTTTTTCGGGTTTCTACGCGGTAGATTGCAGCAGGGATCCTTGGAGGTTAGCTTCAAGGCGCACTCGGAAAACTGGGCAGAAACGTGTTCTTCTAACTTGGCGGTCTGGGAACCGGCCTTGAACATAACTGGGTTATGTCATTGTTTGGAAATTTTGGGATCCGAGAGAAGCTTGGCCCGCGCGTAGGACTTAAAGTGTATATGCGGCATGAGCAACGGGCAAGTGGAATTGGACCTAGGCTATGTGTTTTAGTGCGAGAGACCCGAAGACGGGGACTAGCCGTTGGCATAGTCGGGAGCCTTAGACGGTGGTCAGAAAGGCTAAATGCTCACTTGGTTGCCATCTTTGGGATGGTGGTGAAGACACTGATATGTCAGGATTCACAGTTAATGTGCCCTGAGTGCACGGAGTGTTTGGACGTGCGAGCCTACACCTGTGGCGTAGTATAGTTGCGCTTTATTATTTTATTGGGCTAATGGTATGCAGGAAAAGAGCACCGCCGTCCCGAGTAAGGGGCGGGGTCGTTATAATTTGGTTGGCTTTTGGCTGACCGTTGCTTTGTTTTCCACCGTGCGGTGGAATGTTGCTTGCAGGTGCTGCGGATCCGAGTGCCAAATAGCGGGCTGGAGCCCATGTTGCTGTGCTGGCCCTAGAAGGCCGTAGAATAGTTGTTTTTTACTTTTATCATGTGTGGCCGGCCTGCGAGCCGATGTATGTAAGACATGTTTTATTAAGTGAACATTTGTAAGGCCATAAGGCCATGTACCCTTTTTAGTATATTTGGGTTTCATTCCTATGGTTGTGGTCGTGGACATTCATATGTATTGGATTTAAGATTTGGGTTCTTTCAACTATAAAAGCTTCCGCTAGAATGCTCTGTGTAGGACGAGTAGTCTTAATTGGATGGTTTGAATAATTATTTGGTAACCTTTCTGACTGTCTGTGGTATATGGCGTCGGGTTCCAGCTAGACCTTCTGTTATATGCCATGCGACAGATGGGGGTGTTACACACAGCCCTACCTCAGCCGTCAACAAGGCCTACCACTCAGAGAAATTACTCTCCTACACTCAGCCTTTATAATCACAGGCTTATAACTCTTATCTATAATGATCCTATAGAAATTTGATTTAATAAAGTAATTAACCTCCACCCAGATAGAGAGAGAAGGGATGAATGGCTTCTTGATCAGTTCTTGGAAGAATCTGATAGCAGAGAACAACCTCTCTTAGCTTTCTTCAAAGCTTCCTGAATCTGAACTCAGTAGGGTTGAACTCTTGAGAAGTTGATCTTCAATCAGCTTCTGACTTGAGATTCAGATCTCAATCTGAATCTTTCTTGGCAGCCTGGTTCAACAACTGCACTTCTTAGATGGAGCTCTCTATCGCCAACTTCTTAGATCTTCTGTCGAAGGTCTTCTTCTTTTTTGTTGTTAGTTATCTGTGTATATTCTTCAATCTTCTTCTAAATTGTGTTCATCTTCTGTTGAAGGAGAAAGCCTTTATATAGACTTCCTCCATGGTAACCGGCTGATCCGGTTTCTAACAAACTTCTGACAGCTTTGACAGTTGCAGTAGACCGGTTAGAAATGGCAGCTATCAAGTCATCCAGTCACTTCTTGAAATACTGTCTCTGTCTGAAAGTGTCGAGACTAATCTTCATCATGTGTCGACACAAGTAGACTAAGTGTCGAAACAAGTGGACTAAGTGTCGACACATCTCCTTTGTTGTTGTTAATACTTCTTGACACAGCCTTCTGTTGAATGTGTCGACACAAGCCTTTGTGGTGTCGACACAGTCACTTCTTTTCTTCATACAAATTTGCATTGTTGAAATTCTGCCATGTGTCGACACAAGTCCTGTGTGTCGACACATTTGATGTCAACAAGATCTTCTATGTGTCGACACTGCCTCTGTGTGTCGACACAAATACATCTTCTCTTTAACTTTGTTGAAACTCTGCTGTGTGTCGACACAAGTCCTGTGTGTCGACACAGTTGATGTCGACAAAGTCTTCTGTGTGTCGACACTGCCTCTGGGTGTCGACACAGTTGATGTCGACAATGCTTCACTGTGTGTCGACACAGCCTCTAGGTGTCGACAAAGTTGATTCTGGTGTCGACATAGCCTTTCCAAGTGTCGACACAATTAACTCCAAGTGTCGACACAGATTTTCTCGAGTGTCGACACAAGCCTTCATAAGTGTCGACACAACTTTTCTTGGTGTCGACATATGGACTTAGAAATTTTTCTGCATTCCTGCATTTACTTAACCTGCACATATATAAACTCAAAACACATCAAATAAACCTTGATGCATATCATTGAGTAGGGTGAGGCATCTTCAAATCTGGTACACATTTTCCAATGTACCCAACAACCCTGTAGTAAGACTAGAAGCTATCTTGTTATTCCTTGCATATGCTGCATACCAAGGGTTTAGAGTCTACTAGATGGATGTGAAATCAGTATTCTTGAATGGAGACTTAAAAGAAGTCTATGTTGAATAACCTCCAGGTTTTGTTATTCCTTACCATTCTGATTTTGTTTATAGACTAAGGAAAGCTCTATATGGGCTAAAGCAAGCCCCAACAGCATGGTATGAGACATTGTCTGGCTTCTTCATTGAAAATAAATTCTCAAGGGGGAAGATAAACAAGACCCTATTCCTTAGGGAATCTAAGTGCAAGATCATCCTAGTCTAGATATATGTTGATGACAATATGTAAGACCCCCTCCCAAAACACAAAACACGGTACGAGGGGAGTCTTACAAATGGTATCAGCTTGCTGCGATCCTGAACTAAGGGAAGTCATTCAATAATGGAACACCCCCGCTCGATTAGTCAGTTTGGGGACAAACTGACATAGTGGAAGCAGTGGTGTGCCCATATGTAATTCACACTGAGTATGTCCAGCTTTAACCTTAAGATTAGCGAACCTGACCTTAGGTTTTTAACTTACATGTATATCCCAGTGCACGTTGAGCTAGTGGGGGGCACTACAGCCTCGTACGTATCCACACAGTTTCAACAATCAGAACTAGGGCAGACGCTCACAGCTATCTTGGATACCTTTAGGTCGCAACAAGCCCCAGTACAACAACAAGAACCGGTCTCTAATTGGTTGAGCACCTTCCGAGCTCTCTCCCCTCCTACCTACCTTGGGACAGAGTCAGCAGTGCATACTGAGGAATGGCTCGACACCGTACAAGTTCTGATGGCGGGAATTAGATGTTCAAACAATATGGCTGTGACCCAGGTAGTGTCACTTCTGGAACTGAATGCAAAAAGGTGGTGGAAGTCTCTCATGTGCTCCACCTTCCAAGGAAGAGTCTACATAGATATTAGTTGGAATGAGTTTTCTGAAGCTTTCTTAGAGCAATTTATCCCTTCGACATCTCGAGATGAACTTGAAGAAATATTCCTGCAGCTGAAGTAGGGATCCAAGTCAGCGATAGAGTACCAGCGAGAGTGTCAGCATCTGGCTAGATTTGCTGACTCCTTGGAGTTGCACAACAGAGGATATGCTAAAAGGTTCTAGAAAGGTTTGAGAGACCCCCTAAGGCAAGCCCTTTTGTTTATAGCAGACTCCAGCTTAGCAGAAATAATTGACATGATGAAGAGGCTAGAGGCAGACCACTTGCGAAGTCGTAAGAGACCCGCTAAGGGCATGATGGAAGATGACCCTAGTAACAGAAGGAGGCATGAAAACAGAGGTAGAAGAGGATATCAGAGAGGTGGAGGGCATTTCCACTGGAATTTTAGAATGGAGCGCCCAGTCGCAAAACCGCCAGCTTTGCCTCCACCTCCACAGCCCCAACAGTTCCAACAACCCGAAGGGTGGTATGAGCGTGTATGCTTCCAATGCAACCAACCGGGCCACATCCCACATCACTGCTCGCATCTAGTTGGGAATGCTCCTCCTGCTCTCCCTCTGTCTGCTCCACGAGGATGGGGACATATGCGTGGTCGAGGACGAGGACCACGAGGAGGAAACCTCGGACATGCTCGAAATCAGGTGTTTGCACTGGACATGGCGCAGGAGCAGAACCCTCAGGAGGTGATTGCAGGTATGTTACAGTTAATTAACACATTTTCAGTATTCACCTTAAGTTTCTTAAGATGTACTAGAGGTCTAGCTTTGAGTATTTGTTATTAGTACTTAGGTACCATAATGGTTGGTGGGAAACCGGTCTATACGTTATTCGATACCGGTGCATCACACTCGTTTGTGTCGGCGGACTTTGTTAATGACCTGGAATGAGTGCAATACTTCACTGGTATTTCTCGGAGAGTACACCTACCAGATGGCTATGAGATGACCGCAACCGCCAAGTGTGATTTGGAGATACTCCTTGGAGGAAGGACCTTTGATACCCCTGCCACAGTTTTGAGGATGCTAGAATTCGACCTCATTCCGGGGATGGCATGGTTGAATTGACATTATGCAAGAATTGACTGCGTGGAGAAGCGGATTTACTTGTGACACGGGGACACTGAAGTCATGTTCCAAGGTATAAGGTTCACACCACACTTATTATTATCTTCAATTCAGGCCTTGAAAGCCCAGATGAGAGGGGATGAAGTTTACATGATATGTTTCAAATTGAAAGAGAGGACAATAAATATGAAGGATGTACTAGTGGTGCGGGTTTTCCGAGGTATTTCCTATGAAATTGCTAGGACTACCCCCACATAAAGATGTGGATTTTCAAATTAAGCTAGTACCAGGTGCCAAGCCCGTCTCCAGGACCCCTTATCAAATGGCCCCGAAGGAACTCACAGAGTTTAGAGTTCAGTTACAAGAACAGGTGGAATCAGGATTTGTTCGCCCCAACTCATCACCTTGGGGAGCCCCTGTTCTGCTCGTTAAGAAGAATGATGGGACCTTACGATTATGTATTGACTATCGGGAGCGCAAATGACTAACGGTGCCGAACACCAATCCGCTACCCCAGATCGATGAGTTGTTTGATCAAATGGTAGGAGCACATTGGTTCCCAAGTTGGATTTGCGCTCGGGGTATTACCAATTGAGGATACAAGAGGAGGACATTCAAAAAACAGCTTTTAGCTCAAGGTACGACTTATATGAGTTCACCGTGATGCCGTTTGGGCTCACAAATGCACCTTCAACTTTTATGAGTCTGAGGAACAAAGTGTTTGAGCCTTATTTAGACATCTTCATCATCGTCTTCATCGATGATATTTTGGTCTACTCAAAGACAGAGGAGGATCATGTCGAACATCTGACCTATGTGCTGAAGACGGTAAAAGAGCATGCCTTGTTTGCCAAGTTCAACAAGTGCGAATTCTTGCTCCAAGAAGTTGCCTTCTTGGGCCATGTGATCAGTCGAGCTGGACTAGCTGTGGATCCAGCCAATGTGCGTGTCGTGAAGGAATGGTCGCCCTTGAAGTTAGCGGTCGATGTACGAAGTTTCCTTGGACTTGCTGGGTATTACCGCAAGTTTGTAAAAGGATTCTCAAAGATTTCCCTTCCTCATACTACTCTGGCAAAGAAAGGTTTGTCATACGAGTGGACACCCCAGTATGAGGCTGCGTTCCAAGAACTGAAGGATAAACTTACTACCGCACCCATCCTAGCCCTTCCATCTGGGAAGGAAGGATTTCAAGTCTACATTGACGCGTCATATCAAGGGATGTGAGCAGTACTGATGCAACGCGGGCATGTGATAGCTTATGCTTCGAAACAGCTGAAGAAGCATGATGTCAACTATCCATTTCATGATCTAGACTTGAGAGTAGTGGTGTTTGCCTTGGAGGTTTGGAGACACTATCTATACGGCGTCCACTGCGAAATTTTTTTGTACCACAAGATTTTAAAGTACATTCATACTCAAAAGGAACTGAACCTGAGACAGCGGAGATGGCTAGAATTTTTATGTTATTATGAGTTTACCCTGAACTACCACCACGGAAAAGCAAATTCCATAGCTGATGCTTTGAGGAGGAAGGTGCCGGAATCGAGCCCCGAGTCCCGATTGATGAGTATGGAATTAGCTCGGATGCTTGAAGAGATGGAGATTACACTGGTATATAAAGACCATTCGGAAGGGTATATAGAGTACTTTACCGCGATGAACATAGTCTGTGATATTCGGGACCGAATCCAGGTAGAGCAAGGAAAGGATGCTGCTCTAGTCCTGGTGTTAAAGTCAATAGAAGATGGGTCTACTGACGAGTATTCCCTAAAAGACTGCCCCGTTCATCTCCGTGGCTGACTTTACATCCCCAAAGGCAGTAAAGTTCGGGAAGAAATCTTGAGAGAGGCATATTGCTCTCAGTATTCAGTGCATCCTGGGATTGCCTAGATGTACGCCGACATGCGGAAGACCATGTATTGGTCGGGAATGAAGAGAGATGTCAGATATTTTGTTATGCACTACGAGACCTGTCAAAGGTTAAAGGCGGAATGCAAGAGCCCCGGAGGATTATTACGGTCGTTGCCCATCCCCGAGTGGAATTTCGAGGATATCTCTATGGACTTCGTCCATGGGTTGCCTCACTCACACTCAGGGAATGATTCAGTTTGGTTAATCATTGACCGCCTGAAAAAGGTAGCCAGGTACATCCCTATGAAGAAAGAGGCACATGTGGATTTATTGGTGCACCTCTTTGTGGAGCAGTTTGTATGGTACCATGGTGTGCCAAAGAAAATCGTTTCTGACCGGGATGGTCGTTTCACCTTCAGAGAATGGAAGGCGGTACAGGTGTATTTGGGCTTGTGCCTTACTTTTAGCACAACGTTTCATCCTCAGACGGACGGCCAGTCTAAGAGGACCATCGAAACTTTGGAAGATCTATTGAGGTTGTGTGTGCTGGATAGAGGAGAGCCATGAGAAAGGCTATTACCCCTAGTAGAATTCTCATACAACAACAGTCACCAGACCAGTATCGGGATGGCACCCCATGAAGCCCTTTACGGAAGGTGTAGAACCCCCTTGTCTTGGGTGCAAGATGAATATCCAAATATTTTAGGAATTGAGTACATCGATGACACTGATGTAGTTGTTAGATTATTATGGGACCGCATGCTTGAGGCTCAAAGTCGGCATGCTAAATGTTATAATGCAAAACACCAGATGGTGGAATTTCAAGTGGGTGAAAAAGTGTTCCTGAAGATCCGACCGATGCATGGAGTGTCACAGGTACGTGGTGTGAGAAAGCTCAGCCCAAGGTACGTTGGGCCTTACACTATATTGGAAAGGATTGGCTCTTTGGCCTATCCATTGGAGTTACCGCCAGAGCTAGAGAATCTTCATTACGTGTTCAATGTGTCGTCACTTCAGAAGGCACTATTGCAGCCCGATCAACATATCCCCACCACTGATAGCGCAGTTGCAACCGATAGATCTGTGCGACTAGAGCCGGTGTAGATAGTGGACACCGAGACAAGGAATTTGTTGGAGTTACCATGGTGATCTGGAAGTGATCAAACATGTAATCTCACTGCCAACGCAATATGAGCCTGCAGGGTCGCACATAAGAGATGTCGAGAAGTTGGATGACTGACTGTGTTGGTAAAGGTTACCAAACACCGACCTGAATGGGGTCATGGGTAAAGTGTTGCCTTATAGGATCATCGGGTTGGGCAAATGTTGCCCTGGAGAGCTGGTTTGAATGGTCGACCGAAGGTCGACGAGAATCGTCGAGAATGGGTCTCTGATTCTCGCCGATCGACGAGAATCGTCGAGAATGGTTCTCTGATTCTCGCCGATCGACGAGAATCGTTACTCTGATTCTCGCCGATCGTCGAGCCCGACGAGTGTCGTCGAGCGCGGCTCGACGATCGACGAGATTCGTCGTGTATCATCGAGCGCGGCTCGACGATCGGCGAGAATCGTCGAGTATTGTACTCTGATTCTCGCCGATCCTAGGTGATATTCGTCGACTGATTCTCGCCGAACCTGCTCAGTGATTCTCGCCGATTGTCACCGATTCTCACCGACTGATACTCGCCGATTCTGGAACCCTATTCTGGGTGGTCTGCGGATAGCGAAATTCCTAAGTCTATTTATGCCTTCGGTATAAAAGGGACACTTAGGGTTTTTCGGGACTTAAGCTTTTGGTTGCTGTGCGAATCGAACCCGACGGAAAACGTTCCGCGATCGTTCCGCCGATCCCGAATCCCGCCGCCGACGGAAGGGTTCCGCCGCCGCCGTGTTCGCTCCATCGACCCCCCTCTTCTCCGGCGATCGTCGCTGGTCTTGCAATCCCTGGCGCGGACCTAGCAGTCCGTGGGAAAGCAAAGTTGCGGTCTTCTCCTTCCCGATAATTCGTGCGACGGATAGATCGGCGTTCTCCCGCTCGTGTGGATTTCTGCAGAAACGTGGACATTATTCGACGTAGAACTCGCCGCTAGCAAGAAGAAGAAATTTGGAGCATCTTCGTTGAGTTGTGACTCAATTCCACCGAGGTAATCTTTGCTTAGTTGCCTATTAACTTCTTGATTCAACTGTCATGGCCCGATCCATTTCTTTTGGGTTTTCTTATTGTTTTATTCTTCTGCCACGTGCACAAGCGTTATGCCATCTCTATGGGAAACCCAACAGTGGTATCAGAGGCAGGTTTCGGCCATGACTGTTGTTTTGGAAGTTTGGTTATTCCAGTGAGTGTAAACCTAGAGATTTAGAAGTGTTCTAAATGTCTGGATTTAGTCTTGGTACCCCGCCAAGAACGTCTGGAATTTCGTGGTAATTTCTAATTGTTAGAAATTGTAATCTCCTTAGCAGTAACCATCCCTCGATTTTGTTTTGGATTTTGAATCCAACATAGAGAGATGAGCTTGTCTACTGCTTTAAGTTGAGTTGTCTTTGCCTTTGTCCAATGCATGTAAATCTGGGGATTTGGAAGTTTCTGGATGTTCAGATTTAGCCCTTCCTTCTATCAAATGTTGATGGTGTCAGGATGTGCACATAAGAGATGCATGTGGTTTTAGAAAGAAATGTTTTTCTTTGGATGTGCACATTGATCAAATGTGGATCATGGTTAATTGTTAACCCATAATCAAAATCCCTTCATCAAATATTAAGTGTTCGGATGCCTTCCGATGGATGACACTCTTCCTGCCTCGTTCGATGAAGTGTGGGCTTGCCAAAGCAAGGTGCATTAATCTATCTTGGTAAGGGTGCGAGCGGATAATTGTGATATCCCACTGTCGACATCGGGTCCAGCTTAACTAGGTGACCTCAAAGGTTGAGTGCCTAGAGGCATAGGGTTGGCATGCACCATATGATGGATGCGAGTAAGGAGTTATTCACCAACCATACAAGAATTGCATGAGGATGCAATTGGCAAGCGTTGCCTACCTAAATAACCACATCGTGAGAGGAAAGCCAAAGCTGACTCATTGTGTTGGTGAAATACGGATCTTGTCCACTAAGAGAGTAGCTCGCATGAACTCTCCGAATTGTTAGTGAGGGCTATCATTTCGAATAAAATAGTGAGAGTGTTTTAATTGAAGTCCAAATTAAAATAAATTATAATTGAAATTTAGGTACTGATTTTATTCTGCATAAATTCTTGTAGAATTCCATGGCAAGTGTTGCGCACTCCACGTTGTCTCTGAGAGCCATCCTTGAGAAGGATAAGCTCAGTGGGACAAATTACATGGACTGGTATAGGAACCTGAGAATTGTTCTCAGGCAAGAGCGAAAGCTCTATGTCTTGGAAGAAGAAGCCCCCGAGGTGCCGACCGGGAACTCTTCCCGTGCTGAGAAGGATACTTATAAGAAGTATACTGACGATGCTTTAGATGTCGAATGCCTTATGCTTGCCACTATGAACTCTGAGCTTCAGAAGCAACATGAGAGCATGGGGTGCAAGGAGATTGACGAGCATCTCAAGAAAATGTTTCAAGGGCAGGCTCGTCAAGAGAGGTTCGACATCACAAAAGCGTTGTTTCAGTGCAAGATGGGAGTTCGAGACTCAGTAGGGACTCACGTACTCAAGATGATTGGGTATATAGAGAACCTTGAAAGGCTGGGTTTTCCTCTTGGTCAAGAGTTGGCCACAGATATGATCCTGCAATCGTTGCCGGACAGCTATGAGCAGTTCGTCTTGAACTACAACACGAATGAAATAGACAAGACACTGCCCGAACTCCTAGGCATGTTGAGAACTGCTGAGATCAATATGAAGAAGGCCAAGCCTGCCAGCCCCATACTGATGGTGCATAAGGGCAAGGGCAAGGCGAAGGGCTCTAAAAAGACGAAGGTGGGACCTAAGTCATATCTTGAGCCCAAGTCTTCTACACTGATGAAAAAGAAGAGCACAGTGAAGGAAGGGAAATGCCACCACTATGGCAAGGCTGGTCATTGGAGGAGGAACTGTCCTTCATACATTGAGGGTCTGTAGAAAAAGAAGGGAGGTATGACTTCCGCTTCAAATGTTTATGTTATAGAGATAAACCTTTCTGCTCCTTCATCTTGGGTATTGGATACCGGATGTGGTTCTCACATTTGTACAAATGTGCAGGAACTGGGAAGGAGAAGATTGCTGAGTAAAGGGGAGGTGGACCTCCGCGTCGGCAATGGAGCAAGAGTTGCTGCTGTAGCCGTAGGAGTTTACCGTCTTTCTTTGCCCAGTGGGCTTGTAATAGAACTTGATAATTGTTATTTTGTTCCGGCGATAACTAGAAACATTATATCTATTTCATGTTTGGACATGATTGGATTTTCTTTTATAATTAAGTACAACTGTTGTTCTATATTTAAGAATGATGTTTGTTATGCTGTAGCCCAATTGTTTAATGGTCTTTATGTTTTGAACTTGGACCATCTGATCTGTAATGTAGAAAATAATAAAAGACTAAGAACAAATGACTCAAACCCTACTATTTTTTCTGGCATTGTCGTTTGGACCATATCAACGAGAAGCGCATATCCAAACTCCATAGAGATGGACTTTTGGACTCATTTGATTATGAATCATTTGAGCGATGCGAATCTTGTTTGTTAGGCAAGATGACTAAAGCTCCTTTCACTGGTTATACTGAAAGGGCTGAGGATCTCTTGGGTGTTGTACATAGTGATGTATGCGGACCCATGACTTCCATGGCTAGAGGTGGGTATTTCTACTTTGTTACATTTACTGATGATTTCAGTAGATACGGATATGTGTATCTTATGAAGTGCAAATCCGAGACCTTTGAAAAGTTCAAAGAGTTCAAGAATGAAGTAGAAAAGCAGTTGGGTAAAAGGGTTAAAGCACTCCGATCTGATCGAGGTGGCGAATACCTGAGTCATGAGTTCCGTGATCATCTGAAAGAGTGTGGTATTGTATCACATCTCACTCCACCTAGAACACCACAACACAATGGTGTGTCTGAGAGGAGAAATCGTACTCTGTTAGACATGGTACGATCGATGATGTGTCATGCAGACTTGCCTGTTTCCTTTTGGGGTTTTGCGTTAGAGACTGCTGCAATGACATTGAATCGCGCTCCAACGAAAACGGTTCTGAAGACACCATATGAGATATGGACTGGGAAGCGTCCTAGTATGTCGTTCATTAAAATTTGGGGCTGTGAGGCATACGTGAGACGTCAAATGCCTGACAAGCTGGAACCCAAATCGGATAAGTGTTATCTGGTGGGATATCCTAAGGAAACGAAAGGGTATTACTTTTACCTACCGTCTGAGGGCAAAGTGTTTGTCGCAAGGAATGGTGTCTTCTTGGAGAAAGAGTTCTTATCAAGAAAGACTGAAAAGGTAGAGCTTGAAGAAGTTCAAGAACCACATGTAGTGAATGAACCGGAATTGGATTCTGAGACAGGACTATAAGATGTTGTAGCTAGAGAACCTGCTCAGGGAACACAAGTCCTACGTAGATCTGGTAGACCGAGGTTTGAGCCTGAGAGATATGGATTTATCGTATCTCAAATAGGTAATGTGTTGCTTATGGATCATGATGATGAACCATCGACCTACCAAGAGGCTATGAATGGACCGGACTCCGACAAATGGCTTGAGGCTATGAAATCCGAAATGGACTCCATGTATGCAAACCAAGTTTGGAACTTGGTGGAACCACCTGAAGGGGTACGACCCATAGGGTGCAAGTGGGTCTTCAAGAAGAAGACCGACATGGATGGGAATGTACAGACATTCAAAGGGCGACTGGTGGCTAAGGGTTTCAAGCAAATTCATGGTATTGACTATGATGAGACCTTTTCCCCTGTTGCCATGGTAAAGTCCATAAGGATATTGCTTGCTATTGCTGCGTATTATGACTACGAGATCTGACAGATGGATGTCAAAACGGCTTTCCTTAATGGAAACCTCCTTGAGGAAGTGTATATGACACAACCCGAGGGTTTTGTATCCCCAGATGAAGCCACTAAAATATGCAAGCTGAATAAGTCCATCTATGGACTGAAATAGGCCTCTCGAAGTTGGAATCTTCGTTTTGATGAGAAAATCAAAGAGTTTGGTTTCATCAAGAATGAAGATGAGCCTTGTGTTTACAAGCGAATCAGTGGGAGCATTGTTGTCTTCCTGATATTGTATGTAGATGACATACTGTTGATTGGGAATGACATTCCTACCCTGAAAGTTGTTAAAAACAACCTAGGGAACTGCTTTTCAATGAAGGATTTGGGTGAAGCGACTTATATACTCGGTATTAAGATCTAAAGAGATAGATCGAAGAAGTTGCTGGGTTTGACCCAGAGTACGTACATCGAAAAGGTGTTGAAGCGGGTCAACATGCTAGAGTCCAAGAAAGGATTTTTGCCCATGTCTCATGGTGTGAATCTCTCTAAGGACCAGTGTCCAAAGTCTTGTGAAGATAAGGACCGCATGAAGTTGATTCCATATGCTTCGGCAATTGGATCAATCATGTACGCGATGTTATGTACTCGACCCGATGTCTCCTTTGCTTTGAGCATGACTAGCAGGTATCAGTCAGACCCCGGTGAGTGTCACTGGATTGCAGTCAAGAATGTCCTGAAGTACTTGAGAAGGACTAAGGACGTATTCTTGGTGTATGGTGGAGAGGAAGAGCTCGTTGTAAGTGGTTACACGGATGCTAGCTTCCAAACTGATAGAGATGATTCCAAGTCTCAGTCAGGTTTTGTGTTTTGCCTGAATGGAGGAGCTGTGAGCTGGAAGAGTTCCAAGCAAGAGATAGTTGCTGATTCTACAATAGAGGCCGAGTATATCGCAGCAGCTAATGCAGCGAAGGAGGCTGTATGGATTAGGAAATTCATCGGCGAGCTTGATGTAGTTCCTAGCATTGTTGGTCCCGTAGTTCTCTACTGTGATAACAATGGTGCAATTGCACAATCTAAGGAACATAGATCCCATCAGCGCTCCAAGCACATACTTCGGCGGTTTCATCTTATTCGTGAGATTGTCGAACGAGGAGATGTGAACATTTGCAGAGTGCCGACTAAGGAGAATATTGCGGATCCACTGACAAAGCCTCTCGCGCAGAGAAAGCATGATGGTCATACTAGATCAATGGGTATACGATACCTAAATGATCAACTCTAGTGAGAATCTTGTGGATTGCATGTAAACTTCTATTTTGTTGGATATTAGTTCATATGATGAACAGTGTACCTAGTTTTTCTTTTATAATTAATGACAAATTCTTTTATTATGAGTTTTTCTATATGATAGTTGAATGTTAACATAATAGATACCCTTAGAATGTTCGCTTCCATGGGACATCAAGTATGTGACTTGAATGTGAGAGCCTATGATTTATTTGAAGCTTCATTCTTAAAGGTCCCTGGTCGAGTATCATCATAGAAGCTAAGGGTGATGATGATACATGAAGACTAGCACATGCGTTGACTGATGACTGGTTCTCACAGGTCATGATATTGTGATATCAAGTCATCACGTGGGTACTTGTTAGTGAACAAGTTGTACTGGACAGACCCAACCTGAGACTACTGTGTGGATTGCCATACAATCATGTCACGAGTAGGTCTCAATTGACAATGGTGTTGTGGTCCTTTGACCTGAAGTCACAGCATTCATCAAGTGAGGAAGAGCGTGCTTTGATGCCATCTAAAGTCTTCCTTGAGAAAGGTTGATGATAAGGGTGGTTGTTGGGCATGTTACGAATCAGTTGGGTGTTTGTGTGTGAGCAGATATGAGATTTGTCCTCCTGTATGACAGGAGTTGCATCCATGGGCCCCTTGATGGAACTGGACTGAGAAATGCATGACCATGCTTGGTTGAGTCAATATATGATATTGGACTCACCATTCTCTGGAAGTCCATCCTGGATCAAGAAACTTGGATTGAGCTATTACGAGGGTGACACGGTCCATGCCTCTAGTTCTTTTCGGATGTAAGGGACAAAGGGACAAAGACAACGCTGATACATTGGTCATAAAGACTTATGAGTTATAAACTCTTATTGCTTGGGGAGCAATGATGCATTGCTAGATGCCGCTCATTGTTTGTGAGGTTTTTGGTTTGATACTTTCGAGATCAAGTGGGAGTCTGTTGGAGTTACCATGGTGATCTGGAAGTGATCAAACATGTAATCTCACTGCCAACGCAATATGAGCCTGCAGGGTCGCACATAAGAGATGTGGAGAAGTTGGATGACTGACTGTGTTGGTAAAGGTTACCAAACACCGACCTGAATGGGGTCATGGGCAAAGTGTTGCCTTATAGGATCATCGGGTTGGGCAAATGTTGCCCTGGAGAGCTGGTTTGAATGGTCGACCGAAGGTCGACGAGAATCGTCGAGAATGGGTCTCTGATTCTCGCCGATCGACGAGAATCGTCGAGAATGGTTCTCTGATTCTCGCCGATCGTCGCCGATTCTCACCGACTGATACTCGCCGATTCTGGAACCATATTCTGGGTGGTCTGCGGATAGCGAAATTCCTAAGTCTATTTATGCCTTCGGTATAAAAGGGACACTTAGGGTTTTTCGGGACTTAAGCTTTTGGTTGTTGTGCGAATCGAACCCGACGGAAACCGTTCCGCGATCGTTCCGCCGATCCCGAATCCCGCCACCGACGGAAGGGTTCCGCCGCCGCCGTGTTCGCTCCATCGACCCCCTCTTCTCCGGCGATCGTCGCTGGTCTTGCAATCCCTGGCGCGGACCTAGCAGTCCGTGGGAAAGCAAAGGTGTGGTCTTCTCCTTCCCGATAATCCGTGGGACGGATAGATCGGCGTTCTCCCGCTCGTGTGGATTTCTGCAGAAACGTGGACATTATTCCACGTAGAACTCGCCGCTAGCAGGAAGAAGAAATTTGGAGCATCTTCGTTGAGTTGTGACTCAACGCCACCGAGGTAATCTTTGCTTAGTTGCCTATTAACTTCTTGATTCAACTGTAATGGCCCGATCCATTTCTTTTGGGTTTTCTTATTGTTTTATTCTTCCGCTGCGTGCACAAGCGTTGTGCCATCTCTAAGGGAAACCCAACAGAATTTGCGTCGCAAGAGTGTTCCATTAGTAAAGATGTTGTGGTCTAATCATGGAAAAGAAGAATTTACTTGGGAGCCGGTGTACTTGATGCGGAAGCACTACCCGGAGTTTTTTCCCCAAGGTAATATTTTTAAAGCATAATATATTTCCTTGATTTATTTCCCCCACAACCTTAGCCTGATTTTGTGGACAAAATCTTTTATTTTGTTTATAGGATTTGTAACGTCCCATTTCGTACCAGACCCCTCTCATGTGTTATTAGTCAAGAAAATTGACACAGGTTCGAGGAAACGGCGAGTGAGTCGAACAGACTCAACGACTAGATGTAACACCCCATATCCGTCGCATAACATATAGCAGTAGGTCCGGCCGGGGCCCGACGCCATATACCACAGACAGACCGGGTGGTTACTCAATGGAAACCATCCAACCAATCCAACGTCCTACACAGAGCATTTTAGCGGAAGCAGTTTTATAAGTTGCAATTAAAAGAACCCAGCAATAAGCATGAATGTCCACTAACAAGCTAAATAGGAATAAAGTACATACACAAGTACTGGCCTTAAGGACTTACAAACGGTTTACACTTATTACATGTTTTCCATACCACGGCACGCAGGCCGGTCATACATGAACAAAAGCAAGTAAACACTCCAATTAGGCCTTCGAGGGCCGGCTTCGCAATTTGGGCTTTAGCCCGCTCTTGACCGCTTGGTCCAGCAGCACCTGCAAGCAACAAACCACTGTGAAAGATATGGTACCTAAACACCTAGAGGGGGGGGGGGGTGAATAGGTGACCTAAACCTTTTCTGACTTTTGTTTGGCAGCACAACAGTTTTTCACTGATTACTACAGCTAACAGCAAATACAGAAATTAAGCAGTCAATACACAGCACAGCACAGCACAGAAGACACACTAATTTTATAGTGGTTCCCCAATCTTTGGGTACATCCACTTTCCCCATTCGCCTATCTAGCAGTGTACTAGAATCGGCCAAACTTCTCCACTAGCTCAGAACCCAACAAGGTTCCTACCTCAGGCCCAAAGCCTTACACTCAGCCAAAAGGCCTACACTCAGCCACCCAGGCCTACACTCAGCCAGTCAAGGCTTACACTCAGCCAATTAAAGGCCTACACTCAGAGTTCTTCAACTCCTACACTCAGGCACCAAGCCCTACCCTCAGCCTTTATAAAATAGGCTTACAATCACTCAGATCCAATGGATCTTACAAGTTTAAAATAGAAATTACAAATGCTAACTCTACAACTCAGAAAGAATGAGAGGAGTTGAGAGTTTCTTGAAGAGTTCTTGGAAGAACTCAGCTTGATCCAAACTGACTTAGCTTTCTTCAAAGCTTCTTGAGTAGAACTGAATTAGTCTGAATCTTCTGCAGTTGATCCTTGATCTCTGCTTCTTGAAATCCAGATGACTCTGAATTGTTCTTCTCAGCCTTAGTTCCAAAGACTGAATCCTTGGTTGGAGCTCTCTCTCTCCAACTACTTAGATCTGCAGTTGGACTGCCTGATCTTCTTGTGTTGATCCTCTATGTATCACTTCTTGATTTAATCTGATCAACCACTTCAATTATTCTCACAACAAGTAATGATTGTGAACAACTTAACCACTTAACTACTACATTCTGTAAACTGTGGGTGCCTATTTATAGGCTTCCTTTATGGTAACCGGCTGATCCGGTTTATAACAGACTTTTGAATTCTTTGACAGTTGCTGTAGACCGGCTGGATTGGCAGCTGTCATGTCAACCAGTCACTTCTTGAAATCTCACTAACTGTCAGATAGTGTCGAGACTTTCTGTTCTTAAGTGTCGACACTTATAGACCAAGTGTCGACACATGTTGTGTAAGTGTCGACACAAGTCTACAAGGTGTCGACACAATTCCTTGTATGTCTCGACACAGTTTCTTCTGCATGTGTCGACACTGAAATTGAGTGTCGACACAAGTACTTATACTTCATTCTTTATCTGTATTCTTCTAAGTGTCGACACATCTCCTTTGTGTCGACACATCTTCATGTGTTGAAACTGTCAAGTGTCGACACTGATTCTTGGTGTCGACACAAGTCTTCATTCTTGATTCTTCAGCTGAGTGTCGACACATTCCCTTAGTGTCGACACTTATACTTAGAATATTTTACAACTTTTCTGTTCTTTGCTAAGTGTCGAGTCTTTTGGTTATGTGTCGACACATTGTGCTGAGTGTCGACACATTCTTCAAGTGTTGACTTCTTTGAGTGTGTGTCGACACATTGTGCTGAGTGTCGACACATTCTTCATATGTTGACTCTGCTGATTGAGTGTCGACACATTGTGTTGAGTGTCGACACTTGTACTTAGTCTCTGCAGAATTTTGCTGGGTGTCGACACAACTCCAAGTGTCGACACTTTCTGATGTTGACTCAGCTCTTCTAGGTGTCGACACTTCTGCTAAGTGTCGACACAGCTTTTCTGCATCCTTCTACACTGAGTGTCGACACAGCTCCAAGTGTCGACACTTTCTGACTGGTGTCGACACTTCTTCCCAGGTGTCGACACAATGACTCCAAGTGTCGACACTGCATGTCTGGGTGTCGACACAAGCTTTCTCAAGTGTCGACACTTTGCCTCTGGGTGTCGACACATGGACTTAGAAATTTTCAGCTTCAGTCCAGTGTATATCTAACCTGCACAAGTAACTCAAACAAACATCAAATACATTCTGATGTATATCATTGAGTTAGGTGAGGCTTCTTCAAATCAGGTACATTTGACCAATGTACCCAACAATCTCCCCCTATTTGGAGAAGTCATAACCCTTAGTCAATGATATACACCACTCATAATTAAAAATTACAAAATGATGTAAAACATATAAATGACAACAGGGTAAACTTGAACATGTAATAAAGCACACATGTATACTTATTAAACATTGCAGAACAATTAAGAAACACACATATTTCAGAACATTCATACTATATTTATCATATACTGTTCCAATAATGTTCCTTATACATTTTCAATGAAGTATTACAATGTTTTTCACTCAACAGATTACAACAAGCATCAAGTTAATTCCTAATCTAGTGCTGATCAGGTTCTTTAATAACAATGCCTTTTCCAGCTTTAACTTGAGCTTTCACAGCAGCAGCAGCAGCAGGCTCAGCTTCAGCAGTCTTCTTCCCTTTAGAGTCCTTCTTCTTCTGTTCTTCAGCCTTGATCTTTTGTCTTTCAAAATAATGATAGGGCTTAGGAAAGTACTTGCTAGGCTCCACAGCTGTTGGAGGTAGCTTTCCTAACTTAGCCTTCCTTCTATATTGGACAATTGCTTCCTGCCTACTCTCATGCTTTCTCCATTCAGCCTCTGAGAACCACTTGTTCCTCTCATGGGCATTGTCCTTGGCTGCTTTCCAGGCTGTAAGAATTATGTTCCTAGAAGTAGGGCTCCACTGTTCAAAATCTGGCTTTTGCTCAGCAATTTCCCTAAACTTCTTCTTTGACAGCCTAGTTTCTTCTTCCTTGTCCAAAGCCTCTTGCATTGCAGCTGTGATAGGTTGAACAACCTTTTCCAGAATAATATTAGGCTTGCCAGCAGGTGGACTATACATTGTGCTTATATCTGCATGAATCATGTCAAAGTCTGGAGGTGGATAGATTACATCAGCCACTGCTTGTTGCTCACCTCCAAGATATGTTCCTTGAATACCAGATTCAGCTACTTCATTGTCATCACACAGGGGAGGATATCCAAGTGTAGCCCTGATTGAATTTGAAATCCATTTGGCATGCTCAGAACTGGCCTTGACTAACACTCTCTCCCCCTTTATGACTTCTTGGGCTACATGATCTCTCACATCATCTTTCTGAAACCTTATTTGGCTATCCAAATACCTTATGCCCTCTTTGAAGAAAGGTCTAAGCTTTGTAAGCTGTTCTGAAATGACCTTCTGTGAGTCTTTTATGGCAGTCTGTACAGCAGCAATCTCTGCTTGAAAGAGTTTATCAAAATCAGCTTTGGCAGCAGCAGAGGAAGTTGAAGGTTCATCTGACTTATTCTTGAGTTCAGTGACTATTGCATTGTGAGATGCAGTCAAATTATCATTCATCCTCAACTGATTCTCCAGCACATAGCCTTGCTTGAGTGCTATATCATCCACTTTCTCTTTATGGTTTCTTGATGTTTAGCCAGATAGACTACTGCATGAGCACCCTTGGTAAAACAATCAGTCATCTCCTTTTTATTAAGGTTCATTTCAAACCTTATTGACTTGATTTCATGGCCCAGATCAGATTGTAGTGCTTTGTGCCCTTCATCAACATAAGTTTCTAAAGCTTTCCTTTGTTCATCCATCTTGATTTGCAAGGCAAGCAATAGAGCACTGTAATCAGTGGATGGAGCTTGTTGAACTAAGGAATGTTGAGCAACTGTTTGTAGAGCCTTCTTATAGCTCTGGCTCCTTCTTTTGAAAACAAAGAACTTCTTTTTCTTAGCTTGCTCAGCTTCATCATCTTCAGACTCAGATGTACTTGCTATATCCACCCTATCCTTAGGGCTGGATGGTTTTTCAGTATGCACATCTTGTGCCTTCTCAGTATCTAGCCTTATAGGCTCTTCCACAACTTCCATGTTCTCCCCCTCAGCAGCAGCATCCTTTACTGTATCAGCATCATTCTTTTCCATATCAAAATCATCCTGATCTAAATTCAGAAATAGATCTTCCATGGTATATTCTGGTGGAGACTGTGCAGGAGATGTACTTGGTTCTTCAACCACTTTATCAGGTATCACAACAGATGTGTCTGGAAGAACAACATCTGGTTCTTGGTGTGCTTGCTGAGTTGGCTGATGGTCATCAGACAAATCAGAATTTATTATAGAAAAATTCAAAGTATTAAGATCAACAAGTACCTCTTGAATGAGGAGGGTGGCTTGTTCACTCTCCAGTGTAGATGGTTCTGCTACACCTGGAAGCTCCCCCTGGATGTCAGCTGCCTCCTGAGGAGCAGGTGTCTTCTCTGCAGCCACATCAACTGGACTTTCAGGAGTGAAGACCACATGTTCTTCACTGCCTGAGCTGCTGGAGGACTCTTGAGGCACAGCAGCAGTCTTCCTCTTCTTCCTGGGAGGAGAGTCTTTCTTAGAAGCTTGTTTTCAGGGGTGGTCAATTCCTTTGACACCAGCACCCTTTCCCATCTAGAGAATATCCTTGAGTCCATTCTCCTCATATGATTGATCTTAGTTCCTGCAGCAGTGCTCATTACCTCTGGAATTGATCCAGCCAGGTAGAGACTTAGTATCCTGCCCAGATTGGGCTTCTTCAGGCTTTCTTTTACTTTCTCATAAACCACCATTGACCAATCTGTTTTCAGAGTGAAGATGATTCTGGTCATGACTTCAAACATGGAGGCAGACACCCTGTCATGTCCTCCTGGCTTGCTCAGTATTACCTTGCCCACTATTTCAGACAAGAACTTGCCTTGATTATTCATACCTTTTCTGTTAAAGACTGATCCCACCTTCATCTTTGGATCCAGTCCACACCAAGTAAGAGCTTCCCTGGTCTTAGAAGCAGTTACTTCCTCTTCATCTTGAACTTTAGGTAGCTGAAGTACCTTTCTTAAAGACTTGGGTGAAATCTTGACCTTGGTGCCATGCACCCTTGACTTAATCCTGTAGCCTGAGTCATCTACAGACGCGCCAGAAAGGAATTCAATGACTTCCTTCTTCCATATTTTCGTTGGTTCTGAAACCAAGAACTCCAATCCTGAATTGGCAATTAGGGTTATCACTGATTTGATTTCTTGGTCGCTGTCGTCAAATGCGCCTCGCACAAGCTCATAGCCTTCGTTTACGTTCTCTTCCAGCTTGGGAGCCATTAGGGTTTTGAGAATTAGTCTTGAGATGAGAGAAATGTCGACACAAGAGTTTAGGTCTCGAAACTTTGAAAGCGTGTCGACAATCAAAGACAGAACCCTATTTATACCTTTCTTGTTTGAAGACGAACAGGCGGGATGAATTTCTAATGATGTGTCGACACTGTCAATAAGTGTCGACACTGACTTATAATGTCTCGACACTCATGTGTCGACACAAATTTAGTCAACAGATTTTATGTGTCGACACTTGGTTAAGTGTCGACACCACTATACTCGACATGTGTCGAGACTTTACTTAGAAAAATTCTGAGTAAAACTTAAGTGTCGACACTTTATTGGATGTGTCGACACCTACTCGACATGTGTCGACACTAACATTCTGAAGTGTCGACACTAACTTCCTAGATGTGTCGACACCATTTTCCTGAAGTGTCGACACTTACTATTCTGTGTCGACATAGACTTGTCTATGTGTCGACACCTTTTTACTTAGCCAATTTTTGTTCTGTATACTTAGTCTAAGTTTATCATACCTAGTTCAATTTTGAACCTATTAAACTTAGCTTCTTCTAAGGGCTTAGTGAACATATCAGCTATCTGATTATCTGTTTTAACATATTCAAGTGCAATATCATTTCTTTCTACATGCTCCCTAAGAAAGTGATATTTTATCTCAATATGTTTAGTTCTACTATGTGATACAGGGTTATTAGCTATGGAAATAGCACTTGTAGAATCACAATAAAGTGGAGTTCTACTTACCTGACATCCATAGTCTTCTAGCTGATGTTGAATCCACAGAAGTTGAGCACAGCAACTTCCTGCAGCTACATATTCTGACTCAGCTGTGGAGATGGCCACACTGGTTTGCTTCTTACTACTCCATGAAATGAGTCTTCCACCTAGGAATTGACAGGATCCAGTTGTGCTTTTTCTATCTTCTTTGCATCCTGCAAAGTCTGCATCTGAATAGCCTGTTAGATCAAAATCTCCATTCCTAGGGTACCAGAGGCCTAGATAAGGTGTGCCCTTTAGATATCTCAAGATTCTCTTGACTGCAGTCAAGTGAGATTCTTTGGGGCAGGCTTGATACCTGGCACAAACACATGTAGCATACATAATGTCAGGCCTACTTGCAGTCAAGTATAGTAGGGAGCCAACTATCCCTCTATACAAGGTTTCATCCACAGGTTTCCCTGCATCATCCTTGCTTAGAGACATACTTGACCCCATAGGAGTCTTCATGGTACTGGAGGAATCCATACCATATTTCCTTATGAGTTCTAGGGTGAACTTTGACTGACATATGGACAAGCCACTTTCAGTCTGTTTAACTTGGAGACCCAAGAAAAACTTCAGTTCTCCCATACTACTCATTTCAAATTGACTTTGCATAAGCTTTGCAAACTTTTTGCAAAGGCTACTTTCAGTAGACCCAAATATAATGTCATCTACATATATTTGGACAAGTATTACTTTGCCTCTAGATTCCCTAAGGAATAGAGTCTTATCTATTTTCCCCCTTGTGAACTTGTTCTCAATGAGGAAACTAGATAGGGTTTCATACCAAGCTCTAGGAGCTTGCTTTAACCCATACAATGCTTTCCTAAGTCTATAGACATAATGTGGAAGAGTAGGATCAACAAAACCTGAAGGCTGCTCCACATATACTTCTTCTTTTAAATTACCATTAAGGAATGCTGACTTCACATCCATTTGGTATACTTTGAATCCTTGGTAGGTTGCATAGGCCAAGAACATCCTTATGGCTTCCAGTCTGGCTACTGGAGCAAAGGTTTGATCAAAATCAATACCTTCTTCTTGCCTATATCCTTTTGCAACCAGTCTTGCCTTATTCTTAATGATGACTCCTTGTTCATCTAACTTGTTTCTGTAGATCCACTTTGTTCCTATCACATTGTGATCTTTAGGCTTAGGAACTAAGTCCCAAACCTTGCACCTCTTGAACTGGTTTAGCTCTTCCTGCATAGCTTCAGTCCACTGTGGATCTTGTATTGCTTCTTCAAATTTCTTTGGTTCTATTTGAGACAGAAAACTTGAATATACTGCAGCATTCTGATTTCTGCTCCTTGTCTGAACACCTTGTCTTGGATCTCCAATGATCAGCTCCACTGGATGATCTCTTAGATGCCTGTTGGCTGGAGGCATCCTTACTTCTGGTTGTACTTCTTCAGCATCTTCATCATGCTGAGTTCCTTGAACTTCTTCAGCTCCTGGTACATGTAGTTCTCCCCCTGGACATAAGCCATCTTCTTCTACTTGCTGTCTTGCAGCAGGTACATCTTCTATGGTTAGCTTGTCCATCTTCTTAGAAAGACCTGTGGGGCTGCACACACTACTAGACAACTCATTGTTAATAAGAAGTGTCTCATCAAAAACTACATGCACAGACTCCTCTACAACTTGTGTAGTCAAGTTGTAGACTCTATAAGCCTTACTATTACTGCTGTACCCAACAAACACTCCCTCTTGGGATTTGGCAGCAAACTTAGTTAAGTAAGACTTCCCATTGTTAAGTATGAAGCATTTACAACCAAAAATCCTGAAATAGGATAGATTTGGTTTCCTGCCTTTCACTACTTCATAGGGGGTCTTGTTTAACCTTTTAGTGATGGTAGCCCTATTTATCACATGGCATGCAGTGTTTACTGCTTCAGCCCAGAAATATTCTGGCAGTGATGAATCACTTAATAGGGTTCTACCAGCCTCTATCAAGGTTCTATTTTTCCTTTCAGCAATGCCATTTTGCTGAGGTGTTCTAGGTGAAGAGAATTCTTGAAATATCCCATAGTCTTCACATAGTTTTGTCATGCTTTCAGATTGAAACTCTGTACCATGGTCACTTCTAATTTTGACCACTGTACAGTTCAATTCATTCTGAATTTGCTTAACAAAACTGTGGAAGACACTAGGTGTTTCAGATTTCTGCTTTAAGAAGAACACCCAGGAAAACCTTGAGTAGTCATCAACAACTACAAAGGTGTAGACCTTCCTACCTAAGCTGTGAACTGGCATTGGACCAAATAGATCCATATGCAAGAGGTATAAACACCTCACAGCATCCTTGTTGTCAATGCTTCTAAAGGTGGATTTAGTCTGCTTGCCCTTTTGACAAGCTGAGCAAATGCCATCTTTGACACACTTAACTTGAGGACCATTCCTCACTAACTCTTTACTAAAGAGTTTGCCAATAGTCTTGTAATTAAGATGAGCAAGCCTCTTGTGCCACTTGACACATTGAGAGACTGTCTCATCAGCTACAAGACAAACTGGAGAACTATTGTTCTCAACCATAATGTCTAAACAATAGACATTTCTCTTCCTATAACCTGTCAAAATGATCTTTTGATCACTTGACCTCTTGATATGACAACCATTTTTAACAAATGAGATGTCATACCCTACATCACTTAATTGACTTATACTTATAAGGTTGTGTTTCAACCTTTAACATAAGCCACTTGAGTAATGGTAACAAGGTTAGAAGAAATGTTACCAAACCCTTTGATGATTCCTTTTTCAGAACCACCAAAGGTCACCTTTGGACCATTTTTGATTGGGATGTAGTCCTTCAGTAGTCCCCTAGTTCCAGTCATGTGTCTGGAACATCCACTATCCAAGTACCATGTAGGGGTATGGCCACTTGGATTTTCCTGCAAAACAAATTAATGAACCTTAGAACCCAATGGTTTCTTGGGTCCTTGGTAACTGTTAGCTTGCAACTTAACATAGGCTACCTACAGGCTTTCCATCAGGTAACTTGTTACTACCTTTGGCACTAACATTGTGCCAACAGTCCAAAGCAAAGTGGCCAATTTTGCCACAGCACCAACATTCAAATTTGTTGTACCTTTGCTTAGGTACAGACTTGGCTGTCTTAACTACAGCAGTCTTAGTGAATGTTGGGGCTTTGCCCTTGGACTTGGACTGATTCTGAACAGTCCTAGCTGGATTAACAAATCCCAGTCCAGTCTTTCCTTTATGATGAACAAAATCATCAATCAAGGGTAGCACTGATTTAGGTTTTGAAAACCTAGCTACTAGCTCTTTCTCCTTCTGAAGATTAATCTCCAGTTTCTTAATTTGATCATTCTTAAATGTAATAGTACCCATCTGAATCACAGTAATGTGTTTCAGCCTGGCCACTTCATTCAGTTTTTGATCATAATTCTTCTCATAATCTATTGCAGCTGCCTTGAGATCAGCAATTTCCTTGGCCAAATTTTTGGCTAGGGTCTTGCTTTTCTTATAGGCTTGCAATAGTACTTGATATTCATCTAGGAGTTGATGAATATCTCCCTCAGACTCAGATATATTCTCATCACTTGATGAAGAATAATCTGACTCTGAACTAGAACTGGAATCAGAACTTTGAGTTAAACCTTGTACCTGACTGGGTCCTGGCTGCTCCAGGTTTTTGGTACTTTCAGTCAAGCCATCAGTCCTTGGCTTTGACAGTCTTCTTGCTCATAGATAGATTCCATGATCTGCATAAACTCTTCTTCTTCTTCAGCAAATAGCCCAATATAGGCTTCAGCATCTGTCTCAGTGTCTGAAGAAGACATATCTGAAAGAGTCTTCTCATTCTTTGCAACAAAGGACTTCTCCTTCTTTCCTTTGAAGTGTGTTTTCTTTTTGTCACTGGATTCTTTCCTTCTTTCAGGACAGTCTGCAATAACATGGCCCTGTCTATTGCAGCAGTAACAAATTATCTTGGATCCAGTTGCCTTACTAGTCTTGGTCCTTTTCTTGTCCTTCTTTGAAGGCTTCTTTTCCTGATACTGAACCTCTTTCCCTTTGGAAGATGAAGGTCTAGACCTCCACTGTTTCTTCTTAAGGAACTTCTGAAAATGTCTGGTGAATGCAGCAAAGTCTTCATCACTTTCACTGCTTGTAGATTTTGTACTTTCTGACTCTTCAGATTCTGATTCAACTACCTCTGGAGGAGGAGTTGATGACTTGGTCCTGCTCTTTCTGGGTACATCTGACTTAAAGGCAACAGTCTTTTCCCTGTATTCAGTCCTTGTTGACTTTTCTTCTTCTTTTCTCACTGACAATTGCATCTCATAAGATAACAACTTGCCAAAAAGTGTGGGAGGAGGAATTTCTCCCAACTTTGCCATTTCTCTGATGGCACAGATCTTGGTGTCCCAGTCTTTGGTGAGGGACCTTAAGAATTTATCATTCAACTCATAGTTTGTGAACTCTCTTCCATATGACATGAGTTCATTTACAATTCTATAAAATTTCTTGTAGCATTCAGTGATGCTATCTCCTCTTCCTTGCCTAAAGCTCTCATATTCTTGATTAAGCAAGGACTTCCTATCTTGCCTTACTTCTTCAGAACCTTCCATATAGACAATGAGGGTGTCCCACATTTCTTTTGCAGTTTTACAGTGAATAAGGTTCTGGAAGGTGGCATCATCAATTGCACTAACTATTATATTCTGTGCTCTTTTGTCCATGGTTGCTAGGACAATCTCATCCTTGGTCATTTCAGAGAAATCCTTTGGAGTCCTCTGATTTGCATCCAATACTGAAATCTTCATGGGCACATATGGCCCTTCTTTGACTGTGATGTATATCCTAGGGTCAGAGGCTTCCATAAAAAGCCTAACCCTCTCTTTCCAGATCCCAAAGATCTCTTTTCTGCATATAGGTAGTTTCATTGAACCCAACTCCTTATGATTCTCTGAAGAACCCATGTTCTTGATTTTCTTGAAACTGTTTTCTGTTTCCTGACTTATACTGAATCTGCCAAACTGGATCTCCTCAGACAGTTAGTCCTGATTTTGAGGAACCTCCCTCTGATACCACTTGAAAGATATGGTACCTAAACACCTAGAGGGGGGGGGGTGAATAGGTGACCTAAACCTTTTCTGACTTTTGTTTGGCAGCACAACAGTTTTTCACTGATTACTACAGCTAACAGCAAATACAGAAATTAAGCAGTCAATACACA
The DNA here is from genome assembly GCA_039583875.1 of Platanthera guangdongensis. Lineage (NCBI taxonomy): Eukaryota > Viridiplantae > Streptophyta > Magnoliopsida > Asparagales > Orchidaceae > Platanthera > Platanthera guangdongensis. The sequence continues at coordinate 23,755,458 of CM077156.1, forward strand.
GTACAGCACAGCACAGAAGACACACTAATTTTATAGTGGTTCCCCAATCTTTGGGTACATCCACTTTCCCCCTTCGCCTATCTAGCAGTGTACTAGATTCGGCCAAACTTCTCCACTAGCTCAGAACCCAACAAGGTTCCTACCTCAGGCCCAAAGCCTTACACTCAGCCAAAAGGCCTACACTCAGCCACCCAGGCCTACACTCAGCCAGTCAAGGCTTACACTCAGCCAATTAAAGGCCTACACTCAGAGTTCTTCAACTCCTACACTCAGGCACCAAGCCCTACCCTCAGCCTTTATAAAATAGGCTTACAATCACTCAGATCCAATGGATCTTACAAGTTTAAAATAGAAATTACAAATGCTAACTCTACAACTCAGAAAGAATGAGAGGAGTTGAGAGTTTCTTGAAGAGTTCTTGGAAGAACTCAGCTTGATCCAAACTGACTTAGCTTTCTTCAAAGCTTCTTGAGTAGAACTGAATTAGTCTGAATCTTCTGCAGTTGATCCTTGATCTCTGCTTCTTGAAATCCAGATGACTCTGAATTGTTCTTCTCAGCCTTAGTTCCAAAGACTGAATCCTTGGTTGGAGCTCTCTCTCTCCAACTACTTAGATCTGCAGTTGGACTGCCTGATCTTCTTGTGTTGATCCTCTATGTATCACTTCTTGATTTAATCTGATCAACCACTTCAATTATTCTCACAACAAGTAATGATTGTGAACAACTTAACCACTTAACTACTACATTCTGTAAACTGTGGGTGCCTATTTATAGGCTTCCTTTATGGTAACCGGCTGATCCGGTTTATAACAGACTTTTGAATTCTTTGACAGTTGCTGTAGACCGGCTGGATTGGCAGCTGTCATGTCAACCAGTCACTTCTTGAAATCTCACTAACTGTCAGATAGTGTCGAGACTTTCTGTTCTTAAGTGTCGACACTTATAGACCAAGTGTCGACACATGTTGTGTAAGTGTCGACACAAGTCTACAAGGTGTCGACACAATTCCTTGTATGTCTCGACACAGTTTCTTCTGCATGTGTCGACACTGAAATTGAGTGTCGACACAAGTACTTATACTTCATTCTTTATCTGTATTCTTCTAAGTGTCGACACATCTCCTTTGTGTCGACACATCTTCATGTGTTGAAACTGTCAAGTGTCGACACTGATTCTTGGTGTCGACACAAGTCTTCATTCTTGATTCTTCAGCTGAGTGTCGACACATTCCTTAGTGTCGACACTTATACTTAGAATATTTTACAACTTTTCTGTTCTTTGCTAAGTGTCGAGTCTTCTGGTTATGTGTCGACACATTGTGCTGAGTGTCGACACATTCTTCAAGTGTTGACTTCTTTGAGTGTGTGTCGACACATTGTGCTGAGTGTCGACACATTCTTCATATGTTGACTCTGCTGATTGAGTGTCGACACATTGTGTTGAGTGTCGACACTTGTACTTAGTCTCTGCAGAATTTTGCTGGGTGTCGACACAACTCCAAGTGTCGACACCTTCTGATGTTGACTCAGCTCTTCTAGGTGTCGACACTTCTGCTAAGTGTCGACACAGCTTTTCTGCATCCTACTACACTGAGTGTCGACACAGCACCAAGTGTCGACACTTTCTGACTGGTGTCGACACTTCTTCCCAGGTGTCGACACAATGACTCCAAGTGTCGACACTGCATGTCTGGGTGTCGACACAAGCTTTCTCAAGTGTCGACACTTTGCCTCTGGGTGTCGACACATGGACTTAGAAATTTTCAGCTTCAGTCCAGTGTATATCTAACCTGCACAAGTAACTCAAACAAACATCAAATACATTCTGATGTATATCATTGAGTTAGGTGAGGCTTCTTCAAATCAGGTACATTTGACCAATGTACCCAACACACTGCACGGTGGCAAACAAAAGAAATAGTCAGCAATGCTGACCAAATTATAACGATCCCGCCCCCAATTCGGGGCGGCGATGCTCCTTCCCTGCACTTATTAGCATAACCAAGCAGTGTATAAATATGCATTTCATCACAGGCTTAGGCTCACACGGCCACACACCCCGTGCACTCAGGGCACATTCTCGGTGAACATGGTCAAAGCCCGCAGACTCACCACCGTCCCCAGGACGGCCCAACAATGAGCAATTTGTCTTCCCGATAAGGGTCACGGTAATTAAAACCATAGACCGCCGAAGACCCTCATCTATGCCAACGGCTTTAATCCGAACGACATAGAACGGGTACGGTTCCATCTAACCCGTGCTCACATCGCAACGTTAATTTAAAACATATGCACATGTCAAACTTCTCTCGAGTCCCGTTTCCATCACAAAATCACATAACCCGGTTATGTTCAAGTTGGCTCCCAGGCCACCAAGTTGCCAAGATCACGCATCCGCCCAGTTTTCCGGGTGCACCTTAGGGTTACTCCACGAGGTTCCCTATTGCAATCTACCACGTAGAAAACCCGAAAAACAAACATTCTGTAACACCCTAACGTCACTTTGGGTCAATTTGGGTTTAGGCATGGGTTACAAGGCCTGGGACACGGGCGTGTCCCAGGGCGTGTCGTGCTTGGGTTACATAAGCGGTCGTGTGGTCGACAAATTTTGCTCGACGATTGTCGAGTGTCGAGTGTGGAGGACACGGCCTGTGACACGGGCGTGTCACAGGGCGTGTCAACACGGTCGACGAACTCAGCCCGACGACTGTGAGCCAGGGCGTGTTTGCGGGACACGAGTATGTCCAGGTGCACACAGCTTGGAACACGGGCGTGTCCCAGGGCTGTGTGAGTCTCAGGTGATTTTGAGGTTGTGCAGCCAGATGAACATGGCCACAGACACGGGCATGTCTGAAGGCATGTCAGGGGACACGGCCCGTGACACGGGCGTGTCCCACGACCGTGTACTGGTTGGCTTTAACTCGGTTGACTGCCTCTTAAGTGACACAGCCTGTGACACGGGCGTGTCACATGGCGTGTCAGGTCGTGTTCATGCTTTTCTGAACAATTCTGAGCCGTTTGATTCCCTATTCCTGGATCCAATGGATAGGCTTTGTCCATGTATTGATAAGGCCAGGGAAAAGGGGATTTAAACCCTTCCTCTTCTTCTTCTTCTCATTTCAAGAGAGAGCAAGAAGAGGGGAGTGCAAGGGAAGGCGGGAGGAAGAGAAAACCAGCTGCTGGAGGAGCTGCGGAGTGCGGAACGAAGATCCGAGAGCGGATTCTTGAAGGCTAAGTCAAGGCGGTGACTTCCATCAGGCTACTTCATGGCACCGAAGTGATCTTCAAGGGTAATGATCTCCTTCTTGGACATCGAAGTCCTTTCGTTATGCATATGCGTGGAATCCTCCACCAAAAGGTGGATCCGCGAAGTGATTCCTTTGTTGAGTCTGCATCTAGAGCCGGAATTATGGAGTACGGCATAGGCATGCTGTGTGAAGCCCATCTGGACCGTTGGTCTGGATTAGTGATGATAACGGGTAAACCGGAGAAGACTCCGTGGATTTGCAAAGATGCTATGTGCTTTGTGTCTTGGATGAATGAATGCTATGTGTGGATGGTATGCTCATGCGTGAGCTAGCCATGGATATGATATTGGATGCTTTGCGAAGCTCCTTGTGGTTTGCTCTGCGAGAGCGGGAAGCTGCGACTACCCAGGAAGGGAAGGCCGACCCGCGTCACGGTGCACCAGTGACGATGTGAGCACGGGCAAGGCTAACCTGTACCTGGGCATAATGGATAGATCGATTGGTGGTAGTGTTCGGGAGAGTGCGATAGCCCGACTTGCTACACCGAAATAAAAGCGGGTCGATCTGTTGGATGAATGCTCATGTTTGCCATGCGGTACGTACCTCTGCTTGGTTTGGGCGGAATGCAACCAGCATGCGTGTTGGGGTGACTAGGACCGGCCAGCCAACAAGTTAATTACCGTGTGATTAGTGGTGTTACCACGGGTTTCCGGTACACCGTAAGGTGCCCTGAGTGCATGAAGCGTCTGGCTGCGGTCGGCGTTTGTGATTCGTTGTGTATGATTGTGATTGTTAGCGATTCTACTTGCAAATGCATACAGGGAAGGAACCGCTGCCCCGGGCATGGGGTAGGGTCGTTATAATTGGTCAGCTGTAGCTGACCGTTACTTTGTTTGCCGCTCTTGGGTGGATGTCTACTTGCAGGTGCTGCGGCTTGAAATGAAATAAGCGGATTGAAAGCTTGCTGCTAAGGCCCTTTAAGGCCAAGTGAATCGTGGTTGGATTTCATGTGTGGCCGGCCTGCGTGCCGATGTACGAACTTGTATATGTGTAAAAAGAGAAACCTGTAAGGCCTTAAGGCCATGTGTGTGTGAGTTGTATACATTCCTGGTTTTGGATATATAAATGTGGAATTTATGTATTAGTGGACATTCCTGGAGTTGAGTTCTTGTAACTTAAATATGCTGCGCTAGAATGGATTGGGTTAATGACACGAATAGAATTTGATCACCACAAGTAATTCTGTCACTTGTCTGTGACCTATGTCGTGGGGCCCCGGCCGGACCCACCGTTATATGCCATATGACGAGTGGGGGCATTACAAAGTGGTATCAGAGCGAGGTTGAGATTGTTTGGGCGGAGAGAACTGAATTGAACTCACGAATGTCCACTAGGAATGTATTTCATGCACATGACATGCTTGAGTGTATAGTCAATGTATCAGTACCGTTATGATATGAATTATTAATGGTGTTCTGTACATTGATAGGTGTGAGGAGTGGAGCTGGGCCGTCTGAGCCCCAGCGGTCTGATGAGAGTGTAGCACAGGTTGAAGCGCCTACGCCTCCTTTGGTGGAGACCATTCGAGCGGTGACGGAAACAGTGCTCGCAGTATTGCAGACACAACCTGCAGTGGTACTTGTGCAGCTTGGTGTTCGGCAAGAGCCTGTTGATGAGCAGTTGAAAAGCTTTATGGAATTTCATCCACCTACGTTTGGCAGAACGGTTTCTCCAACGCAGGCGGAAGATTGGCTTGCAAGAGTAAAACGAATCATGACTGCCATTAGGACAACGGAGGAGCAGAAAGTGACTTTAGCCACTTTTCTGTTGGAGGGAGATGCGAGGTTATGGTGGGATGAGATGGAGGTGCATTACTTGGTCGGTCGAGGGTTAGCGGAGGTTTCCATGGAAGAATTCTCCCGCTTGTTTTTAGCCAAGTATGTGCCAGTGTCCCAGCGGATTGCTATGGAGAATGAATTTTTACGTCTAGTGCAGGGTGAGCGGGATATTGATACATTCCTGCATGAATTTACCAGACTGGGGCGGTATGCGGGATCTATGTTCGCCGAGGAAGCTCGAAAGACAAATCGATTTTATGAGGGCCTTCGAGATGAGTTAAGGTTGACACTCTCGAGCTCGGTGAGCCAAGGCTTCCAAGCGTTGGTAGACACAGCCCGTGCATTGGAAAAGGATATGAAGCGAGTGTAAGAAACGAGGAGACTGGCGGTGGAGAAGCCAGAATTCAAAGTTTCGCAGTCGGAACAATTGGATTTTCAGAAACGAGAGAAGAATGGATTCAAGCCTGTGGAACAAACCTCGTCGAATGTTGCATCAGAAGCAACGTATGAACAAAGACGTGTTGAGACACGTACCTGTTTTAAATGCGGAAAACAGGGGCATATAGCCTCTAACTGTCGAAGCGGCCCTCCTAGAAGTGAGAAAACTACGGGTGCGTCTTCTGAAGATAAGGGTAAAGCAGTGGCCGAATCATCTGCATCCCGGACGCAGCCTTGATTGAATAATATGGAAGTACAAGAGCCGCAAAGTGCACTTGGTGAAGTTCAACCTCGGGTTTTCAATTTGGCATTTATCGAGGAGTTTAAACGCTATCTGCAAAATAATACGGATGAACGGAAATAAGTGTGGCCCGTATTTTTGTGTGTCTGTGAATGTTATGTCTTTGTATCTGTGACATATGAGATGCGACATGGCGGGTGAAATGGATATATGACTATGTTGTTATTTGGTTTAATTGTGCTATCGTCCGAATGAGGTGTTTGTGCTATTGAACACTTTTGTTGTGACTGATTGGAGTGCTATCAATTTCGAGGACGAAATTCTTTGAAGGAGGGGAGGATTGTAACACCCTAACGTCACTTTGGGTCAATTTGGGTTTAGGCATGGGTGACACGGCCTGGGACACGGGCGTGTCCCAGGGCGTGTCGTGCTTGGGTTACGTAAGCGGTCGTGTGGTCGACGAATTTTGCTCGACGATTGTCGAGTGTCGAGTGTGGAGGACACGGCCTATGACACAGGCGTGTCACAGGGCGTGTCAACGCGGTCGATGAACTCAGCCCGATGACTGTGAGCCAGGGCGTGTTTGCGGGACATGGGTATGTCCAGGTGCACATGGCCTGGAACACGGGCGTGTCCCAGGGCCGTGTGAGTCTCGGGTGATTTTGAGGTTGTGCAGCCTGATGAACATGGCCACAGACACGGGCGTGTCCGAAGGCATGTCAGGGGACACGGCCCGTGACACGGGCGTGTCCCACGACCGTGTACTGGTTGGCTTTAAGTCGGTTGACTGTCGCTTAAGTGACACGGCCTGTGACACGGGCGTGTCACAGGGTGTGTCAGGCCGTGTTCATGCTTTTCTGAACAATTCTGAGCCGTTTGATTCCCTATTCCTGGATCCAATGGATATGCTTTGTCCATGTATTTATAAGGCCGAGGAAAAGGGGATTTTAACCCTTCCTATTCTTCTTCTTCTTCTTCTCATTTCAAGAGAGAGCAAGAAGAGGGGAGTGCAAGGCAAGGAGGGAGGAAGAGAAAACCAGCTGCTGGAGGAGCTGTGGAGTGCGGAACGAAGATCCGAGAGCGGATTCGTGAAGGATAAGTCAAGGCGGTGACTTCCGTCCGGCTACTTCATGGCACCGAAGCGATCTTCAAGGGTAATGATCTCCTTCTTAGACATCGAAGTCCTTTTGTTATGCATATGCGTGGAATCCTCCACCAAAAGGTGGATCCACAAAGTGATTCCTTTGTTGAGTCTGCATCTAGAGCCGGAATTGTGGAGTACGACATAGGCATGCTGTGTGAAGCCCATCTGGACCGTTAGTCTGGATTGGTGATGATAATGGGTAAACCGGAGAAGACTCCGTGGATTTGCAAAGATGCTATGTGCTTTGTGTCTTGGATGAATGAATGCTATGTGTGGATAGTATGCTCATGCGTAAGCTAGCCATGGATATGATCTTGGATGCTTTGTGAAGCTCCTTGTGGTTTGCTCTGCGAGAGCGGGAAGCTGCGGCTACCCAGGAAGGGAAGGCCGACCCGCGTCACGGTGCGCCAGTGACGATGTGAGCACAGGAAAGGCTAACCTGTACCTGGGCATGTTGGAGAGATCGATTGGTGGCAGTGTTCGGGAGCGTGCGATAGCCCGACTTGCTACACCGAAATAAAAGCGGGTCGATCTGTTGGATGAATACTCATGTTTGCCATGCGGTACGTACCTCTGCTTGGTTTGGGCGGAATGCAACCAGCATGCGTGTTGGGGTGACTAGGACCGGCCAGCCAACAAGTTAATTACCATGCGATTGGTGGTGTTACCACCGGTTTCCGGTACACCGTAAGGTGCCCTGAGTGCACGAAGCGTCTGGCTGCGGTCGGCGTTTGTGATTCGTTGTGTATGATTGTGATTGTTAGCGATTCTACTTGCAAATGCATACATGGAAGGAACCGCTGCCCCGGGCATGGGGTAGGGTCGTTATAATTGGTCAGTTGTAGCTGACCGTTACTTTGTTTGCCGCTCTTTGGTGGATGTCTACTTGCAGGTGCTGCGGCTTGAAATGAAATAAGCGGATTGAAAGCGTGCTGCTAAGGCCCTTGAAGGCCAAGTGAATCGTGGTTGGATTTTATGTGTGGCCGTCCTGCGTGCCGATGTACGAACTTGTATATGTGTAAAAAGATAAACATGTAAGGCCTTAAGGCCATGTGTGTGTGAGTTGTATACATTCCTGGTTTTGGATATATAAATGTGGAATTTATGTATTAGTGGACATTCCTGGAGTTGAGTTCATGTAACTTAAATATGCTGCGCTAGAATGGATTCGGTTAAGGACACGAATAGAATTTGATCACCACAAGTAATTTCGTCACTTGTCTGTGACCTATAGCGTGGGGCCCTGGCCGGACCCACCGTTATATGCCATGTGACGAGTGGGGGCATTACACATTCGCTCGGAGTCTTCCCCGACATTTATGCAATGCAACATCACCGATCCAGACCAACATGTCCGGATAGGCTTCACACATCATGCCTATGTCCGTTCTCGTTTACGGACTCTACATAACAGGGACTTCACATATCTACCCGAAAGAACGCCTCCAACTCACCGCTAACTCACAAGAGCGGGCTTCCTATGTAAAAGAAGTAGAGCTTCACATGCTCAAGTAGAGAATCGTTACCCTACCGTTCTTCCTTGGCGCCATGGAAATGTAAGCGGATGAAAAGCACCGCACTCTCTATGCCTTCGTAGATCCGAAGTCGGCTCGCGATTTGGAGCTCTAAAACTCCTCCAAAGGCTGGATCTAAGCTTCTTCCTCCTTTGTTCTCCCCTCTCTCTATGATTTAGACAGAGAACACGACAGGAAAATAAGGGTTCTGAAACCCTTCTCTCGGGTATAATCTCTTTCGGGAATAAGCACAGCCGTCGGATCCCACTAAAAGGGATGCACGGGCACGATCCAGGTCTGACCTGGACGAATGGGGCTAGACACCGCATGGTACACCTACAGGAGCAGGACACGTCCGCATCAATGTTGGAACAATTAGTCAACTCCCGCCAATCCCGTCCTTCGACACTCCGCGTCGACTGAGTCAGACGCGCCATAAACAGCCCCGCGCTCCACGATCGTCGAACCAAGATCGTCGACCGCTGACAGATCGTCGAATGGAGATCTATAGCCCGATCGTCGAACGCAACACTCTGGCCAAATCGTCGAATGCGCGGCACGATCGTCGAACCCACGGCACGATCGTCAAACCCAGATAGCTGGCCCGATCATCGAACACAGATAGTTGGCCCGATCGTCGAACACAGATAGTTGGCCCGATCGTCGAACACCGATAGTTGGCCCGATCGTTGAACTCAGCATTTTGACCAGATCGTCGAGCGCTGCTCGACGATCGTCGACCCCAGATTTCTGCCTGATCATTTTTTGCCAGATCTTTGAACTACGCCGACACGCCCTGGGACACGCCCGTGTCCCAGGCCGTGTACCCCTGCAAAATTCCAAATTTGGTACAGATTTGTCACCCGTCGCCCTTTTGAGTTTTGGGGCGTTACAGCTCTCCCCTTATTAAAAGAATTTCGTCCACGAAATTACATAAAGGAAAGATAAGTACAAAATTAAATTGTACCTGAGCGGAACAACTCCGGATACTCGTCAAGCATAGTCTGCTCTCGTTCCCAAGAGAGCTCTTCTCGACCGCAATTGTCCCAACGGACCTTGACCATCCTAATCTCTTTATTGCGTAGCCGCTTGACTTCCGAGTCTTCAATCCGCACGGGTTGGACCTTTGTCATCAACCCACTATCCACCGGCACTTGATCAACCACGATTACTTGCGAAGGCTCTTGCACCGCCTTCCGTAGCACCGATATATGGAATACATCATGTAGACCACTGATCTCCACCGATAGCTTCAACTGATAAGCCGCTTCGCCAATACGCTCCAGAACCTCAAACGGCCCAAGGTACCTCGGGCTTAGCTTTTTCAAGCGCCGCACCCGCGAGACACCCTTGAACGGCTTGATCTTTAAGTATACCCAGTCGCCCACAGCGAACTTCACATTCTTGTGCTTGGCATTATAGTACTTCGCTTGCCGGTCCTGAGCGATAAGCAATCTCTCCCGAATGGTTCGCACCAAAGAAGTCGCATCTTCCACCTCTTGACGCTTGTACAACTTTGACTCACCCGTTTCCAACCAGGACAACGACGTGCGACATCTTCTACCATAAAGGGCCTCGAAGGGCGCCATTTGAATACTCGCCTGGTAGCTATTGTTGTACTCATATTCCACCAAATAAAGATGGTCTTCCCATTGCTTTCCAAAGTCCAAGACACACATGCGGAGCATGTCTTCCATAGTCCTATTGACCCTCTCGGTCTGCCCATCCATTTGCGGATGAAAGGCTGTGCTGAATTTTAACTTTGTTCCCAACATTTGCTGCACTAGCCTCCAATCATTGGATGTGAACTGCCCATCTCGGTCACTCACGATGCTGCAGGGCACACCGTGAAGCCGTACTATATTATCCACATATAACTTTGCCAACTTCTCCACCGGATCATCCTTCCTATGCGGAATGAAATGCGACACCTTCGTTAGCCGATCTACGACCATCCAGATGGCGTCGTTCCCATTTTGCGACCTTGGAAAACCTTGCACAAAGTCCATTGTGATGCCGTCGAATTTCCACTCCGGAATAGGCAAGAACTTCAGAAATCCTCCCGGCTTTTGGCATTCCTCCTTCACTAAGCTGCAAGTTTGGCACTTTGCCACGTAGAGTGCCACATCCTTCTTCAAACCCGGCCACCAAAACTGTTTCTTAACGTCGCTGTACATCTTTGTGCTCCCCGGGTGAATCGAGTACTTGGTATGGTGCACCTCGTACAACAAATCCACCCGCAAACTGCCCACGCTTGGGACGCAAAGACGACCGTCTTTCCAAAGCAATCCGTCCTCCACAACGAATTGGGAATTTGACCCATCCAGAGCCTCTACCATGAACTGCTTCATGTGGTCATCCAAATCCAATGCCTGACGAATCCGATCAGCCAGGTCATATTGAATTTCAGTCCAATTCAAGAGTGATTCAGCACTTAATTGCTTATCTACACAAATAATCTCCAACGCCTCCAACTCCCGAACCAACCGCTCGTCATGGATCGACAGCCAATTGGCCTGAGCTGGGGCTCGACGACTCAACGCATCCGCTACCGCATTAACTTTACCAGTCACGTAGTGGATCTTGAATGTATAGTCCCCCAGGAACTCCATCCATCTACGCTGCCGCATATTCAGATCTTTCTGATCAATCAAATACTTCAGGCTCTTGTGATCGGTGTAGATATCAATCTTCACACCGTACAAATAATGTCTCCACAGCTTTAAGGCAAAAATCACGGCCGCTAACTCCAAGTCATGGACCGGATAATTCCTCTCGTGCACTTTCAGCTGTCTCGAGCCATAAGCTATCACACTTCCATGTTGCAGTAGTACGCAACCCAAACTGCTGCCCGAAGCATCACTATAAATCTCATAACCTTCGGTCCCACTCGGCGAACTCAGCACAGGCGCCGTGGTCAACCGACATTTCAACTCCTCAAAAGTTCGCTCGCACTCCGCCGTCCAAACGAACTTCTGCTCCTTCCTCGTCAAAGTAGTGAGAGGTAACGCTATCCGCGAGAAGTTCTCTACGAAGCGCCTATAATAGCCGGCAAGCCACAGAAAGCTCCGGACTTCCGCTACCGTAGAAAGCTCAGGCCACTCCTGTATCGCAACAATCTTTACCGGATCCACTGCAATACCTTCCCCACTCACTATATGACCAAGGAACGCCACTGAGGACAACCAAAACTCGCACTTCGAGAACTTGGCGTACAATTGATTCCTCCTCAGCGTCTCCAAAACCAAATGAAGATGCCTGAAGTGATCTTCCTCACTCTGCGAGTACATCAAAATATCGTCGATGAAGACGATCACAAAATGGTCCAAGTACTCCCTGAAAGTCCTGTTCATCAAATCCATGAACACTAACAGCGCATTAGTCAGCCCAAACAGCATGACCGTAAACTCGTAATGCCCGTATCTCGTACTGAACGCTGTCTTCGGGATATCACTTTCCCTTATTCGCAGCTGATAGTACCCGGACTTAAGATCCAACTTTGAGTACACCGTCGACCCGACTAATTGATCAAATAGATCATCAATCCGGGGGATCGGGTACTTGTTCTTTTCCGTCAACTTGTTGAGCTCCCGATAATCAATACATAGCCTCAAGCTTCCGTCCTTCTTCTTAACCAAGAGGACCGGCGCGCTCCAAGGCGAGGAACTTGGACGCACATACCCTTGCTACAACAAATCTTGCAGTTGAACCTTCAGCTCCGCCATTTCCTTAGGCGCTAGCCGATATGGAGAGCGTGACACAGGCCTTGCACCTGGTACGAGCTCTATCGTAAAATCTATCTCCCGCTGCGGCGGGGCTCCAGGAAGATCTACGGGGAACACATCAGGGAACTCCGCTACCACTGATATACTATCCAACGCGGGCTTAGGCTTTGTAACCTCCACTAGAGTAAAGAACAGTTCTGCACCGGCACGAACTGCCTTCACCACCTGAAGAGCAGACATCAACATCTTGCTCGACCCCTTCAAGCCCGTGAAAGTCGTCTCACGACCTGCTCCCAGCTTGAATTCCTTGCTACCGTAATCAATATAGGCTCGCTGCTTCAAGAGCCAGTCCATGCCAAAAATAACGTCGAACTCCACCAACGGTAGTAACGACGCTTGCAGATCGAACTCTTGATTTCCAATTCGAATCTTCACGCCACAGATTCTATCCGCGTGCACGAACACCCATTGGGCAACAACACATCCAACTTATCCTTCGCCATCGAAGAAGGTACTCTGATGCGTGATATAAATCCTTCGGACAAGAAAAAGTGTGAAGCTCCTGTATCGAAGAGTGCTCTTGCCGGATTTTCACAAATCAAAACAAATCCTAAACAAGCAGTGGTAAGGTAACAAGCACATAACAAGTATTTAAAAGATTAACTTGCTATTAATTTAAATTTTACCTGTCACCACATCAGCCTGTTTGATGGCCTACTGTTGGCCAAGATTATAAACCCTCGGTTGGGCCGGAGCATAATGGGACGCGGTCGACTCCATCGCCTTGCCCTTCTCTTCATAAGTTGCTCCCGGCTTCCTTTCGGACTTGGGACGTCCGCTCCAACAGTCATGGGCAAAGTGCCCCGGCTTTCCACAAGTAAAGCATGCACCCGGGGTCCGACCCGTAGTCGCCCCAGAAGCACCAGAAGAAGGAGCTGGACCTGAAGTCCTAGACTTCTTAAAGAACCTTTGATAGCCGGACTTTGAAGTTGTCGGCACTTTGAACCCAGACTTCTTATCACCAACGCTTTTCTTTGCTTGTACATTCTTAATGTCCTTATCCAAGGAACGGGGCGTGTTGACCAAGGTCAAGAAACCTTACGTCATCGGCCCCGAGAGTAGTAGCCTCAACTCATCTCTCAACCCTTCGTAGAATCGATTCGTCTTGCGCTCCTCATCCGCGATGGTTGAGCTAGCATACCGACTCAATCGAGTAAACTCGTGGAGATATTCATCCACGCTACTATCTCCTTGAACCAACTTCAGGAACTCGTTCTCCAAAGCTATCCTCTGCGTCGAAGGGAGGTACCTAGCCAAGAATAGTCTCGAGAACTCATCCATCGAGACATCTGTAAGTTGTCTACCTCTCAAAATATGGAGCTCCAATCCTTCCCACCACAATCTCGCTTCACCGTCCAGAAGGAACGTAGCAATGATGGTCATTTGCCACTCCTCCCTCTCCGTTGCTGTCAAGACTCTCTTCACAATGGAGAGCCAGTCTTCAGCTTGAGATGGGTTCCCAACCCCGAGAATACCGGAGGATTAAAGCTCATGACATGTTTGAGCTGTCTCTCGGTTTCCCTCCTTGGCACCAATGGCTCCACTACTACCTGCTCCACTCTCCTCGGCTCAACCACTGGAAGAGGTACCTGCTCCATCACAGGAGCAGGCTGCTGCATTTACCTTGCAGGCTGCGCATTAATCATGGCCAACACTGCTTCGGCCACCAATCGTATGGTCTCAGCCGACGGAGGTGTTGCAGGAGCATCATTTGGTGCACTGCTAGCCTCAGAAACTCGATGTTCTGACGGCCCATCACTGCTTCTGGTCACCTATAGTGGTACAAAACACCGTTAAGCGACCAAATAAATTGTAAACAGCAATTATAGGAACAGGTAGGTTCCCCAAACACGTGTATTTTCATTCTTAAGTGGACATTCATGGGTTCTTTTGTTGTTATAACGATGACGCACATATATGTGCTCACCACCCCTTAAAAAGAATTCGTCCACGAATTCATTTAAGCCTGACCGAAACCAGTAGTCTGATACCAAATTGTAACACCCCCTATCCATCGCATAGCACATAGCAGTAGGTCCGGTCAGGGCCCGACGCCATATACCATAGATAGACCGGGTGGTTACTCAATGGAAACCATCCAACCAATCCAACGTCCTACACAGAGCATTCTAGCGGATGCAGTTTTATAAGTTGCAATTAAAAAAAACCCAGCAATAAGCATGAATGTCCACTAACAAGCCAAATAGGAATGAAGTACATACACAAGTACTGGCCTTAAGGTCTTACAAACGGTTTACTCTTATTACATGTTTTCCATACCACGGCACGCAGGCCGGTCATAAATGAACAAAAGCAAGTAAACACTCCAATTAGGCCTTCGAGGGCCGGCTTCGCAATTTGGGCTTTAGCCCGCTATTGACCGCTTGGTCCAGCAGCACCTGCAAGCAACAAACCACCGCACGATGGCAAACAAAATCAACGGTCAGTAATGATGACCAAATTATAACGATCCCGCACCCAATTCGGGGCGGCGATGCTCCTTCCCTGCACTTATTAGCATAACCAAGCAGTGTATAAATATGCATTTCATCACAGGCGTAGCCTCACACGGCCACACACCCCGTGCACTCAGGGCACATTCTCGGTGAACACGGTCAAAGACCGCCGACTCCCCACCGTCCCCAGGATGGCCCAACAATGAGCAATTTGTCTTCCCGGCATGGGTCACGGTAATTAAAACCATAGACCGCCGAAGACCCTCATCTTTGCTAACAGCTCTAATCCGAACGACATAGAACGGGTACGGTTCCATCTAACCCGTGCTCACATCGCAACGTTTATTTAAAACATATGCGCAGGTCAAACTTCTCCCGAGTCCCGTTTCCATCACAAAATCACATAACCCGGTTATGTTCAAGTTGGCTCCCAGGCCACCAAGTTGGCAAGATCACGCATCCACCCAGGTTTCCGGGTGCACCTTAGGGTTAATCCCCAAGGCTCCCTGTTGCAATCTACCACATAGAAAACCCGAAAAACAAACATTCGCACGGAGTCTTCTCTGGCATTTATGCAATGCAACATCACCGATCCAGACCAACATGTCCGGATAGGCTTCACACATCATGCCTATGTCTGTTCTCGTTTACATACTCTACACAATGGGGACTTCACATATCTACCCGAAGGAACGCCTCCAACTCACCGCAAACTCGCGAGAGCGGGCTTCCTATGTAAAAGAAGTAGAGCTTCACATGCTCAAGTAGAGAATCGTTACCCTAGCGTTCTTCCTTGGCGCCATGGAAATGTAAGCGGATAAAAAGCACCGCACTCTCTTTGCCTTCGTAGATCCGAAGTCGGCTCGTGATTTGGAGCTCTAAAACTCCTCCAAAGGCTGGATCTAAGCTTTTTCTTCCTCCTTTGCTCTCCCCTCTCTCTAGGATTTAGACAGAGAACACGACAGGAAAATAAGGGTTCTGAAACCCTTCTCTCGGGTATAATCTCTTTCGGGAATAAGCACAGCCGTCGGATCCCACTAAAAGGGATGCACGGGTACGATCCAGGTCTGAGCTGGACGAATGGGGCTAAACACCGCATGGTACAACTACAGGAGAAGGACACGTCCGCGTCAATGTCAGAACAATTAGTCAACTCCCGCCAATCCCGTGCATCGACACTCCGCGTCGACCGAGTCAGACACGCCATAAACAGCCCCGCGCTCGATGATCGTCGAACCAAGATCGTCGACCGCTGACAGATCATCGAACGGAGATCTACAGCCCGATCATTGAACGCAACACTCTGGCCAAATCGTCGAACGTGCGGCCCGATCGTCGAAACCACGACCCGATCGTCGAACCCAGATAGTTGGCCCGATCGTCGAACACAGATAGTTGGCCCGATCGTCGAACACAGATAGTTGGCCCGATCGTCGAACACCGATAGTTGGCCCGATCGTCGAACACAGCATTTTGACCAGATCGTCGAGCGCTGCTCGACGATCGTCGAACCCAGATTTCTGCCTGATCATTTTTTGCCAGATCTTTGAACTACCCCGACACGCCCTGGGACATGCCCGTGTCCCAGGCCGTGTACCCCTGCCAAATTCCAAATTTGGTAGAGATTCATCACCGGTCGCTCTTTTGAGTTTCGGGGCGTTACACTAGATCATGAATTAACTTAGAAAATTCTGGCAAGTTAGGCGTCGAGTGCGTTGAGTGGACTCAACACACTCAATGCTAATTAACTTAGAGAAATTCTAGCGGGTTAGGCGTCGAGAGCGTTAAGTGGACTCAATGCACTCGACGCCATTTAACTTAGTTTATTTTGGCTGATTTAGGCATCGAGAGCATTGAGTGGACTCAACGCACTCGACGTCATTTAACTTAGTTAATTTTCGCGGGTTAAGGCATTGAGAGCATTGAGTGGACTCAACACTTTCGACGCCATTTAACTTAGAATGTTTCTAGTGGGCTAAGGAGTCGAGAGCGTTGAATGGACTCAACGCTCTTGACGCCATTCAACTTAAAAATTTCGTGGAAGGTTAGGGCGTTGAGAGCGTCGAGTAGACTAAACAACACTGAACGCTGAGATTCATCAACAACTGATTTGTCGAACTCAGGTAATTCGTCGAACGCCGAAAGTCATCATGCGCTAGTTCATTGAACTCAGCTAAGTTTGTCGAGCGCCGATTCGTCAAACTTAAGAGTATTCGTCGAACTTCGAATTTGTCAAGCTAAGTTCATCGAACTCACGTAAGTTCATCGAACGCTTAATCCGTTGAGCGCTGATTCGTCGAACTGGGCTAAAATTCGTCGAACGCCATTTAACTTAGAAAAAACTTTGCCTTGGGAAAACTTTCGACCGTTGCTGAACCGAATTTTCGATAATTGTGCCAAATCGACTTAAATGGGCCGCAACCTTTCATAATAACTCATTTAAAGTAATATTAGGCAGTCGAATGTCAGGCCGACACATGGCTAGGTAGTTACCCTAATTTCTCACTATAAAAAGGGACATGCAGAAAACCCTAGCCGTCTTTTTACCACTTTGTCAAATAGTTGTCTTTGCCGAGTCGTTACTGTGCAATCCTGACAAAACAGAGGAGCCGCCAGAGTCAACTACTGGAAGAAAATTCTCTCTCTTCCTCTCTTTCCTGTGGAGAATGAACACCAACGAGGGAGAAGAAGATGCTGCAAAGAAGGGTGACAAGATCCATGGCTGGAAACCCCGGAATCGCCAAAAATGAGGTGAGCTTCCTTCCCTCTCCCTTGGTGCTAGATCTCTAGTTATTCCTAGGAGAGATATCGACTCAAAAGAGTTTTGATTCGTGAGATGAAGTGTTCCTAGGAGAAGGCCATGCTAGTGTTTGTACCCTAGAGATAAGATGTCTTCGACCACTCCTTCCTTCCAAGAGAAGAAAGGGGCTTAGTTTTGTGAAGAATGTTGGACTTTGAGGGTGAACAAAGGATGAGGAATTCTGGATATGACGTGGGAATATTGGTTGGAGGAAGAAGATGAACTGATGTCATTCGTCTTGCTTTAAGATGCGGCAAAATCTGTTCTATACGCGCAGCGATCTTCGTGGCCGTTTTCAGATACTGTGTGGCCAGATTTAGGTTTCCGACTAAACACGAAAGTCATAGCTCTAGAAAATACCTTTCCAATGAGTGGTTATATGCCTTCACTAGATTCCTATAGCCTCAGGAATCCTCGATCGGAGTTGCTATACAGTAAACTTTCTTGAACAAATAATTCTCGGGTTTTGTGTTGAGTAGGCTTTGAATTTGGTAGGGAAAGTCTGTAGTACAACAATGTTAACGTCTTGGTAAATTTAGTGTATAAGTGATGCATCGTCAGCAAGTGTACCGGTCGATGTCAAGTAATAATTTGGGAATAGCTTCCCCGAATGTTGATCTCGAGGGAATGCAGGAAGGGTACGTGAATGCGTCGTGTGAAGATCGTTACTAAGAGTTAAAATAAACAACAAGGGGGTTGGTTTTGGTTTCCTAAGGATACAGAACAAAGATAACACTACTGCGGGTCGCCGGCACAGCTTCGCTTAGAGGAAGAAGTGCAGGATGCTATGCCGTGCTTCGTTAGGAGGATGGACGGAGAGCAAGTGCGGAGAGTGAGGGTCGTAATCACCTCTTCATCCATCAACTCTAGCCTTTGCTAGAGTGGTTCAAGTGCGTGAGTGACTGGATGTGAGCAGAGGCGAGTGCATCACAGCTAACAACAGAGAATATAACTAACCCAAGCAATTCTTCATTCATAGACAAATAAAGGCAAGTTTATGTACATTACAAGCTTAAGAGTACAATCCACAAGAAGTAAAGGAAGAATAAATCGAAATTGAGGAAAGCCTAGCTGTGGTTCTTGGCCGAAGTGGTGGGTTGTCAGTCCACTTCACGACTCTGACTGTGGTTGCTTCCGTAGGCAAATGGGTTGTCAATCCACCTGTCTTCCTCCGTATTCTTCCCTTTCTTCAGTCTTTACTTCCTTTTGCTCCGATGAAAAGCACCGAAAGGTCTCCGTTGTAAGCTGTTGGTGGCCGAGAACTCTCTGAATGGTTGAAGATGACTTTGGATGGCCGGAGAAGGCTTCTCTGAGGGTGGAGATGAGTGGAGGACCTCTGGAGGAGAGGAACGGCGCTTTGCGCACATTTGTTGGGCGAAAAAATGACAAAACGTGCCCTAATTCGCGGAGCAGGGCCTCATATACGGAAGTAGAATAATCAGAGCGCACGATCAGTGGCGCACGACTAGTGGTCATGCACACAGTCAGTTGATGATCGTGCACTCAGTTCCCAGAGAAACCTGCACCTTGACAGAAAAAATAATATATATGCGCACGATCAGTGGCACACTACTAGTGGTCGTGCGCACTATATCCCATGATCGTGTGATTAGAAAAGACAGAACTCAAGAAAAACTGGTGAAGCAAGCACGAGCTGTGGCGCATGACCGGTGCTCGTGCGCTATAGGTCCCATGCTCGTGCGTATGTCCAGATAGAACTTGGAAAACGGGGAGTAGAGCGCACGATCAGTTGATCACGACCCGTGGTCTTGCGCTATAGGTCCAATGATCGTGCGCAATTTACCAGGACTATTTGGGAATATGATGAGCAGGCTGCGCATGAACATTGGTCGTGCGCTAAGGAGTCCACTGATCATGCGCGTGTTAAAAATGCACGACCAGTGGCCCTTAGGTAGAAAACTCCCCAAAACAATCCCGGATCATGCACATGACCCTTGTACCTGCAGCAAAAACAACAGAGCCACCGAGACGGTCGTACTAAAGTCTCCATGTAACAACCCCTATCCGTCACATAACATATAACAGTAGGTCCAGCCGGGGCCCGACGCCATATACCACGGACAGACCGGGTGGTTACTCAATGGAAACCATCCAACCAATCACAACATCCTACACAGAGCATTCTAGCGGAAGCAGTTTAAATAGTTGCAATTAAAAGAACCCAGCAACAAGCATGAATGTCCACTAACAAGCCAAAAAGGAATGAAGTACATACACAAGTACTGGCCTTAAGGCCTTACAACTGGTTTACTCATATTACATGTTTTCCATACCACGGCACGTAGGCCGGTCATACATGAACAAAAGCAAGTAAAATACTCCAATTAGGCCTTCGATGGTCGGCTTCGCAATTTGGGCTTTAGCCCGCTATTGACCGCTTGGTCCAGTAACACTTGCAAGCACAATCCACCGCACGGTGGCAAACAAAAGCAACGGTCAGCAATGCTGACCAAATTATAACGATACCGCCCCCAACACGGGGCGGCGATGCTCCTTCCCTGCACTTTATTAGTATAATCCAGCATTATAGTAATGTCATTACATCACAGGTGTAGGCACACACGTCCACACACCTCGTGCACTCAGGGCACATTCTCGGTGAACCAGCCAATGTCACGTCAATTTAAGCCATAGACATTTTCGTCTCATCGCCGCCACTTTGATGGCCAAACTATGAGCATTTTGTCTTTCCGGCACGGGTCACGTCAATTTAAGCCATAGACCGCCGAAGACCCTCATCTATCCCAACGACTCTAACCGAGCGACATAGAATGGGTACGGTTCTGCCTGACCCGTTTCTCACACCGCAACATTAATTTAAAACAGATGCGCGGTTCAAACTTCTCCTGAGTCCCGTTTCCGTCACACACTTCACATAACCCGGTTATGTTCAAGTTGGCTCCCAGCCACCTGTTGGTCGAATCACGCATCTGCCCAGTTTTTCGGGTGCACCTTGGGATTAATCCCCAAGGCTCCCTGTTGCAATCTACCACGTAGAAAACCCGAAAAACACACATTCACACGGAGTCTTCTCCGACCATTTATGCAATGCAACATCACCGATCCAGACCAACTTGTCCGGGTAGGCTTCACACATCATGCCTATGTCCGTTCTCGAATACGGACTCTAAACAACGGGGACATTACATATCTACCCGAATGATGGCGCGGCCCCTCCAACACTTCCTGATGATGACCCGGTTGCTGCAGCGCAACAATTTAAAGATTTACGACGTCATGACAACGCCACAGACGCTAACGGAAAGCTGCGATACAACCTCCGTCCGCGGCGTGCAAAGCTTGCTTAAAAGTTTTACTTAGTTTTATTTTAATTGCTTTAAACATATGACTTGTATTAATTTTTATTTTCATGTTGGTGTGCTACTAAACACTTGGTGTGTATGTAACCGCCCGGATGGATGAGATTTCATCTCCATCATGGACGGTTGGTTCTCTTTTGTAACTCCTATTTAAAGGAGGCTATTATGATGAGTTATGAAATGAAAAGAAAACCTAAAACCCCCCCTTGAAGAATTCGGCCACCATGGAGAGAGTCCATTAGCCGCCCCCTCCCTTTGGTGTGAAGCCAAGCCTTGCCTCCTCCATCCCCGTTCGGTGCGACTACGGCGTGGCTTCTATCGGTGCGACTCCGCGGAAGAAGGAAGCAGCCCCACTCGGTGTGAAACCGGTGGAACTGTGGAGAGAGTGATTCTCCCACAAATACTGTGTGATCATCTTCTTGGTTGGGTAATCCCTTCCCTATCTTTGTGTTTCTTGCTGTGAGATTTTGTGGAGGTTATTCAACCGTCTTTTTCGCGATTTTAAAGTGTTTTCCGCTTGCAAAAATCTGAATCGAACGTTGTCATTGACCCTCTTGTTATCCGGATTGGGAAGATCCATTGGAGAACAAACTAGGCCTAGCCTTGACTTGTTCTCCAAGTTTTGGCCCGCTTGTGCTAACAAGGGAGTTAATCTCAACTTGTTCTTGATCACTCCTTATCGTTTACCGCCGCTCCTAAATATTTTATTGCTGTGATTGACGGCTTATTGTGAAAAGAATCGATGCTTGTGTAGGTGCTGTGAGACGTGTGCTTGTTGGAGAGGTAGGTCTTAAGGTCGTGGTATCGAGTCCGGCTAGGAGCGAGCTGTGTGCTTGTTGGAGAGTTAGGTCCTAAGGACGTGGTATCGAGTCCCGTATTTTTGAGAGCCAACCGACCCCTTTTCGTTCGCTTTTGGTCGGAGCACTCTCTTTATTTTCTATGTTCTGTGATGGGTAAGCTACCGATAGCGTAAGCACGTCCGTGTCACGTACACCCCTACACCAATTTGGTATCAGAGGCGGTCGTTTCAACTTCTACGTTGCAAACATCCTCGCTGCGTTCCTTGTCGGTCCATCTAATCTTAGAAAAAAAAAAGCAATCAAAAAATTTTTTTTTTGTGGTCTGACAATAGCGGGCTAAAATCTGTGATTTTCTGCGAAATCTGGAAAATTTTTTTTTTTAATGATCTACGCCTTACTCCCATCGGGAATATCTAAAAATATTCCATTCCCAGTATAGCTTCAACCCTAGGAAAATTCATCTAGCCCGGGGTCTCCCAAACCTGAATGCGCACTAGGCTAGGAACGGAGTACTCAACCCCGTCTACGTCTAGGATGTCTGCGAACGAGCATGGTGATCCCAACACCGAGGCTATAGCGGGTCTTCGTGCCGAAATGGCTGAGCTTAGGACCGTCTTAGCCCAGATCCAACGAAATCAGGAAAGGCCACCCCCACCTCCCGTTGATGTTGGGCAGCTCAACCGGCACCAACCGAACTTTGACTCGGATTCTGGGGGAAACTCTCCCCGTCTGCCCCCTCGAGAACCCCGCCCCAAGCGAGGATTTGATATCACGAGGGCCATCAAGATAAATGCCCCCACCTATGATGGCATGGGAGATCCCCAGATCTTCCTCCATTGGGCTATCGACATGGAGTGCTATTTCGAATGGCACAACCTCACGGACCCCCAAAAGGTTCAAGTTGCCAGGATGAAATTAACGGGACGTGCCAAAACTTATTGGCTGAATGAATAACGGAGGTTAGGAGCTGGGCACGGGGTCCCACACATTGGATGGGCTGTGATGAAGAACCTGCTAACCGATCAGTACGTTCCCGCGTACCATCGGACGCAGATGTTCGATGAGCTTGCCACCCTTCGGCAAGGCTCAATGTCTGTTGCTGAATATATGAGAGAACTTAAGGACCGTATGGTACGATGTGACCTTCGAGAGCTCCCCGAAGTCACTTTATCTCGATTTCGAAAGGGACTTCACCCCGACATTCAGCGGAAACTCTTGCGTTACGGTCACACGGACTTGAATACGACTTTCAATGCCGCCTTGGACATTGAAAAGCACCTAGCTTCTAAGGCTCACTCCCGTTATTCAAATACGAAGAATTAGTCCACCACTGGGGCATCTTCTTCCACTTTTCCTGATAAGGGAAAATTTAGATCCTCTGAGTCGAAATCCGTAGTGATTACCGCTAGAAATACCAAGAACCCCGCTTGTGAGCGTATCCCCGTTGGAAAGGTTAGCAAGGCTAACACCACTTGTTACTCATGCGGTGTTTAAGGCCACTATGCCTACGAATGCCCCACTAAGACGAAGGCCATAGCCTTGCTAGAGTCCGCTACCGACCCTGACGATTATGTCTATGAGGCCGAAGAGGAGAGTGACCCCGACGGAGTCCCTAGTGACTTGGAGGACGATCACCGCCTTATGGTGATGCGTTGCATTATGACCACTCCTCGTCCCGTAGACGACTGGAAGAGGACAAGCATATTTTCCCTGATCTTTAAGAGTGGAGAAAAACTTTGCAAATTAGTTATCGATGGTGGTAGTTGCGTAAACGCCGTTTCGGAGAACGCTGTTAAGCGTATGTCCTTGACTGTCGAGCCGCACCCGACCCCCTACCAGGTCGCTTGGATTAGTAAGGTTACTATTAAGGTTACCCAGCGATGCCTAGTCCCCCTGTCTTTCAAATCCTACACGGATGAGGTTTGGTGCGACGTCCTACCGATGGACGTTTGTCACGTGTTACTAGGCCGCCCTTGGCTATACGACTGTGATGTGACGCACTATGGTCGTGCAAACACTTATGAGTTTAAATTTAATGGCAAGATCGTCACCTTGAGACCGACCGTGCCAAAAGAGCCAGTAGTGTTGGCTAAGGATACCACCATCCCAGTAGAGAGGAAAGCCTTGAGTTTAGTTGGTAGGAAGGAATTTGTGAAGGATCCCTTCATTGGGGGAATAATGTACGCTCTCGTACTCCTGAGTGCAAAGACTGATAGTGGCGTGTTGGAAGATTTACCCCGAGAGCTACGGGTATTGTTGGATGAGTTTCGGGATGTATACCCGGAAGAGTTACCTTCGTCGTTACCGCCTCTTAGAGATATACAACACGCAATAGACCTTGTCCCCGGATCGTCCTTACCCAATCAACCACACTATAGGCTTAATCCTACTTCCCATAACGAGTTACAAACCCAGATAGAGGATTTGCTAAATAAGGGATTTATTAGGACGAGTATGAGCCCATGTGTTGTCCCCGCTCTTCTTTCCCCAAAGAAGGATGGAACCTGGCGCATGTGTGTTGATAGCCGAGCTCTCAACAAAATTACTATAAAATATAGGTTTCCAATTCCGCGACTAGATGATCTCTTGGATGTCCTATCGGGTGCCACTCTCTTCTCAAAATTGGACTTACGGAGTGGTTACCACCAGATTAGGATCCGAGAGGGGGATGAGTGTAAGACGACGTTCAAGTCTAAGGACGGGTTGTATGAATGGCTTGTGATGCCCTTTGGGTTATCCAATGCCCCCAGCACCTTCTCCCGGATGATGACACACATCTTTAGGCCATATATGGGGAAGTTTGTTGTAGTATATTTCGATGACATCCTAGTCTTTAGTACCTCCCCCGCCGAACACCTCTCCCACATCAAAGTAGTCCTCTCCACCTTAAGGACTGAAATCTTATATCTAAATCTTAAGAAATGCACGTTTTATGTTTCAGAGGTTGAATTCTTAGGTTACATAGTTGGCTCCGACGGAATTCGTGTTGACCCAGGAAAGGTTCAAGTGATTAGAGACTGGCCCGAGCCCACTAGCCTTCGTGAGGTGCGTAGTTTCCACGGGTTAGCTACCTTTTATCGTCGTTTCATACGCGATTTTAGTAGCATTATGGCACCCATTACGGACTGCATGAAGAAAGGCGAATTCACATGGTCCAAATCCACCACGTTTGCATTCCATCGTATTAAGGAGCTTATGACCGAAGCACCGGTGTTACGTCTCCCAGACTTCACCAAGGTCTTCGAGCTTACTTGTGATGCATCTGGCGTAGGGATTGGAGGTGTCTTGAGTCAAGAGGGTCACCCAGTTAGTTATTTTAGTGAGAAGTTAGCGGGTGCTAAATTAAATTATTCCAATTATGATAGGGAGTTTTATGCGGTCATTAGATGTTTGCATCATTGGAGGCACTATCTCCTTCATACGGAGTTTGTGATCCTCTCTGATCATGAAGCGTTACGATTCATCAATGGTCAGCACAAAATCAGCCCGCGCCACGCTAAATGGGTATCCTTCTTGCAAGAATACACATTTACTCTCAAGCACCTTAAGGGGTCCGACAACCGAGTTGCCGATGCACTCAGTCGCCTCACCCTCTTACTTTCCTCCATGCAAGTCCACGTGGTAGGGTTCGAGCTCATAAAGGATGAATACGCCACATGCCCTGATTTTCAGGAGCCATACTTATCTGCCCAGGATAGCTCTCCCGCGACCATCACGGCCTTTTCACTTAGAGACGGATATTTATTCAAACACGGAAAATTGTGTATCCCTCACTCCTCTTTGCGACTCCACATCATTTGGGAGTTACATAGTGGTGGCTTTAGTGGTCACTTTGGCCGAGACAAAACGATAACGCTCGTAGAGGAGAAATTCTTTTGGCCTAAACTAAAGGCGATGGTTGGGAAAGTAGTGAGCAGTTGCCGTACATGTCAAGTTTCTAAGGGTACTAAGTCCAATGTAGGTTTATACACCCCGCTACCTATTCCGTCCGTTCTGTGGGAAGAAGTGAGCATGGACTTCGTATTAGGCCTTCCCCCCACCCTTCGATGTCATGATTCTATACTCGTTGTCGTGGATATGTTCTCCAAGATGGCGTACTTCCTCCCATGTAGTAAGACCAACGACGCTTCTCACATTGCGAAACTGTATTTTAAGGACGTCGTTAGTCACCGTGGAGTTCCGAAGACTATTGTCTCGGATAGGGATGTCAAGTTCACTAGCTACTTTTGGAAAACCTTGTGGGTTCTTATGGGAACAAAATTATTATTCTCTGCGGCTTATCACCCACAAACTGATGGCCAGACGGAAGTAGTCAATCGGAGCCTAGGAAATCTTCTTAGATGTCTCGTGAGCGATCATAAAGGCACTTGGGATTTACTTCTTCCACATGCACAACTGGATTACAATAATTCTAAAAATCGGTCCACGGGTATGTCTTCGAATGAAATTGTTCACGGGTATAAGGCCCCTGTGCCACTTGACTTGGTCCCCTTACCTCCCACATACAAAACAAGTCAGTTTGCACAATCCTTCGCCCAACATATTCACGACTTACATGCAAGTATACGAGCTACCTTGACTGCTCAATATAAGTCTTATCAAGCGCACGCTAATCTACATAGGAAGGTGTCACACTTTAAGGTCGGCGATCTGGTTTTAGTACGATTAGTTCCCGAACGAATGCCAACTGGCACCGTTAAAAAGTTAGCTCCAAAGCGCGCCGGTCCTTTTCGGATTATAAAGAAGCTAGGTGACAACGCTTTCGTATTGGATTTGCCTGTTGAATGGGGTATCTCCCCTATTTTTAACGTCTCGGATTTGACGCTGTTTGTTGCGCCTCCACAAGAGTTGGTTTCTTTGTCGTCTTCTCCCTCCACTGAAATTTCTAATGGGTTGGGGAGTGGTAGTTCGGATGATCTCTCTCCTTCGGTCCCCGCAGGTATAACATCGGATGGTACGTTGCCTTCTTTTATTCCTACTGCTGACATGTTTCCCAGGTTTCCCAAGACGTTTCTCCATCCAGATGTGATACTCGCTGCTGAGCCACTTACTACTCCAGACGGTGCTACCTACCGCTTCCTCATCCGTTGGCGTGACCGCCCACCTTCGGACAACTCCTGGGTACTCGCGACAGAGCTTCAACGTTTGGATGCCGAGCTTCTCCGCCGCTTTCTCTCGGCCCACGCATCAGAGATGCGCGATTTTGAGTGGGGGAGGATTGATGGCGCGGCCCATCCAACACTTCCTGATGATGACCCGGTTGCTGCGGCGCAACAATTTAAAGATTTACAACGTCATGACAACGCCACAGACGCTAACGGAAAGCTCCGATACAACCTCCGTCCGCGGCGCGCAAAGCTTGCTTAAAAGGTTTACTTAGTTTTATTCTAATTGCTTTAAACATATGGCTTGTATTAATTTTTATTTTCATGTTGGTGTGCTACTAAACACTTGGTGTGTATGTAACCGCCCGGATGGATGAGATTTCATCTCCATCATGGACGGTTGGTTCTCTTTTGTAACTCCTATTTAAAGGAGGCTATTATGATGAGTTATGAAATAAAAAGAAAACCTAAAAATCCCCCCTTGAAGAATTCGGACACCATGGAGAGAGTCCATTAGCCGAACCCTCCCTTTGGTGTGAAGCCAAGCCTTGCCTCCTCCATCCTCGTTCGGTGCGACTCCGGCGTGGCTTCTATCGGTGCGACTCCGTGGAAGAAGGAAGCAGCCCCATTCGGTGTGAAACCGGTGGAACCGTGGAGAGAGTGATTCTCCCACAAATATTGTGTGATCATCTTCTTGGTTGGGTAATCCCTTCCCTATCTTTGTGTTTCTTGCTGTGAGATTTTGTGGAGGTTATTCAACCGTCTTTTCCGCGATTTTAAAGTGTTTTCCGCTTGCAAAAATCTGAATCGAACGTTGTCATTGACCCTCTTGTTATCCGGATTGGGAAGATCCATTGGAGAACAAACTAGGCCTAGCCTTGACTTGTTCTCCAAGTTTTGGCCCGCTTGTGCTAACAAGGGAGTTAATCTCAACTTGTTCTTGATCGCTCCTTATCGTTTACCGCCGCTCCTAAATATTTTATTGCTGCGATTGATGGCTTATTGTGAAAAGAATCGATGCTTGTGTAGGTGCGGTGAGACGTGTGCTTGTTGGAGAGGTAGGTCTTAAGGTCGTGGTATCGAGTCCGGCTAGGAGCGAGCTGTGTGCTTGTTGGAGAGTTAGGTCCTAAGGACGTGGTATCGAGTCCCGTATTTTTGAGAGCCAACCGACCCCTTTTCGTTCGCTTTTGGTCGGAGCACTCTCTTTATTTTCTATGTTCTGTGATGGGTAAGCTACCGATAGCGTAAGTACGTCCGTGTCACGTACACCCCTACACCACCGAAGGAATGCCTCAAACTCACCGCAAATTTGCGAGAGCGGGCTGCCTATGCAAAAGAAGTAGAGCTTCACATGCTCAAGTAGAGAATCGTTACTCTAGCGTTCTTCCTTGGTGCCATGGAAATGTACGCGGATGTAAAACACCACAATCTCGTTGCCTTCGTAGATCCGAAGTCGGCTCGCGATTTGGAGCTCTGAAACTCCTCCAACGACTGGATCTAGGCTCCTTCTTCCTCTTTTGCTCTACCCTCTCTCTAAGATTTAGACAGAGAACCACACAGAAGAATAAGGGTTTTGAAACCCTGTACTCGGGTATAACCCCATCGGAAAAATAACCACAGCCGTCGGATCCCACAAAAGGGATGCACGGATACGATCCAGGTCCGACCTGGACAAATGGGGCTAAACACCACACGAAACACCAAAAGGAGCAGGACACGTCCGCATCAAAACAGTGTCAGAACAATTAGTCAACTCCCGCAAAAACCCGTGTGTCGACACTTCGCGTCGAGTGTCAAACACGCCACATAACATCCCGCGCTCGACGATCGTCGAACCAAGATCGTCGAACGCTGCCAAAACGTCGATCCCAGATCACTGGCCATTCGTCGAACGAAGACCGCTGGCGATTTGTCGAATGAAGATCGCTGGCGATTCGTCGACCGCAAAATGTCGACAATTCGTCGACCGCAGAATATCGACAGATCGTCGACCGCAGAATTGTAAACAGATTGTCAACCGCTGCTCGATGATCGTCGAACCCAGAAAATTGCGTGATCGATTTGCCAGATCTTTGGCTAAATCGTCGAACCCCTCTCGACACGCCCTGTGACACGCCCATGTCCCAGGATGTGTTCTCTTTTCGACGATCGTCGAATCCAAAATCGTCGAATACACGACCAAATCGTCGAACCAGCTCGACACGCCCTGGGACACGCCCGTGTCCCAGGCCGTGTGCCCCCTGCCAAATTCCAAATTTAGCCCGAAACGTCACCCGTCGCTCTTTTGAGTTTTGGGGCGTTACATCTCTCTCCCTCTTAAAAGAATTTCGCCCTGAAATTACATGAAGGAAAGATAAGTATAAAACTAAAATTGTACCTGAGCGGAACAACTCTGGGTACTCGTCAAGCATAGTCTGTTCTCTCTCCCAAGAGAGCTCTTCTCGACCGCAATTATCCCAACGGACCTTGACTATCCTGATCTCTTTATTGCGTAGCCGCTTGACTTCCGAATCCTCAATTCGTACAGGCTTGACCTTTGTCGTCAACCCACTATCAATCGGCACTTGATCGACCGCGATCACTTGTGTAGGCTCTTGCACCGCCTTCCGTAGCACCGATATATGGAATACATCATGTAGAACACTAAGCTCCACTGATAGCTTCAACCAATAGGCTGCTTCACCAACCCGCTCCAGAACCTCAAACTGCCCAAGGTACCTCGGGCTTAGCTTTTTCAATCGCCGCACCCGCGAGACACCCTAGAACGGCTTGATCTTTAAGTACACCCAGTCGCCCATAGCGAACTCCATGTTCCTGTGCTTGGCATTATAGTACTTCGCTTGCCGGTCCTGAGCGATACGCAATCTCTCCCGAATGGTTCGCACCAACGAAGTAGCATCCTCCACCTCTTGACGCTTGTACAACTTTGACTCACCCGTTTCCAACCAGGACAATGTCATGCGACATCTTCTACCATAAAGGGCATCGAAGGGCGCCATTTGAATACTCGCATGGTAGCTATTGTTGTACGCAAATTCCACCAAATAAAGATGGTCTTCCCATTGCTTTCCAAAGTCCAAGACACACATGCGGAGCATGTCTTCCATAGTTCTATTGACCCTCTCGGTCTGCCCATCCGTCTACGGATGGAAGGCTGTGCTAAAACTCAGCTTTGTTCCCAACATTTGCTGCACAAGCCTCCAATCATTGGACGTGAACCGCCCATCTCGGTCACTCACGATGCTGCGGGGCACACCGCGGAGCCGCACTATGTTATCCACATATAACTTTGCCAACTTCTCCACCGGATCATCCTTCCTATGCGGAATGAAATGTGACACCTTCGTTAGCCGATCTACGACCACCCAGATGGCGTCGTTCCCCTTTTGCGACCTTGGCAACCCATGCACAAAGTCCATAGTGATGTCGTCGAATTTACACTCCGAAATAGGCAAGGAATTCAGA
Source organism: Platanthera guangdongensis (assembly GCA_039583875.1). Classification (NCBI taxonomy): domain Eukaryota; kingdom Viridiplantae; phylum Streptophyta; class Magnoliopsida; order Asparagales; family Orchidaceae; genus Platanthera; species Platanthera guangdongensis. Next base: position 23,785,634 of record CM077156.1, read on the forward strand.
AATCCTCCCGGCTTTTGGCACTCCGCCTTCACCAAGGCGCAAGTTTGGCACTTCGCCATGTAGAGCGCCACATCCTTCTTCAAATCCGACCACCAAAACAGTTTCTTAACGTCGCGGTACATCTTTGTGCTCCCCGGGTGAATCGAGTACTTGGTATGGTGCGCCTCGTACAACAAATCCACCCGCAAACTGCCCACGCTTGAGACGCAAAGATGACCGTCTTTCCATGAGTTGCTTCATGTGGCCATCCAAATCCAAAGCCTGCCGAATCCGATCAGCCAGGTCATATTGAACTTCAGTCCAATTCAAGAGTGCTTCAGTACTTGACTGCTTGTCTACGTAAGAAATCTCCAACGCCTCCAACTCCCGAATCAACCGCTCGTCATGGATCGACAACCAATTGGCTTGAGGTGGGGCCCGGTGACTCAACGCGTCCGCAACCGCATTACCTTTACCAGACACGTAGTGGATCTTGAATGTATAGTTCCCCCGGAACTCCATCCATCTACTTTGCTGTATGTTCAAATCTTTCTGATCAATCAAATACTTCAGGCTCTTGTGATCGGTGTAGATATCAATCTTCATACCGTAAAAATAATGCCTCCACAGCTTCAAGGCAAAAATCACGGCCGCTAACTCCAAGTCATGGACCGGATAGTTCCTCTCGTGCACCTTCAGGTGTCTCGAGCCATATGCTATAACGCTTCCACGCTGTAACAGCACACAACCCAAACCACTGCCCGAAGCATCGCTATAAATCTCATAACCTTCGGTCCCACTCGGCGAACTCAGCATAGGCGCCGTGGTCAACCGACATTTCAACTCCTCAAAAGCTCGCGCGCACTCCGGCGTCCAAACGAACTTCTGCTCCTTCCTCGTCAAAGTAGTGAGAGGTAACGCTATCTACGAGAAGTTCTCTACGAAGCGCCTATAATAGTCGGCAAGCCCCAAAAAGCTCCGGACTTCCGCTACCGTAGAAAACTCAGGCCACTCCCGTATAGCAACAATCTTCGCTGGATCCACTGCAATACCTTCCCCACTCACTATATGACCGAGGAACGCCACTGAGGACAACCAAAACTCGCACTTCGAGAACTTGGCGTACAATTGATTCCTCCTTAGCGTCTCCAAAACCAAATGAAGATGCCTGTAGTGATCTTCCTCACACTGCGAGTACACCAAAATATCATCGATGAAGACGATCACAAAATGGTCCAAGTACTCCCTGAACGTCCTGTTCATCAAATCCATGAATACAGACGGCGCATTGGTCAGCCCAAACGGCATGACCGTAAACTCGTAATGCCCGTACCTCATACTGAACGCTGTCTTAGGGATATCACTCTCCCTTATTCTCAGCTGATAGTACCCGGACTTGAGATCCAACTTAGAGTACACCGATGACCCAACTAACTGATCGAAGAGATCATCAATCCTTGGGATCGGGTACTTGTTCTTTTCCGTTAACTTGTTGAGCTCCCGATAATCAATACATAGCCTCAAGCTTCCGTCCTTCTTCTTAACAAAGAGGACCGGTGCGCTCCAAGGCGAAGAACTTGGACTCACATACCCTTGCTCCAACAACTCCTGAAGTTGCACCTTCAGCTCCGCCATCTCCTTAGGCGTTAGCCGGTACGGAGAGCGTGACATAGGTTTCGCGTCTGACACTAGCTCTATCGTGAAATCTATCTCCCTTTGAGGCGGGGCTCCAAGAAGATCGCTAGGGAACACATCAGGGTATTCCAATACCACTGAAATACTATCCAACGCAGGCTTAGGCTTCGCAACCTCCACCAGTGTAAAAAACAGCTCTGCTCCAGCACGAACCGCCTTCACCAACTGAAGAGCAGACATCAATGTCTGCTTACCCCTTTCAAGCCCATAAAAGTCATCTCACGACTAGTTCCCAACTTGACTTCCTCGCTACCGCAATCAATAGGAGCTCGCTGCTCCGAGAGCCAGTCCATGCCAAATATAATGTCGAATTCCACTAACGGCAATAACGATGCTTGCAAATGGAACTCCTGACTCCCGATACGAATCTTCACGCCACAGATTCTATCCGCGCGTATTAAGCACCGTTAGACGACAACACGTCCAATCTGTCTTTTGCCATCGAAGGAGGTACTCCAACGCGCAATACAAATCCTTTGGTCCGAAGGGAATGCGAAGCTCCATAAACGAACGGTGCTCTTGCCGGATTAACCGAAAGACAGAATAGAGCTTAGCACAAGCAGTTCTAAGCTAACATGCACAAGAGCAACAAATATCTAAAGCTAACTGCTATAAGTTTAAACCGTACCTGTCATCACGACAGCATGCTTCTTCTCGGACTTGGGACGTCCGCTCCAGCAGTCTCGGGCAAAGTGCCCCGGTTTTCCACAAGTAAAACATGCATCCGGGGTCCGACCCGTAGTCGCCCCAGAAGCACCAAAAGAAGGAGTTGGGCCCGAAGCCCTAGTATTCTTATACCACCTACGATACGCAGACTTTGAGGAGCTCGGCATTTTGAACTCCGTCTTCTGCATATCCAAGTCTTTGCTTCATTGGATTCGATTCAGATCTCCGGCATTTAGTCCTATGCCTGCTCCTGACATGACTTTCTTTAACTTCTGAGCACCATTCCGACAATCTCGGACAAAGTGCCCCGCCTTGCCACACTTAAAACAGCCATGTGGAGCATGACCAGTAGACATTTTAGACTTCTTGTTCCTCCTCCTTCGGTATTCAGATTTTGCAGAGTATGGAGAGTCAAGTACCCAGGGCTCCGATGTCCGACTGACTTTTGCCAAATCTACTTCCAAAGATCTACCTGATTCCACCAAGGCTCGGAATCCTAATAACTTTGGTACTAGTAGTAGAACTCGTAACTCGGCACGCAGGCCGTTATAAAACCTATCGACCATCGACAGCTCGCTCTCCACTTCAGAGCCCGGGTAGCGTCTTATCATCAAAAACGCTTGCAGATATTCCTCAACTAAGTGCATACCCTGCACTAAAAGAATGTTTAACTGCTGACCCCAAAGGTTCTACAAATGCCGTTTGCTCCATCACACCACCCAGTGTCGGGGTTACTTCAAAAAATAGGGGACTGCACATGCCTTTCATTATGTGCACCAATCGCATCGAACTCTGCTTCCACCACCATTCTTATGGTTTCAGCGGAGGGAAGGGTTGCAGGCACGTCACTCGGTGCACTAAAATCCTTAGGTACCGGATGTTCTGACGGCCCTGCACCACTTCTGGTTACCTATAATGGTACAAAACATCGTTAAGCAACCAAACAAAATTATAAAACGCAATTATAGGAACACGCAGGTTCCTCAAACACGTGTATTTTCATTCCTAAGTGGACATTCATGGGTTCTTTTGATGTTATAACGATGACGCACATACATGTGCTCACCACCCCTTAAAAAAGAATTCATCCACGAATTCATTTAAGCCTGACCGAAACCAGTAGTCTGATACCAAATTGTAACACCCCCTATCTGTCATATAACATATAGCAGTAGGTCCGGCCGGGGCCCGACGCCATATACCATGGACAGACCGGGTGGTTACTCAATGGAAACCATCCAACCAATCACAACGTCCTACACAGAGCATTCTAGCAGAAGCAGTTTAAATAGTTGCAATTAAAAGATCCAGCGACAAGCATGAATGTCCATTAACAAGCCAAAAAAGAATGAAATACATACACAAGTACTGGCCTTAAGGCCTTACAACTGGTTTACTCATATTACATGTTTTTATACCACGGCACGTAGGCCGGTCATACATGAACAAAAGCAAGTAAAACACTCCAATTAGGCCTTCGAGGGCTGGCTTCGCAATTTGGGCTTTAGCCAGCTATTGACCGCTTGGTCCAGCAACACCCGCAAGCACAATCCACCGCACGGTGGCAAACAAAAGCAATGGTCAGCAATGCTGACAAAATTATAACGATCCCGCCCCCAACATGGGGCGGCGATGCTCCTTCCCTGCACTTAATTAGTATAATCCAGCAGTATAGTAATGTCATTACATCACAGGTGTAGGCACGCATGTCCACACACCCCGTGCACTCAGGGCACATTCTCGGTGAACGTGCCAATATCACGTCAATTTAAGCCATAGACATTTCCGTCTCACCGCCGCCACTTTGACGGCCAAACTATGAGCATTTTGTCTTCCCGGCATGGGTCACGTCAATTTAAGCCATAGACCGCCGAAGACCCTCATCTATGCCAACGGCTCTAACCGAACGACATAGAACGGGTACGGTTCCGCCTGACCCGTTGCTCACACCGCAACGTTAATTTAAAATATATGCGCGGGTCAAACTTCTCCCGAGTCCCATTTCTGTCACACACTTCACATAACCCAGTTATGTTCAAGTTGGATCCCAGACCACCATGTTGGCAGAATCACGCATCTACCCAGTTTTCCGGGTGCACCTTGGGGTTAATCCCCAAAGCTCCCTGTTGCAATCTACCACATAGAAAACCCGAAAAACACACATTCGCACGGAGTCTTCTCCGGCCATTTATGCAATGCAACATCACCGATCCAGACCAACTTGTCATGGTAGGCTTCACACATCATGCCTATGTCTGTTCTCGAATACGGACTCTAAACAACGAAGTCTTTACATATCTACCCGAAGGAACGCCTCAAACTCACCGCAAACTCGTGAGAGCGGGCTTTCTATGCAAAAGAAGTAGATCTTCACAAGCTCAAGTAGAGAATCGTTACTCTAGCGTTCTTCCTTGGCGCCATGGAAATGTACGCGGATGTAAAGCACCACATTCTCCTTGCCTTCGTAGATCCGAAGTCGGCTCACGATTTGGAGCTCTGAAACTCCTGCAACGATTGGATCTATACTCCTTCCTCTTTTGATCTCCCCTCTCTCTAAGATTTAGACAGAGAGACACACAGAAGAATAAGGGTTTTGAAACCCTGTACTCGGGTATAACCCCATCGGGAAAATAACCACAGCCGTCGGATCCCACAAAAGGGATGCACGGATACGATCCAGGTCCGACCTGGACAAATGGGGCTAAACACCGCACGAAACACCAACAGGAGTAGGACACGTCCGCGTCAAAACAGTGTCAAAACAATTAGTCAACTCCTGCCAAAACCCGTGTGTCGACACTTTGCGTCGAGTATCAAACATGCCACATAATGTCCCGCGCTCGACGATCGTCGAACCAAGATCATCGAACGCTGCCAAAACGTTGATCCCAGATCACTGGCAATTCGTCGAACGAAGATCGTTGGCGATTCGTCGAACGAAGATCGCTGGCGATTCGTCGAGCGCAGAATGGCGACAATTCATCGATCGCAGAATATCGACAGATCGTCGACCGCAGAATTGTGACCATATCGTTGAACGCTGCTCGACGATCGTCGAACCCAGAAAATTGCCTGATTGATTTGCTAGATCTTTGGCTAAATCGTCGAACCCCTCTCGACACGCCCTAGGACACGCCCGTGTCCCAGGCCGTGTTCTCTGCTTGACGACCGTCGAGTCCAAAATCGTCGAACATACGACCAAATCGTCGAACCAGCTCGACACGCCCTGGGACACGCCCGTGTCCCAGGCCGTGTGCCCCCTGCCAAATTTCAAATTTGGCCCGAAACGTCACCCGTCGCTCTTTTGAGTTTTGGGGTGTTACACTCCAAACGTAGCAAAACACCAAGAGGGGGCACAAGAATAATAACTAAGAAAATCACACTGAAAGCGGTCCAAAAGTGCACTAATCAAGGAATGGACATAATAACAAATATGAACAAATATGGCTCTAAGGTGTAGTGCATCAATGAGAAAACTAGCCCAGATGAGTCCAAAAATATGTGTATAACTTAGACTCATCACACCCCCAGGCTTACCCATTTGCGCGTCCCGAGTAAATCATCACTCCGTGGACAAGAAAACAGCTAGCTGTCTCAGAAATTTCAAAATAAATGAAGACGAGAAATCAAATCCATCATGTGCATAGAAGATATAATAGAAAACGTTTTTGATTATACTACATAGTTTAAACTATTTGACAGGCGTAAATAAATAGTGTAATTACTCAAAATTAGAATTCTGCAGAATCGTTCGGTCATGTGTAGGAAGAAAGTATGCATGCCACTAAGATGAGCATTGCCAAAGACCGGGGCTCGTGATCACCTCCAAAGAAATCCATCAATGTCGGTGACCATATGCTTGCCCGTTTACACTCTCTCCACGGCGCGAGTTAGACTCAAAAGTGAATCAGTAGGACTTGTAGGATAGAATGAGGCTTATGCAAAGGTTTGATAGTCAATGATAAACTTGAAGGCTACATGCAAAAAAATCGAGCGAACAATAAGCTAAACAAATACAGCCACTTAGAGATGCACGTGTGACACACCACCAGACTTAGCTTGAAATCCGGGCGTGTACACGGCCTAACCCGACCAATAGAAATAAACATGATGGGGATACAATTCTCATCGTAATTTTTTCAGATTTTTCTTTTTCAATTTTTTCGTTTTCTTTTCTTCTTTTTGCAATCCCCAAATTTAGCAAGTAGAAATTTTTGAATTCATCACCACATCACACTAATTCCATGTATCACAACATCATCAAAATATTAAATTCAATCAAGCTCAAGGATTTGGTTGAGATAGTAGGTTTGGCTTTAGGCTATGGTGAATGGAGGTGGGGCTGAATCAAAGGAGGGGTAGGCACAAATTTGGCTTGCAACAGTTAGCAGCTTGGACTAGGTAAACAAAGCTCAAACTAGCCAAAATGATGGCCGTCGTCACGCTCACTCTTGCCTAACCGGGCACTAATGCTTCGAGAGTAGCTTGGGGCAAGTTCTTAGCCACCGAGAAAGTTGATCCTTCATCCCGGCTCGAGCAATACAAGTCTAGTGGCGGCTACACACATTCCTACATTACCATTCGATAACTTCAGATTCACATTTTTGAGTAATACAAACAATATTTACATCTGTAGAAAAATATAAATCTACGAGCATAAAGAAAAAGTAAATTTATATTATTTCTACACAAACAATGAGTACTAGATTAGGAGCCCTGCACGAGTTTCGAACTACTCTATCCTGATATCCTAAGCCAGCACAACTATTTTAAAGTTTCATAAAAACAATACATTTGACTCGAGCCGCTCTCGTGGCTAAGAGCGCGCTCGTGTGGGTGATTCAGTGTGTGCTATAGAGATTATGAAATAAATAAGTAACAGATTGGTATGCAATAAAATGTGTTGTGTAGTGACCACATGCATGCTCTCCCCCCAGACTTGAATGCGACAACTAGTAAAATAAGCATTCCAAATAAGATAAAGATCTAGGTGTAAGAAGTACCTATGCTCAAAATTGAGCATACCGGTCGTGCAGCTAGATTGTCCAATAGCAGCTGGGTTGCCGCGCCTCAAAAATTTCCCGCACCTGCGAATTAGAGATCTACATAAAATGAGAATATAGGAATTTACATATAAAAGAAAACACGGCACAAAACAGGACCAAGTGGTCCATCTTGGGTTGTCTCCCACGAGCCACTTTTCTTTACTGTCCTTAAGGTGGACCAAATACCTGTATTAGCATGATATAGAGTTTTATGTCCTCAACAACTAAATAAACACAAAAAGAACTAAGCAAGTCCACAGGCAGATACTAGCAGAACTATCCAACAGATTATTAACTAAATGCAGATTTATGATAGAGCTCCCCAAAGGAGTGAAAAAGGCCAGGGTTTGGAGCTTTAAGTTTCATGTTGGTTTTACCCTACCGGCCCCAAACCCCTAGCTTCTCACTCTGGAGAGCAACAGAACGAGCGGATCCCAATAAACATTCATTTTTCTTTTTCTCTACAACGAGAGAACGCCACATAGCACAATCAACTAACTCCCCGTCAAAAGTTTCGGGTTTCATCGTCTCCGACGCCATAGTGGCAACCGGATCTGTCCATGAAACCTTACGATTAAATTGTTCATTCATAAATTCAGCATGAGGAGAACCATGCTCCCCTATAAATTTAGACTCAGGAATTTCATGAGTAGCCTCTTCACGATCCAACAGCTCCTTCTTCTCTTCCTCATCACTACACTGTTCTACAGACGTACTTCTTTTCTCCTTCTATTTCCAAGTTTCCTGTTTATCTCTGTCATCCACATTACTAAACAATTCATCAGTGATAAAATTAGGAGGGGGGTATAGAGGTTCAGTCACGGAGTCAGGTGAGCACGACGGTTTCACCACATTTGGTACAACCACCTGCCCCCTTGTAAAAATCCAAGATGGCGCTGCTCTCCCTCAAAAATGTGACTCCCAAGATTGGGATCGAAGAATTTTTGATAGGCCCCAATACTTGGAAATCCAGTACAACCTTGGTTCCGTTCACCGTAACTTCAACCTCTTTCACCTCTCCTTCAATCTCCACTAGAACTCCGTTAGCTAGAACAAGAGAGGTACGATCATCCGGATTTAATTTTAAATCAAACTTCTCGACGTCTTGCAAAGCGAGAATGTTTCTAGAAGATCCGGAATCACAAAGTGTGGAGGTCTCGATGTTGTTGATCGTACAAGCGATCACTAGATCAACACAGCCCCCTCTTCCTTATCAGGGATACTCCTCCCATGATCTATGGGGTTCTTCTATGTGTTGCTTGGGAGAGTCCCTTGGGAACGCTCAGCTAGCACCTGGGCCAATTGTCCCAGTTGTACTTCCAGATTTCGCATAGATGCGGTCTGATTAGCCATATTCGTTTGAGCCACCTCAACAAACCTCTCCATCATTTCTTCCAAATTACTCTTTTTCAGTGCCGCAGGGGTCTGATTATAACCAAGATTAGGTGGCCTCAGTTGGCTCGCAGAGGCTGAAGCATCGAATTGATGCTGCCATGGTTGCCATCATTGGCCACTGGCATTTTGGTTTCACGAAACATTTGGGTGATTTCTCACCCCTAGGTTATATGCATTCCCATACGACACACCCCTATTTTGATTAGAATTAAAATTCACAGATTTGTTCATATTCAAATTATACAGCTCACCAGACAATTCGTCTCCCGGGCATTCATATGTGTGATGGCCGTCCCCGCCGCATCCTTGACAAGAGATAGCCATGACAGGTGTTGTAGTGGGAACAGCTGATCCAGGAGCAAAGATTCCCCGGGTGTTCCTTTATGTATTTCTCCCAGCAGTCCAATATATGCTATGTGAGGCTGTATCTTGCAGAAGGCTCATGGCCTCCTTAGGTGTAAGGTTCATCAATGATCCCCCTACGACAGCGTCAATCATGGCCCTATAATTGGGCTCGATGGCAAAATAGAACTGTCCCACCAATTTCCAAAGCTGGAGCTCATGGTTTGGGCACTTCAGCAGCAAATTATTGAAGCGCTCCCATGCCTGTGCTATGCTCTCTTGATCAAACTGGCGGAAGTTACCTATCTCCCGACGCAGGTTCACTATCTTGTCTACTAGATTGAACTTCTCCAGGAATCACGAAGTTAAGGCATCCCACGTTGTGGAAATTCCCGGAGGTAAGCTGTGCAGTCAGGCCTTGGCTTTATCATGCAGTGAAAACGGAAAGAGCTTCAACTTCACCGTATCATCCGGAATTCCACCGCAATGGAAGGTCTCGCATATCTCAGAAAATTCCGAAAGATGCATGTGTGGGTCCTCGCTCGGCAACTCGGAAAACTGAGTGTTGTTGGGTATCTGTTTCCAATAGCCGGTTTGATTTCAAATTGCTGGTTTGGGATGGCCGGCCCAAAAGTTGGATACACACTCCCAACAGTGGGGGTGGTGTAATCTCTCATCGTGCGAGGTCTCGGCCTATTCACCTCATTCTCATCAACATGCTGCCCTCTAGCTGCAGCTGCATTCCCACTCGGACCTGCACTAAGCATTGGCTGTCCATGCCGGTTTCCAATATCCTCATCGGCGTTTGCCCCTAAGATGGTCTCTTCTCCTCTTCCTTGGCCTCCAACCTGAATTAAATTGTGATCCATATCTAGCCGAGCGTCTGTAGTACGCCTACGTGCTCGAGCGGTCCTCTCTATTTCAGGATCGTAAGCAAGAAACTCTCCCGATGCTTGTATTTGCATACACCAAAGATGACAACAAAACACAAAAAAAAATTAAAACAACAACTCTTGAGTAACTGCCTTAGACAACCCAAATCACATACGCCTACAATTCCCCGGCAACGACGCCAAAAAATTGATGCGTCGTCGGCAAGTGTACCGGTCGTTGTCAAGTAATAATTTGGGAATAGCTTCCCCGAATGTCGATCTCAATAGAATGTAGGAAGGGTACATGAATGTGTCATGTGAAGATCATTACTAAGAGTTAAAATAAACAACAAGGTGGTTGTTTTTGGTTTCCTAAGGCCACAGAACATAGAGAAGACTACGGCGGGTCGCCGGCACCGCTTCGCTTGGAGGAAGGAGTGAGTGCAGGATGCTATGTCGTGCTTCGTTAGGAGGATGGACAGAGAGCAAGTGCGGAGAGTGAGGGTCGTAATCACCTCATCATCCACCAACTCTAGCCTTTGCTAGAGTGGTTCAAGTGCATGAGTGGGTGGATGTGAGCAGAGGCGAGTGCATCACAGCTAACAACAGAGCATATAACTAACCCAAGCAATTCTTCATTCATAGACAAATAAAAGAAATTTTAGGTACATTACAAGCTTAAGAGTACAATCCACAAGAAGTAAAGGTAGAATAAACCGAAATGGAGGAAAGCCTAGCCGTGGTTCTTGGCCGGAGTGGTGGGTTGTCAGTCCACTTCATGACTATGACCGTGGTTGCTTCCGGAGGCAAATGGGTTGTTAATCCACCTGTATTCCTCCGTCTTCTTCCCACTCTTCAGTCTTTACTTCCTTTTGCTCAGATGAAAAGCAATGAAAGGTCTCCGTTGTAAGATGTTGGTGGTCGGGAACTCTCCGATTAGTTGAAGATTACTTTGGATGGTCGGAGAAGGCTTCCCGGAGTGTGGAGATGAGTGGAGGACCTCTAGAGGATAGGAACAACCTTCACATGCAGCTATCGGGCGGAAAAATGACAAAACATGCCCTAATTCGTGGAGCAGGGCCTTATATATGGAAGCAGAATAATTAGAGGGCACGATTAGTGGCACACGACCAGTGGTCGTGCGCACTGTCGGTTGATGATCGTGCGCTCAGTTCCCAGAGAAACCTGCACCTTGACAGAAAAAATAATATATATGCACACGATCAGTGGCGCACTACAAGTGGTCGTGCGCACTATATCCCATGATCGTGCGATTAAAAAAGACAGAAATCATGAAAAAATGGTGTAGTGCACACGAGTAGTGGCGCACGATCGGTGGTCGTGCGCTATAGGTCCCATGCTCTTGAGTATGCCCAGACAGAACTTGGAAAACGTGGAGTAAAGCACACGATCAGTGGCTCACGACCCGTGGTCGTATGCTATAGGTCTAATGATCGTGCACAATGTACCTGGACTGTTTGGGAATATGATGAGCAGGCCGCGCACGACCATTGGTCGTGCGCTAAGGAGTCCACTGATCGTGCACGTGTTAAAAATGCACGACCAGTGGCCCTTAGGAAGAAAACTCCCCAAAACAATCCTGGATCATGCATGCGACCCTTGTACCTGCAGCAAAAACTACAGAGCCACCAAGACGGGCGTACTAAAGTGTCGAAACGTAGCAAAACACCAAGAGGGGCACAAGAATAATAACTAAGAAAATAACACTGAAAGTAGGCCTAATGTGCACTAATCATGGAATGGACATAATAACAAATATGAACAAATATGGCTCTAAAGTGTAGTGCATCAACGAGAAAACTAGCCCAGATGAGTCCAAAAATATGTGTATAACTTAGAATCATCAATAAGTAATGGTGACAAAATATTTTTAATCACATTTGTTTGATAGATCCATAACGAACACATGGTGTAGTGAACGAATGTGTTGATGAGTTAAAATGGTAGGGAAGATTTAAATATGTGAACCAATAAGGATGTACATGACAATGGTAATAGGTTGAATAATGATTAGATTGGCTTGAACTCGTTGTACATAGTTGGTAGTGATTGCTATGAACAAATGGTTGTTGGCATTGTGTGGATAGATCCATGTGTGCACGAATGATTTGAACTTGATAGAAGGTTGAAACTAGTTGATGTTAAAGTTATGTGATCATAGTCTATATGTAATTAAGTTAACCAAATGGTTGATGTATATGTGAAGTACCATTGTGTTGGTGATGAACCCTTAAAGCGCCTTGGGGCACGAGATTGTGAAAGGGTGTAAGTGCGGGTGTTTGACAACACTGGATTGGTATTGATGAAAAGAGACATACGTGGACTGTTGGCCTTGGTCCTCTGGTGGTTTGTGCACATAGGAACCTTCCGTGGCATGATGATGTGACAATGTATGTGGTGTGAGTTGACACACGGTGTCATAATCCTGGGTTAAGGATAGTGTGGCAGGTCGGAGCTCGCCAATCGTGACACTGATGGGAGTTGACAGTTAGACTTGCATGGTTGGGCCTTGGTCCTCGGTGCTCACTTCTCGAGGCACCCTCCGTACTAGTGGACGGTTAGCCTTCGTCATTTGGTGATTTGTTCACAGAGGCACCTTCTGTGCCACGAATATAGGCCAGTTGGGCTAGGCTCTTGGTGCACATCTACCCAAGACCCCTTCTGAGCCGTAGTACGCATGTGAGCTCCGCTATTGTGTTCTTAGCATTGAGGTGTGTGGAGGCCTATGCTTGGTAGTGTGGATGCCTGCCTAGTTGTGGAGAAGCCAGCTCCACTATCACCTCCTGGCCACGACGGTTGATGCCTGAGAGGTTAGCTACCTGCTAGAAAAGTGGGAACTAAAAGTCTATGTCAACATAGCAGTTGCATGTGCGTGATCATGAGTGAGTCATTGCATCGCATGCAAGTCATTACATTATATTTCATACACAAGATCCTCATCATATAAGTTTGTATGGGCACTCTTATACGATGAGTTACTTTACTGATGAGCTGATACTCAACTTATATGTTCGTATGAGCATTCATGTAAGTTGAGTTACTTTCTATTGTAACTTTACCTTTTATACTACTGTATATGATAGAATTACTAGAGTAGATTGTTTACTCATTCATTATACTATTGATATACATTGATATTGCTCACTTATTTACCACCTGTTTGTATTACAACACTTATATATATATTATACTTGTTCTTTTCTCTGTCGGTGCCGAGGAGTCATCGGGGGAGCGGATGTGAACCCAATAATTAGTCTTTATGACTAACGGTTGTTATGTTTTCCTTTTTAGGACGGAACCCTATAGATAGAGTAGTAGCAGGTTATACAGCAGGACAGCCAGGCCAGGACGACAAGGCCTGAAGGGACAGTGCCATCGCTAACGTCGATGACTGATGTGAGTTAGAGGGACTCATTTTGTACTCGTACACTGATGTTATAGAAGCTTGTTAATGCTTCATTTATTTGATGTACTTTTGGACTATTTACTTATGTGTGGATTTGACTTCCGTTTATACTCTTGGTTGGGTTGACAATGTTTGATATTGATTATAACCGACAGAATAGGCATTTGTAGTACAGGTTAGCCCGTGTGCTAACGCTACAACAAGGCGGCTGTTCTGGGCATGAGACTCCCCTCATGCCGTATTTTGTGTTCTGGGAGGGGGGTCTTACACATTATCTTTGGGTCTACTGATGACAACCTTTGTAGGAAGTTTGCCAAACTTATGTAAGGAAAGTTTGAGATGAACAACATGAGTGAACTTAAGTTCTTCTTGGGTCTTCTAGTAAGACAGACTGACAATGGATTATCCATATCCCAGTCTAAGTTTACTAAGGAGTTGATTAAGAAGTTTGTGATGGAGAATTCTTCCACCATGAAAACTCCCATGTGGTCAAATATGTCTTTAGACAAAGATGAGGTAGGGAAACCTGTTGATCAAACTTTGTATAGAGGGATAATTGGATCCCGTTTATACCTCACAGCTAGTAGGTCAGACGTCATGTATGCTACATGTGTCTGTGCTAGATATCAGGTATGCCCTAAATAGACTCATTTCTCTGCTGCTAAGAGGATTTTGAGATATCTAAAGGGCATATAAGATCTGGTCCTTTGGTACCCTAGGAATAGGGATTTTGAATTAATATGCTATTTAGATGCAGATTTTGCATGCTGCAGAGAGGACGAGAAAAGTACATCAGGTTGCTGTTAGTTTATGGGCAGAAGGCTAGTGTCCTAGAGCAGCAAAAAGCAGTCTAGTGTATCTATTTCTACTGCAGTATCAGAATACATAGCTGCAGGAAGCTGCTGTGCACAGTTGCTATAGATTCAACATCAACTCAAGGACTATAACCTCCAGATAAGTAAAAGTACTTTGTTTTGTGATTCTACAAGTGCTATCTCTATAGCTAGGAGTCCTGTATCAGATAAAATGACTAAGCACATGGAGATTAGATATCATTTTATAAGAGAGCATATAGAATGTGAGGATATTAATCTTGAGTTTGTCCCAACAAACAAGCAAGTGGATGATATTTTCACCAAGCCACTAGATGAATCAAAGTTCAACACCTTTAAGTTTGAATTTGGTATGTTGAACTTGGTATAGCTTCAGTTGCTCTTCATATTATTTTGTTGCAAGAAATATGTAAACCCAAAAATTCTCGAAGCTGTTTAGAGTCTTCTGGGAGATAGTGCATGGCGGTAGGGTTAACGCTGGCGGTAGATCCAAGATATTATGACCAGAAGCGTCAAGAGCATTGAGTAGACTCAACAAGTGTTGAGTGCGTCGAGTTCTATCATGCGGCGATAGCGAGATATCACGCGGTAATATCGAGATATCATGCGGCGATAGTAGGGTTGATTAAACTGGCGGAGTTCTCTGGAAGCTATTGCCCATTGATAGTGTTACTGCTGGCGAAAGCAGAGTTGATTTAATTGACGAGGTTATCAGGTTCGTACTGCGCGACGGTAGCAGGTATCGCGTGTCGACATCTTCGGCTGTCGTGTCGTAACCGACGTTGACTATCAGATGGAGTTAGCGTCCTATCACACGATGATAGTGATTCTTTAAGGCTTTGCCATGTGTCGGTCCATGATTGGAGGGCCTAGGCAGTTACATGAGAAACGAGGAGGTATTGCGCGATGGTAGCTAGTTACCACGTGACGGTAGCTCATTATATATGGCTGGTTTGGCCGTTTCCTCTTCATTATTTTGGAGTTGGAGTTTTGGTCCTAAGTTTTGGAGGAAGAGCGTCAGCGCCGGAGTGGAGGGTTGGTGCTGCCGTTTGAGAGTCGGAGATTGGATTCGCAAGATGAGTTTGAATCTACCCAGGCATGGTCGAGACGGTCAATTTCAACCGTCTAGTTTTCTCCCATGGCGCTAAAGCGTACATCAAAGGTAACGATCCACTTCCTTGGACATGTGAAGTACTTTATTTTGGCATTTGAGCTTAGACGCTCCACGAATGCATGGGAAGCGTTCTCTCGACGGGTCGATCAGTGTATCCCCGTTAGGTTTCATTTAGATCCGGAATCAAAGTATGGAATGAGCATGCTGTGTAAAGCCTGTCCAGACGGGTTGGTCTGGATTGGTGATATTGTAAGTTTCGTATGCTGGTGAAGACTCTGTGATAATCGTGTAGATTTCGAAGTCATGGGTTGTGCATATGACTTCAGTGATAGTACTGGAGGTAGTCTCTGGGAAAAAACTGGAGAAAGGGGAAGAAACGATAGTCTTACCCGTACCATGCAACGATAGTACTAACATCGGCAGTAGCTCCCAGTGAGCTATATATTATTGAGAAGCCCGTCTCGTGGAGACTTGAGGGCTATTGTTGTGAGGCCTGTCTCGTGGAGACCTGGGGGTCGTATGTTGGAGCATTGTTTTGATCTGCTCAGCTTTGGTGGTCGTGTGTGCCATCCTTAAGCATAACCTGGATATGCTTGTTGTGATGGGAAAGGGGATGCTGAACCCACGTCATGTATCAGCCATGAAGGTTTCTACTTTCGGCGCATGACGGTGTGAGCAACGAGCATCGGCTGAACTGCACACAATCTATTGCGTTCGACTTAGAGTGAGTCAATGACATGTATCCAATAGGGAGCGCCTTGACTTTGTCGTAGCATAGAGAGAGAGACATTGGCTCCGGCCCTGGGAAGTCTTTTTAGTGCTCTATGTTTCCATCATGAGGACGGTGGTGGGGCATGAAATCTCGACACACCGATAATGTGACCTGAGTGAACAGAGTGTTGGGTCGGTGGTGTCAACACCTGTGGCGAATGGTGTTTAGTATGCACATTCTGGCTGCCATATTATGTTTATACTAAAGCCTGCAGGAAAGGAGCACCGCCACCCCGAGTGAGGGGTGGGGTTGCTATAATTTGGCCAGCTAATGCTGACCACTGCTTTTTTTTGCCACCATTGCAGTGGAATGTTACTTACAGGTGTAGCTGAGCCTAGTGGCAAGTAGCAGGATGGAGCCCGGGATAGCTATGCCAACCCTCGAAGGACAAAGCGAATAGCTAATGTTTACTTTATAGTAAGGCCTTAAGGCCATGACCATGCTTTTGTGTATTTGTTGTACTCATTCTTATATCTATGTTTAGTGGACATTCATGTTTGATGGGCAATTTTTATAACCTTTAAAGTACTTCCGTTAGTATGTACTCTGTGTTAGGATATGTTATGTTGGATGATGGTTTCATTTAGTAACTACTTTATTTGTCCTTAGTATACGGCATCGGGCCCCGACCAGACCTACTGCTATATGCTCGGAGACTGATAGGGATGTTACAACTTGGTATCAGACTCTGTTGTCAGTATTTCTTATTCAAATGGCAAATTATTTTAAGGTGTGGTGAGCACTTGTATGTGCGTTACCGTTATAACTTAAAAGAACCTATAAATGTCCACTTAGGAATGAAAATACACTTGTTTGAGAAACCTGAGTGTTCAAATGATTGCCTTTAAGCAATCTATCTATCACCTAATTGAGTGTTCTAACAATTATAGGTGAGTAGGAGCAGTGTGGGGCAGTCGTAACGTCAGCACTCGGTGGATAGTAGTGCACCCAATGATCTGCCTGTGACACCTCCTTCTGCAGAAAACATATGGATAGTAGTGGAAGCAGTGTTGGTTATGATCAATGCACAAATTTTACGGCATGCACAACATCCTATCCCTAGAATGGGTCATGTACAGACTTAGGTAGCGGAACCTATGGTAGTGGATTAGGGAGCGGTAGAGCTCGCAGTGCAGAGAAGAGCGAAAGAGAAGCAGTTAAAACATGTGATGAGCTTCAATCCACCAATGTTTGCGGGGACAGGAACCCCAACTCAAGCCGAAGACTGGTTGTTTAGAGATAAAGGATCATGTTCACAACAGAAACCGAGGAGTGGCAGAAGGTTACTACAACCACTTTCCTTCTAGACGGCGAATCAAGACTCTGATGGGATGTGTTAGAGCTGAATCTTTTGGTTGGGAGATAGCTTAGTTACGTCTCGTTGGAAGAGTTCACGAGGGTATTTCTGGCTTGATTCATCCCAAACGCACAGAAGATAGCTATGGAGAATCAGTTCCAAAGGCTGACTCAGGGTGAGGGTAGTGTGGATGATTGATGCGGTTTACGGTAAGTGTACCGATCATCGCACAAGTAATATAAAATGGGCGAATTTTCCCAAGTATCGATCTCTCGAGGAACACAGTAAGGTGGTGTTAATGTTGAGGAGGACTTGAGATTGAAGTCCTTAGGTCTATGTTTACGAAGGGGGTTTTGATTGTTTGCCAAAAAATAAAGTAAAACACTAATAAACTACTCCTATGAAATATCGTTATGCAATGCTTCGCCAGGCAGATGGAAAACTATAAGGGCCGCTATGCATTGAATCGCTAGGCAGATGGACGAGTAGGCATGCAAATGATGTGGTGAGAACGGCGGAATGAGGGTTGTGAGCACCTCTTCGCTATGCATGCCACTAGCAATTACTAGTGCGGCATTGTGTGGTGGAGGGTGGATAATGGCACACCTCAAGCAAATAACGTGAATATAAAATCACATAGACATGATTGTACACAAACGTATATCAAATTAAGCACACTTCATCAAATACAAAGAGATCATACTACACTATCAACAACAAATGAAGAAGAGAGTGCAAAATCGACTAAATCCGAAGTCTTGCTGAGGATTCATCGAAGGATTCGCCGGGTTGTCAATCCGCGTCCTTGCTTGGTCCTTAAATACGTCTGGGGCAGAGGAGGCTGTCACTAACTCCCAATGGACCCGTCTTCTTCATGTCACGATTCGGTGGATGATGACACAAACTCCTCCGAGCTTGATGGTGAAAGGTAGGTCAAACCCTTCTTGAAGTTCAAGGATGAAGGAGGAGGTCGAGAGGAAACTCTGGCTTGAATTTGGCATTGAAAGCTTGCCCGGAGCCCCTCCCTACGGTGGAGGAAGAAGGAGATCAGCGGAACCCTCCTCGGAGATGAAAACGGAAGAGAGAAATTGTCACACCCCGAAGTTAATCGGGTCATTTTGGGCAATTTTGGGTTCAGGCATGGGTGACACGGCCTGGGACACGGGCGTGTCCCAGGGCGTGTCAGGCCTGGGTTGTGTCGAGTCGTGAAGTCGACGAAATTTGGAGTCGACGGTCGTCGAACAGCGGACACGGCCTGCGACACGGGCGTGTCGCAGGGCGTGTCGAGGCCGTGTCGACGATCGGCCTTGATGTCGATGAATTTTGCTCGACGATCGTCGAGTGTCGAGTGTCGAGTAAGGACACGGCCTATGACACGGGCGTGTCACAGGGCGTGTCAGTGGTCGTCAAACTCAACTCGACGTTTCGAGCTAAGGCGTGTTTGCGGGACACGGGTGTGTCCAGGTGCACACGGCCAGGAACACGGGCGTGTGCTAGGCCGTGTGAAGTCTCGGGTTGTTTTGGGATTATTTTCGTTGAGGAACACGGCCTCAGACACGGGCGTGTTAGATGGCATGTCAGGAACACGGCACGTGACACGGGCGTGTCACACGGCCGTGTGTTGGCTGGATTGAGTCGGTTGTCTGCCGCTTAGGGGGACACGACCTGTGACACGGGCGTGTCACAGGGCGTGTCAGGCCGTGTTCAAGCTTTTCTGGCCAAATCTGTGCCGTTTGTTTCCGTCTTCCTGGATCCAATGGTTGGGCTCTGTCCAGGTATTTTGAAGGCCGAGAAAAAGGGGATTTAATCCCTCTTTTCATCTTCTTCTTCTTCTTCATGTTATTCCAAGAAAGGGAAGAAGAAAGGTCTAAGGCAAGAGGGAAGGGAGGAGTCTACCAGCTGCTGTAGGAGCTGCGGAGTGCGGAGCAAAGATCCGAGAGCGGATTCGTGAAGGCAGAGCCGAGGCGGTGATTTCCATCCAGCTACTTCATGGCGCCGAAGCGGTCTTCAAGGGTAACGATCTCCTTCTTGGACATTGAAGTCCTTCCTTTATGCATGTGCTTGGAATCCTCCACCAAGAGGTGGATTTGCGGAAGTGATTCCTTTGTTGAGTCTGCATCTAGAGCCGGAATTATGGAGTACGGCATAGGCATGCTGTGTGAAGCCCATCTGGACTGGTAGTCTGGATTGGTGATGTTCATGGGTAAACCGGAGAAGACTCCGTGGATTTGGTACGAGGTAAATGGATTTCTATTGTAATGAATGTATGGATGTGATGCTGAATGTGAGGAGGCTTTGGCAAAGCTCCTGGTTATGATATGATCAATTGGTAGCACGCCTGGGGAGCTCGAGTTAAACCCGGCCTGTTACACCACTAGGGTGGGTTGATCTAGTTAGGTAGGGATCGATTGGTGGCATTGCTTGGGGAGGCGAGTTAAACCCGACTTGCTGCACCACATGGGTGGGTCGATCGGATTAGGAGGGGGGTCGATGGGTGGTAATGCCTGGGGAGCTTGGATAAACCCGGCTTGCCACACCACATGGTGTGGGTCGATCTGCTCTGGTTGTTAGTGGATGCTGTGAGGTTGTACCTCTGAGTGGTTTGGGCGGGATGTCGCCAGCTTGCATGACTGGTGGACTAGGCCCGGTCAACCAACAAGTTAAAACCTCTGATCGTCGGTGTATGACTGGTGGATTCCGGTACGCCAAGAAGGTGCCCTGAGTGCACGGAGCGTCTGGTGGATTCCAGCGTTTGTGATGGAATGTGTGTGCTAGCGGGATAAAGCAAATGATATACATCTGATGTTTGATGATACTCGATGATAGATGATAGCACTGTATACAGGGAAGGAACCACTATCCCGGGTAGGGGGTAGGGTCGTTATAATGGGTCAGCCAAATGCTGACCGTTACTTTATTTTACCGCTTGTTGGTGGATGTCTCATTGCAGGTTCCGCGGCTTGAAATGAATAAGTGGAATGGCTAGCTTGCTGCTGTTGGCCCTTGAAGGCCATGCGAAGGGTTGTGTTTGGATTTCATGTGTGGCCGGCCTGCGTGCCGATGTACGAAATTAGTGATGTGTAAAAGAGGAACCTGTAAGACCATAAGGCCAGGGTGTGTGAGTTGTATACATTCCTGGTGTTGTTATCTATATAAATATGGTATTTATATATTGGTGGACATTCTAGTTTGAGTTCATGCTGACATAAAAATGCTGCGCTAGAATGGAATGAGTTAAAGATACGTGTCGAGTTTGATTTCCACACGTAATTCCTTCGCTTGTCTATGTTATATGGCGTGGGGCCCCGGTCGGACCCACCGTTATATGTCATGTGACAGGTGGGGGCGTTACTTGATGATAGATGATAGCACTGTATACAGGGAAGGAACCACTACCCCGGGTAGGGGGTAGGGTCGTTATAATGGGTCAGCCAAATGCTGACCGTTACTTTGTTTTGCCGCTTGTTGGTGGATGTCTCATTGCAGGTGCCGCGGCTTGAAATGAATAAGTAGAATGGCTAGCTTGCTGCTGTTGGCCCTTGAAGGCCATGCGAAGGGTTGTGTTTGGATTTCATGTGAGGCCGGCCTGCGTGCCGATGTACGAAATTAGTGATGTGTAAAAGAGGAACCTGTAACGCCATAAGGCCAGGGTGTGTGAGTTGTATACATTCCTGGTGTTGTTATCTATATAAATGTGGTATTTATATATTAGTGGACATTCTGGTTTGAGTTCATGCTAACATAAAAATGCTGCGCTAGAATGGAATGAGTTAAGGATACGTGTCGAGTTTGATTTCCACACGTAATTCCTTCGCTTGTCTGTGCTATATGGCGTGGGGCCCCGGCCGGACCCACCGTTATATGTCATGTGACAGGTGGGGGCGTTACAGAAAAAGTCCGGCTCTTTGGAATTACGACGGAACCTGCGTATTTATAGATTGCAGAAAATATAATGCACACGAACAGTGGCGCATGACCAGTGGTCGTGCGCACTATGTCCAATGGTAGAGCGATTGCCCAGATAGAACTTGGAAAAATGAAGAATAGTGCGTACGATCAGTGGTGCATGACCAGTGGTCGTGCACACTGGTCCTGTGATAGTGCGCATAGGCATGGTAGAACCTGGCAAGAAAATGGAATCAATGCACACGATCAGTAGCACATTACCAGTGATCGTGAGCTAAGGAATCCACTGAGTGTGTGTGTGTAAAAATGCACGATCAGTGGCCCTTAGGCAAAAATGGGCCCCAAACCAACCCAGAGCACCAACACAACTGATAAGTCTTTATTTATAGTTATTTTTATATAGTTTTTATTTAATAAATTATAATAGTTTATTTTAATATTTGTGTTAAAATGCTTTGTTTTCTTATTTCTGGTTTATTTGGGCTGCAGATAACAAATTGGAGCATGCTAGGCTTATCAGAAGAACAGACAGAGCAATAATGGAAAAAAAATCAACTTTTCATGGCCATGTCACGGGCATGACCCTCAGGTCACGGGCGTGACATGTGGTCGTGACCCACAGAGGAGCTCCAGAGAACGGGACATATCAGTTTCAAGCTATATGCCCTTGGTTACGGGCATGACCTATGGGTCATGGGCGTGACCACCAGGCGTGACGCCAATGGGCTCAGATCGTCGATGGAAAAACGTTGAACAACCAAGTACACGCCCGTGACCCGTAGGTCACGGGTGTGCCCCAGGGCATGTCGTGTGCGTTTTCAGCCAATAAATAAAGCCCTTCCTGTCGTTGCCGCCACATTTCCGTTGCAGCTTGACACGCCCATGGTCACGGCCGTGACCATGGGGCGTGACGCCTTCATCAACAACAATTTACTCCCGCTGTTTTTAGCTTCCCGCGGTTTTCCAGAAATAGAACTGACACGCCCTAAGTCACGGGCGTGACCTAGGGGCGTGACCCGCCATTTAACAGATTTTAGCGGTTTCTCCTCCAATGTTCCCAGGATTTCAAGATGGCGGTTCCGAGCCTGATACTCCCTAGGTCACGGGTGTGACCAAGGGCGTGATCGACTAGTAATTTTTCCTATAAATTCCAGATGAGTTCAGGAGCTGAGGGGGAGAGCTAAGAGGCCAATCTATGAGTAGGTTCAGTAGATTATTTTCCTATTTTATGCATTTTCTTTATGTACTTGTCAATTTCATAGTTTGTAGGCTTTAATTCTAGCATTTCTATTTCATGTTTGTAGTAGTTTATCTTTCCATGTATCCCTAGTTTTATTTCCTCTTGATCATGACAAACTTTTCAATATAATAAAGTGCTTCTTTTTGTCAAACTCTTTTGTTATCGTTCGATTTATCTTTGATTAATTACTTTTAATTTCGATCTAAGATCCGTATCCTAAATGACCGAGAGGTTGCGGATACGGAGAGGTCACTCAAAGATAAAAGGAGTTGATTGTAATCCTCGAGAGAGGACGACATAACTCTTCTGGATTGGAGTGAAATCCAATAGAGGGGTTCACCTCCTAAAGCAGGTTTAGGGGTTTCGACTGGCCGAGATGTCTTAATCGATCAATCTAAGATTAGTCGAGAGAGTATTCTCGAGAGAGGCATTTTTGTATTTTAGGAACTGTTGGGTACTTTGGAATAAATGTACCTGATTTGAAGAAGCCTCACCCTACTCAATGATATACATCAAAATGTATTTGATGTATTTTGAGTTACCTTGTGCAGGTTAAGTAATTGCAGGAAAAGCTTAAAAGTTTCTAAGTCCATGTGTCGACACCTAGAAAAAAGTGTCGACACTTAAGAAGACTTGTGTCGACACCCAAGAAAGCTGTGTCGACACTTGGAGTAATTGTGTCGACACCAGGAATGCAGAGTCGACACCAGAAGGAAAGTGTCGACACATACAGGCTGTGTCGACACACAATGAAGAAATGTCCAGAGAAGTAGTGTCGACACTTAGAAGCAGTGTCGACACCCAGAGGAACTTTGTCGACATCAAAAGTGTCGACACTAGGAGGCTGTGTCGACACTCAGCAAACTTCAACAGAGTTTAAGTACAAGTGTCGACATAATGAAGAATGTGTCGACACACAGCAAAAGTCTCAACACATGAAGAAAGTGTCGACACTAGGAGGCTGTGTCGACACTCAGTAACTTTCAATAGAGTCTAAGTACAAGTGTCAACACAAAAGAGATGTGTCGACACTCAGCCAAAGCCTCAACACAAGAAGAACTTGTGTCGACACAAGGAGCTGTGTCGACTCTCAGCAGGTATCAACATAGAAGGCATGTGTCGACACTAAGAAAATGTGTCGACACTTAGCAAGTATCAACACAAGAAGATGTGTCGATACAAAGGAGTTGTGTCGACACTTACAAGAATTCAACTAAGTACTAAAGAACAAGGAGTTGTGTCGACACACAATATCAGTGTCGACACATGTTGAAGAAGCAGTGTCGAGAAGTAGATTCTACAACACAAGGAGTTGTGTCGACACCATGAAGGCTAGTGTCGACACTTAGTCTACTTGTGTCGACACTTAGTCTATAAGTGTCGACACTTAAAGACTGACTGTCTCGACACTTTCAGATAGTTACAGAAAATTCAAGAAGTGACTGGATGACTTGACAGCTGCCATTCCAGCCAGTCTACTGCAACTATCAGAGCTGTCAGAAAGTTGTTAGAAACCGCATCAGCCGGTCACCATGAAGAAAGTCTATATAAAGGCTTATACCTTCAACAGATAATGGTGGTTGAAATCATTGAAGTACAACACAACTAGAAGAAGACCTTCAAGTGAAGATCTAAGAAGTTGGAGAGAGAGAGCTCCTTCCAAGAAGACAGTTGTTGAACCAGGCTGTGAAGAAAGTTTCAGATTGAGTTCTGATTCTTAAGTTTGCAGTGATTAAAGATCAGCTGCATAGAGACTCAACCTTATTGTATTCTATAATTCAAGAAGCTTTGAAGGAAGCCAAGGGAGGTTGATCTCAGCAGAGTTCTTCCAAGAACTCATCAAGAAACCAGACAACTCTTCTCTCTTATTCTGAGTTGTGGTTGTACACTTTGTATTTTTAATTTCTTGTAGGATCCTAAGGGATCTGAGTTGTAAGCCTGAAATTATAAAGGCTGAGTGGTAGGGCCTGTGTGCCTGAGTGTAGGAGATCTATTTCTCTGAGTGTAGGCTTGTTGTAGGCTGAGTGTAGGTCTTTGTGAAGACTGAGTGGTAGGGTTGTGTGCCTGAGTTGTAGGAGTGGGATCACTCTGAGCTGTAGGAACCTATTTGGGGGTTCTGAGTGTAAGATCTGATGATCTGAGGTATAGTGGAGAAGTTGGGCCGAATCTAGTACACTACTAGATAGGCGAAGGGGGAAAGTGGATGTACCCAGACCTTGGGGAACCACTATAAAACTGTGTGTACTCTGTGTGTGTGATTGATTCTGTGTATGCTGTGATAAAGTTCTGTGAATGTTGTGATTAATTCTGCCTAAAAGTTTAAAAGGATAAGGTCACCTATTCACCTCCCCTCTAGGTGTTTAGGTACAATTTCTTTCAAGTGGTATCAAAGCGAGGTTACTCAAAAAGGACATAACTGTCTGAGTAAAAGATCCTGTTGGTAGATTCAGTATACTCAAAGGCAGACTCAGCATAATCAAGAAAATCAAGAAAATGGGTTCAACAGAGAATCACAAAGAACTTGGATCCATGAAGTTGCCAATCTATAGAAAGGAGATCTTTGGCATCTGGAAAGAAAGGGTTAGACTATTTATGGAAGCCTCTGACCCTAAAATCTATATCACAGTCAAAGAAGGGCCATATGTGCCTATGAAAGTATCAGTCCTGGATGCAAATCAGAGAACTCCTAAGGACTTTTCATAGATGACTAAAGATGAGATTATTCTGGCCACCATGGACAAGAGGGCTCAGAATATTATTGTGAGTGCAATAGATGATGCCACATTCCAGAATTTGATTCACTGCAAAACATCAAAGGAAATGTGGGACACATTGATAGTGTACATGGAGGGCTCTGAGGAAGTTAGACAATACATGAAGTCTTTACTAAATCAGGAGTATGAAAGTTTCAGACAAGGAAGGTCTGATAGTATAACAGAATGCTACAATAAATTCTATAGGATTGTCAATGAGTTGATGTCTTATGGAAGAGAATTCAGCAACTATGAGCTGAATGATAAGTTCTTGAGATTCCTAACTAAAGACTGGGATACTAAGATTTGTGCCATTAGGGAAATGGCCAAATTAGCAGACATTCCTCCTCCAACATTGTTTGGAAAACTGTTATCCTATGAGATGCAGTTGATGGTAAGGAAGGAGGAGGAGAAGACTACAAGAATT
The DNA here is from genome assembly GCA_039583875.1 of Platanthera guangdongensis. Taxonomy (NCBI): domain Eukaryota; kingdom Viridiplantae; phylum Streptophyta; class Magnoliopsida; order Asparagales; family Orchidaceae; genus Platanthera; species Platanthera guangdongensis. Next base: position 23,811,397 of record CM077156.1, read on the forward strand.
GAGCACAAAGAAAGAGCTGTGGCTTTCAAGACAAAAGCCACCAGGAAATATAAAAGTAAGTCTCCATCTCCACCTCCAAAAGTTGCTGAGACTGAGACAGATGAGTCAGAAAGCAAGAATTCTAAAAATAGTGAGAGTGATGAGGACTTTGCAGCTTTCACAAGACATTTTCAGAAGTTCCTAAAGAAGAAACAGTGGAGGTCTAAGCCATCCACTTCACTGAAGTCATCAAAGAATGACAGGAGAAAGCCCAAGACAAGTAGAACTACATTTTCAAAGATAGTCTGTTATTGTTGTAACAAACAGGGACATGTTGTTGCTGACTGTCCAGAGAAGAGAAAAGAGTCAACTGATAAGAAGAAGACTCAAATCAAGGGCAAAAAGGAAAGGTCCTTTGTTGCTACAAAGGACAAAAGTCTGTCAGATGTATCATCTTCAAAAACTTATTCAGAAGCTGAAGCTTATATTGGACTGTTTGCTGAAGAAGAGGAAGAGGAGTTCATCCAGTTAATGAACTCTATATATGAGCAAGAGGACAATCAGTGCCAGGGACTGATGGCCTTATCAGAAGGAGACAAAATCCAGGATCAGCCTGGACCTAGTCAGGTACAAAATTATTCTGTTAGTTCAATTTCAAGTACTGAGTCAGAATCAAATTCATCAGCATCAAGTGATGAGAGTGGATCTGAATCTGAAGGAGACATTCATCAATTAATTTATGAATATAGAGTTGTGTTGCAAGCTTTGAAGAAAAGCAAATCTTTGGCCAAGAGTCAGGCTAAGGAAATTGCTAATCTCAAAGTGGCTGCAACAGATTTTGATAAGTTGATTGATCAAAAACTAAACGAAATAGCCAGGCTGAAGAACATTACTGTTATTCAGATGGGGACTATTACATTCAAGAATGATCAAATCAAAAATCTGGAGATTAGTCTTCAGAAGGAGAGAGATATAGTTGCAAGGTTTTCTAAACCAAAGTCTGTTCTACCTTTGATAGATGAGTTCATTTCTCAAAAGGGTAAAACTGGATTGGGGTTCATTAAACCTGCCAGGACTATAAAGTCCAAGTCTAAGGGAAAAGCCCCAGTACTCAACAAGCCTGCTGTAGATAGAACAGCCAGGGTTATACCTAAGTAAAGGTACAACAGATTTGAGTGCTGGTGTTGTGGCAAGATAGGCCACTTTGCCATAGACTGTTGGCATAATTCAAGTGCCAAAGTGAGTAGCAATCTGCCTGCTATAAAAGATACAGGTAGTTTTGTTAAGAGGCAAACTAACCAGCACCAAGTACCCAAGAATTCTTTGGGTTCTAAGGTTAACTAATCTGTTTTGCAGGTAAGTCCAAGTGACCATGCCCCAATATGGTACTTGGACAGTGGATGTTCCAGGCACATGACTGGAACTATGAGATTACTAAAGGACTACACACCAATCAAAGATGGTCCTAAAGTCACCTTTGGTGGTTCTGAAAAGGAATCATCAAAGGTTTTGGTAACACTTCTAGCAACCTTATTACAATTACTCAAGTAGCTTATGTTAAAGGTTTGAAACACAACCTTATTAGTATAAGTCAACTGAGTGATTTAGGATATGACATCTCATTTGTCAAAGATGGTTGTCATCTCAGGAGGTCAAATGATCAAGAGATCATTCTGACTGGCTATAGGAAGAGAAATGTCTATTGTCTAGACATTATGTGTGAGAACAATGTTTCTCCTGTGTGTCTTGTAGCAGATGAGAAAGTCTCTCATTGTGTCAAATGGCACAAGAGGCTAGCCCATCTTAACTACAAGACAATTGACCAACTCTTTAGCAAAGAGTTAGTGAGGAATGGTCCTCAGGTTAAGTGTATTAGAGATGGGATATGCTTAGCTTGTCAAAAGGGCAAGCAGACTAGATCCACCTTTAATAGCATTGAAAACAAAGATGTTGTGAGGTGCTTATACCTCTTGCATATGGATCTTTTTGGTCCTATGCCAGTTCACAGCCTAGGTAGGAAGGTCTACACATTTGTGGTTGTAGATGACTACTCAAGGTTTTCCTGGGTGTTCTTCCTTAGACAGAAATCTGAAACTCCAAGTATCTTATACAGCTTTGTTAAACAAATTCAGAATGAAATGGACAGTACAGTGGTCAAAATCAGAAGTGACCATGGTACTGAATTTCAGTATGACAAAACTGTGTGAAGAATTCGGAATTTTTCAAGAATTTTCTTCACCAAGAACACCTCAGCAAAATGGCATTGCTGAGAGGAAAAATAGAACCTTGATTGATGCTGGTAGAACCCTATTAAGTGACACATCTCTCCTAGAATATTTCTGGGCTAAGGCAGTTAATACTGCATGCCATGTAATTAATAGGGCTACTATCACCAAGAGCCACAATAAGACCCCCTATGAGATTGTGAAAGGCAGAAAACCAAATCTATCCTATTTCAGGATCTTTGGTTGTAAATGCTATATACTTAACAATGGTAAGTCTTACTTAACCAAGTTTGCTGCCAAATCCCAAGAGGGGATCTTTGTTGGGTACAACAACAACAGTAAGGCTTATAGGGTCTACAACTTGACTACTCAAGTTATAGAGGAGTCAGTACATGTAGTGTTTGATGAAACTAGACTCATTAACAATGAATTGTCTAGAAGTATTTGCAGCTCCATAGGTGTGACTAAGAAGATGGACAAGCTTACTATTGAAGAAGGACTACTGCAAGTCAGCATGTGGATGATAGTGGCTGCTGTCCAGGGGGAGTACTAGATGCACCTGATGTAGAAGAAGACCAAGAGGTGCAGCAAGTTGAAGAACCTGAAGGAGCACAACCAGAAGACAGGCTGTCTCCAGCTAATAGACATCTAAAATATCATCCAGCCAATCAAATTATTGGTGATCTTAGACAAGGGGTACAAACAAGGAGCAAAAATCTAAGTTCAGTACTCTACTCCAGTTTTCTATCCCAAGTAGAGCCAAAGAAATTTGAAGAAGCCATCCTAGACCCTCATTGGATTGAGGCAATGCAAGAGGAGCTGAACCAGTTCAAAAGATGCAAAGTCTGGGAGCTTGTTCCTAAACCAAAAGACCACAACATAATTGGAACTAAGTGGATCTTTAGGAACAAGATGGATGAACATGGAGTGATTATAAAGAACAAAGCAAGACTGGTTGCAAAAGGATATAGGCAGGAAGAAGGTATTGACTTTGATCAAACCTTTGCTCCAGTAGCCAGAATGGAAGCTATAAGGATGTTCCTGGCCTATGCAACCTATCAAGGATTTAAAGTATACCAAATGGATGTTAAGTCAGCTTTTCTGAATGGAAATCTGAAAGAAGAAGTTTATGTGGAACAACCATCAGGTTTTGTTGATTCTATCAAACCTAATTATGTCTATAGACTTAGGAAGGCTTTGTATGGGTTAAAACAAGCCCCTAGGGCTTGGTATGAAACCCTGTCTAGTTTCCTCATTGAGAATAAATTCACAAGGGGGAAATTAGACAAGATACTATTCCTTAGGGAATCCAGAGGCAAGATCATTCTAGTCCAAATATATGTAGATGACATCATATTTGGGTCTACTGAAAGTAGTCTTTGCAAAAAGTTTGCAAAACTAATGCAAGGACAATTTGAAATGAGCAGTATGGGGGAACTTAAGTTCTTCTTGGGTGTCCAAGTTAGACAGACTGAGGATGGTTTATCCATATGCTAGTCTAAGTTCACCCTAAAACTGATAAGGAAGTATGGTATGGAATCATCCAGTACCATGAAAACTCCTATGGGGTCAAGTATGTCTCTTAGCAAAGATGATGCAGGGAAACCTGTAGATGAGACTTTATATAGAGAGATAGTTGGCTCCCTTCTATATTTGACTGTAAGTAGACCAGATATCATGTATGCTACATGTGTCTGTGCTAGGTACCAAGCTTGCCCTAAAGAATCTCATTTGACAGCTGTCAAAAGAATTTTGAGATATCTTAAGGGCACACCTTATCTAGGCCTTTGGTACCCTAGGAATGGAGACTTTGAACTGACAGGTTATTCAGATGCAGATTTTGCAGGCTGCAAGGAAGATAGAAAAAGTACAACAGGAACCTGTCAATTCCTAGGTGGAAGACTGATATCATGGAGTAGCAAGAAACAAACAAGTGTGGCTATCTCCACAGCAGAATCAGAGTATGTTGCTGCAGGAAGTTGCTGTGCTCAACTTCTATGGATTCAACATCAATTAGAAGATTATGGTATTCAAGTAAGTAGAACACCTCTATTTTGTGATTTTACTAGTGTCATTTCTATTGCAAACAATCCTGTCTCCCATAGTAGGACTAAGCACATAGAAATAAAATACCATTTTCTAAGAGAACATGTGGAAAAAGGAGATATTTCACTAGAGTATGTTAATACAGATAATCAGCTAGCTGACATATATACCAAGCCTTTTGATGAAACCAAATTCAATAAATTCAAAATTGAATTAGGGATGATAAACTTAGAATAAGTTTACAAAAAATTGACTAAGTAAAAAGGTGTCGACACACAGAGTTGTCTGTGTCGACACATAGAAGTGGTGTAGACATTTCAGAGAAATGGTGTCGACACATCTAGGAAGTCTGTGTCGACACTTCAGAGAATTAGTGTCGACACATGCAGTGTAGGTGTCGACACATCCAAGGTGGTGTCGACACTTAGGAATTACTCAACATTGTCTGGTATAGTCTCGACTAAGTGTCGAGCTAAGTGGTGTCGACACATAAACAAGTGTTGACACATATATTCTGTCGATTATACTTTTGTCGACACATAGTTGTCGAGACATTATACGTCTGTGTCGACACTTATCAACAATGTCGACACAATTTAAGTATTTTGACGCGCCCTTTCATCTTCAATTATAGAAAGGTATAAATAGGTTTTTGCCATTGTCTGTCGACACGCTCACCGAAGTTTCGAGACCAAACTTGTGTGTCGACCCCTCTCTTCTCTAATTCAAATTTATTCAAACCCTAATGGCGCCCAAGCTAGAAGAGAATGTGAATGAAGGATACGAACTCGCGCGACACGCATTTGAGGACGCCGAACCCGAGATCAAAGGCGTGATAACCCTAATAGCAGAGACTGGGTTAGAATTTCTTGTTTCAGAACCAATTAAGATCTGAAAGAAGGAAGTCCTGGAGTTTCTGAATGCAGCAACACTAGATGAATCAGGACTCAAGATTAAGTCAAGAGTTCATGGAGCAAAGCTGAAGGTCTCTCCTAAGAGTCTGAGAAAGGTACTTCAACTACCAAGGACTAAGGAAGAAGAAGATGTTTCTGCTTCTAAGACTAGAGAAGCACTAACATGGTGTGGACTGGACTCCAACATGAAAATAAGATCTGTATTCAATAGAAAGGGAATGAACATGCAAGGCAAATTTTTATCTGAAATTGTTGGCAAGGTTATCCTGAGCAAACCTGGAGGACATGATAGAATATATGCTTATATGTTCAGTCTAATGACTAGAATTATCTTCAAACTAGAAACTGATTGGTCTGCAGTTGTGTTTGAGAAGATTAAAGAGAGTATGAAGAAGCCCAATTTGGGTAGAATACTAAGTCTATATCTAGTTGTTAGTATACCAGAGGTGATGAGTCAAGCAGCTGGATCTAAGATCAACCACATGAGGAAGATGGATATGAGAATCTTCTCTAGGTGGGATAGAGTTTTGACCAAAGAACTGTCATCTCCAGTAAAGGACACACCCCAGAAAAAGAAGAAGAAGTCAGCCCTTGTGGCTCAAGAATCATCAAGCAGCTCTGAAGAGCATGTAGTGTTCACTCCAGATGAGGAAGACACTGGAAATGCTGGCCAATCTCCAGCAAGACAAGAAGATGCAGAGAGACTGGGGGAGCTACCCACAGCAAGCCCAATTCACCAGGATTCAATCCAGGGGGAGCCTCTACTGGTGGATGAGCCAACTCCACTAGAAAGTGAACAAGCTACACAAACCATACTTGAGGTAATAACTGACATTAATAACTTAGATTTCCCTATTGAGGAAGATGTTTTGTCTGATTCATTATCTAATGTTAATCAGCAAACACAGTCACATAGCCAACCTCAGGATGTTGTCATGGAAGACACATCTATTACTGATCAAGTGGTTGATGAGATAAGAGATTCTCCAACCCTTCCTCAACAGGAATTTACCCTAGAAGAGCTATTCCCAGATCTTCTACAAACAGATTTTGAGAAAGAGAAAGCTGCTGCTGAGGAGGAGAAGGCCCCTGTTGAGGGGGAGCATGTAGATATTGTTGAGGAAACTGCAAGGAAGGAGACTGAGGTGCCAAAAGATGCTGAAGGGCTACAAAGGACTGAGAAGGAGTTACCTCCAAGTCCAAAGGCCAGAGTGAATATTGATAGCACATCTGCATCAGAGGATAAAGAGGCTGCAAGAGCCAAGAAGAGGAAATTCCAAGTCTTTAAGAGAAGGAGCCAGAATTATAAGAAAGCTTTACAAACAATTTCACCACAGCCTGCACCACAGCCAGCCCCATCTACAGACTATAGTTCCCTGATGGTGGCAATTCAGATTAAGCTGGATGAGCAAAGACAAGCTCTAGAAAATTATATGGATGAAGGTCGTAAGTAACTGCAATTTGATCTGGCCCAAGACATCAAGTCAATCATATTAGAAATGAATCTAAATAAGAAAGAGATGACTGACTGCTTCCATAAAGGAGGGAATGCTGTTGTCTATCTGGCAACACATCAAGAGACTATAAAGACAAAACTTGATGAGCTAGAAGTGAAGCAAGGCTATGTTCTGGAAAATCAGATAAGGATGAATGACAATTTGACTGCTTCACATAATGCAATAGTAACAGAAATGAAGCATATAGCTTCTGGTCAAACTACAGAAAGTGCAAATGCCAAAGAAGCTTTTGATAAGAAGTTACAAGAAAGCCTAACTGCTTTTAAAACTATGCTTCAAGATTCCCAGAAGGCTATAGCTCAACAACTTCAGAAGTTTAAACCTTTCTTTAAGGATGGAGTAAACTATTTGGATGCACAAATAAGGTTTCAGAAAGGTGATCTGAGGGATCACATTGAAAGAGAAGTCATAAAGGGAGAGAGGGTGTTAGTCAAAGCAGGCTCTGATCATGCAAAGTGGATTTCAAATTCCATCAAAGCCACCCTTGGATATCCTCCATTGTGTGATGATGACAATGTTGCAGAGTCTGGAATTAATCCTGCATATCTTGGAGGGGAGCAAGCTGAAGTGGCTCAAGTAATATACCCTCCACCAGACTTTGATATGATACATCAAGATATACAATCAATGTATAGTCCTCCTGAAGGAAAGCAAAATGCCATCATAGAGAAAGTGGTTCAGCCTGTGCCAGAGGCAATACTGAAAGAACAAGAAGCTTTGCTAAAAGAACAAGAGGCCCAATTGTCTAAGAAGAGATTCAGAGAGCAAGCTGAACTTAGGCCTGACTTTGAACAATGGAGCCCCACCTCCAGGAAAATCATTTTGACTGCTTGGAAAGCTGCTAAAGACAATATTGTGGATAGAGGCAAATGGTATTCTGATGTGGAGTGGAGGAAGCATGAGAACAGGCAAGAAGCCATTGTGCAATACAGAAGAAAGGCTAAGATGGGAAAGCTACCTCCTACTGCATAGGAGCCTAGCAAGTACTTCCCTAAGCCTTATCATTACTTTGAAAGGCAAAAGATCAAGGCTGAAGAGCAGAAAAAGAAGGATCTTAAAGGGAAGAAGCCTGCTGCTGCTGAAGATGTTGAAGCCCCAGTCCAAGCAAAGATACAATCAGGAAAGGGCATTGTGATCAAGGAGCCTAAGCAGCAATAGGATAGAATTTTTCTTAAGTTTACTATGTGTAATCAGTTGCATTCAACTTGCTGTAAACTTTTGAATAATGAAAATGTTGAAGTTGTTAGAACAATGTGATACATGTTAAATCTATTACATTAATGTTCTGAGATATTTGTGTATACATGTTTTGTTTATACATGTTTATGTACTTACCCTGTCATTTAATATTGTTTTACATCATACTGTGAATTTGTTATGTATGGTGTATATCATTGACTAAGGGTTATGACTTCTCCAAATAGGGGGAGATTGTTGGGTACATTGGAATAAATGTACCTGATTTGAAGAAGCCTCACCCTACTCAATGATATACATCAAAATGTATTTGATGTATTTTGAGTTACCTTGTGCAGGTTAAGTAATTGCAGGGAAAGCTTAAAAGTTTCTAAGTCCATGTGTCGACACCTAAAAGAAAAGTGTCGACACTTAAGAAGACTTGTGTCGACACCTAGGAAAGCTATGTCGATACTTGGAGTAATTGTGTCGACACCAGGAATGCAGAGTCGACACCAGAAGGAAAGTGTCGACACATACAGGCTATGTGGACACACAATGAAGAAATGTCCAGAGAAGCAGTGTCGACACTTAGAAGCAATGTCGACACCCAGAGGAACTTTGTCGACATCAAAAGTGTCGACACTAGGAGGTTGTGTCGACACTCAGCAAACTTCAACAGAGTTTAAGTACAAGTGTCGACATAACGAAGAATGTGTCGACACACAGCAAAAGTCTCAACACATGAAGAAAGTGTCGACACTAGGAGGCTGTGTCGACACTCAGCAACTTTCAACAGAGTCTAAGTACAAGTGTCGACACAAAGGAGATGTGTCGACACTCAGCCAAAGCCTCAACACAAGAAGAACTTGTGTCGACACAAGGAGCTATGTCGACACTCAGCAAGTATCAACATAGAAGGCATGTGTCGACACTAAGAAAATGTGTCGACACTTAGCAAGTATCAACACAAGAAGATGTGTCGACACTTACAAGAATTCAACTAAGTACTAAAGAACAAGGAGTTGTGTCGACACACAATATCAGTGTCGACACATGTTGAAGAAGCAGTGTCGAGAAGCAGATTCTACAACACAAGGATTTGTGTCGACACCATGAAGGCTAGTGTCGACACTTAGTCTACTTGTGTCGACACTTAGTATATAAGTGTCGACACTTAAAGACTGACTGTCTCGACACTTTCAGACAGTTACGGAAAATTCAAGAAGTGACTGGATGACTTGACAGCTGTCATTCCAGCCAGTCTACTGCAACTATCAGAGCTGTCAGAAAGTTGTTAGAAACAGGATCAGCCGGTCACCATGAAGAAAGTCTATATAAAGGCTTATACCTTCAATAGATAATGGTGGTTGAAATCATTGAAGTACCACACAACTAGAAGAAGACCTTCAAGTGAAGATCTAAGAAGTTGGAGAGAGAGAGCTCCTTCCAAGAAGACAGCTGTTGAACCAGGCTGTGAAGAAAGTTTCAGATTGAGTTCTGATTCTTAAGTTTGCAGTGATTAAATATCAGCTGCATAGAGACTCAACCTTATTGTGTTCTATAATTCAAGAAGCTTTGAAGGAAGCCAAGGGAGGTTGATCTCAGCAGAGTTCTTTCAAGAACTCATCAAGAAACCAGACAACTCTTCTCTCTTATTCTGAGTTGTGGTTATACACTTTGTATTTTTAATTTCTTGTAGGATCCTAAGGGATCTGAGTTGTAAGCCTGAAATTATAAAGGCTGAGTGGTAGGGCCTGTGTGCCTGAGTGTAGGAGATCTATTTCTCTGAGTGTAGGCCTGTTGTAGGCTGAGTGTAGGTCTTTGTGAAGACTGAGTGGTAGGGCTGTGTGCCTGAGTTGTAGGAGTGGGATCACTCTGAGCTGTAGGAACCTATTTGGGGGTTCTGAGTGTAAGATCTGAGGATCTGAGGTATAGTGGAGAAGTTGGGCTGAATCTAGTACACTATTAGATAGGCGAAGGGGGAAAGTGGATGTACCCAGACCTTGGGGAACCACTATAAAACTGTGTGTACTCTGTGTGTGTGATTGATTCTGTGTATGCTGTGATAAAGTTCTGTGAATGCTGTGATTAATTCTGCCTAAAAGTTTAAAAGGATAAGGTCACATATTCACCCTCCTCTAGGTGTTTAGGTACAATTTCTTTCAGGAACCTCCACGGTCGAAGCGCATAATCTAGAAGTTTGCCTTTAAGATAAGTTAATTTTATTTCAAAGTAAGTCTAAATCAAGTGTGTTCTTTTATTTCATTTTTCTAGCTATAGTTTAATTTACTTATTTTATTATTAGATAAAATAATATTAATTTGCGTGAGTAGAAGTACTCAACAGACCCCGAGTCTAATACGACATTTCCTATACTATATTTTGATAGGTACGCTTGCCTATTTGAGATTATAGTTGGATATATATTTTTAAAACTGTAAATCCCTCATCAAGTTTTTGACGTCGTTACCGGGGACTTTTTTTGTTGATATTTTGAAAGCGAAAATTTTATTACTTTTATCACTCTCTTTCTCTATTCTCAATTCACTTTTTTATTTTCTTTTTCAAATTCATTTCTATTAGGAAAAGGGTTGTGTTTATTTTCTTTTATTAAAAAAATATTATCTAATTTGACCGCCAAAATTGCCAAGCTTCAAAATTAACTAGATATTTTGAAAGCCACAAAAAAGCACCAAAGTGTTTGTTATTATTGTGGTGGTTCTCATCGAAGCGAGTATTTTTACCATTATAATTATTATTCAAATCTTTCTTATGACAATAAAATTGAATATAATTATGAAAATAACTATTCTCACTTTTATGATAATTCTTTTTCCAATTTTCATGAAAATATTTTTTCAAATTCCTTTAATTTCCATGAAAATAGTTTTTCTAATTTAAACAAGAATACTTATTTTGATTTAAATAATTTTTCTTCTACCTCGAACGGTGGTTTTCCTTGTTCGCAGGATCAACCAAAAGAATTCTCGAGCAATGCGAATAATTATTTAGATCCAAATTTGTGTTCTTCTTTTGGCACACCACAATCATTTTCTACTAATTTTGGGGACTTTACACAATTCATAGTTGATCCTCCCAAAAATTTAGAAGAAATTGTTTCTTATTCTAATGATTCCTCACCCTCTTCAAATAATCCACCCAGTACAGAACATGAATCTTCATGTGCCCCCTTGGTGTCTTATTCGGAAGAGGAGGAAGAATTATTATATCAAGAATTTATTAAAGTTATGGGCACAACGGGCGACATAGAAGAAAAACATATTTCTTCTCCTATTTCTCCCGATTTTCATTCTCCTCATGAATTTTCAAACTCCAAATATGAAAATTTAGAACCTGAAATTCATGAAAATATTGTGCCAAGTACTTTTCTTTTTAATGAATTTTTAGATAACAATTTTATTTTATAAAATAAACAACCTATTCCTAATCATATAACTTTCCAAGAACCTCCTCCTTGCGAAGATTTTTCTGACGTGCTTATTCTTGATCTTTCTTTTACTAACAAATTTCATGTAGCTGAGGAGCCATTGTAATTAAACTTCATCTACGATCGTTTTGCCGCTCCTCTACAAAAATTCAAATCACCTCAGGTATGGATAGGTGATTTGAATTTACATCTTCGAGATGACTGCAAGAAGGAAAATCAAGCAATTAGTGGAGGAGTCGATGAGTGAGCGTCTTTGGTGTATTCACCCAAGCGCGAATTAAGGGAGTTACCCTTTTATTTTAATTTTCCATTCTCCTAACCGAAACTGTCTAGCTTAAAGACGGGAGAAGAAAAGTGCTCTTGGGAGACACCCCTTGCTTATCTTTTAATTTTTATGAATTTCTTTTCTAAATTTTCTCAAATTGTTTTCTTCCCCCCCCCACCAAATTGACTTATAAATATTGTGGACAATGTTTATTTTTAAGTATGAGGGTGGATTCTTATTTTTTTATTTTTAGTTAAAAAAATTCAAAAAAATGAAAAATCTTTAAAAATTTAAAAAAATATATATATAAATCTTTCAAAATTAAAATAGTATATTTTACTTTTCATTATAAAAAAATATACAAAAAAATAGAAAAAAAAAGAATATACAAAAAAATATAATAAACCCCTACTTAATCTTATTGTGATTCTTAAAAATTAATTTCGAGTGTATTTATAAGAATTTTTATAATTTTTAATTTTCTAATCTCTTATTTCATCAAAGTTAGTTAAATTTAATTTTTAGGTGATTTGATTTTAAGAAATAAATTTATGAAGTAAATTTGTTTGGAGAAATCTATTTAGCCTCTTTTCTCTTTTATTGTAATTAGTTTCAATTTTGTAGTACTTAGGTTAACAATTTTTAGATTTTAATTATCTTCACTTTATGTTTTAAGATTCTTAGGAAATTTTAATTTATTATAGTTGCTCTCCAATAATTTTGATTTAATCTAAAATTTTTGCTAACCTTTACCTTGTTCTTTTTATTTTCTTGTTGCTCATATGTCACGGGTTAAGAGGACAAAATTCATTATCCCCTGGTACACATATGCAAGTTTTTATTTTTGGTTAGATCATATGTCATGAGAATCAAGTATTCTTTGGTACACATATGCAACCCCCCAAAAAGGAGTAAGAGGATAATATTCATTTCTCCTAAGCAATTTTATTTGAAGAGAAAAAAGAGAAAAAAAAAACTTCGAAAAGAAAAAAATTGTGTGGGGTGAGGATAAAATTCATCACCCCCAACCTAAGATCTCGTCAATTACCTTTTTCCAAACCCAAAACCCAATATAATAGCTTAGATTTAAATTAAATGTGTAAGAGAGCATAAGTAGTAGTTTGATTTTTCCTTGAAGTCTCTTTTTAGTGAAAAAAGTGTTTATAATTTTTAATCTAACTTTGTTTGTAAAATACTTAATTTTGAGTTCTAATTATTTTATTAGAGAAAACTTTGCTAAATATTTATCTCTTCTCATTTTACTTTCATATTTTAGGACATAAAAATTTGAATCACTTAAGTTAATTTTTAACTTTCTTTTGATTTAATAAATTTTTAGTTTAATTTAAAAAATATTTTAATTTCTTATAAGTACTCTCATAGTTTTGCTCTGGAATAGCAAAAGCTTAAGTATGGGGGTATTTGGTAAGTCTTTATTTATAGTAATTTTTATATAGTTTTTATTTAATAAATTATAATAGTTTATTTTAATATTTGTGTTAAAATGCTTTGTTTTCTTATTTCTGATTTATTTGGGCTGCAGATAACAAATTGGAGCATGCTAGGCTAATCAGAAGAACAGACAGAGCAATACTGGAAAAATCAACTTTTCACGGCCATGTCACGGACGTGACCCTCAGGTCACGAGCGTGACATGTGGCCGTGACCCACTGAGAAGCTCCAGAGAACAGGACACATAAGTTTCAAGCTATACGCCCTTGGTCACGGGCGTGACCTATGTCTCACGGGCGTGACTGGCCACCAGGCATGACACCAATGGGCTCAGATCGTCGATCGAAAAACATCAAACAACCAAGTACACGCTCCTGACCTGTAGGTCACGGGAATGCCCCAGGGCGTGTCGTGTCCGTTTCCAGCCAATAAATAAAGCTATTCCTAATTTGCCGCCACATTTCCGTTGCAGCTTGACACGCCCATGGTTACGGGCATGACCATGGGGCTTGATTCCTTCATCAACAGTAATTTACTCCCGCCGTTTTCAGCTTCCCACGGTTTTCCAGAAACAGAACTGACACTCCCTAGGTCACGGGCGTGACCTAGGGGCATGACCCGCCATTTAACAGATTTTGGCGGTTTCTCCTCCAACGTTCCCGGGCTTTCAAGACGACGGTTCTGAGCCTGACACGCCCTAGGTCACGGGCGTGACCAAGGGCGTGACCGACCAGTAATTTTTCCTATAAATTCCAGATGAGTTCAGGAGCTAAGGGGCAGAGCTAGGAGGCCAATCTAGGAGTAGGTTCAGTAGATTATTTTCCTAGTTTATGTATTTTCTTTATGTACTTGTCAATGTCATAGTTTGTAGGCTTTAATTCTAGCATTTCTATTTCAAGTTTGTAGTAGTTTATCTTTCCATGTATCCCTAGTTTCATTTCCTCTTGATCATGACAAACTTTTCAATATAATAAAGTGCTTTTTTTGTCAAACTCCTTTGTTATCATTCGATTTATCTTTGATTTATTACTTTCAATTTCGATCTAAGATCCGTATCCTAAATGAACGAGAGGTTGCGGATATGGGAAGTTCACTCAAAGATAAAAGGAGTTGATTGCAATCCTCGAGAGAGGACGACATAACTCTTTCAGATTGGAGTGAAATCCAATAGAGGGGTTCACCTCCTAAAGCATGTTTAGGGGTTTCGACTGGCCGAGAGGTCTTAATCGATCAACCTAAGTTTAGTCGAGAGCGTATTCTCGAGAGAGGAGTTTTCATATTTTAGGAACTTCCACGGTCGAAGCGGAGAATCTAGAAGTTTGCCTTTAAGATAAGTTTATTTTATTTCAAAGTAAGTCTAAATCAAGTGTGTTCTTTTATTTCATTTTTCTAGCTATAGTTTAATTTACTTATTTTATTATTGGATAAAATAATATTAATTTGCGTGAGTAGAAATACTCAACAGGCCCCGAGTCTAATACGACATTTCCTATACTATATTTTGATAGGTACGCTTGCCTATTTGAGATTATAGTTGGATATATATTTTTAAAACTATAAATCCCTCATCAACAACCCCTGAACCTGCAGGAAAAAATAACCACTAATATGTACAGACATTCCAGGCAATCACAATAAGAAGTACAATCAATAAAAGTAACAAAAATACATAACCACGGGCCTATAAGTGCACTTTCTATGGAAATAAAGATTAGAAGAAATATATACGATAACAAACTAAAAGTGAAGTGCTTGTGAAAGAAAACTAGCCCAGATGAGTCTGATAATCAGTATATAAATAGGACTCATCAATGACTACCAACATGAGTTTACAAGATTCTGTCGTTAGGCTGGCTCCACTTTTATTGACTAAGAGTGCAAGACGAACCAGTTATATGAAAGAATGCGTGATGATCTGAGTTTGTTGCTCTCAGGTCCGATGAGGCAGGGCTTTCTGGTTCGAGTAAATATTGCTCAGTCTCTGGAGTAAGATCTGAAGAGGGTTCATAGCAAGAAAGAGTTAGCGGTGAAGAGTCCGGAGTTCAAAGTACCAAGACCGCAGAAGTCTGGGTACCGTAAGTGGAACAAGAAGGCTAGGCCTTCCGGGCCAGCTTCTTCGTCGATTACTTCTGGAGCATCGACTGAGCATAGTGGCCCATTTCACTGTTTTACTTGCGGCATGTCGGGGCATATAGCTCGGGAGTGTCGTAGTGGCCCTCCAAGATCAGAGCGGAAGGCAGGTGCAACTTATGCTGAAAATGGAAATACGGTGGAGTCAACCATATCCTACCAAGCTCTAGCAAAACCGAGAGTTTATAACCTTGGACAGTAAGAGGCCGTCAAGCAAGGAGACGTGGTGACAGGTATGTGTTGTAGTATTGCTTTAGTGTTTTCTATACCTTATGTCCTATGCTTTGTTTATGTGAATGTTATGTCATAGGATTTGTCGTGATTGAGTACTGTCCGGCTCGAGTACTATTCGATACAGGAGCTTCACACTCCTTTCTATCTGAGGCCTTTGTATCACGTATCGGAGTTCCTACTTCAGTGGATAAGAATAGGTTGGATGTGGTGCTTCTGAATGGGTGTTCGATGCGAGCGGATAAGGTATGTTGTGTTAAAGTGCTGATAGGAAATCAAGCCTTTGACTTGGAAGCGTCACTACTGCCAATAGTAGAGTATGTCGTAATCTCTGGCATGGATTGGCTCGCGGAGAAACGTGCATTCATTGACTATTGTTTGAAGATGGTCAAACTTGGTTGGAGTACAAGCCAAGAAACTACCTTCTTTGTTATGAAGGGGTCGAGCAAGACAATGATATCTACTCTTCAAGTTGTTAAAGCGATGCATGAGGGTGTGGAGTTATTCTTCACTCTCTTAGAGGATAAGAAGCCCAAGCCTGGTTTGTCTAGTATTCCAGTAGTGTTAGTGTTTTTCGATATCTTCCCCGAAGATCACCTTAGGGCTCCACCTCAGTGAGAGATTGATTTCAACATTGAGTTGGTGCCGGGTGCCAAACCTGTGTTGCGGTCTCTGTACCGCTTAACACCGAGGGAAATGGTGGAGTTGAAAGCGCAGCTTCAAGAATTGATAGAGCAGGGGTTTGTGCGTCCGAGTTCGTCACCTTGGAGCGCCCCGGTCCTCTTCGTGCAGAAGAAGGATGGAAGTCTGCGGCTTTGTATCGACTATCGGGAACTGAATAAGTTAACAGAGAAGAACAAATACTCGATTCCGAGGATCGATGATCTCTTCGACCAGCTAGTTTGGTTGATAGTGTATTCAAAACTAGATTTGAAGTCTGTCTATTATCACTAAGAATCAGGGAGAGCGACATCCCCAAGATGACGTTCAGTACACGTTATGGGCATTACGAGTTCACGGTCATGCCTTTTGGGCTTATTAATGCGCCATCCGTGTTTATGGATGTGATGAACCGGACATTCAGGGAAATTATGGATTGGTTCGTGATAGTGTTCATTGATGATATACTTATGTACTCCCAATTAGAGAGTGATCATGCAGAACATTTACAGATTGTTCTAGAGACTTTGAGAAGCAGTCAGCTTTATACCAAGTTCTCGAAGTGTGAGTTCTAACTTTCTTCGGTAGCATTCCTTGGTCATGTTGTTAGCTGTGAGGGAATCACCATGGATCTGATGAAGATTGTTTCTATACAGGAGTGGCCTGTATTGTCTTCAGTAGAAGAAGTCCGGAGTATTCTAGGGCTTGCCAGCTACTACAGGCACTTCGTGGAGAACTTCTCACGGATAGCATTACCCCTCACTACCTGACAATGAAGGATCAGAAGTTTGTCTGGTTGCCGGCTTGCGCGCAAGCTTACGAGGAGTTGAAAAGTCGTCTTACCACGACGCCTATTCTGTGTTCGCCAAGTGGGACCGAAAGCTTTGAGATTTATAGCGACGCTTCTGACAGTGGTTTGGGTTGTGTTCTGCTACAACATGGGAGTGTAATAGCATATGGCTCAGGCCAGCTGAAGGTGTATGAGAGGAATTATCCTGTCCATGACTTGGAGTTAGCGGTCGTGATATTCGCTCTGAAGCTATGGAGGCATTACGTGTGCGGTGTGAAGATCGATATCTATACCAATCATAAGATCTTGAAATACTTATTGGATCAAAAGGACCTAAAGATGCATTGGCAAAGGTGGATGGAGTTCCTTGGGGACTACACCTTCAAGATACACTACGTACCTGGGAAAGGAAATGCGGTTGCGGATGCGTTAAGTCACAGGGCTCCCGCACAGGCTAATTGGCTGTCGTTGCATGACGAGCTTCTTGTTCGAGATTTGGAGGCCTTGGAGATCTCTTGTGTCGATAAGAGATCTAGTGATGAAGCTCAGTCGAACTGGACAAAGGTACAGTATGACCTGGGTGATCGGATTCGACAGGCATTAGAGATGGATGATAGCTTAAAACACTTCATGACGGGGGCTTTGGATGGCTCAATTGTACAATTTACCATCAATGACAGGTTATTATGAAAGGACAGTCATTTGTGCGTCCCAAGTGTGGGTAAGCTACGGTAAGAACTTATGTACGAGGCTCATCATACTAAGTACTCGATTCACCAGGGGAGCACAAAAATGTACGAAGACATGAAAAAACTGTTCTGGTGGGCAGAGAAATGTCAAACGTGCACCGTAGTGAAGGCGGAGTGCTAAAATCCTGGAGGATTTTGAAGTCTTTGCCAATACCAGAGTGTAAGTTCGACGATATTTCCATGGATTTCGTGCATGGATTGCCGAGATCGCAAAAGGGAAACAACGCCATCTGTGTGGTCGTAGATCGTTTAATGAAAGTGTCGCACTTCATCCCAAATAGGAAGGATGATTCAGTAGATAAGCTAGTAAAGCTGTTTGTGGATAGCATTATATGGCTGCACAGTGTGCCCCGTAGCATTATGAGTGACCGATATGGGCGCTTCATGTCCAATGAATGGAGGTCGGTGCATCAACAGTTGGGGACCAAGCTGAAGTTTAGCACAGCCTTTGATCCGCAGACAGATGGTCAGAACGAGAGGATCAACAGGATGATTGAGGACATGCTTGGTATGTGTGCCCAGGATTTCGGTAAGAGTTGGGAAGATCACCTGTTTATAACTGAGTTTGCTTATAGTAACAGCTACCAGACGAGCATTCAAAAGGCGCCTTTAGAGGCCCTATACGGTAGGAAGTGTCGTACTCTGTTGTCTTGGTTTGAAATGGGTGAGTCAAAGCTGTATAAGCGGAAGGATGTCGACGATGCAACTTCAGTTGTGCTGACAATCCGGGAACGATTGATGATTGCTCATGATAGATAGGCTACGTACTATAACGCAAAGCACAGTAACGTTGACTTCTCCATAGGCAATTGGGTTTATTTGAAGATCAAGCCGTTCAAAGGAGTGTCAAGGATTCGATGCTTGAAAAAGATGAGTCCAAGATACCTTGGGACATTTGAGATACTGGAGCGTATTGGCGAAGCCGCCTATCAGTTGAAATTGTCCACAGAGCTTAGTGGTCTGCATGACGTATTCCACATATCGGTGTTGCGGAAGGCAGTGCAAGAGCCTACACAAGTGGTTACGGCGGATCAGGTGCCGATTGATGGGGGAATGACGACGAAGGTCAAGCTCATTGGTATTGAGGATGTCGAAGTCAAGCAACTTCATAGTAAGGCAATAAGGATGGTGAATGTACGTTGGGACAACTATGGCCTTGAGGAGCTATCATGGGAGCGGGAGCAAACCATGAAGTCGGAGTTCCCCGAGCTATTTGTGTGAGGTACACATTTTTGAATATATAGTTGCTTCTTTGTTTTATCCTGGACTGCCTAATTTCGGGACGAAATTCGTTAAGTGGGGAAGATTTGTAACGCCCCAAAATTCCCGAAGCAGGTTAGAGTCTTCTAGGATATACCCCGCGATAGTAGGGTTAACGCTAGTCGTAGCTCTAGGATATTGTGACCGGAAGCGTCGATAGCATTGAGTGGACTAAACAAGCGTTGAGAGAGTTGATTGCTATCGCGCTTCGATAGCGAGATATCGCACGACGATAGTAGGGTCGATTAAACTGGCAGAGTTTTCGGGAAGATATCGCCCAGCGATAGTGTTAACTTTAGCGATAGCAGAGTCGATTTAATTGATGAGGCTCTTGAGTTCCTACCATGCTGCGGTAGCAGGTATCGCGTGGCAATAGCTTTGGCTGTCGTGTCGTAACCGACGTCGATGAAAGTCTTTAATTCAGGGAAAGCTAAATCACCTAGAGGGGGGTGAATAGGTTATTGGTCACTTTTTTGATTTCTTAATTAGTTCTTCTTTAAAAGCTTTGGCTTTAGGTTATTTTATGCTTTCAAGAAGCACACAACTTGCATAAAGAAAAATAACACAGAAAAGCACACAGTGATTTATAGTGGCTCCCCAACTGGGTCCATCCACTTTCCCTCCCGCCTATCCAACTATCTTGTTGGACTAAGCACTTCTCCAAAACTTGCTCCAAGGAGCTTACACCTTAGATCCCGCAGGACCTCACAGGTCATACAAACCTACCACCTTGGCACTAAGCCAAACCACATAACACAAAGACCTTTCACTCGGCACTAAACCAAACCACAGGTCACAAAGACCTTTCACTGGGCACTTTGCCAAACCGCAGGTTACAAAGACCTTTCACTCGGCACTAAGCCAGACCACAGGCACAAAGTCCTTTCACTTGGCACTAAGCCAAACCACGTCACAAAGACCTTTCACATGACACTAAGCCAAATCACAGGACACAAAGACCTTACAGCTCAGATCCACACTTGGATCCAACAGGATGAAAGTGGGTTGGAGTGATGATTGGCCACAAGTGAAATTTCACTGTGCTAATCTACCTGGACTGAGATAAACTCAGCCCAACCTTGACTCCAGGAATTATATCTCCTGAGTCTACCTTCACTGAACTAAGAAGTTCTTAGTCCTAACTACTTCCACAGCAATAAGTATTTGCTTGAGCTGGAAGTGACTTGCAGAGACATCTTCTACCTCTTTCTGAACTGAGCCTGAAGCTCAGCCCTAACCACTGCTTGACAGCACCAGGTATTTTTCCTACTGGTAAGTGAAGTTACTGCAGCTAATTGCTGCTAACTAAGCTGAGAAAATCGCAGCTCAACCTTGCAGACTAAGATAGCTCTACCTTTTCATCCTTTCCTGGACTGAGGTGATTGATTCCTGATTATGACTTCTGTGAAAAAGTCCCCTGAGTCTTCCTTCAGATCTCTGCTTCTTCAAGCTTCTTCCCTTCACAGCTTCCAGATTAAAATATTCAAGATGCTTGTACAGCTGGGACTGTGTCACAACTTGCATTTTCTCAACATTTAAATTATATCAGAGTAAGAGAAAATACGCACTGTTATGCCACGCCATGTAAGGGATAACTGCAGGCGCTCAGTCAAAACACCAAACTCTACAGTTTATATGCAATCCATGCGTTATTAAGTAAAAACAAGTTTAAATTGGATGGTCGTATCCCTCGGCACAGTGGATCAACTAGTCCACGAGTAAAAGTATAGTTATGTTCTGCGGAAAATACTTTTAGTTATGTTGATTAACATCCTATATGAGTACAATCATCCCCAAAGGACAACTCATGGCATGCAAGACTCAGGATTTGTTATAAGTATAAAAATAGTTTTTACGTTAGCTAGAATATAATGTTTTAATTTTAGAAAATATGAGGTGTATGAAGTACAAATAATAATGCTTTTATAGGTGAAAATACCTAACATACAACCTAGCATAAAACATTCTCAGAGAGCAAGTGAAAACAACCACACAAGATAAAACTAGCAGCTTAGCAAAGTATTCAGCATTCAAAAGAAAACCACCAGTGGGCGTCAACAAACTAACACGAACCCACTGAGAGTATGCATGTCTATACCAACAAAACAACCAAAAACTACTTCTCCAGGGAGATGAAAACTTCTACAACACTACAGTCCACTTGCAAACACCCAACCTAGTGTAACACCCCAAATCCCAGGATTGGGAAAAGTTGGATGACACGGTCTGGGACACGGGCGTGTCCCAGAGCGTGTCCTGCTCGGGTGAGCAGCAAGGAACACGCCCTTTAACATGAGTGTGGCAGAGGCCGTGTACTCCTCTGCTCGACGAACTTTGTTCGACGAAGTTGAGCTGAAGGGCATGTCTGCTGTCGTGTATGGGCACACGGCCTATGATATGGGCGTGTCAGAGGTCGTGTCCTTTGTTGGATGTGCCCAAGGCATTGAGGCCGGGTGAACACGGGCACGACACGGGTGTGTCTTAGGGTACACGGCCTGTGACACGGGCATGTTGCTGGCCGTGTCCCGATCGGGTTGAAGTTGGTTTTGTGCAGCCTGATGTACACGACCACAGACACATGCGTGTCTGATGGCATGTCAGGTGACACAGCCCGTGACATGGGTATGTCACATGGGCGTGTACTAGTCCGGATAAGTCGGTTGTGTGCCGCTTAAGGTACACAGCCTGTGACATGGTCATGTCATGGGCCGTATCAATCAAAATTTATCCTTTTGTGGCAAAATCGTGGCCGTCCATTTTCTCAGCTGGGATCCAATGGCTGAGAGTCCTCCCTGTTTCCTTAAGGCCAAAAAATGAGATGGGAATTCTCATTTACTTTTGGCCATCATCTTTCTAAAAGCTAGAGAGAGGAAGGAGGAGTAGGAGGGAAGGAGCCGGCTACCGGTGGAGCTACGGAGTTCCTGTTCACAATCTGAGGCTAGCGTTGTGGAGGCAAGGCCGCTGCGGTGCTGTCCAGCCGACTAGGAGTTCATGGTACCAAAATGATCGTCAAGGGTTACAATCTTTCTTCCTAGCCATGTGAAGGCTTCCATTTTGGCATATGCATGGGATTTCCCCCACCAGAGGATGGCTTGTTAAGGAATTCCCTTGGGTTGATTCTTGGAATCCCCACTAATTTGGCATATAGACCCGGAAATGGAGTACGGAATAGACATGCTGTGTGAAAGCCATCTGGACAGGTTGGTCTGGATTGGTGATGTTGCATATACACGCCGGAGAAGACTCCGTGATGAAACATGTAGTATAGGAGTCAATGGGTTATACCCGTAAAAGGCAGTAGCAGGAAGTATTGGAGTGGTAGTCCAGGAAAAATACCCGTATGATGCTTGTACTGTGTGGTTGTACCTGTGAAGGGTAGTAGCAGGAAGTACTAGATTGGGAGTCCAGGAAAATACCCTTGATGCTTGTGATGCTTGATGGGTTGTGCCTGTGATGCTTGCTGGGTTGTGCCTATGAAGGGTAGTAGCAGGAAGTGCTAGTAGGAAATCCCAGGAAAATACCCGCAAATGCTGATGAAAGCTAGGGACGAAAAATAAGTTCTGTCGCTAATGCTGAGCGTGTCACTTAGCTAGCTTGTGATTTTGAAGCCTGTCGTGTGAGGATAATATGGCTACTTGTGAGCTTGAAAAGCTCTAAAAAGGCTTCTTGCTGAACGAACAAGGGGACGCCGACCGGCGTTAGTCTGGTTATAGAACTAATGATTTGAGCAGCGGGCAAAGGCTGAACTGTATCCACGTTATGGTTGTCTGCCATGGGTGTCTGAATAATTGGCATTTGGCAGAAACGCATAGCGAGAGTCTTAGGGCTGCGTGCCACTAAGATTAAAGTCTCTGGTTGCACGCCATAGAGCAAAATGCTCAATATTACCCTTAGGTTCCTGCCCTGATACGGTGGTGGGCAACTGGTTCGCCGGTACACCAAGAATGTGCCCTGAGTGCACGGATCCTCGGGTTGCGTGGCAGACGATTGTGATGGAATGTATGTGTGTGAGAGCATAATGTATGATCTATATATATCTGCCTGTGAAATGCTATGCCTGCAGGAAAGTAGTACCACTGCCCCGGGAAAGGGGTAGGGTCGTTATAAATTGGTCAGTTGAATGCTGACGTTTGCCTTGTTTTCCACCGTTGGGTGGGCTATCCCTGTGCAGCTGCTGGAGAACCAAGCGGGACACATAAAGGCTAAAGTCCCTGCTGTTGCTGTTGCTGCTGCTGCTACTAGCCCTTGAAGGCTAAGCTTAAAATGCTATGTTTTGTTTATATGTGGCCGGCCTGCGCGTGAATGTTTAAAGCCACTGTTATAAAAGGCCTTGTAAGGCCATAAGTCCAACTAATTTGTATTTGGTGAACATTCCTGTTATATATAAATGTGGATCTTTATATGATGGACATTCATGTTTGGAGTTCAGCTTCTTATTACAAGCTTCCGCTAGAATGCTATGTGTTAGGATGCGCAACTCTGATATCACAAGAAAAATGTCCTGGTATATACTCGAGTGAGTTGATATTACTCGAGTAGATGAAATGAGGTACTCGAGTAGATGTGTCTGGAAGTACTCGAGTAGGTATGCTGAAGTACTCGAGTAGGTATGCTGAAGTACTCGAGTAGGTATGCTGAAGTACTCGAGTAGGTATGCTGAAGTACTCGAGTAGGTGAGTTGAGGTACTCGATTAGGTCTTTCTGCTACTCGAGTAGGTCAAGTGGACTACTCGAGTGGGTCATTCAGATACTCGAGTAGGTCATTTTCTTACTCGAGTAGGTTGCTTCTTACTCGAGTCAAGGAGTTAGAATTTTTGTATAATTCCAACTTTTGACTAATCCTTGAACTTTGAGCCTTCTTGAAAATCCATCTTCTCTATTCTTCTTTGTTGAGCATTCCAAGTTTTGTTTTGAAGAACAAGAACTTGGTCTCGTCCAGTGGCTACGTGAAAATGTCTGCAATCTGCCTATCTGTAGAGACATATTGAAGGTCTATGTCCACATGTTCTACATGCTCCCGGATGAATTGATACCTTAGCCCTATATGCTTTGTCTGGCTATGCGAGACTGGGTTGTTGGCTATTGCAATTGCACTGGAAGAGTCGCAAAATAGAGGAATGTTTTGAAACTTCATATTGTAATCCTCAAACTGATTCTTTATCCATAGTAACTGTGCACAGCAACTGCCTGCAGAGATGTACTCTGACTCAGCCGTTGGATCGCTACACAGTTTTGCTTCTTGCTACTCCAGGATATAAGCCTTCTTCCAAAGAATTGGCAAGTATCGGGAGTGCTTTTCCTGTCATATTTGCTCCCTGCAAAATCTGCATCGGAAAAACCTATTAGCTCGCTGTCATTACTTCTTGGGCACCATAAGCCAAGATTTGGCGTACCTTTAAGGTATCTTAAAATCTGCTTTGTAGTAGTGTAATGAGATTCCTTAGAGTTCACCTGAAATCTAGCATAGACACATGTTGAGAATATTATGTCAGGTCTACTTGCAGTAAGGTAGAGCAAGGATCCAATTATGCTTCTGTACTTAGTTTCATCAAAAGGTTTCCCTTTTTAATCTTTGTCCAGAGACATTGTTGAACCCATTGGAGTCCTCATCGAGGTTGCGTTCTCCATTCCGAATTTCTTAATCAGCTCTTTGGTGAACTTGGTCTGCGAGATGAAAATTCCATCTTCAGATTGTTTCACCTGAAGCCCTAAGAAATACTTCAGCTCGCCCATACTCCTCATTTCAAACTTCCCTTGCATAAGTTTTGAAAACTTCTTACAGAGATTGTCGTCAGTAGAGCCAAAAATAATGTCATCGACATAGATTTGCACTAGCAGAATCTTGCCTTTTATTTCAGTAAGAAATAATGTATTGGGAACATTGGAATATATGTACCTGATTTGAAGAAGCCTCACCCTACTCAATGATATACATCAAGGTGTATTTGATGTGTTTTGAGTTTGTATGTGCAGGTTAAGTAATTACAGGGAAAAGCATAAAAGATTCTAAGTCCATGTGTCGACACCTAGAAGAAAAGTGTCGACACTTAAGAAGGCTTGTGTCGACACCTAGAGAAGCTGTGTCGACACTTGGAGTAATTGTGTCGACACCAAAGAGGCAGAGTCGACACCAGAAGTAAAGTGTCGACACATACAGGCAGTGTCAACACATAGTGAAGATTTGTCCAAAGAATCAGTGTCGACACTTAGAAGCAGTGTTGACACCCAGAGAAATTTTGTCGACAACAAAAGTGTCGACACTAGGAGGCTATGTCGACACTCAGCAAACTTCAACAAAATTCAAGTACAAGTGTCGACACTAGGAAGATGTGTCTACACTCAGCAAAGTTTCAACACATGAAGAAAGTGTCAACACTAGGAGGCTGTGTCGACACTCAAGCAAAGTTCAACACAAGAAGATGTGTCGACACAAAGGAGTTGTGTCGACACTTAGCAGAATTCAACTAAGTATTAAAGAAGAAGGCTTGTGTCGACATAACAGAATCAGTGTCGACACATTCAGAAGAATCAGTGTCGAGAAGCTATTACTACAACACAAGGAGTTGTGTCGACACCAACAAGGCTAGTGTCGACACTTAGTCTACTTGTGTCGACACTTAGTCTATTTGTGTCGACACATAAAGACTATCTGTCTCGACACTTTCAGACAGTGACAAAGATATCAAGAAGTGACTGGATGACTTGACAGCTGCCATTTCAACCGGTCAACTACAACTGTCAGAGCCATCAGGAAGTTGTTAGAAACCGGATCAGCCGGTTACCTTGGAGGAAGTCTATTTAAAGACCTTTCTCCTTCAACGGAAAAATGGATGAGTGGATCAATGAATTGAAAAACAACACAACAAGAAGAAAACCTTCAATATAAGATCTAAGAAGTTGGAGAGAGAGAGCTCCTTCTAAGAAGACCAGTTGTTGAACCAAGCTGTTAAGTAAGTTTCAGATTGAGATCTGATTCTCAAGACAGCAGTTGATTGAAGATCATCTGCATAAGAGATTCAACCCTACTGTGTTCTAATTCAAGAAGCTTTGAAGAAATCCAAGGGAGGTTGATCTCTGCCAAGTTCTTCCAAGAACTCATCAAGAAACCAGTCAACTTATCTCTCTCTTTCAGAGTTGTGGTTAAACACTTTGTAAATCTTATTTTCTGTAGGATCCTTAGGGATCTGAGCTGTAAGCCTATTTTATAAAGGCCGAGTGTAGGAGACAGTGTGCTCTGAGTGTAGGTCTTGTTGAAGACTAAGGTAGGGCCTAGGGCCTGAGTTGTAAGAGACCTTGTTCTCTTAGTGTAAGTCTTGGTGAAGACTGAGTGGTAGGGCTATTGATCCTGAGTTGTAGGAATGAGATCACTCTGAGTTGTAGGAACCTGTTTGGGGTTCTGAGTTGTAAGATCTGAGGATCTGAGAAGAAGTGGAGAAGTTAGGCCGAATCTAATACACTACTAGATATGCGAAGGGGGAAAGTGGATGTACCCAGACCTTGGGGAACCACTATAAATCCTGTGTGCACTCTATGAATGTATGCTTGTATGGTTGCTGTGCTGTGATACTTGTAGAATTGCAATTACTGTTCTGTATTTCTGCCTTTAAAGTTAAAAAGATATAGGTCACCTATTCACCCCCCCATCTAGTTGTTTAGGCACTATTACTTTCAAGTGGTATCAAAGCGAGGTTACTCAAAAAGGACATAACAGTCTGAGTAAGATCCTGTAGGCAGAATCAGATTAATCAAGATTCAAGAAAATGGGTTCAACTGAGAATCACAATGAGCTAGGATCCATGAAATTGCCCATCTGCAGAAAGGAGATTTTTGGCATTTGGAAAGAAAGGGTTAGACTTTTCATGGAAGCCTCTGACCCAAGAATATACATTACAGTCAAAGAAGGGCCATATGTGCCAATGAAAGTATCTGTTCTGGATGCAAATCAGAGAACTCCCAAAGACTATTCAGAAATGACTAAAGATGAGATTATTCTGGCCACTATGGACAAGAGGGCCCAGAATATTATTGTTAGTGCAATTGATGATGCCACATTTCAGAATTTAATTCACTGTAAAACTTCTAAAGAAATGTGGGACACTTTAATAGTCTACATGGAAGGGTCTGAAGAAGTAAGACAGGACAGGAAGTCCTTGTTAAATCAAGAATATGAAAGCTTCAGACATGGAAAGTCTGGTTGTATTACTGAATGCTACAAGAAATTCTATAGGATTGTTAATGAGTTGATGTACTATGGAAGAGAATTCAGCAACTATGAGCTGAATGACAAGTTTTTAAGATCCCTAACTAATGAATGGGATACCAAGATCTGTTCCATTAGGGAAATGGCCAAATTAGCTGATATTCCTCTTCCAACTTTGTTTGGAAAACTATTATCTTATGAGATGCAGTTAATGGTTAGAAAGGAGGAAGAGAAGACTACAAGAGTGGAGCACAAGGAAAGAGCTGTGGCATTCAAGACTGAAGCCACTAGGAAATATAAAAGCAAGTCTCCATCTCCACCTCAAAAAGTTGCTAAGGCTGAGACAGATGAGTCAGAAAGTAAGAACTCAGACAACAGTGAAAGTGATGAGGATTTTGCTGCTTTTACAAGGTAGTTTCAAAAGTTTCTGAAGAAGAAGCAGTGGAGGTCTATGCCATCCACTTTACAGACAAAAGATGACTATTATCAGAACATTAAGTCATCAAGGAATGACAGAAGAAAGTCCAAGCCAAGTAAAACTACATCCTCAAAGATAGTATGCTATTGTTGCAATAGACAAGGACATATAGTAGCTGACTGTCCAGAAAAGAGGAAATAGTCATCTGACAAGAAGAAGACTTAGTTCAAGGGCAAAAAGGAAAGGTCCTTTATTGCCAAGAAGGATAAGAGTTTGACTGATCAGTCATCTTCAGAAACAGATTCAGAAACTGAAGCCTATATTGGACTGTTTGCTGAAGAGGAGGAAGATGAGTTCATGCAGTTAATGAACTCAATTTATGAGCATGAGGACATTCAGTGCAATGGACCGATGACCTTAATAGGAGATAAGATCCAGGATCAGCCTGCACGAAGTAAGGTACAATGTCTTTCAGATTATAGTACTGATTCAGAATCAGATACATCTGCATCAAGTGATGTGGGTGGGTCTGAATCTGAGGGTGATATTCATCAGTTGATGGATGAATATAGAGATGTATTGCAGGCACTTAAGAAGAGCAAAAATCTGGTCAAAACACTGACTAAGGAAATTGCTAATCTTAAGTTGGCAGCTGCTGATTCAGATAAAGTGTTAGATCAGAAACTAAATGAAATAGCCAGGCTGAAGAACATTACTGTTATTCAGATGGGTACTATTACATTTAAGAATGATCAAATTAGGAATCTGGATGTTAGACTTCAGAAGGAGAAGGATATTGTATCAAGTTTTTCTAAACCAAAATCTGTTCTACCTTTGATAGATGAGTTTGTACCTCATAAGGGTAAAACTGGATTGGGGTTTACAAAACCTGTCTGGACAGTAAAGTCCAAATCTAAGGGCAAAGCCCCAGTACTCAACAAGAAGCCTGATGTAGATAAAACAGCCAGGGTTGTACCTAAACAAAGGTACAACAGATTTGAGTGCTGGTGTTGTGGCAAGGTAGGCCACTTTGCCATAGATTGTTGACACAATTCAAGTGTCAAGGAGATTAGCAAACTACCTGCTAGAAGAGCTACATGTAGTCTTGTTAAAAGTCAAACTAACCTGCACCAAGGACCCAAGAATTATTTGGGTTCTAAGGTTAAGTAATCTGTGTTGTAGGTAATTCCAAGTGGCCATGCCCCTATATGGTACTTGGACAGTGGATGTTCCAGGCACATGACTGGAACTAGGGGATTGCTGAAGGACTATACACCAATCAAGGATTGTCCTAAAGTTACCTTTGGTGGTTCAGAAAAAGGAATCATCAAAGGCTTTGGTAACATTTCTAGCAACCTAATTACATTTACTCAAGTGGCTTATGTAAAGGGTTTGAAACATAACCTCATTAGCATAAGTCAGCTGAGTGATTTAGGATATGACATCTCATTTGTCAAAGATGGTTGTCATATCAAGAGGTCAAGTGATCAAAGGATCATTCTGACTGGATATAGGAAGAGAAATGTCTATTGTCTAGACATTATGAGTGAGAACATTATTTCTCTTATTTGTCTTGTAGCTGATGAGAAAGTCTCACATTGTGTTAAATGGCATAAGAGGCTGGCTCATCTTAACTATAAGACAATTGGTCAACTCTTTTGCAAAGATTTAGTGAGGAATGGTCCTCAGGTTAAGTGTATGAAGGATGGGATATGCTCAGCTTATCAAAAAGGCAAGCAGACCAAATCCACCTTTCATAGCCTTGAAAATAAAGATGCTGTGAGGTGTCTATATCTCTTGCATATGGATCTTTTTGGTCATATGCCAGTTCACAGCCTAGGTAGGAAGGTCTATACATTTGTGGTAGTTGATGACTACACAAGGTATTCCTGGGTGTTCTTCCTAAGGCAAAAATCTGAAACACCAAGTATTTGTATAGTTTTGTTAAACAAATTCAGAATGAATTGAACAGTACAGTGGTCAAAATCAGAAGTGACCATGGTACTGAATTTCAGTCTGACAGTATGACAAAACTGTGTGAAGAATTTGAAATTTTTCAGGAATTTTCCTCACCAAGAACACCTCAGCAAAATGGTATTGCTGAAAGGAAAAATAGAACCTTGATAGAGACTGGTAGAACCCTATTGAGTGACACATCTCTCCGAGAATATTTCTGGGCTGAGGTCGTAAACATTGCTTGTCATGTGATCAATAGGGCTACTATCACCAAGAGCCATAAGAAGACCCCCTATGAGATTGTGAAGGGAAGAAAACCAAATCTATCCTATTTCAGGATCTTTGGTTGCAAGTGCTATATCCTTAACAATGGAAAGTCTTATCTAACTAAGTTTGCTGTCAAATCCCAAGAGGTGATCTTTGTTGGGTACATCAATAATAGTAAGGCTTATAGGGTCTACAACTTGATTACTCAAGTTGTAGAAGAGTCTGTTCATGTAGTTTTTGATGAAGCTAGACTCATTAACAATGAATTGTCTAGAAGTGTTTGCAGCTCCACAGGTGTGACTGAGAAGATGGACAAGCTTACTGTTGAAGAAGGTTCTACTGCAAGTCAGCAAGTGGATGATAGTGGCTACTGTCCAGGGGGAGTACAAGATACACCTGATGCTAAAGAAGACCAAGGTGTGCAGCAAGTTGAAGATACTGAAGGTGTACAACCTGAAGACAGGCTGCCTCCAGTAAACAGGCATTTAAAGGATCATCCAGCAAATCAAATTATTGGAGATCTCAGACAAGGGGTACAAATAAGGAGCAGGAATCTAAGTACAGTTCTCTACTCCAGCTTTCTATCCCAAGTAGAGCCAAAGAAATTTGAAGAAGCAATCCTAGACCCTCATTGGATTGAGGCTATGCAAGAGGAGCTGAACCAGTTCAAAAGATGCAAAGTCAGGGAGCTAGTTCCTAAACCAAAAGACCACAACATTATTGGAACTAAGTGGATCTTTAGGAACAAGTTGGATGAGAATGGAGTAATTATAAAGAACAAAGCTAGACTTGTTGCAAAAGGATATAGGTAGGAATAAGGTATTGATTTTGACCAGACCTTTGCTCTAGTAACAAGACTGGAAGCAATAAGGATGTTCCTTGCCTATGCAACATTTCAAAGGTTCAAGGTATACCAAATGGATGTTAAGTCAGCTTTTCTGAATGGAAATCTGAAGGAAGAAGTCTATGTAGAACACCCATCATGTTTTGTTGATTCTACTAAACCTAATTATGTTTATAGACTTAGGAAGGCTTTGTATGGGTTAAAACAAGCCCCTAGGGCTTGGTATGAAACCCTGTCTACTTTCCTCATTGTGAATAAATTCTCAAGGGGGAAAATAGACAAGACTCTATTCCTTAGGGAATCCAGAGGCAAGATCATCTTAGTCCAAATATATGTAGATGACATAATATTTTGGTCTACATAAAGTAGTCTTTGCAGGAAGTTTGCAAAACTAATGCAAGGACAATTTGAAATGAGCAGTATGGGGGAACTTAATTTCTTCTTGGGTCTCCAAGTTAGACAGACTGAAGATGGATTATCCATATACCAGTCTAAGTTCACCCTAGAGTTGATAAGGAAGTATGGTATGGAGTCATCCAGTACAATGAAAACTCCTATGGGGTCAAGCATGTCTCTAAGCAAAGATGATGCAGGGAAACCTGTAGATGAAACTTTGTATAGAGGGATAGTTGGTCCCTACTGTATTTGACTGCTAGTAGACCAGATATCATGTATGCTACATGTGTCTGTGCTAGGTACCAAGCTTGCCCTAAAGAATCTCATTTGACAGCAGTCAAAAGAATTTTGAGATATCTAAAGGGCACAACTTATCTAGGCCTTTGGTACCCTAGGAATGGAGATTTTGAACTGACAGGTTATTCAGATGCAGATTTTGCAGGCTGCAAGGAAGACAGGAAGAGTACCACAGGAACCTGCCAATTTCTAGGTGGAAGGCTGGTGTCATGGAGTAGCAAGAAGCAAACCAGTGTGGCTATCTCCACAACAGAGTCATAGTATGTTGCTGCAAGAAGCTGCTGTACACAACTACTATGGATACAACATCAGCTAGAAGATTATGGTATTCAAGTAAGTAGAACACCTTTATTTTGTGATTCTACTAGTGTCGTTTCTATTGCAAATAATCCTGTCTCCCATAGTAGGACTAAGCACATAGAAATAAAATACCATTTTCTAAGAGAACATGTAGAAAAAGGAGACATTTCCTTAGAGTAAATTAACACAGATAATCAGCTAGCAGATATGTATACTAAGCCTTTAGATGAAACCAAATTCAATAAGTTTAAAATTGAATTAGGGATGATAAACTTAGAATAGTTTACAAAATATTGGCTAAGTAAAATTGTGTCGACACACAGAGTTGTCTGTGTCGACACATAGAAGTGGTGTCGACATTTCAGAGAAATGGTGTCGACACATCGAGGTAGTCTGTGTCGACACTTCAGAGAATTAGTGTCGACACATGCAGTGTAGGTGTCGACACATCCAAGATGGTGTCGACACTTAGGATTTACATAGAATTAGTCTAGTTGAGTCTCGACTAAGTGTTGAACTGAGATATATTTGTGTCGACACATATATTCTGTCGACTATATTGGTGTCGACACATAGTTGTCGAGACATTAGTAGTAAGTGTCGACACTTATCAACAGTGTCGACACATTTCAAGTTTGTTAACGCGCCTTTTCACCTTCAATTCTAGAAAGGTATAAATAGGTTTTCCCTATTGTTTGTCGACACGCTCACCAAAGTTTCGTGACCAAACTTGTGTGTCGACATCTCTCTTCTCTAAATTCAAAATTTCTTCAAACCCTAATGGCTCCCAAGCTAGAAGAGAACATTAATGAAGGATATGAGCTCGTGCGACATGCCTTTGATGACGCGGAACCTGAAATCCAAGGTGTGGTAACCCTAATTGCCGAGACTGGATTAGAGTATCTTGTTTCAGAACCTATCAAGATATGGAAGAAGGAGGTACTTGAATTCTTAAGTGCAACTTCACTTGATGATACTGGACACAAGATTAATTCCAGAGTCCATGGGACAAAAGTCAAGATCACACAGAAAAGTCTAAGAAAGGTACTTCAACTACCAAGAACAAAAGAGGAAGAAGATGTATCTGCTTCTAAGACTAGAGAGGCATTGAAATGGTGTGGATTAGACTCAAACCTGAAAATTGGCTCAGTTTTCAACAGAAAAGGAATGAACATACAAGGAAAGTTTTTCTCTGAAATAATAGGAAAAGTAATTCTGAGCAAGCCTGGAGGACATGGCAGAATTTCAGCTTATATGTTCAGTTTGATGACAAGGATAATCTTCAAACTTACAACTGATTGGTCAGCAGTTATGTTTGATAAGATAAAAGAGAGCCTGAAGAAACCCAATCTGGGAAGAATTCTGAGTTTATACTTAGCTGGCAGTATACCTGAAGTGATGAACCAAGCTGCAGGTTCAAAGATAAACCACATGAGGAGAATGGATGTGAGAATTATCTCTAGGTGGGATAGAGTGTTGACAAAAGAGATGACAACTCCAGAAAAAGAAACACCCCAGAAGAAGAAGAAGAAGACAGCCATTGTGGCACAAGAATCCTCAAGTAGCTTTGAAGAACAAGTGGTTTTTAGTTCTGATGATGGAGGAGATGACAATGTTGGACAGTCACCAGCAAGACAAGAAGATGCTCAGAGGCAGGGGGAGCTACCCTCAGCTAGCCCAATTCACCTGGATCCACCCCAGGGGGAGCCTCTACATGTGGATGAGCCAACTCCATTGGAGAGTGAAAGGGCTACCCAAACCATTCTAGAGGTAATTACTGAAGTGAATCAATTAAATTTTCCTATTGAGGATGATGTTTTGACTGTATCATTACTTGATATTGATCAGCAAACACAGATACATAGTCAACCCCAGGATGTGGTCATGGAGGACACATCAGTTGCTGATAGAGAGGTATTAGATGCTCCTGAGCACAAAAATTCACCAATCCAACCTCAACATGAGTTTACTCTAGAGGAGCTATTCCCTGATCTTGTACAGACAGATCTTGAGAGAGAAATAGCATCTGTTGAGGGGGAGAAAGTTAATATTGAGGGGGAGCAAATAGAGGAGACTGCTAGACAAGAGAATTTGGAGCCAAAGGATGCTGAACAAATACAAAGGACTGAGGAGGAGTTACCTCCTAGTCCTAAGGATAAAGTAGATATTGCTAGCACTTCTGCTTCAGAGGATGAAGAGGTGGCTAAAGCCAAGAAAAAGAAGTTCCATGTCTTCAAGAGAAGAAGCCAGAACTATAAGAAAGCATTGCTGACAATTGCTCCACAGCCTGCCCCATCTATTGATTATAGTTCTCTGATGGTGGCATTGCAAATCAAGATGGATGAACAAAGAAAAGCTCTAGAAAAGTATATGGATGAAGGGCATAAATCCCTGCAATTTGATCTAGCACAAGACATCAAATCAATTAGATTTGAAGTGAATCAAAATAAGAAGGAATTGACTGAATGTTTCCATAAAGGAGAGAATGCAGTAGTCTATCTGGCTACTCATCAAGAGAATATTAAGAAATAGATTGAAGACTTGGTAGTCAAACAAGGATATATTCTGGAAAACCAGATAAGAATGAATGACAATTTAACTGAATCACACAATGTGATAGTTACTGAAATGCAGAATCTAGCTGCTGCTCAAACTACAGCAAGGACTGCTGCCAAGGCTGAATTTGATAAGCAACTACAAGAGAGCATCACTGCTGTTAAAACTGCCATTGAAGAATCTCAAAAGGCCATTACTGACAAGCTACAATGGTTAAAACCTTTTTATAAGGATGGAGTAAACTATTTGAATGCTCAAATAAGATTCCAGAAAGATGATCTTAGGGATCATATAGTAAGAGAAGTCATAAAGGGGGAGAGGGTTTTAATCAAGGCAGGCTCTGATCATGCAAAATGGATTTCAAACTCTATCAGAGCCACCCTGGGATATCCACCTTTATGTGATGATGATAATGTGGCAGAGTCTGGCATCAATCCTGCATACTTTG
This sequence comes from Platanthera guangdongensis, assembly GCA_039583875.1. NCBI lineage: Eukaryota > Viridiplantae > Streptophyta > Magnoliopsida > Asparagales > Orchidaceae > Platanthera > Platanthera guangdongensis. Next base: position 23,845,924 of record CM077156.1, read on the forward strand.
GAGGAGAGCAAGCTGAAGTGGCTCAAGTGATATATCCTCCTGCAGATTTTGATATGATACATCAGGAGGTACAGTCAATGTATAGTCCTCCTGAGGGTAATCAGAATATTATTCTTGAAAAAGTTGTACAGCCTGTGCCAGAGGCAATCTTAAAAGAGCGAGGCATTACTGAAAGAACAAGAGGCCCAATTATCTAAGAAAAGATTCAGAGAGCAAGCTGAATTAAGGCCAGATTTTGAACAATGGAGCTCCACATCACGGAATATTATTTTGACTGCTTGGAAGGCTGCTAAGGACAATATCCTGGATAGAGGCAAATGGTATTCTGAACAGGAGTGGAGAAAACATGAGAATAGGCAAGAGGCCATAGTACAATATAGAAGGAAGGCTAAACTGTGGAAGCTACCTCCTAATGCACAGGAGCCTAGCAAGTATTTCCCTAAGCCTTATCACTATTTTGAAAGGCAGAAGATAAAGGCTGAAGAGCTGAAAAAGAAAGATCTCAAAGGGAAGAAGCCTGTTGATGACAATGAAGCTCCTGTTCAAGCAAAGATTCAATCTGGAAAGGGGATTGTTATCAAGGAAACTGAGCAGCCTTAGGATAGAAATTTTCTTAAGTTTACAATTTGTAATCATTTGCATTTAACTCTATGTAAACTTTTGATTAATGAAAATGTTTGGAGTTGTAAGAACAATGATATATGTTCAATCTATTACTTTATTGTTCTGAGATAATTGATTTTACATGTTTTGGTTATACATGTTTAATATTTTCCCTGTCATTTAATATTGTTGTACATCATACTGAGAATTTGTTATGTATGGTGTATATCATTGACTAAGGGTTATGACTTCTCCACATAGGGGGGAGATTGTTGGGTACATTGGAATATATGTACCTGATTTGAAGAAGCCTCACCCTACTCAATGATATACATCAAGGTGTATTTGATGTGTTTTGAGTTTGTATGTGCAGGTTAAGTAATTACAGGAAAAAGCATAAAAGATTCTAAGTCCATGTGTCGACACCTAGAAGAAAAGTGTCGACACCTAGAAGAAAAGTGTCGACACTTAAGAAGGCTTGTGTCGACACCTAGAGAAGTTGTGTCGACACTTGGAGTAATTGTGTCGACACTAGAGAGGCAGAGTCGACACCAGAAGCAAAGTGTCGACACATACAGGCAGTGTCGACACACAGTAAAGATTTGTCCAAAGAATCAGTGTCGACACTTAGAAGCAGTGTCGACACCCAGAGAAATTTTGTCGACAGCAAAAGTGTCGACACTAGGAGGCTGTGTTGACACTCAGCAAACTTCAACAAAATTCAAGTACAAGTGTCGACACTAGGAAGATGTGTCTACACTCAGCAAAGTTTCAACACATGAAGAAAGTGTCGACACTAGGAGGCTGTATCGACACTCAAGCAAAGTTCAACACAAGAAGATGTGTCGACACAAAGGAGTTGTGTCGACACTTAGCAGAATTCAACTAAGTATTAAAGAAGAAGGCTTGTGTCGACACAACAGAATCAGTGTCGACACATTCAGAAGAAGCAGTGTCGAGAAGCTGTTACTACAACACAAGGAGTTGTGTCGACACCAATAAGGCTAGTGTCGACACTTAGTCTACTTATGTCGACACTTAGTCTATTTGTGTCGACACATAAAGACTATCTATCTCGACACTTTCAGACAGTGACAGAGATTTCAAGAAGTGACTATATGACTTGACAGCTGCCATTTCAACCGGTCAACTGCAACTGTCAGAGCCATCAGGAAGTTGTTAGAAACCGGATCAGCCGGTTACCTTAGAGGAAGTATATTTAAAGACCTTTCTCCTTCAACGGAAAAATGGATGAGTGGATCAATGAATTGAAAAACAACACAACAAGAAGAAGACCTTCAAGAGAAGATCTAAGAAGTTGGAGAGAGAGAGCTCCTTCTAAGAAGACCAGCTGTTGAACCTGGCTGTTAAGTAAGTTTCAGATTGAGATCTGATTCTCAAGACAGCAGTTAATTGAAGATCATCTGCACAAGAGATTCAACCCTACTGTGTTCTAATTCAAGAAGCTTTGAAGAAAGCCAAGGGAGGTTGATCTCTGTCAAGTTCTTCCAAGAACTCATCAAGAAACCAGTCAACTCATCTCTCTCTTTTAGAGTTGTGGTTAAACACTTTGTAAATCTTATTTTTTGTAGGATCCTTAGGGATCTGAGCTGTAAGCCTATTTTATAAAGGCTGAGTGTAGGAGACAGTGTGCTCTAAGTGTAGGTCTTGTTGAAGACTGAGGTAGGGCCTAGGGCCTGAGTTGTAGGAGACCTTGTTCTCTGAGTGTAAGTTTTGGTGAAGACTGAGTGGTAGGGCTATTGAGCCTGAGTTGTAGGTGTGGGATCACTCTGAGTTGTAGGAACCTGTTTGGGGTTCTGAGTTGTAAGATCTGAGGATCTGAGAAGAAGTGGAGAAGTTAGGCAGAATCTAGTACACTACTAGATAGGTGAAAGGGGGAAAGTGGATGTACCCAGACCTTGGGGAACCACTATAAATCCTATGTGCACTCTGTGAATGTATGCTTGTATGGTTACTGTGCTGTGATACTTGTAGAATTGCAATTACTGTACTGTATTTCTGCATTTAAAGTTAAAAAGATATAGGTCACCTATTCACCCCCTCTCTAGGTGTTTAGGCACTATTACTTTCATAATGTCTTGTATATCTTTCCCCTTGTGAACTTGTTCTCAAGTAGAAAGCTAGACAGTGTCTCATACCAAGCCCGAGGGGCTTGTTTTAGACCATATAAAGCTTTGTACAGTAAGTAAACATAATCAGGAAAGTTAGAATCAATGAAACCTTGAGGTTGTTCCACATATACCTCTTCCTTTATGTCACCATTAAGGAAGGCAGACTTCACGTCCATCTGATAGACAGTGAAGCCTTTGAGTGTAACATATGCTAGGAATAACCTTATTGCCTCCAGCCTTCCCACTGGAGCGTACGTCTGGTCGAAGTCGATTCCTTTTTCTTGACGATAACCTTTTGCGACAAGTCTGGCCTTGTTCTTTATAATCGTTCCATCCTCGTCCATCTTGTTCCTGTAGACCAATTTTGTCCCAATGACGTTCTTTCCTTTTGGACTGGGAAAACGTTTCCATACTTTGCAGCGCTTGAACTGGTTTAGTTCTTCTTCCATTGCCATTATCCACGATACATCTGAGTTTGCTTCCTCAAACTTCTTTGGTTCAACCTGTGAGAGAAAACTTAAATATAAATTTTCATTAGTTGTACATCTACGAGTTCTGACACCATCCCGGGGATCTCCTATGATCTGGTCCATGGGGTGATCCTTCAGATGTTTGAGCTCTAGAGTCCTTGCATTTGGATTATCTTCTATCAATGGAGTGACTTCTTCAACTTGGACTCCTTCTTCGTCTTGATCATTAGCCTCTCCAATAGGGGTTGAAGTGGTGATCTTGATGAATTTTTCACCTTTATCTTTGAACAGTCCATCCGAGCTAATTTCTTTCAGCTTTGCACCTGCATCTTCAATGAGCACACTAGAAGAGTTGCTTTGTAGCAAGCTCGTCTCATTAAATACAACATGTATTGATTCTTCTACGACCAGGGTTTTTCTATTAAATATCATGTATGCCTTACTATGGCTACTATAACCTACAAAAATACCTTCAAAACATTTCGCTAAACTTGGTAGTATGATACTTGCCATTGTTGAGCACGAAGCATTTACAGCCAAAAATTCTAAAATATGAGACTGTTGGTTTCCTGCCCTTCATAAGTTCGTAAGGTATCTTATCGTGGTTTTTGTTTATGAGGGCTCGATTTTGCACATGACATGCAGTGTTGATGGATTCAGCCCAAAAATATTCCGGAAGTGAAGCATCACTCAACATGGTCCTGTAGGCCTATATGAGTGTTCTATTCCTTCTCTCGGTCACTCCATTCTGTTGTGGATTGCGAGGAGAGGAAGGCTCATGAAAGATACCCAAGCTTTCACAAAATTCTTTCATGGCCCCAGACTTAAACTCTGTTCCATTGTCACTTCTGATTTTGACTATGGAGCAGTTATATTCATTCTGGACTTGCCTGACAAAATTGGTAAAGATGTCGAAGGTATCTGACTTGTGTTTCAGAAAGAACACCCACGCAAAGCGCGAGTAATCATCAAAAATTACTAACGTATAATCCTTACCTCCCAAACTTCTAATTTGCAGTGGACAGAACAAGTCCATATGTAGCAGATGAAGACATCTATTAGAATCCTTGCCAATAACGCTTTTAAAGTAGCCCTTGTTTTCTTGCCTTTTATACATGTATGATAAGGTATATCTTTGACGTACTTGACATTTAGAGCATCACGTACTAAGTTCATTGAAAATAATTTATTAATAGTTTTGTAATTAATATGTGTTAGTCTCTTGTGTCATTGGTCACCAAGCGATGCACTATCTTTTGCTAAAAAGCACACTGGTGTAGAAGAGTCTATACAAATGAAATTTAAGCAAAATATGTTTCTGCTTCGAGTGCCGGATAGAATCATTTCCTTATTGTCGACAGATTTTATCAAGCACTTATCAGCGTGAAACTCAACTATGTATCTTTTATCGCAGAGTTGGCTTATGCTTATAAGGTTATGTTCCAAACCTTCAACGTAAGCCACATCTGAGAAGGATACATTACCGTTCGTAATCATACCGTAACCTTTAGTGATTCCACTGTCTGAACCCCCATAGATGACCTTTGGTCCGTTCACGGTTGGAGAGAAATTCGGAATTAGGCTTCTTGTCTCGGTCATATGTCGAGAGCATCCACAGCCCAAATACCAGATTGGCATTTTGGTGGCCTTTGGACATTCCTGCAAACAAAATCATTTTGCATTAGGAACCCAAGTACGTTTGGGTCCTTGGTCATGGGTTAGAATACTCCCCCTATGAGTATTAGCATCATGAGCGGTCTTTCTGATATTGCCAACATGAGAGGGTGTAGCATTTCTGGGATTAAACCAGCAATCGATGGCAAAGTGACCAGTTCTGCCACAACACCAACAGTCAAATCTGTTGTATCTTTGCCTTATGTTCTCCTGCTTGACCTTTTGGAATTGTGGTCTGGCAGGGGTAGCATTCTTGGAGGAAGTTGCCTCATGATGATGACAATCACATGATTTCTTCTCCTTCACTGGCTTTTCCACAACAGCCTTTGCCTTTGATGCCTTCTTGAAGTTATGACCATGACTGTAAGGGCCATAGCTCTGAAGAATCACTTCTTCATAAGGTGCCTTAAAGACACTTTCACAAAAGTTTCTGGGGCGAGTCCATCCTTGATAGCGGGACTTTGGCTCTACATAGGTAGGCCTAGCAAAGTGTCCGCAAGATGAGTCAAGATCAAACTAGTTTGAAGGAAATATAACCTTTTTGAACGAGGTCTGATCTTGTGGGGCTTTCCGCTTCTCTTTGGCTAATGCCTTTTTGGCGGCCTTATTCTTTCATTGGGCCTTATTTGTCCTAGAGGATTTGCTAGGAGCTTCTTCATGGCCTAGCACAACACCCTTGGCCTTGGCTGAGAATTCAGCAACGAATGGAAGAACGGTCTTAGGCTTCGAGAAACTTTCAACGAGTTTCTTTTCAGCAGCAAGTTGTGCTTCCAGTTCCTTGATGATTTTCTCTTTTAGATCAAGGTGCTCAAGAGCTTTGTTATATTATTCAATAGCATTATTGAAATTCTCTTTGAGCGAGTCAGTCATTGCGACTTCATCTCTCAAGATGCTCTCTTCAGCTTTGAGAGAATTTATCTCTTTAGCCAGCATTTTCACGACTCGGTGACATTTGTCGTAAGCCATGATTAACTCCTTATACCTGGCCATGAGTTCTGACTCATCGTCAGAAGAGCTGTCCTCACGATCATGTTCAAAAACTTCAGAATCTGAAGGAGGTATGTGAGAGTTTACTTTTCTAGTGAACTGGGGTTCCTGTTCGTCATCAGTCTGAGCCATAAGCCCAAAATAAGCTTCTTCTTCTTCACTAGACTCAGATGAGTCAGAGTCACTAAGAGTCTTGCCCTTTTTGGCCATTAAGCTCTTCTCTGTCCTCTTCTTGTTTTATGAGGACTTCTTTTACTCTCTTCTACCACCCTCCTTCTTATTGTGAGGGCAGTCAGCGATGACGTGTCCTGGCTTATTATAGTAGTAGCAAATAATGTCAGTGGAAACATGTTTATTCTGTTTAGAAGTATACCTGTCATGGCTGCTTGAGCCTTTTCTTTGACGATCACCATCATATCGTGATCTTCTATAGGAGGCATCCTTGCCTTTCCATAGCTTCTTCTTGTTCAAGAATTTCGTGAGAGTAGTGAGAACTCTCCTTCTGATAGCTCAGAACCTGAGGTGCTTGGCTCCGAGGTTTCTTCTTCACTAACTTCTTGTGCTAGAGTAGGAGGAACAACCTTTGACTTCTTAGAGGTATCTTCCTTTAAAGAAACAGACTTCTCTTTGAATGCAGACCTGCTCTTCTCTTCTTCAGCCTTTCTGGTATTGAGTTGAATCTCATATGACATAAGCTTCCTGAAGAGATTCTTGGGTCTGTCTCGGCCAGTTTTCCAAACTCCCTGATGGCACAGACCTTGTTATCTCATTCCTTAGTTAGGGATCTCAAGAACTTGTCATTTAATTCTCCATTAGTGAAGACTCTGCCATAGACCCTTAGCCCATTCACTATCTTGAAGAAATTCTCAAAAGTGTGAGTAATGGTGTCCTTGTTTCCTTATCGGAAAGCTTCATATTCTGATTTAAAAGGGATCTTCTATCATCCCTCACTTCTTTTGTACCTTCCATCAAGGTAACTAGTGACTGCCACATCTCCTTTGCAGACTGGAAATGGATCAGGTTTTGCAGCATTGAGTCATTGACTGCACTTGCTATAATGTTTTTGGCCTTTTTGTCTAACGACACAAGTGTAATCTCGTCCTTATCTAGATCCATCAGTTTCTTTGGGACTTTCTTAGTTGGATCTATAATGGAGATTGTCATTGGAATGTAAGGACCTTCTTCAACTATCATGAAGATCCTTGGATGCATAACTTCCATAAAGAATTTGATTCTCTCTTTCCACATGGGAAAGTTATTCTTGGTGCACAAAAGAAGCTTGGCAAAATCTTTAGCTTTGTCCATGTTTGGTAGATCTCAAAAGACAACTATTGAAGGATCAGATCAAGGTGTTAACCTTTTAACGATCAACCTGGCTCTGATACCAATTGAAAGTTTATAGTTGCCTACCTAAATCACCTAGAGGGGGTGAATAGGTGAGATGTGCGTCTTTTTGTGGAATGAAATTTTAGATTAATGCACAGAACTATCTACCAATCAATCACAGACGAGGCAAGATTTATAGTGGTTCACCAACCTTGGCTACATCCACTTTCCCTCACCGATCTAGCAATATACTAGACTCGGCTACTCTGCTATCTCGGATTGAAAATCAATCCTACACCTCGGAACAACGTTCCTACAACCTCGATATACAAAACAGATCTACACTCGGAAGATAAAACTTCCTACAATCTCGGAGACAAAGGCTCCTACACTCGGAGAAAATTCTCCTACAAGAATGAAATAAAATATGTATAGAAATACAAACAGTAAATCTTTATCAGATCCGCAACCTGTCGGCCAGGATCTTCCTCTTCTAGGCTTTGCGGCTTTATCAGAGATGTGAAAAAAATCTCGGCAAATTCAGATCTGGATCTTCTTGGCTTCACACGATCGATCGAATAGAAGATGAAGAGTTGTGCGACAATCTCGATCTGTAAAAACTTTTTGATCTGAATCCTCTAAAGTGAAACCCTAGCCGGACGGGAATCAGCGGCGGCGGCTTTCATTTCTTGGAGAAAGAGAGAGAGAGAGAGGAAATCAGAGAACTTAGAAAAATTCGGCTACAAAACTTCTGATTAATCTTCTTGCTTAGGGTTTGTCGGCTTGACAAGACTTTATATAGGATCGGCAAACATCAGCCATAATTATTTCATAATGAGGTACATGTGGACCAATCACGTCAAGGCTCATTAAGAATTCTGTTAATCTGGACTTAATGAAATTTTTGGAAAACTGAAGTGATATACTCAAGTGAAGAAATGTCTACTCGAGTACATTACAGAACTACTCGAGAGAGAGAGAAGAAGATAACTACTCGAGTACATAGAGTCAATCACTCGAGTAACCTGAAGAAAACTACTCGAGTATATCCTTGAAGAAAAGTGAGAAGTTGAACAACTACTCGAGTACCAAAATGACTTACTCGAGTACTTAGGTAGTTACACGATAAGTGTAGTTCAACTACTCGAGTACAATATATACTACTCGAGTAAATAAGATTAAACTACTGGAGAGGTAGATGAACTACTCAAGTCAAGGACTTAGAAAAATTTCTGGAATATAATTCTTGGTTACTCGAGTAGTGAAGTTGAACTACTCGAGAGAATAAGAACTACTCGAGTATATGGAAATGAGTACTCGAGTAATTTTCCTAGAGAAATTTTGAGGAAGATTTTGGTTACTCGAGTATTAACTCTAGACTACTTAAGTAGTAAATGAACTACTCGAGTACATGACTTAGACTACTCGAGTAAGGAAGAACTACACGAGAGACAGATTTTAGTTACGCGAGAAAGAAGCTATAATCTACTCGAGTATCTATATGGCTACTCGAGTATTTTACTTAGAAATCATTTGGAGAAGAAAATTCTGTAAACCCGAGAAAGAGAGGGAATCAACTCGAGTAGTTGTCTTAACTACTCCAGAGCCATAAATTGACTACTCGAGATCTGTTATTCTTACTCGAGTAAGAGTAATATTACTCGAGTATAAACTAAGTTATTCACTCGAGTAGATATAGAACTACTCGAGTAAAACACTTAGTAAATTTTCTTTGCCAGAATTTTCTTCTTCTTTGGTGAGACCAACATCAAGTCTTTTCCACTTAGTCCTAGAGCTTGAATATGAAGTGTATCCCAATAGAGAGGCTACACATGAGTCAACACCTTGGATCAGACAATGAGGGATTACATTGTATGGTCCTGTGTTTGGTGACCCATTGTAGACTGACATTGGTCTACACTTGCCATTAGAATCCTACAAACACATAACTCAAACAAAGAATCAAATACAACTTAATTCATCTTAGTTCAAGGATGACTTCATCAAATCTGGGTTAGTGTGGATACAAAACCCAGCAATGAACAAATGTGCTCGACCATCTTTTAGTCCAATAAGTTCAAATTAATTTATCGACGTGAGTGATCGAGGTAAGTGACAAGCTCTGTGTAACAACCCCAACCGTTTATATGCTATATACTAGAAGGTCCGGCCGGGGCCCCAAAACATATATCACAAAACAGGCGGTGAAGGTACGGGATGATACCAGAGTAGCGCAGCGCACCTTAACACATTGCATTCTAGCGGAAGCCTATACTAACACTTGAACTCCACACTTGAATGTCCAACATATAAAAAAACTCCACATTGTATATATATAATGGAATGTCTTACAACAACACGAAAGTTGGCCTTTTGGCCTTACATGGCTTTCAAACAGTGGCCCAAACATTGGCGCGCAGGCCGGCCACATTAAAAGAAAACACAACAGTCATTCCAAATAGCCTTCGAGGGCAAGCAACAGCAGCAGCAGCAGCAGGTACATCAACCTTTATGCGTCTTACTCTGCTCTCCATCACCTGTACAGGGACAATCCACCCAACAGTGGCAAACAGAGGCAACGGTCAACATTCAGCTGACCAAATTATAACGACCCTACCCCTTTTCTCGGGGCAGCGGTAATCTTCCTTGCAGGCATATCACATCACAAGCATGACAATATATCTCATATAATGAGCTTTCACACACACATGCCATCACAACTGTTAGCCACCCGACCCAACAGTCCATGCACTCAGGGCACATTCTTGGTGTACTGGCAAATCAGTTGCCCACCATCGTATCAGGGTCACAGCCCAACGACAACTCACTTAAGCATTTACTCCATGGCGTGTAGCCGGAGTTTTATAGTTTTAGTGAACCGGGATTGGCCCGTAGCCCCCCATTGTCTTACAGTGCGTAGGCCTAAGACTCTTGTTATGCGCTCCAACAGACCGCATCTTCTGGTCTCACGCCGTACGGACATAACGCAGGTCGGATCCTCCACCCCCCCCCCCCCCCCCCCCGTTGCTCAAATCTCCTTGCCATCACCGAGCACGACATACTCGCGGCTAAATAAATGCGCGGGTAGGTCTCACCGATCCTATTCTGGCATTCAAGCCTGGGTATTTCTCTTACACACATTCATCTCACAACATTAGTGGGTCTTTCCTGGGCACACCAGTACTTCATATTACTCGTTCAAAGTACGACACCGCCATATCACAAATGTCAGGGGTTTTCCTGGGCACACCAGTACTTAATGCTAATCTCTTCACAGGTACCACCTACGACATCAAGCATCACAAAGGGCCTTTCCTGGTCACACCAGTACTTCCTGTTACTCATTCACAGGTACGACCCAATAGCACAAGCATAACACAGATATTTTCCTGGACTACCACTCCAGTACTTCCTGCGACTACCCTTCACAGGCATAACCCCTTGACTCCTTAAACTACACGTTTATCACGGAGTCTTCTCCGATTCGTATACAACATCACCAATCCAGACCAACCTGTCCAGATGGGCTTCACACAGCATGCCTATTCCGTACTCCATTTCCGGATCTATATGCCAACAAAGGGGATTCTATGAATCAACCCAAAGACTCCCAAAATCAGCCACCTCTTGGTGGGGGAATCACAAACATATGCCAAAAAGGAAGCCTTCACATGGTGAGGAAGAAAAGTCATTACCCTTGAAGACCGCTTTGGTGTCATGAAGTTCCTAACTGGCTAGGAAGAGCTTTTCCTCCACAAAAATGGACTCGGATCTTAGCTTGACACTCTCAAGCTCCACCAGCAAGCAGCCCTTCTTCTTCCTCCTCGTTCCTCTCCCTTTCTCTCTCTAAACTTTTAGAAAGATGAAGGCAATAACAAAATGAGAATACGTTCTCTGTTTATGGCCTTAAGGAAGTAGGAAAGAAGCTTAGCCTTTGGATCTCAGCTGAAGGAAATGAACGGCCACGAAAAACCCGCAAAACCGCTTTTCGGGTCAGACACGCCCTGTGACACGCCCGTGTCACAGGCCGTGTCTCTAAGAGGCGCTCAACCCACCTTATCCCCAAAATCGGTCACCGCCACTAGACACGCCCGTGTCAGCCAAGTCACGCCCGTGACACAGGTCTGCGCTCGACGATCTGCGTTCGACGATCAGGCAGCGATCGTCGAGCTCGTCAGTGATCGTCGATCTCACCAGCGATCGGCAAACAGCGCGTTCGATGATTTGCGCTCGACGATCAGTGCGTTCGACGATATCCGTTCGACGATCAGGAAGCGATCGTCGAGTTTGAAAGTTCAGGAGGTATGCTTGATACCACCTAAAGGTGTTAGTTAGAACAGATATACTCTAGAGGGGGGGGGGGGGGTGAATAGAGTATGTTGGTGATTTTAAAACTTTTGCAACTGTTGTTGTATTTTAGGTGTGTGTGCAGGGAAGCAAATACAATAAACCAAGATGCAGTAACTATCTAATCACAGCACATTCACAGAGCAAGGCCAGAAAACAAAAAGAAAAGAAAGCAACCAGACGACACAAGAATTTTATAGTGGTTCCCCAAATCTGGGTAGTCCACTCTTCTACCACCCTGGTAGGAATCCATTGCAGGAAGGGGTTGATCAGGTGTCCTGGCACCAATGGGGTTTTGATCAGGTTCCCAAAAACCAAACCCTCAAGTCTTTTGGAGGGAGACTTGCAACCAGAATAATTTTGAAGGGAATTAAAACCCTGTACAGAGGTGGAGTGAGAGGTTGATGAGGTCTTCTCTTTCTCAAGTCAAATGAGAAGGCTTGTGGATTATTGTTTAGCAGCTTTGCTCCCCCTGAGATGTAGAATGAATCAGGAAGAATGCTGGAGCACTGCTTCAGGGTGATAGGTCTTCAAAGACCTAGATGTCCTGGTCCAGAGAAAGTCTCCAGGAAATTCTTGTGACTGATATGAATGTATTGTCTTTGAAGTTATCCTGAGTAAAAGCAGATGAAGAAGACTCTTGATATTGATGTAGTGTTCTTCTTCTTCTTCTTCTTGATCAGTTTCTCTCTGGGCCAAGAATGAATTCCTTTTTTCTGTGTTGTCTGAACCACTGTCTATCATTTTGTTTGTTGTCACTGTATTACTGACTCTTTCTATATATCTCAATGTCTCATAAGAAACATTCGAATTTTGAATATAGAGCAGTAATGGCAGACGGCCTGGAAAGCAAGCAGCAATTAATTATTTCCCCAACTGTTTCCATGGGAAAATGGCATGTAATAATCCAGGATTAACTTCGCATTCTAACGATAGTATTCTGGGAAGAACTGCCATTAAATGTTCAGCAATCAGCGCCATGGAATGAGATGGGAACAGAAGAAGACCTAGTCTGGAATCGTCGACCGAAGAACATAATTTGTGGAACTGAGTTTTGAGTTCGTCGAGCTGAGCCTGAGTTCGTCGAGTTAAGCTGAGTTCGTCGAGCTGAGCTGAGTTTGTCGAGCTGATAGTCTTCATTCGTTGAACAGACAATCTTCAATATCAGACAATCTTTATTCGTTGAGCAGAGAACTAAATTCGTCGAGCTGAGAACTGAAGTTGTCGACCTGAGAATCTGAGAACTTGAGGTCCAAGTTCGTCGAGCCCAGAAAGTAATTCTTCGACCAAAGCTTGAAGTTGGACTTAGAGAAATTCTGAAGTAGTCCTTATAATGCTTGAAGTAGAATCCCGGTGTTCGTCGAACAAAGAACATAGTTCGTCGAGCTCAGCACCACGAATTGTCTCATGATCGTCGAGCGCAGAACTCCCTTCGTAGAGCTGAGTTCGACGAACGTCGAAATCATTTCACTTAGTCTGAAAAACTGATAGATCTGGAGTTCCTGATGGTCTTGAGGAATGCTGGTCCATCTGAAGTTGAGATAGAGGACTGTCCTAGACTCTAAGACATAGACTTGACCCAGACTATACATGATGGGTCACATCCTAAGTCAGTGGACCTACCCCAAATCAACTAGGGATCCAACAATCTCCCCCTATTTGGGTGAGGTCACTAACAGAGACTCCAAGCAAAGAACAAAGCAAAATTAAGAAATATATCTGGCAGAGAATTTACAACACATGCATCAGATATATATATACATACAGGCTTTGTTTTAGTATAAGATATAGTCTGAAATAGAAGCAGAAATGAAATAACCACAAAATTACTTCTCTGTCTTCTTCTGTTTTAGCTTGTCTCCTAGTGCTTTATCTCCTGGCTTTTTGAAAATGATTTCCCTATTGGGATCTGAAGCTTGAGCCCTGGTCATAGTCATGTCAGCTGCCCCTATGATGTTCGGTGAAGTGGCTCTGGGGACAACTGCTTCTGGGTGAAGATGCATGTACTCATCAACATTGAGTAGCTTGTTTCCTTTCCCAAATCTCTTTAGCTCATCTCTCCTGTACTGAGACATAGTAGTTAAGCCTGTTGTGTCCTTGCCTTCAGCTTTAGCTTTGTTGATTAGAGATAAGCCAATGAGCTCTTGGAACCTTGCCATTCTGGCTGTGTTGGCTGTTTCTGGATCTTTAGGAGGAGAATAGAGCCTTTCAGCTTCATGTTCCTTATATTCCTGGTGCTGCTGCTGCTGTTGTTGTTGATGGTGTTGTCTGCCTGAAGATGGTGGCCTTTGCTGACTACCACAAGAAGATCTCCCTGTTTGTCTCTGATAAGTTTGAATATGGGCAGATCTCTGAGAGACAGAGCCAGAGGAACCTGCTGGAGGAGGAGGAGGAGGAGGAGGATCCTTTCTGTATCTATGAACTGGGGGACGAGAGTACCTCCTACTCCTCTTCTTCTCTCTTTGCTGGTTCTTTGATAGCCACATCCATGCAGGCATCCCTTTGTAAGGAGCAACATTATGCAGAATATAGTATGGAGTGTCTACAGTGGGATTAGGCTTGGGAGCAGGAGGAGGAGCCTTCCTTTTCTTAGAAAGCAACTTCTTTTTTCTTTTTAGCAGCCTCCTCATCTGATTCATCATCATCATCAAAACCTGAACTCTGAGGATTGTCATACAGAGCATTCAACTTCCTCAGAGTTTCATCAGAAATGATAAGAGGTTTTTCTTGAGGGCGGATAGAAGGTTCAGAGGGTGAGGGTTCAACAGCAGTAGAGACAGAGCTTTCAGCTGCTGTCTTGTTCTCTTCTTCAATGTCTGCCAGAATGAGCTCATCCAGATCAGGCATGGGAGAATCATCCTTGACAAAATCTGGGACAGAGCAGATTTCTGTAATAGACACAGGAATTGGAACAGCAGTAGGAGCAGCAAAGGTGTCACAGAGTTGCTTGGCAACTGCTGGACTAGCTGGAGAGGTATACTGGACAATAGCCAAATATGTCTTAGCAACCTCTGCTGAAGGAAGCTTCATATATACAGGATCAAAGGTATGAAGTATCTCAGATAAATTAACTGTGCGATTTATAAGGAAATCACCAGTAGTTGTTATTGTATCTACTAACTCATCAAAGCTAATGTCAGTGTCCATAAATTGAATAAAATCAATTATTTCAGAATCAAAATCTGTAGCTGTATCTGTAACTGTAACTGCATTATCAAGCATTGTATCAACTGTATCTGTATTATCAAAAACTGTATCTGCAGTATCAACTGTATCTGTATCAACTGTATCAACCTCTGCAGCTGCTGCACCAGCTTCATCATGGAGCATCTCCCCCTGCCTGGGTTCAGGAGAAACTGGAGCCAGGCCCCTGAATGAAGAGGGGGCAACAGAAAGGGCTGTGATTTGTGCAGATAAAGAATTAATGGAATTCACCAGAGGTGTAATGGCCTCTGTGATGAGTGATTGAATGAGAGGAGTCAAAAGAGAGATGATGGAGGGAATGGTGGAAGAGTCCAGAAGTGGAGAAAGAATGGTGGAGGGGATAGAAGTAGGGGAGGAAGGAAGAATATGTGGAGGGGATAATGGAGGGAGAATAGTTTGTGGTTCAGTGGGTATGGTGTAGGATGGAATAGTGGATAGGTGTGGGGGAAGAGGGGATTGAGGTGGTGAGGGAATATGGGTTTCAGTGGGGGAAACTGGAGGTGTAGGGATATGTGCAAGATCAAGCGGTGGAGATTGATGTTGAGGTGGAGTCAATTGAGGTGCAGGAGGAGTGGGAAGAGATTGGGTAGGTGGAATGGCCTCTTCAGTGTCAGGGTGGGGAGTGACCTTGATGGTCCTTGTGCTCTCAGAAGCGTTGATGGAGGAGGAGGAACCCTTGGAGGGTTTTGTGATTGTCCTCTCCCATCTGCCAAAAAAGGCGCAGGTGAGGTGCTTGCTGGCATTGATGAATGTGGTCGGGGATACCAAACATTCACTGGCCTTTTCCTGGAGGAAAATCCCCAGGATTTTGCCGTAGCAGACTTCCTTCTTGCTTGTTTTCTTCTTGATTAGGTCAAAGAAGACCATGCCCCAGTCGACCTGTCGTTTGTTGAGCACTGCGCATATAATCAGGAATTGATGGCGAGTGATATAGTCATGTGCCGAGTGCTTGCCCATCAGAATTTTTCCTACAATGTCGGCCAAAAATTGATAGGCGGCAGACAGTTGCTTCTTCAGAAGCTTATTAGGGTTGCTGCAGGAGAAACCCATTACCTTCAACATATCAGAATATTCTTCAGCGTCCATTTCCAAGTTATCTTCACCATTGATCAGTCCAAAAATTTCAGAAAGTACTGCTGGAGACAGGGAAACGGCAGTGTTTCCAATATGTCCTGTCAGATCTCCGTCTTCAGAAACGGTTGCAGTGTACACCCATTCTCTTATCTCGGTTGAGTGTAGATTGATGCTGCGAGTCATGAAGTCCTTGAGATGCAATTCTTCAAGTAATTCCAGGATATGAAGAAAGATTGGATCTGAATGTTGGAAAGACTAAAAATCCATGGAGAATGCTGCATCAAACTTCATCGCCGCAAGTGCTCCTGGAGGAATTGCCATTGATGACCTGCAAAGAAAATCACAGAGAAAACGGTGATCAAGAGCAAAGGAACTGAAAGCGCGGGACGGAGGTCGAAGAAAACCTAGATATAAGATTTTCGGAATATGAATCGACAAGCTCCGTTCCACGAAAAGAGACAGTTCTTCAAACTGAGGTCGACGAAATAAGTTAGAGGTGAGTAGTTCGTCGAACTCATTTAGAAGAATTGAAAACAGTTCGTCGAACTCCGTTCGAAGAAATGGTTTCTGAAGCAAGGTTAGTCGATCTCCGGTCGACGAAAATTGTTTCCACACAAAGAATTCATCGATCTCCGTTCGACGAGAATCTCTCAAACTTTCCCTAATTCGTCGAACTCCGTTCGACGAAATCTGGAAAATTCGTCGAATGCAGACAGAAATTAATTTAACTCTTCTCCATTAATCATTCCCAGTTGATTTATAAAGAACAGATGGGTTTTCTTATCTAAAGGTTTGGTGAAAATATCTGCTCTCTGTAAATCAGTAGGAATATGAATCAAGTTAATCTTCTTTTTGTCTACATTATATCTAATGAAATGATGTCTTATTTCAATATGTTTAGTCCTAGAATGATGAACTGGATTCTGAGCTATAGCAATAACACTTGTATTATCACAAAATAAGGTTGAATTATTTAAGTTGATACCATAATCTAGGAGCTGGTTTTGTATCCATAGCATCTGTGAATAGCAGCTGCCAGCAGCCATATTCTCTACCTCAGCAGTTGATGTAGACACAGATGTCTGCTTTTTGCAAAACCAAGAGACAAGTCTCATACCCAGGAACTGGCAAGTTCCAGAGGTACTTTTCCTATCCACTCTATATCCAGCATAGTCAGCAACTGAGTATCCAGTTAACTCAAATTCTGACTCTGCATGATACCAGAGTCCTAAACTAGGACAACTCTTTATATATCTCAAAATCCTTTTTAGAAAAATAAGATGAGATTCTTTAGGATTCACTTGGAATCTAGCACAAAGCCATGTGTCAAACATTATGTTAGGCCTGCTAGCTGTTAAGTATAATAGGGATCCAACAATTGCCCTATAATGTTTCTGATCTACAGGTTTCCCTGCTACATCAGAATCCACAACAGCATTGGTAGCCATAGGTGTTTTCATTCCTGAAGCATCACCCATCCCAAACTTTTTAATAAGCTATTTAGCATACTTAGATTGGGAGAGGAAGATACCATCAGGGAGCTGCTTCACTTGGAGACCAAGGAAGTAGGAAAGCTCACCCATGCTACTCATCTCAAATTTGGAATGCATGAGGTCAGCAAACCTCTTGCACAATTTGGGATCAGTAGACCCAAAAATAATGTCATCCACATATATTTGTACCAATAAGATTTGGTACTTATGATCTCTAGTAAAAAGTGTTTTATCTATGGTTCCTCTTGTAAATTTATGCTCTAAAAGAAAGCTTGCTAAGATCTCATACCAAGTTCTTGGAGCTTGCTTTAAACCATAGAGAGCTTTATGCAATTTGTAAACATAAGAAGGTTGAGTTAGAGAGATAAAACCTGGAGGTTGTTCTACATAAACCTCTTCTTGAAGTACACCATTCAGAAAGGCACTCTTAACATCCATCTGGAATACTTTGAACTTTTTGTAGGCTGCATAGGCTAGGAATATTCTAATGGCCTCCAACCTTGCAACAGGGGCAAAGGTTTGGTCATAGTCTATTTCTTCCTCTTGCCTATAGCCTTGAGCAACAAGTCTAGCCTTGTTTCTTACTATGTTCCCTTGTGCATCCAATTTGTTCCTATAGACCCATTTGGTTCCAATAACTGGGTAGTTATGGGGTCTTGGAACCAAATCCCAAACTCTACATCTCTCAAATTGATTTAGTTCCTCTTGCATTGCAAGAATCCAGTGAGGATCTTGCTCAGCTTCATGGATGGTGAGAGGTTCAATTTGAGAGAGAAAACAGGCATGCATCAAGTCTTGATTGAGCTGATGTCTTGTCTGTACACCAACTGAAATGTCTCCAATCACTTGAGATCTGGGGTGATCTCTAAGTGTGACAAGATCAGTTGGTGGAGTTGGTTGAGCAACAGCTTCTGTAAATAATTCCTCTTGAGGAATGGTACTGGCTGTTGATGGAAGTTCAGTTACTTCCTCTTGGACTTCTTCTTCACTATCTTCAGCAGCCTGTGGAGTGGGATGAGTTGGAACCTCTTGGGTAAGGTTTAGTCCATCCATAGACTCACACAGTGGTGAAACCTGCAAAAAACTATTGGTAGAAATGTCTTTCTCCTTATAAGACATGTTAGCTTCATCAAAAGACACATGGACAGATTCTTCAATTTTAAGGGATGATTTGTTGAAAACCCTATAGGCCTTGCTTACTTGGGAATATCCTAGAAAAATCTCTTCTTCAGCCTTAGCCTCAAATTTTCTAATGTATCTTTTGTTATTAGTGTGGATGTAACATATACAACCAAAAACTTTAAAGTAAGTGATTTTAGGTTTCTTTTCTTTAAGTAATTCATAGGGGGTCTTATGTTTTAGTTTATGTATAAGACATCTGTTCAGGACATAGTTAGATGTGTTTACAGCTTCTGCCCAAAAGGATAGAGGCATGTAAGCATCTGCTAACAATGTACCTGCAGCTTCAATGAGTGTCCTATTTTTCCTTTCAGCAGCCCCATTTTGTTGGGGAGTTCTAGGAGCTGAGAAGCACTGCCTGATACCTTCCTTCTCACAGAACTCATGCATAAGAAGAGACTCAAACTCTGTGCCTTGATCACTTCTGATCAATGCAACATGAGTAGAGAACTCAATTTGTATGGTCCTGAGAAAATCTGTAAGAACTTTGAATGTATCTGACTTAGCTCTCAGAAAGGCTACCCAACTGAATCTGGAGAAATCATCAACAATGACTAAGGTGTAAGACTTCCCTCCTAGGCTTTGTACTGCAATGGGTCCAAAAAGATCCACATGAAGTAGATACAATATCCTAGGTGAATCACTTTTATTAATGGATTTGAAACTAGTTTTAGTTTGCTTGCCTAGTTGACAAGCCCTGCATAGACTTTCCTTCTTGTAGGGACCAGAAGGTAAACCTCTAACAAGGTTGTCTTTAGATAACCTAGATATGTTCTTAAGGTTTACATGTCCTAGCCTTTTGTGCCATAACTCATTTTGGTTACTAGTGATATTGAGTAAACAAATATCAGTTGTGGCAGAAATGAAATCTACTAAATATATGTTTCCTTGTCTAAATCCAATTAAAACAGTTTGGTTTTCATCATTTATAATAGAGCAAGAGGTAGAGTTGAAATGTACCTGATAACCTTCATCACATAATTGACTTATGGATATAAGGTTATGTTTAAGTCCTCTTACATATGTCACCTTTTTGAAGGTCACTGCTTCAATGCTTACTCTTCCATATCCTTCAGACTGACCACTCTTTGAATCTCCAAATATCACCTTTGGTCCTAGCTTGGACTTATAGCTGGAGAGATTTGCTTTGCTTCCAGTCATGTCCTTGGAGCAGCCACTGTCCAGGTACCAGGTCTGACTTAACCTTGGACAGCTCTTCACCTGTACCTGCATTAAAAAAATAAAGCTCAATTCTTCTTGACCCAGGTTACCTTGGGTCCTTGGTTTGGCTGAAAAGTAAAACTAGAAATGACTGATAAGGCAGGTTGAGACTTATACCCTAGAGGGTGATATCTAATAGGTGGGATTATCCAATCAGCTACTGGATTAAATGTCTTGTTAGCTGCTTTAAAATTTCTATAGGAGAAATGATTTATATTTGGTCGTTCTGGGATCGACGAATTATTGTGAGTTCGTCGACCAGAGTTCGACGAATGGGGATGAGTTTGTTGACCTCCACTCAGAGAATGACCATGGTCATTTTCTGCGTCCCACGTTCGTCGACCTCTGCTCGACGAACCATACACAGTTCGTCGATCGCAGTTGGACGAATAATTATTTCTGAAGTTTACGTTCAGCGTTCGTCGATCGGGGTTCGACGAACTTGCAGGATTTCGTCGATCTGAGTTCGACGAATTCTGCTGAACTTGGTTTTTAACAGCTTTATTTTGTTTTCTGTTTCTATTGTCTAGGGGATTTGACTTATTTTCTGACATGGGTTTTTCAATTAGTTTCTCTTTACCCTCAGCAGTGATAAACTTTATGGGAGTAGAAAGTATATTCTTCTTTATTATGGGGGGTAAACTTGATGAAGCACTCAAGCCCAGCCTGCCATTTAATCTGGCATTTACTGTGCTTGTGATATCCATCAGCTTGAGGCTTCTCCCATTGAGAGATTGCTCAAGTTGTTTTTCCTCACATAATTCAGATTTTAACTTGATTATCTGTTCATTACCTAGTGTCAATTGATCAGTTAGTTTTCTATTTTCTGTGCTGACAGATTCAAGGTTGTCTAGTCTAGTCCTCAAGGTTTTTGTTTTTTTCTCTGAGTTTATTAGATCCATGCACATAGTTTTAAATTCTACTTTAAATAAGTCAGAATTGAAATCAAAACTAGAAATCACTTGATCAGCCTCTGAGTCTGAGGCACCTTCATCTTCAGAATCCTCTTCTGATCCACAGTTGCTTCTAGAGGCATCTATTGCCATTAGGCACACCTCCTTGGATCTGGCTTCTTCCTCTTCTTCACTGGAGCTGGAGGAGGATGTTTCCTCTTCTGTGTCACTCCAGGACTCAGCAACAAATACTTTGTCTTTCCTTTTATATTTGTTGGAGGAGTGTCTGCTGCTTTATTTTCTTCTGGAATCCTTGTCCCTGCCCTTGTCCTTTTTCTGATTCTCTGGGCATTCTGAAATATAGTTCCCAGGCTTTCTGCATCCAAAACACACAACCTTCTTAGTTGGTGTCTTGTCATATTTGGGCTTATCATCCTGCCTGGATGATTTTCTTCTAAAGTCCTTTCTTGCCATTTTGTAGAATCTTTTGGCAAAAAGACTCATTAACTCTTCATTAGATGTAGATGTTTCATTGTCTTCAGAAGCTTTGAAGGCCAAGCTGTGCTCCTTCCTAACTGGGGTAGTTGCCTTCTGTTCTGCTGCCTCTCTTGATTTGACAAGCTGCTCATATGACTTCAGCTTGCCTAACAGAGATTCTGTTGAAATCTCATTGAGGCTTCTGGCTTCTTTGATTGGCCAGATTCTGGAATCCCATGAACTGGGGAAACACATCAGTATCTTGTCATTCACCTCAGTTAAGGTGATGTCCTTGTCAAGAGTCTTGAGTTCACTGATGATTGAACTTAATCTATTGTACATCTCAGCCACAGATTCTGTCTCATCTTTTTTGAAATTCTCATAGAGAGAAATGAGACTGGATCTCCTATCCTTTCTTTCATCAGCTGAGCCTGCTACCATTTGGTTGAGAGAGTCCCAAATGGCCTTGGCTGAGGTGCACTCAGCCACCTTTTGAAATATGTCATCTGACATTGTTTGGGCCAGAATATTCATAGCCTTTGCATCAGCCATCTTGGCTTTCTTATAGGCTTCAGTATTGTCTGGAGGTGGTACTGCACTCAGATTAGTTGATGTGCTGGCAAAAGTTGCAGGAGCTGGAGGAACACCTGTTGAAATGACAAAAAAAATATCCTCATCAATGGAGTTCATATATAATCTAATTCTTGCCTTCCAGATGGCAAACTTATTAAGATTGCACACTGGAGGTCTGATGCTTGTATAATCCTTATTTTGGGCCATGTCTGTGAGAAGGATAAGTCCAATAACAGAATAAAAACAAACAGATCTAACTAAGGGATCTTTGGGTTCAGGTGTTAGCATGTACAACCAATCAGGTATGGTATGTTAACCAACCTGGAGCACTGAATTATTTGAATAACAACCAACCTGTAAGGTCTGGTAATTTAACCAACCTCGCTCTGATACAAATTGAAAGTTCAGGAGGTATGCTTGATACCACCTAAACGTGTTAGTTAGAACAGATATACTCTAGAGGGGGGGTGAATTATGTTGGTGATTTTAAAACTTTTACAACTGTTGTTGTATTTTAGGTGTGTGTGCAGGGAAGCAAATACAATAAACCAAGATGCAGCAACTATCTAATCACAGCACATTCACAGAGCAAGGCCAGAAAACAAAACGAAAAGAAAGCAACCAGACGACACAAGAATTTTATAGTGGTTCCCCAAATCTGGGTAGTCCACTCTTCTACCACCCTGGTAGGAATCTACTGTAGGAAGGGGTTGATCAGGTGTCCTGGCACCAATGGGGTTTTGATCAGGTTCCCAAAAACCAAACCCTTAAGTCTTTTGGAGGAAGACTTGCAACCAGAATAATTTTGAAGGGAATTAAAACCCTGTACCGAGGTGGAGTGAGAGGGTGATGAGGTATTCTCTTTCTCAAGTCAAATGAGAAGACTTGTGGATTGTTGTTTAGCAGCTTTGCTCCCCCTGAGATGTAGAATGAATCAAGAAGAATGCTGGAGCACTGCTTCAGGGTGATAGGTCTTCAAAGACCTAGATTTCCTGGTCCAGAGAAAGTCTCCAGGAACTTCTTGTGACTGATATGAATGTATTGTCTTTGAAGTTATCCTGAGTAAAAGCAGATGAAGAAGACTCTTGATATTGATGTAGTGTTCTTCTTCTTCTTGATCAGTTTCTCTCTGGGCCAAGAATGAATTCCTTTTTTCTGTGTTGTCTGAATCACTGTCTGTCTTTTTGTTTGTTGTCACTGCATTACTGACTCTTTCTGTATATCTCAATGTCTCATAAGAAACATTCGAATTTTGAATATAGAGCAGTAATGACAGACGGCCTGGAAAGGAAGCAGCGATTAATTATTTCCCCAACTGTTTCCATGGGAAAATGGCATGTAATAATCCAGGATTAACTTCACATTCTAACGGTAGTATTCTGGGAAGAACTGCCATTAAATGTTCAGGAATCAGCGCCATGGAATGAGACGGGAACGGAAGAAGACGTAGTCTGGAATCGTCGACCGAAGAACATAATTCGTCGAACTGAGTTTTGAGTTCGTCGAGTTGAGCCTGAGTTCGTCGAGCTAAGTTGAGTTCGTCGAGCTGAGCTGAGTTCGTCGAGCTGACAGTCTTCATTCGTTGAACAGACAATCTTCAATATCTCACAATCTTTATTCGTTGAGTAGAGAACTAAATTCGTCGAGCTGAGAACTGAAGTCATCGACCTGAGAATCTGAGAACTTGAGGTCCAAGTTCGTCGAGCCCAGAAAGTAATTCGTCGACCAAAGCTTGAAGTTGGACTTAGAGAAATTCTGAAGTAGTCCTGATAATGCTTGAAGTAGAATCCCGGTGTTCGTCGAACAAAGAACATAGTTCATCGAGCTCAGCACCACGAATTGTCTCATGATCGTCGAGCGCAGAACTCCCTTCGTCGAGCTGAGTTCGACGAACGTCGAACTCATTTCACTTAGTCTGAAAAACTGATAGATCTGGAGTTCCTGATGGTCTTGAGGAAGGCTGGTCCATCTGAAGTTGAGATAGAGGACTGTCCTAGACTCTAAGACATAGACTTGACCCAGACTATACATGATGGGTCACATCCTAAGTCAGTGGACCAACCCCAAATCAATTAGGGATCCAACAGAGTTGGCCCAACGCTCGACGATTGGCCCAGCGTTCGACGATTTCCGTTCGACGATTTGCGCTCTGACACGCCCGTGTCTGTGGCTGTGTTCAACAGGCTGAAAAATCTCAAAATCACCCGAGACTCACACGGCATGTGACACGCCCGTGTCCCAGGCTGTTTGCCCATACACAACACTAGACACGCCCCAGCTCAAGCTCATCGGGCTGAGTTCGTCGACCGGGCTACACGCCCTCTGACACGACCGTGTCACAGGCCATGTCCGAAGCACTCGACGATCGTCGACCAAATTGTGTCGACCACTTGTCGACTGTTCCTCCCGAACACTCGTCGAACGCAGGACACGCTCGTGTCCCAGGCCGTGTCACCCAAAATTTTCCTGCTGAAAATTGGGCTGTTACAACCCTCCCCTCCTACAAGAAATTTCGTTCTCGAAATTCGTACACAGGAAGGCAACCAGCAACCAAAAAGTTATAACATCAAATGTTCATGTTATAACAACATATTTTCACTCTCCACTTATTACAGAAACAGCTCGAGAAACTCCACTCACATGGTTTGCTCTCGCTCCCATGTAAGTTCCTCACAGCCGCAGTTGTCCCATCGGACTTTAACCATCTCGACCGTCTTGTTCCGCAACTATTTCGCGGCTCGATCCTCGATCTGAATGGGTCTAACCCTCGTTGTTAGCCCATACTCCACCGACATACGATCATCCGTGATCACTTGAGCTGGATCTTTAACGGCCTTCCGCAGCACCGAGATGTGAAACACATTGTTGGGTACATTGGTTCTAATGTACCTGATTTGAAGAAGCCTCACCCTACTCAATGATATACATCAAAATGTATTTGATGTATTTTTGAGTTGCCTTATGCAGGTTAAGTATTTGCAGGGAAAGCAGAAAAGATTCTAAGTCCATGTGTCGACACCCAGAAGAAATGTGTCGACACTTAAGAAGACTTGTGTCGACACCCAGGCAAGCAGTGTTGACACTTGGAGTACTTGTGTCGACACTAGGGATGCAGAGTCGACACCAGACAAAAAGTGTCGACACAAGGAGATGTGTCGACACTCAATGAAGTAAAGTGCAGTGAAGCAGTGTCGACACTTAGAAGCAGTGTCGACACCCAGAGGAACTGTGTCTACATCAGAAAGTGTCGACACTTGGAGGCTGTGTCGACACTCAGCAAAAGTCAGCAGAGTCTAAGTACAAGTGTCGACATAATGAGGAATGTGTCGACACTCAGCAGAAGACTCAGCACTTAAAGAAAGTGTCGACACTAGAAAGAATGTGTCGACACTCAGCAGAAGACTCAGTACATGAAGAAAGTGTCGACACAAGGAGCTGTGTCGACACTTAGCAAAGTTCAACAAAATTCTAAGTATAAGTGTCGACACAAAGGAGAAGTGTCGACACTCAGAAAGTATCAACACAGAAGGACTTGTGTCGACACCAAGAAGAAGTGTCGACACTGAGCAAGTTCAACACATGAAGATGTGTCGACACAAGGAGATGTGTTGACACTTACAAGAATTCAGCAATGTATTGAACAACAAGGACTTGTGTCGACACGCAATATCAGTGTCGACACATGATGAAGAAGCTGTGTCGAGAAGTCAATTCTACAACACAAGGAGTTGTGTCAACACCTTGAAGGCTAGTGTCGACACTTAGTCTACTTGTGTCGACACTTGGTCTATAAGTGTCGACACTTAAAGACAGACTGTCTCGACACTTTCAGACAGTTACAGTTATTTCAAGAACTGACTGGATGACTTGACAGCTGCCATTCCAGCCGGTCTACTGCACCTGTCGGAGTTGTCAGAAATCAGTTAGGAACCGGACCAGCCGGTCACCATGATGAAGGCCTATATATAGGCTTATACTGTCTACAGAAACAGTTGGTCAAGTAATTGAAAAAGAAAAGAAGATCTAGCTATTCATTGAAGAATCAAGTGAAGATCTAAGAAGTTGGAGAGAGAGAGCTCCATCCAAGAAGACAGCTGTTGGAACCCAGCTGAAAAGAAGGATTCAGACCTAGTTCTGAATCTTAAGTTGCAGTGAGTGAAGATCAGCTGCAGGGAATCAATCTTATTGTGTTCTGCATTCAAGAAGCTGTGAAGAAAAGCCAAGTCAGATTGTTCTCAGCAGAGTTCTTCCAAGAACTCATCAAGAACCTATCAACTCATCTCTCTATTCAGAGTTGTAGGTATATAATCTTTGTATTCATATTTTCTTGTAAGCCTGTAATTATAAAGGCTGAGTGTAGGGCCTGTGTGCCTGAGTGTAGGAGATCTAATCTCTGAGTGTAGGCCTGTTGTGGCTGAGTGTAGGCCTTGAGGCTGAGTGTAGGCTTTGTGAAGAAGCTGAGTGTAGGCTTTGTGAAGAAGCTGAGTTGTAGGGCCTTGGGCCTGAGCTGTAGGAACCTGGTTGAGGTTCTGAGTGTAAGATCTGTGGATCTGAGATAGTGGAGGAGTTTGGCCGAATCTAGTACACTACTAGATAGGCGAAGGGGGAAAGTGGATGTACCCAATCCTTGGGGAACCACTATAAATCTGTGTGTCTATTGTGAGCTTGATTGACTGCTGTGATTACTGTGATTGCTGATTAGTTATACTCTGAGATATAAATTGAAATCTGCCTAAAAAGTTTAAAAAGATTAAGTCACCTATTCACCCCCCCCCCTCTAGGTGTTTAGGTACAATTTCTTTCAAGTGGTATCAGAGCCAGGTTACTCAAAAAGGGACATAACTATCTGAGTAGACCCTGTTGGCAGATTCAGTGAAATCAAGAAAATCAAGAAACATGGGTTCAACTGAAAATCATAAGGAACTTGGATCCATGAAGCTACGCATTTGCAGAAAAGAAATATTTGGCATCTGGAAGGAAAGGTTGAGACTTTTTATGGAAGCCTCAGACCCTAGAATTTACATCACAGTTAAAGAAGGGTCATATGTGCCTATGAAGGTTTCAGTCTTAGATGCAAATCAGAGAACACCTAAAGACTTCTCTGAAATGACAAAGGATGAAATAATTCTAGCCACAATGGACAAGAGGGCTCAGAATATCATTGTGAGTGCTATAGATGATGCTACTTTTCAGAACCTGATACACTGTAAGACATCTAAGGAGATGTGGGATACTCTTATTGTGTACATGGAGGGTTCTGAAGAAGTGAGGCAGGACAGAAAGTCCTTATTAAACCAAGAATATGAAAGCTTCAGGCAAGGTAGATCTGATAGCATAACAGAATGCTATAAAAAGTTCTATAGGATTATCAATGAGCTAATATCCTATGGCAGAGAATTCTGTAATTATGAATTAAATGATGAGTTTCTAAGGTCCCTAACAAAGGATTGGGACACCAAGATCTGTGTCATAAGGGAAATGGCAAAGTTAGCAGATATCCCTCCACCCACACTGTTTGGAAGACTGCTATCCTATGAGATGCAGTTGATGGTGAGAAAAGAAGAGGAGAAATCTACAAGAAGTGAACATAAAGAAAAGACAGTGGCATTTAAAACAGAAGTCCCCAGAAAATACAGAAGTAAGTCACCAACTCCACCTCCTAAAGTAGCTGAGACTGAGTCAGATGAGTCAGCAAGTAGAAAGTCTGAAAGCAGTGAAAGTGATGAGGACTTTGCAGACTTCATAAGACACTTTCAGAAGTTCTTAAAGAAGAAACAGTGGAGGACAAAGCCATCCACTTCATAAGGAAAAGATGACTATTATCAGAACAAGAAGTCATCAAAGAAAGACAGGAAAAAGACCAAGTTTAGCAAAGCAACTCTATCAAAAATTGTACGCTATTGCTGTAACAGACAAGGACATGTTATTGCAGACTGTCCAGAGAAAAGGAAGGAGTCTAATGATAAGAAAAAGACTCAATTCAAGGGCAAGAAGGAAAGATCTTTTGTTGCCAAAAAGGATAAGAGCCTGTCTGACATATCTTCATCAGAAACTGAGTCAGATGCTGAAGCATACATAGGACTGTTTGCTGAGGAAGAAGAAGAGGAGTTCATCCAGATAATGAACTCTATATATGAACAAGAGGACAGTCAGTGCCAAGGACTGATGGCATTGACAGAAGGTGACAAAATCCAGGAGCAGCCTGGACCTAGTAAGGTACAAAATTGTTCTTTCAGTTCAATTTCATGTGCTAGTTCAGAATCAGATTCATCATCATCAAGTGATGATATTGCATCTGAGTCTGAAGAGGATATTCATCAATTGATAGATGAATATAAAGTTCTGTTGCAAGCTTTTAAGAAGAGCAAGTCCCTAGCCAAGAGTCAGGCAAAGGAAATTGCTAGTCTCAAAGTTGCTGCAACTGATTTTGAGAAGATGATTGATCAAAAGCTAAATGAAATAGCCAGACTGAAGCACATAACTGTGATTCAGATGGGGACTATAACTTTTAAGAATGATCAAATCAAAAGTCTGGAGATTAGTCTTCAGAAGGAGAGAGATTTAGTTGCTAGGTTTTCTAAACCAAAGTCTGTTCTACCCTTAATTGATGAATTTGTTCATCAAAAAGGTAAAGCTGGACTGGGGTTTACTAAACCTGCAAGGACTGTTAAGTCCACGTCTAATGGCAATGTCCCAGCTCTCAACAAGCCAGCTGTAGTTAAAACAGCTAGGGATGTACCTAAGCAAAGGTACAATAGGTTTGAGTGCTGGTGTTGTGGCAAGATAGGCCACTTTGCCATGGACTGTTGGCACAATTCAAGTGCCAAAGTGAGTAGCAAACTGCCTGTTGGAAAACCTGCAGGTAGCTTTGTTAGGAAGCAAACTAACCAGTACCAAGGACCCAAGAATTCTTTGGGTTCTAAGGTTCACTAATCTGTTTTGCAGGTGAGTCCAAGTGGCCATGCCCCAATATGGTACTTGGACAGTGGATGTTCCAGACACATGACTGGAACAAGGGGATTGCTAAAGGACTATACACCCATCAAGGATGGTCCAAAAGTCACCTTTGGTGGTTCTGAAAAAGGAATCATCAAGGGTTTTGGTAACATTTCTAGCACCCATATTACTATTACTCAAGTGGCTTATGTTAAAGGTTTGAAACATAACCTTATTAGTATAAGTCAATTGAGTGATGTAGGATATGACATCTCATTTGTCAAAGATGGTTGTCATATCAGGAGGTCAATTGATCAAGAGATCATTTTGATAGGTTATAGAAAGAGGAATGTCTATTGCCTAGACATTATGTGTGAGACCAATGGTTCTCCAGTGTGTCTTGTAGCTGATGAGAAAGTCTCTCATTGTGTCAAATGGCACAAGAGGCTAGCCCATCTCAACTACAAGACAATTGGCCAACTCTTTAGCAAAGAGTTAGTGAGGAATGGTCCTCAAGTTAAGTGTATTAAAGATGGAATATGCTCAGCTTGTCAAATGGGTAAGCAGACTAGATCCACCTTTAGTAGCATTGAAAACAAAGATGCTGTAAGGTATTTATACCTCTTGCATATGGATCTCTTTGGTCCTATGCCAGTTCACAGCCTAGGTAGGAAGGTCTATACCTTTGTGGTTGTAGATGACTACTCAAGGTTTTCCTGGGTATTCTTCCTTAGACAGAAATCTGAAACACCTAGTATCTTCTATAGCTTTGTCAAACAAATTCAGAATGAACTAGACAGTACAGTGGTCAAGATAAGAAGTGACCATGGTACTGAATTTCAGTCTGATAGCATGACAAAACTATGTGAAGAATTTGGGATATTTCAGGAATTTTCTTCACCAAGAACACCTCAGCAAAATGACATTGCTGAAAGGAAAAACAGGACCTTGATTGAGGCTGGTAGAACCCTATTAAGTGACACATCTCTACCAGAATATTTCTGGGCTGAGGCAGTTAATACTGCATGCCATGTAATTAATAGAGCTACCATTACTAAAAGCCACAACAAGACCCCCTATGAGATTGTGAAAGGCAGAAAACCAAACTTATCCTATTTCAGGATCTTTGGTTGTAAGTGCTTTATACTTAACAATGGAAAGTCTTACTTGACTAAGTTTGCTGCCAAGTCCCAAGAGGGGATCTTTGTTGGGTACAGCAACAATAGTAAGGCTTATAGAGTCTATAACTTGACTACTCAAGTTGTAGAAGAGTCTGTACATGTAGTATTTGATGAATCTAGACTTGTTAACAATAAGTTGTCTAGTAGTATTTGCAGCTCCACAGGTGTGACTAAAAAGATGGACAAGCTCACTATAGAAGAAGGACCTACTGCAAGACAGCAGGTAGAAGATAGCGACAGTTGTCCAGGGGGAGTACTACATGTACCTAATGCAGTAGAAGTTCAAGGAGTACAGCAAGATGAAGAAATTGAAGAAGTTCAACCTGAAGGCAGGATACCTCCAGCTAATAGGCATCTTAGAGATCATCCAGCAGATCAAATCATTGGTGATCTAAGACAAGGGGTACAAACAAGGAGCAGAAATCTGAGTGCAGCACTCTTCTCCAGTTTTCTATCCCAAGTTGAGACAAAGAAGTTTGAAGAAGCCATCCTAGACCCTCATTGGATTGAGGCAATGCAAGAAGAGCGGAATCAGTTCAAGAGGTGCAAAGTCTGGGAGCCTGTTCCTAAACCAAAAGACCACAATATAATTGGAACCAAGTGGATCTTTAGGAACAAGATGGATGAACATGGAGTGATTATCAAGAACAAAGCTAGATTGGTTGCTAAAGATATATGCAGGAAGAAGGTATTGACTTTGATCAAACCTTTGCTCCAGTAGACAGACTGGAAGCCATAAGGATGTTCCTGGCCTATACAACCTATCAAGGATTTAAAGTTTACCAAATGGATGTTAAGTCAGCCTTTTTGAATGGTAATCTAAAGGAAGAGGTCTATGTGGAACAGCCATCAGGTTTTGTTGATTCAACTCAACCTAATCATGTCTATAGACTTAGGAAAGCTTTGTATGGGTTAAAACAAGCCCCTAGGGCTTGGTATGAAACCCTGTCTAGTTTCCTCATTAAGAATAAATTCACAAGGGGGAAAATAGACAAGACTCTATTCCTTAGGGAATCCAGAGGCAAGATAATACTAGTCCAAATATATGTAGATGACATCATATTTGGGTCTACTGAAAGTAGTATTTGCAAAAAGTTTGCAAAACTAATGCAAGGACAATTTGAGATGAGTAGTATGGGAGAACTTAAGTTCTTCTTGGGTCTCCAAGTTAGACAGACTGAGAATGGTTTATCCATATGACAGTCTAAGTTCACCCTAGAACTGATAAGGAAGTATGGTATGGATTCATCCAGTACCATGAAGACTCCTATGGGGTCCAATATGTCTCTTAGCAAAGATGATGCAGGGAAACCTGTAGATGAGACTTTGTATAGAGGGATAGTTGGCTCCCTTCTATATTTGACTGCAAGTAGACCAGATATCATGTAACGCCCCCTATCCGTCGCATATCATATAGCAGTAGGTCCGGCCGGGGCCCGACGCCATATACCACAGACAGACCGGGTGGTTACTTATGGAAACCATCCAACCAATCTCAACGTCCTACACAGAGCATTCTAGCGGAAGCAGTTTATAAAGGTTGTAAACAAAAACCCAGCATTAGAGCACGAATGTCCACTAGAACAATTTAGGAATGTTATACAAAAATACCCAAAACCGGCCTTAAGGCCTTACAAAAAGTTTCGCTTGAATATTACATGTTTTACAAACCACGGCACGCAGGCCGGTCATACATGAATAAAACAGAAAACATTTCCACTTGGGCCTTCGAGGGCCAGCTTCGCAAAAAGGGCTTTAGCCCGCTATTGACCGCTTGGTCCAGCTGCACCTGCAAGCAACAAACCACCGCACGGTGGCAAAACAAGGCAACGGTCAGCAATGCTGACCAAATTATAACGATCCCGCCCCCAACTCGGGGCGGCGATGCTCCTTCCCTGCATTTCATTAGCATAAGCGAGCAATGTATATATCCATAGCCATTTCATCACAGACGTTGGCTCGCACGGCCACACGCCTCGTGCACTCAGGGCACATTCTCGGTGAACCGGTCGATGTTACGTCAATTAAAGCCATTAACATTCCGGACTCACCACCGCCACTTAGACGGCCAAACCTATGAGCAATTTGTCTTGCCGGCATAGGTCACGTCAATTTAAGCCATTGACCGCCGAAGACTCACATCTATGCCAACGGCAAGTGACACGTAACCTTAGGTCTCTTTAACCGAACGACATAAAGCGGGTACGGTTCCATCTAACCCGTGCTCACATCGCAACGACAATTTAAGCCATTTGCGCGGGTCAAACTTCCACCGAGTCTCATTCTATCACAAGTCACATAACCCGGTTATGTTCAAGTTGGCTCTCAGGCCACCAAGTTGGCAAGATCTCGTATCCGCCCAGTTTTCCGGGTGCACCTTTGGGTTAGTCCCCAAGGTTCCCTACTGCAATCTACCGCGTAGAAAACCCGAAAAACAACCAATAGCACGGAGTCTTCTCCGGCCTTATGCAATGCAACATCACCGATCCAGACCAACATGTCCGGGTAGGCTTCACACATCATGCATATGTCCGTTCTCGCTTACAGACTCTAAACAACGGGGACTTCACATATCTACCCGAAGGGACGCCTCCAACTCTCCGCAAACTCGCGAGAGCGGGCTTCCTATGTAAAGAAAGAGAGCGACTCATGCTCAAGATGAGGATCGTTACCCTTGAGTTCCTCTTTGGCGCCATTGAAAAGTAATCGGATGAAAACCACCGCACTAGTGTTGCCTCCGTGGATCCGGAGTCGGCTCGCGATTCGGAGCTCCGAAGCTCCTCCAATGGCGGGATCTAGCTCTTCTTCCACTCTTGGCTCTCCTCTTTCTCTAAGGACTTAGAGAGATGATAAGTGAAGAAAAGTAAGGGTTTTCTCAGTCAAAACCCGGGTATATCCCTTCAGGAACAACCCCCAGCCGTTGGATCTCAATATAAGGAAACGAACGACTTTGATTCGGGGCTGAAATGCCCAATCTGGACCGAACACGGCCTGGCACACGCCCGTGTCTAGGGCCGTGTGCCGCATTCGCCGTCAAAATCGAATCACCTGGAACCTCACACGGGTATCGAACACGCCCGTGTTCGAGCTGACACGCCCGTGTTCCAGCTGACACGGCCGTGAGGCCGGCCGTGTACCCCATGATTTCTCCCCTTTTTCAACCCGAGCACTGCACGGGTTCTAGGACACGCCCGTGTCCTTGCCCGTGTCACTTTGACACGCCTGGACCCCAGGCCGTGTACACGGTCTCGACATTTCGTCGCGTGAAGATCGACGACTTGATGACACGGCCTTGGACACGCCCGTGTCCTAGGCCGTGTGCCTTGTCTCGACGATCGTCGAGCGAATCTCGATGACTCCCCGGGACGATCGTCGACACGGGTCGGCATGCCCTGCGACACGCCCGTGTCGCGGTCCGTGTGCCCAGTCTCGACGAATCGTCGAGTATATCTCGACGATTTCGCGGCTAAGTGTCGACACGGGTCGACACGCCCTGCGACACGCCCGTGTCGCAGGCCGTGTGCCCATTCTCAGCGAATCGTCGAGAAAATCTCGACGACTTCGCGGCTAAGTGTCGACACATGCTTGACACGCCCTGGGACACGCCCGTGTCCCAGGCCGTGTGCCTGCAGCCAGAACCCAAAACTGGCCCAAAACGTCCCCCTTTGCTCCTTTGAGTTTCGGGGCGTTACAACTCTCCCCCTCTTAAAAGAATTTCGTCCACGAAATTATATATAAAGGAAAGACATGTACAAAACTAAAATTTGTACCTGAGCGGAACAACTCCGGATACTCGTCAAGCATAGTCTGCTCTCGCTCCCAAGAGAGCTCCTCACGATCCGCAATTGTCCCACCGGACCTTGACCATCCTGATCTCTTTATTGCGTAGCCGCTTGACCTCCGAGTCCTCAATCCGCAAGGGCTTGACCTTTGTCGTTAGCCCACTTTCCACCGGCACTTGATCGACCGCGATCACTTGCGTAGGCTCTTGCACCGCCTTCCGAAGCACCGAAATGTGGAATACATCGTGTAAACCACTAAGCTCCACTGAAAGCTTCAACCGATAGGCTGCTTCTCCAACTCGCTCCAAAACCTCAAATGGTCCAAGGTACCTCGGGCTTAGCTTTTTCAATCGCCGCACTCGCGAGACACCCTTGAACGGCTTGATCTTTAAGTATACATAATCGCCCACAGCAAACTCCACGTTCCTGTGCTTGGCATTATAGTACTTTGCTTGCCGGTCATGAGCGATAAGCAACCTCTCCCGAATGGTTCTCACCAAAGAAGTAGCCTCATCCACTTCCGATCGCTTATACAACTTTGACTCACCCGTTTCTAACCAAGACAACGGCGTGCGACATCTTCTACCATATAGGGCCTCGAAAGGCGCCATCTGAATACTCGCTTGGTAGTTGTTGTTGTATGCGAACTCCACCAAATAATGGTGGTCTTCCCATTGCTTTCCAAAATCCAAGACACACATGCGGAGCATGTCTTCCATGGTTCTATTGACCCTCTCGGTCTGCCCATCCGTTTGCGGATGGAAGGCTGTGCTGAACTTCAACTTAGTTCCCAACATTTGCTGCACCAGCCTCCAATCATTGGACGTGAACCGCCCATCTCGGTCACTCACGATGCTGCGGGGCACACCATGAAGCCGTACTATGTTATCCACATAAAGCTTCGCCAGCTTCTCCACCGGATCATCCTTCCTATGCGGAATAAAATGCGACACCTTCGTTAATCGATCCACGATCACCCAAATGGCGTCGTTCCCCTTTTGCGACCTTGGCAAACCGTGCTCAAAGTCCATAGAGATGTCGTCGAATTTCCACTCCGGAATAGGCAAGGACTTAAGAAATCCTCCCGGCTTTTGGCACTCCGCCTTTACCAGGGCGCAGGTTTGGCACTTTGCTACATATAGCGCCACATCCTTCTTTAAACCCGGCCACCAAAATAGCTTCTTGACGTCGCGGTACATCTTCGTGCTCCCCGGGACGATCGAGTACTTGGTATGGTGTGCCTCGTACAACAATTCCACCCGTAAATTGCCCACACAAGGGACGCACAGACGACCGTCTTTCCACAGCAATCCGTCCTCCACGACGAATTGGGAATTTGACCCATCCAGAGCCTCTATCATGAACTTCTTCAACACTCGATTGTCTATCCACACAAACAATCTCCAACGCCTCCAACTCCCGCACCAACCGCTCATCATGCACCGATAGCCAATTGGCTTGAGCTAGGGCTCGACGACTCAACGCGTCCGCAACCGCATTCCCTTTACCAGGCACGTAGTGGATCTTGAATGTATAGTCCCCCAAGAACTCCATCCATCTACGCTGCCGCATATTCAGATCTTTCTGATCTATCAAATATTTCAGGCTCTTATGATCGGTGTAGATATCAATCTTCACACCGTACAAATAGTGCCTCCACAGCTTCAAGGCAAAAATCACGGCCGCTAACTCCAAGTCATGGACCGGATAATTCCTCTCGTACACTTTGAGCTGTCTCGAGCCATAAGCTATCACACTTCCGTGCTGCAGTAGCACGCAACCCAAACCGCTGCCTGAAGCATCGCTATATATCTCATAGCCTTCGGTCCCAACCGGCGAACTCAGCACAGGCGCCGTGGTCAACCGACACTTCAACTCCTCAAAAGCTCGCGCGCACTCCGGTGTCCAAACGAACTTATGCTCCTTCCTCGTCAAAGTAGTGAGAGGTAGCGCTATCCGCGAGAAGTTCTCTACGAAGTGCCTATAATAGCCGGCAAGCCCCAAAAAGCTCCGGACTTCTACTACCGTAGCAAGCTCAGGCCACTCCCGTATCGCAACAATCTTCGCCGGATCCACAGCAATACCCTCTCCACTCACTATATGCCCGAGGAACGCCACTGAGGATAGCCAAAACTCGCACTTCGAGAACTTGGCATACAACTGGTTTCTCCTTAGCGTCTCCAACACCAAATGAAGGTGCTTGAAGTGATCTTCCTCACTTTGCGAGTACACCAAAATATCGTCGATGAAGACGATCACGAAATGGTCCAAGTACTCCTTGAACGTCCTGTTCATCAAATCCATGAATACTGACGGCGCATTAGTCAGCCCAAACGGCATGACTGTAAACTCATAATGCCCGTATCTCGTACTAAACGCTGTCTTCGGGATATCACTCTCCCTTATCCGCAGTTGATAGTACCCAGACTTGAGATCTAACTTCGAGTACACCGTCGACCCGACTAACTGATCAAAGAGATCATCAATCCTAGGGATCCGGTACTTGTTCTTCTCAGTCAGCTTGTTTAGCTCCCGATAATCAATACATAACCTCAAGCTTCCGTCCTTCTTCTTAACAAAGAGGACCGGTGCGCTCCAAGGCGAAGAACTCGGGCGCACATACCCTTGCTCCAACCACTCTTGCAGTTGAACTTTCAGCTCCGCCATTTCCTTAGGCGCTAGCCGATACGGATATCGTGACACAGGCTTTGCACCTGACACTAGCTCGATCGTGAAATCTATCTCCCGTTGAGGCGGGGCTCCAGGAAGATCTGCGGGGAACACATCAGGGTATTCCGATACCACTGAAATACAATCCAAAGCAGGCTTCGGCTTTGCAACCTCCACTAGTGTAAAGAACAGTTCTGCTCCGGCACGAACCGCCTTCACCACTTGAAGAGCAGACATCAACGTCTTGCTCGACCCCTTTAAGCCCGTAAACGTCGTCTCACGACTTGCTCCCAGCTTGACTTCCTTGCTACCGCAATCTATATGGGCTTGCTGCTTCGAGAGCCAGTCCATGCCAAATATGACGTCGAACTCCACTAACGGAAGTAAAGACGCCCGCAGGTCGAACTCCTGCTCCCCAATACGAATCTTAACATTGCAGATCCTAACCGCTCGCATCGAACACCCATTGGGAAACAACACATCCAACTTATCCTTCGCCATCGAAGAAGGGACTCCGATGCGTGATATAAATCCTTCGGACAAGAAGGAGTGTGAAGCTCCCGTATCGAAGAGTGCTCGTGCCGGATTTTCACAAATCAATACAAATCCTAAACAAGTAGTGGTAAGGTAACATGTGCATAACGAGTATTTAAAGAAATTGACTTGCTATAAATTAAACCGTACCTGTCACCACATCGGCTTGTTTAATGGCCTCCTGTTGGCCAAGATTGTAGACCCTTGGTTGGGCCGGAGCATAATGGGATGCGGTCGACTCCACCGCCTTTCCCTTTTCTTCATAAGTAGCTCCCGGCCTCCTCTCGGACTTAGGACGTCCGCTCCAACAGTCACGGGCGAAATGCCCCGTCTTTCCACATGTAAAACACGCACCCGGGGTCTGACCCGTAGTCGCCCCAGAAGCGCCAGAAGGAGCTGGACCCGAAGTCCTATGCTTCTTGAAAGACGTCCGATAGCCGGACTTTGAAGTAGTCGACACTCAGAACTCAGATTTCTTTTCACCCAAGCTTTTCTTCGCTTGCACACTCTTCATGTCCTTTTCCAAGGACCGGGCATTATTGACCAAGGTTAAGAAACCATGCGTCATCGGCCCCGAAAGTAATAATCTCAGCTCATCCCTCAGGCCTTCATAGAAGCGATTAGTCTTGCGCTCCTCATCCATGATGGTGGAGCTAGCATAACGACTCAGACGAGTAAACTCGTGGAGATATTCATCCACGCTCCTCTCACCCTGTACCAACTTCAGGAACTCATTCTCCATTGAAATCCTCTGAGTAGAAGGGAGGTATCTTGCTAAGAACAATCCCGAGAACTCTTCCATCAGAACGTCTATCAGTTGTCTACCCCTCAAATGATGCAACTCCAATCCTTCCCACCACATCCTCGCTTCACCGTCCAAAAGGAACGTAGCGATGGTGGTCATTTGCCACTCCTCCGTCTCCGTCGCTGTCATGACTCTCTTCACCCTGGAGAGCCAGACTTCAGCCTGAGATGGGGTTCCCAACCTCGAGAATAACAGAGGGTTAAAGCTCATTACGTGCTTCAGCTGCCTCTCAGTTGCCCTCCTAGGCACCACCGGTTCCACAACCACTTGCTCCACCCTCCTTAGCTCAGCCTCTTGAAGAGGTACTTGCTCCATCGCGGGAGCGGACTGCTGCGTTTGCCTTCCAGGCTGCGCATTAATCACGG
Organism: Platanthera guangdongensis; assembly: GCA_039583875.1. Lineage (NCBI taxonomy): Eukaryota > Viridiplantae > Streptophyta > Magnoliopsida > Asparagales > Orchidaceae > Platanthera > Platanthera guangdongensis. Next base: position 23,883,850 of record CM077156.1, read on the forward strand.
CCAACACCGCTTCAGCCACCAATCGAATATTCTCAGCCGACAGAGGTGTTGCGGGAGCAACATCCGGTGCACTGCCAGCCTCAGAAACTCGGCGTTCTGACGGCCCAACACCACTTCTGGTCACCTATAGTGGTACAAAACACCGTTAAGCGACCACATAAAATTGCAAACAGCAATTATAGGAACACGCAGGTTCCTCAAACACGAGTATTTTCATTCCTAAGTGGACATTCATGGGTTCTTTTACCATTATAACGATGACCCACACAATGTGCTCACCACCCCTTAAAACGAATTCGCCCACGAATTCAGTTTAAGCCCAACCAAAACCAGTAGTCTGATACCAAATTGTAACGCCCCCTATCCGTCGCATAGCATATAGCAGTAGGTCCGGCCGGGGCCCGACGCCATATACCACAGACAGACCGGGTGGTTACTTATGGAAACCATCCAACCAATCTCAACGTCCTACACAAAGCATTCTAGCGGAAGCAGTTTATAAAGGTTGTAAACAAAAACCCAGCATTAGAGCACGAATGTCCACTAGTACAATTTAGGAATGTTATACAAAAATACCCAAAACCGGCCTTAAGGCCTTACAAAACGTTTCGCTTGAATATTACATGTTTTACAAACCACGGCACGCAGGTCGGTCATACATGAATAAAACAGAAAACATTTCCACTTGGGCCTTCGAGGTCCAGCTTCTTAAAAAGGGCTTTAGCCCGCTATTTACCGCTTGGTCCAGCTGCACCTGCAAGCAACAAACCACCGCACGGTGGCAAAACAAGGCAACAGTCAGCAATGCTAACCCAATTATAACGATCCCGCCCCCAACTCGGGGCGGCGATGCTCCTTTCCTGCATTTCATTAGCATAAGCGAGCAATGTATATATCCATAGCCATTTCATCACAGACGTTGGCTCGTACGGCCACACGCTCCGTGCACTCAGGGCACATTCTCGGTGAACCGGTCGATGTTACGTCAATTAAAGCCATTCCGGACTCACCACCGCCACTTAGACGGCCAAACCTATAAGCAATTAGTCTTGCCGGCATGGGTCACGTCAATTTAAGCCATTGACCGCCGAAGACTCACATCTACGCCAACGGCAAGTGCCACGTAACCTTAGGTCTCTTTAACCGAACGACATACAGCGGGTACGGTTCCATCTAACCCGTGCTCACATCGCAACGACAATTTAAGCCATTTGCGCGGGTCAAACTTCCACCGAGTCCCATTCTATCACAAGTCACATAACCCGGTTATGTTCAAGTTGGCTCTCAGGCCACCAAGTTGGCAAGATCTCGTATCCGCCCAGTTTTCCGGGTGCACCTTTGGGTTAGTCCCCAAGGTTCCCTGCTGCAATCTACCGCGTAGAAAACCCGAAAAACAACCAATAGCACGGAGTCTTCTTCGGCCTTATGCAATGCAACATCACTGATCCAGACCAACATGTCCGGGTAGGCTTCACACATCATGCCTATGTCCGTTCTCGCTTACGGACTCTAAACAACGGGGACTTCACATATCTACCCGAAGGGACGCCTCCAACTCTCCGCAAACTCGCGAGAGCGGGCTTCCTGTGCAAAGAAAGAGAGCGACTCATGCTCAAGATGAGGATCGTTACCCTTGAGTTCCTCTTCGGCGCCATTGAAAAGTAATCGGATGAAAACCACCGCACTAGCGTTGCCTCTGTGGATCCGGAGTCGGCTCGCGATTCGGAGCTCCGAAGCTCCTCCAATGGCGGGATCTAGCTCTTCTTCCACTCTTGGCTCTCCTCTTTATCTAAGGACTTAGATAGATGATAAGTGAAGAAAAGTAAGGGTTTTCTCAGTCAAAACCCGGGTATATCCCTTCAGGAATAACCCCCAACCGTTGGATCTCAACATAAGGAAACGAACGGCTTTGATTCGGGGCTGAAATGCCCAATCTGGACCGAACACGGCCTGGCACACGCCCGTGTCCAGGGCCGTGTGCCGCATTCGCCGTCAAAATCGAATCACCTGGAACCTCACACGGGTATCGAACACGCCCGTGTTCGAGCTGACACGCCCGTGTTCCAGCTGACACGGCTGTGAGGCCGGCCGTGTACCCCATGATTTCTCCCCTTTTTCAACCCGAGCACTGCTCGGGTTCTAGGACACGCCCGTGTCCTTGCCCGTGTCACTTTGACACGCCTGGACCCCAGGTCGTGTACACGGTCTCGACATTTCGTCGCGTGAAGATCGACGACTTGATGACACGGCCTTGGACACGCCCGTGTCCTAGGCCGTGTGCCTTGTCTCGACGATCGTCGAACGAATCTCGACGACTCCCCGGGACGATCGTCGACACGGGTCACACGCCCTGCGACACGCCCGTGTCGCGGGCCGTGTGCCCAGTCTCGACGAATCGTCGAGTATATCTCGACGATTTCACGGCTAAGTGTCGACACGGGTCGACACGCCCTGCGACACGCCCGTGTCGCCGGCCGTGTGCCCATTCGCAGCGAATCGTCGAGAAAATCTCGACGACTTCGCGGCTAAGTGTCGACACACGCTTAACACGCCCTGGGACACGCCCGTGTCCCAGGCCGTGTGCCTGCAGCTAGAACCCAAAACTGGCCCAAAACGTCCCCCTTTGCTCCTTTGAGTTTCGGGGCGTTACATATCATGTATGCTACATGTGTCTGTGCTAGGTACCAAGCATGCCCTAAAGATTCTCATTTGACAGCTGTCAAAAGAATACTGAGATATCTAAAGGGCACTCCTTATCTAGGCCTTTGGTACCCTATGAATGGAGATTTTGAACTAACAGGTTATTCAGATGTAGACTTTGCAGGCTGCAAAGAAGACATAAAAAGTACAACTGGAACCTGTCAATTCCTAGGTAGAAGACTGATTTCATGGAGTAGCAAAAAGCAAACAAGTGTGGCTATCTCCACAGCAGAATCAAAATATGTGGCTGCAGGAAGTTGCTGTGCTCAACTTCTATGGATACAACATCAGCTTGAGGACTATGGAATTCAGGTAAGTAGAACACCACTATTTTGTGATTCTACTAGTGTTATATCAATTGCAAACAATCCTGTTTCCCATAGTAGAACTAAACATATTGAAATAAAATATCATTTTCTAAGGGAACATGTTGAAAAAGAAGATATTTCACTAGAATATGTTAAGACAGATAATTAACTAGCTGATATGTATACTAAGCCTCTAGAAGAAACCAAATTCAATAGATTCAAAATTGAATTAGGTATGATAAACTTAGAATAAGTTTACAGAAATGACTAAGTAAAAAGGTGTCGACACACAGAGTTATCTGTGTCGACACAGAAAAGTGGTGTCGACACTTCAGGGAAAAGGTGTTGACACATCTAGGAAGTTGGTGTCGACACTTCAGAGAATTAGTATCGACACATACAGGGTCAGTGTCGACACAACCAAGGTGGTGTCGACACTTAGAATTTACTCGGAATTATCTAAGTCTCGACTAAGTGTCGAGTTGAGCGGTGTCGACACATAAACAAGTGTCGACACATATGTTCTGTCGACTAAACTTGTGTCGACACAGTGTGTCGAGATAATATAAGTCTGCGTCGACACTTATCAACAGTGTCGATACAATTTTAGTAGCTTGACGCGCCCTTTCATCTTCAAACCTAGAAAGGTATAAATAGGATTTCTCCATTGTCTGTCGACATGCTAACCAAAGTTTCGAGACCAAACTTGTGTGTCGACACCTCTCTTCTCTCAGTTCAAATTCTTCAAACCCTAATGGCGCTAAAGCTCGAGGAGAACGTCAATGAAGGCTATGAACTGGTGCGGCATGCATTTGATGATGCAGAATCGGAAATCAAGGATGTGATAACCCTAGTTGCAGACTCGGGGTTAGACTATCTTGTTTCAGAGCCCACAAAGATTTGGAAGAAAGAAGTTTTAGAATTTCTAAATGGAGCAACCCTAGACGAGACTGGACTCAAAATCAAGTCAAGGGTACATGGAGAAAAGCTGAAGATCACACCAAAAAGTTTAAGAAAGGTCCTAAACCTGCCAAGGACTAAAGAAGAGGATGAAGTTACTGCTTCTAAGACTAGAGAAGCATTAACATGGTGTGGACTGGATTCAAAGATGAAAATTGGATCAGTCTTCAATAGGAAAGGCATGAATAGCCAGGGAAACTTTCTCTCAGAAATTATTGGCAAGGTGATTTTGAGTAAGCCTGGAGGGCATGACAGGATATCTGTCCATATGTTAAATCTCATGACAAGGATTATCTTCACATTGAACACTGACTGGTCTGGAGTAGTATTTGAGAAGATCAAAGAGAGTCTGAAGAAACCCAACTTGGGTAGAATACTAAGTCTTTACTTGGCTGGTAGTATACCAGAAGTAATGAGTCAAGCTGCTGGCACTAAGATCAACCATATGAGGAAGATGGACATGAGGATATTCTCTAGATGGGACAGAGTTTTAACTAAGGAGATGCCTACTCCAGAGAAAATAACTCCTCAAAAGAAAAAGAAGAAGATAGCCCCTGTGGCTCAAGAGTCATCTAGCAGCTCTGAGGAGCAAATTGTCTTTACTCCTGGTGAGGATGTAGAAGGAAATGCTGAGAAGTCCCCAGCTCAACAAGATGCTGCTGAGAGGCAAGGGGAGATACCACCAGCTAGCCCCATACACCAGGATCAAATCCAGGGGGAGCCTCTAGTGGTGGAAGAGCCAACTCTTCTTGAGAGTGAGCAAGCAACCCACACAATCCTTGAGGTAATCACTGAGATTAATGCTTTAGATTTCCCTATAAAGGATAATGTTTTGTCTGATTCATTAAATAATGTTAATCAGCAAACTCAGATTGATAGTCAACCCCCAGATGTTGTCATGAAGGACACATCTGTTACAGTTCAAGTAATATCTGATCTAGTGGTAGATGAGCCAAGAGTTTCTCCAGCCCATTCTCCACAAGAATATACAATGGAAGATCTTTTCCTCAATCTGGATCAAACAGACTTTGACAAGGAAAGTGCTGCTGCTGAGGGGGAGAATGCTCCAGTTGAGGGGGAGCAAGTAGTAATTCTGGAAAAAACTGCAAGACAAGAGCCTGAGAAGCCCCAAGCTGTTGAGGAGCTACCTAGAGAGAGGGTAGATATTGCTAGCACATCAGCATCTGAAGATGAGGAAGCTGCTAGAGCTAAGAAAAGGAAATTTCAAGTCTTTAAAAGAAGAAGCCAGACTTATAAGAAGGCATTGCAAACCATAGCACCACAGCCAGCACTACAGCCAACTCCATCAGTAGATTACAGTTCTCTGCTGGTTGCTATGCAAATCAAGCTTGATGAGCAGAGACAAGCACTGGAAAAGTATATAATTGAAGGACATAAATCTCTCCAGTTTGATCTAGCACAGGACATTAAGTCCATAAGATTTGAGATGAATCAAAATAAAAAGGAAATGACTGACTGATTCCACAAGGGAGGGAATGTAGTAGTGTACTTGGCTACACATCAAGGGAAGATAAAAGCTCAAGTAGATGAACTTGAAGTAAAGCAAGGCTATGTACTGGAAAATCAAATCAGAATGAATGATAACTTGACAGCTTCTCACAATGTTATTGTCACTGAGCTTAAGAATATAGCAACTGCACAGAATGCTGCCCTGACTACTGCCAAAGAGGAATTTGATAAGGAATTGCAAGAGAGCCTCACTGCTGTAACTTCTGCCATTCAAGATTCCCAGAAGCTTCTCACTGAAAAACTCCAAAGGTTAAAACCTTTCTACAGGGATGGAGTCAATTATCTAAATGCCCAAATCTGATTTCAAAAAGATGATTTAAGAGATCACATAGAAAGAGAAGTCATAAAGGGGGAGAGGGTGTTAGTCAAAGCCGGCTCTGACCATGCAAAATGGATTTCCAATTCCATCAGAGCCACTCTTGGTTATCCTCCTTTATGTGATGATGACAATGTAGCAGAATCTAGAGTTAATCCTGCCTACCTTGGAGGAGAGCAACCTGAAGTAGCTCAAGTAATCTATCCTCCACCAGATTTTGATATGGTCCAAGCTGATATACAGACAATGTATCATCCACCTGATGGAAATCAGAAGGTTATTCTAGACAAAGTGGTTCAGCCAGTATCTGAGGCTTTACAGGAAGCTATACTGAAAGAACTAGCTGAACAAGAAGCTAGACTATCTAAGAAGAGGTTTAGAGAGAAAGCTGAACAAAGACCAGATTTTGAGGCTTTACATGAAGCTATACTGAAAGAACAAGCTGAACAAGAAGCTAGACTGTCTAAGAAGAGGTTCAGAGAGCAAGCTGAACAAAGACCAGATTTTGAGCAGTGGAGCCCCACTTCAAGAAACATTATCTTAACTGCATGGAAGGCTGCCAAAGATAATGTTCAAGACAGAAACAAATGGTTTTCTGAACTGGAATGGAGAAAGCATGAATCTAGACAAGAAGCTATAGTGCAATATAGAAGGAAGGTAAAGATGGGAAAGATACCTCCTACTGCTCAGGAGCCTAGCATGTACTTTCCCAAGCCTTATCATTATTTTGAGAGGCAAAAGATTAAAGCTGAAGAGCTAAAGAAGAAGGATCTGAAAGGCAAGAAGCCTGCTGATACTGAAGTTGCTGAAGCCCCTGTACAAGCCAAAGTACAATCAGGAAAAGGAATTGTGATTAAGGAGGCTGATCAGAAATAGAATAGCATTATCTTAAGTTTACTATGTAATCACTTGTATTAAAACATTCTGTAAACTTTTGTATAATGAATATGAAATAGTTGTGAAGAACAATGTGATGTGTTATTAATCTACTTCATAATTGTTCTGAGATGATATCTATGTTTACATGTTTTGATTAATACATGTTTATGAATTTGCCCTGTTATATAATCCTGCTTTACATCATGCTATGATTTTATTCTGTATGGTGTATATCATTGACTAAGGGTTATGACTTCTCCAAATAGGGGGAGATTGTTGGGTACATTGGTTCTAATGTACCTGATTTGAAGAAGTCTCACCCTACTCAATGATATACATCAAAATGTATTTGATGTATTTTTGAGTTGCCTTGTGCAGGTTAAGTATTTGCAGGGAAAGCAGAAAAGATTCTAAGTCCATGTGTCGACACCCAGAAGAAATGTGTCGACACTTAAGAAGACTTGTGTCGACACCCAGGCAAGCAGTATCGACACTTGGAGTACTTGTGTCGACACCAGGGATGCAGAGTCGACACCAGACAGAAAGTGTCGATACAAGGAGAGGTGTCGACACTCAATGAAGTAAACTGTAGTGAAGCAGTGTCGACACTTAGAAGCAGTGTCGACACCCAGAGGAACTGTGTCTGCATCAGAAAGTGTCGACACTTGGAGGCTGTGTCGAAACTCAGCAAAAGTCAGCAGAGTCTAAGTACAAGTGTCGACATAATGGGGAATGTGTCGACACTCAGCAGAAGACTCGGCACTTGAAGAAAGTGTCGACACTAGAAAGATTGTGTCGACAATCAGCAGAAGACTCAGTACATGAAGAAAGTGTCGACACAAGGAGCTGTGTCGACACTTAGAAAAGTTCAACAAAATTCTAAGTACAAGTGTCGACACAAAGGAGAAGTGTCGAAACTCAGAAAGTATCAACACAGAAGGACTTGTGTCGACACCAAGAAGAAGTGTCGACACTGAGCAAGTTCAACACATGAAGATGTGTCGACACAAGGAGATGTGTTGACACTTACAAGAATTCAACAATGTATTGAAGAACAAGGACTTGTGTCGACACACAATATCAGTGTCGACACATGATGAAGAAGCTGTGTCGAGAAGTCAATTCTACAACACAAGGAGTTGTGTCAACACCTTGAAGGCTAGTGTCGACACTTAGTCTACTTGTGTCGACACTTGGTCTATAAGTGTCGACACTTAAAGACAGACTGTCTCGACACTTTCAGACAGTTACAGTTATTTCAAGAACTGACTGGATGACTTGACAGCTGTCATTCCAGCCGGTCTACTGCACCTGTCAGAGTTGTCAGAAATCAGTTAGGAATCGGACCAGCCGGTCACCATGATGAAGGCCTATATATAGGCTTATACTGTCTACAGAAATAGTTGGTCAAGTAATTGAAAAAGAAAAGAAGATCTAGCTATTCATTGAAGAATCAAGTGAAGATCTAAGAAGTTGGAGAGAGAGAGCTCCATCCAAGAAGACAGCTGTTGGAACCCAGCTGAAAAGAAGGATTCAGACCTAGTTCTGAATCTTAAGTTGCAGTGAGTGAAGATCAGCTGCAGGGAATCAATCTTATTGTGTTCTGCATTCAAGAAGCTTTGAAGAAAAGCCAAGTCAGATTGTTCTCAGTAGAGTTCTTCCAAGAACTCATCAAGAACCTATCAACTCATCTCTCTATTCAGAGTTGTAGGTATATAATCTTTGTATTCATATTTTATTGTAAGCCTGTAATTATAAAGGCTGAGTGTAGGGCATATGTGCCTGAGTGTAGGAGATCTAATCTCTGAGTGTAGGCCTGTTGTGGCTGAGTGTAGGCCTTGAGGCTGAGTGTAGGCTTTATGAAGAAGCTGAGTGTAGGCTTTGTGAAGAAGCTGAGTTATAGGGCCTTAGGCCTGAGCTGTAGGAACCTGGTTGAGGTTCTGAGTGTAAGATCTGTGGATCTGAGATAGTGGAGGAGTTTGGCCGAATCTAGTACACTACTAGATAGGCGAAGGGGGAAAGTGGATGTACCCAATCCTTGGGGAACCACTATAAATCTGTGTGTCTACTGTGTGCTTGATTGACTGTTGTGATTGCTGTGATTGCTGATTAGCTATACTCTGAGATATAAATTGAAATCTGCCTAAAAAGTTTAAAAAGATTAAGTCACCTATTCACCCCCCCCCCCCTCTAGGTGTTTAGGTACAATTTCTTTCACACATCATGTAGTCCACCCAAGTCTGCTGAAAGAGCTAGCCGATACGCAGCTTCTCCGATTTTCTCAACCACTTCAAATGGACCCAAATATCTTGGAATCAAATTTTTCAAACGTCGAATCCTGGAGACACCTTTGAAGGGCTTGATCTTCAAGTAGACCCAATCGCCAACCGCGAACTCCACGTTCCGGTGCTTAGCGTTGTAGTACTTCGCTTGTCGATCTTGAGCAATCACCAACCGTTCCCGAATCGTACGAATCGTTGAATTCGCTTAATCGACTTCATCTCGTTTATACACTTTGGCTTCGCCTGCCTCTACCCAAGCTAACAGAGTACGACACTTCCGTCCATACAGAGCCCCATACGGTGTCATACTGATGCTCGCCTGTTAACTATTATTGTAGGCAAACTCCACCATGTAGAGATGATCTACCCATCTCTTTCCGAAGTCTAGGGCACACATCCTGAGCATGTCCTCCATAGTTCTGTTAGTCCATTCAGTTTGGCCATCCGTTTGGGGATGAAAGACCGTACTGAATGTCAACTTCGTGCCCAACTATCGGTGAACTAGCCTCCAGTCATTTGACGTGAATCGCCCATCTCGATCACTTACGATGCTCCGAGGAACACCGTGCAGCCGCACAATCTGGTTAACATATAATTTTGCCAAACTTTCGACTGAATCATCCCGCCTGTTCGGGAGAAAATGTGCCACTTTAGTTAGCCGGTCAACAATCACCCAGATGGAATCATTTCCTCCTGAGATCTCGGCAACCCGTGCACAAAATACATGGAAATATCATCAAACTTCCACTCTGGAATCGACAGTGACTTCAAATAACCACATGGCTTTTGGCATTCCGCCTTCACCATCGCACATGTTTGGTATTTGGCCACATAGAGGGCAACATCTCTCTTTAGCCCTGACCACCAGAAGAGTTTTTTCATACCATTGAACATCTTCGTGCTCCCGGGGTGAATGAAATATTTTGTATAATGTGCTTCATACATCAGTTCTTCCCTCAATTTACCCACATTCGGGACGCACAAACGGCCCTCTCTTCGCAAAAGACCGTCATTCCAGGAGAATTTGCCCTCTGGCCCCTCGTTAACATAACGTAAGAGATCTTCATCTAACCCCGTTGCTCGTCAAATCCGGTCTACAAGGTCACATTGCACCTCCGTCCAATTCAGACATGCATTGGCGGTAGAATTCTTGTCAACACAATAAATCTCTAACGCTTCTAGCTCTTGGATGAGACGTTCATCATGCCTTTGTAACCAACTTGCTCTAGCCGGAGCTCTCCGACTCAAGGCATCCGCGACTATGTTTCCCTTCCCGGGAGTATAGTGGATCTCGAAAGTGTAGTACCCAAGGAACTCCAACCACCTTCGTTGTCACATGTTCAAGTCCTTCTGCTCCAATATGTACTTTAAGCTCTTGTGATTTGTATAGATCTCCACCTTCACTCCATAAAGATAGTGTCGCCACAAATTTAGTGCAAAAATCACCGCCGCTAACTCTAAGTCATGGACAGGATAATTTCGCTCGTGCACCTTCAGCTGGCGTGAGCCATACGCAATTACCTTTCCATTCTGCAGAAGAACGCAGCTTAAGCCGCTCCCTGAGGCATCACTATAAATAATAAATCCATCGGTCCCACTTGGCGAAGACAACACCGGCGCCGTGGTCAACCGAACCTTCAGCTCTTCAAAAGCTCGTGCGCACTCTAGTGTCCAAACAAACTTATGATCTTTTCTCGTCAGCATGGTTAGCGGCAAAGCGATTCGCGATAAATTCTCAACAAATCTTCGATAGTAGCCCGCAAGTCCAAGGAAGCTCCTGACCTCGGCCACTAAAGACAACACCGGCCACTCTTGTATGGCCCTTATCTTGGCTGGATCCACTGCAATGCCCGCTCCACTCACCACATGGCCTAGAAAAGCCACCGACGATAGCCAAAACTCGCACTTCGAGAACTTGGCATAGAGCTGATTTTGCCTCAATGTATTCAACACCAACCGCAAATGTTTCTCATGATCGGCGTCCGATCTCAAGTACACCAGGATATCATCAATAAACACTATCACGAACAGATCCAGGTACTCGCGGAATATTCGGTGCATCAAGTCCATAAATACCGAAGGCGCATTGCACAATCCAAACGACATGACTGTGAACTCATAGTGCCCGTAACGTGTTCCAAATGCGGTTTTGGGAATGTGACCTTGTTAAATTTTCTCAACGTGGTCAGCAAGATAGCCCAAACGTCAAATTAATATCTTCGGAACTACCCAGTTCGCACGTTGAACCAGCGGAAAACCGAGGAAGAAAGGTTAAATCCAACAAACAATGGAAGCACAAGCAGGTCTTTATACATTCACTTCTTTACAACACGAGGCATACATAGCGAGACATGATTTCGCTAGTATAACAGCTGTAAATAGAAAGCACCAAAAAAAACAAGCCGGGCGGACAGCACCGGAGTCCGCCGAGACCGCGAGGTCGCCGAGTCCGCTGAGATCGCCCAAGCTATACTGCAATCCGCCGAATAGCCACGGAGTCTGCTGAAGCCGCGAGGCCGCGCGGACACACCGTTATTCGCCTCCTGCTGAACCTGAACTGAGGAACACCCCTACCCGCCTGAAGCCGGCGGACAGGTTATTGAAGCTGGCAAAGATGAAACAGAACTGACAAGCCGCAAAGCGACCTCCTGCTGAGTCCGCAGAGACCGCACACTTCCAAGCACTTGACCGAAGTCACAGCCAAACTCCTAGCTCCTTGAAGTTATCCGCGCGACCTGCACACAACAAACCGTCAGCCTGAAACAATCCGCGCGGACTGACAAACACAGACCGTAACACTTCGCTCAACCCAACTTACTGTTCACTCAAGTTACTTAGGTTACTGTAGATGTGCCAGGGGGGTCCTATTTATAGGCACGGTGAGGAGTGTGGTCACCGCCCAAGAGATAGCGACACCACCCCCAGCCCGCGCGATAGCAAACCTCCGTCCGCTGAGTCTGCAAGGACTTAGCCGGATACCAAGGAAAACCGCCAGGAGCAGGCAACCATTGACGAACCCTCTCCAGTCCGCCCAAGATATGCTGACAAGGCATCAGCCGACAAAGCTCCAACCACTGCAGGACAGCAACCCCCTTCAATGGCAGTCCGCACCAACCCGAGGCAGTCCGCAAGACTCACACCTCAATCCGCCACAAGTCCACGACCAAAGGCAGACAACAATAGTCCGCCCAGTCACAGCGGACTTGGCGGATACCGCGGCGGACACCATGAACTTGGCACAATGTGTGACTAAGTCCAAAACCATCAAAGGCCAAAACGAGCATGGCGGACATAGACTCCCGTCCGCCAAACACCCTAGCACAGACTGCCAGCAGTCCGCAGGCTCCTCGCACTCGTCCAACGCAGCAGCTACCTCCCGGACTCCAAACATCAGTCCGCCAATCGATGTCCACAGCAAATCGCCTGTTGTGCCACCAGAGCTCGACAAGGCCTCAGCCAAGCTCTAAGCTCAGTCCGCAACAGCCCACACCGCGGACACAGCAGTCCGCAAGCTTCCCGCAGACACGAGCCAACCCGCTTATCAGCACAAACTTGCACCCGCGGCCACTGAGCAATGCACCAGTCCGCAAGCCTCCATCCGCTCAGGCTGCTACTTGGCAAAGCCAATCAGCAAACACCCTATCCACAGAAACCAGGCCGCTTAGTCCGCGGACTCCATGCAACAACCCGCTCAGAAGACAGCCGGCTTCTCACTAGACCTTCCACCAGGCTGCACATCACAGTCCGCCCAGTCCGCCTAGTCTGCCAAACCTGTCCGCCCAGGCCGCCCGGCCTGTCCCGTCAACCACTTCCACTTCACAAATTTCAACACTCCCCCTTGAAGTGGGAAGTGGTGACCAAGCCCAGCAAGCTGCGCAAGCGTTCAAAGGGCCCCTTCGACAGTGGCTTTGTGAAGATGTCAGCAAGATTATCTTCACTCCGAACATGCCCGACCAGCAGAGACCCCTCCAACACCTTCTCCCTGATGAAGTGGTGATCAATCTCTATATGCTTGGTCCTGGCGTGACACACTAGATTGTTAACCACTTTGAGAGCACTCTCGTTGTCACCCCGGAGTAAAGTAGGCCCTTGCACTTCTTCATGAACATCCTCTATAAGCCTCCTCAACCAAACGGCTTCCCGAGAAGCCAAGGCCGAAGCCTTATACTCCGCCTCCGTGGTTGAAACCGAAACCGAGTCCTGCTTCTTACTACACCACGAGATGCTAGCTGAACCACAAGTGAACACATAACCTGAAGTAGACCTTCGATCATCCGAATCACCGCCATAGTCAGCATCCGTGTACCCGAGCAATGCAAACTTCGCGTCCCTTCTATAGAGGAGTTCCATATCAGAAGAAGCCTTGACATACTTCAGAATTCCCTTCGCCGCCACTAGATGAGATTACCTTGGTTCAGCCATATACCGACTTACTCGGCCAACAGCATAAGCAATATCCGGCCTTGTAATTGTCAAGTAAATCAAGCTCCCAACAAGAGCCCTGAACACCAAGGGATCATGAAGAACCCTTCCCTCATCTCGTCGAAGCTTAAGCCCAGATTCCAGCGGAGTAGAGCACTTCTTCCCTTCGCCCATGCCGAACCGCTTCACAATGCGATCAGCATACCCTTTCTGGCAAATGAGAACCCCGCACTCCTTCCTCTCCACTTCCAGACAGAGAAAGTGATGCAACTCTCCCAAGTCCTTCATCTTGAAGCGTATAGCAAGCTCAGCCCTGAGCCTTGCTACTTCCCCCTCCGAGTTCCCTGTGATGATCATGTCATCCACATACAGCAGGACCAAGACACGTAGCTCCCCCTTCTTCTTGACGAACAAGCTAGAATCCGAGTTGGAAGCAAGGTATCCACAGAATTGCAAATACTCTGCAATCTTCCCATACCACGCTCTAGGAGCTTGCTTCAACCCATAGAGAGCCTTCCTGAGTTTGCAGACATAGTCCGGATGCTTTTTAGAGACAAAACCAGGCGGCTGATCCATGAAGATGTCCTTGTTAATCTCTCCGTAAAGAAAGGCATTCTTCACATCGAGTTGCCACAACCTCCATCCCTTGCTAGCAGCCAAGGCGATCACCACCCTTACTGAAGTCATCTTCGCAACTGGACTGAATTTCTCCTCATAGTCTTCTCCATACTGCTGTGAGAATCCTCTAGCGACCAGGCGAGCCTTGAACCTATCAATGCTCTCATCAGCCTTCTTCTTCAACTTATACACCCACTTGCAAGTAACCGGAGTAATGTCATCAACCTTGGGCACAAGGTCCCAGGTTTCATTCTTCTTCAGAGCATCAATCTCTTCTTTCATGGCACCTTCCCACTCCTTCACTCCAGTGGCCTCGTTGAAGTTTGCAGGCTCTCGCTCATCCAGAGGACCTGTAAAGAAGCAGGAGACAAAGCTCACTGTATTCCCATCACAGTACCGAGCCGGTGGCTTAACCACCCTCTCCGATCTCCGAAGAACTGGTTCCTTGCTCACGGCTTCTGTTGCTTCTTCGGGCTCCACTCCTACCTGGTGCAAGCATTGAACAGTGCTCCCCCTGCTTTCTGAGCCAGAAGGCTCAGCCTCGGAGTTCGAAGCAACAGGAGCTGCTGGTGAAACAGCAAGCTCCTCTTCCAAGCCTTCAGCAGCCACCACCGGTGCTTCATCAACCTTGCTACTTCCGGTTAGCTCAACCGAGCCACCTCCATATGACGTCAGCTCGTCAAAGACAATGTCTCTTGATACCACGAACTTCTTCGTCACAGGGTCCATGCACTTCCATCCCTTCTTCCGCTTATCGTAGCAGACAAAGACAAGTTTCCTTGCCTTCGCATCCAGCTTTGTCCGTGAAGCATCCGGGACATGCACGTAGCAAGTTGATCCGAACACCCTAAGGTGTCCAACACTCGGCTTCTCCTTCAGCAACAACTCAACAAGAGTCTTCATGTTGATAGGGCTGAGTGGCATCCGGTTGATAACATAGGCAGCACAAGACATTCCCTCCGCCCAAAAGGACCTTGGGATATCTTTCGCATGAAGCCAGCATTTGCAGGTCTCCGTCAGATGATGGATCTTCCGCTCCGCTACCCCATTTTGTTGTGGAGTGTGAGCACAAGTAAGCTCTCGTTGGATCCCGTGCTTCCTGCAGAAGTTAGAAAACTCGGAGGAAACAAATTCACCCCCGTTATCAGTTCTAAGCTTCTTAACCCGCAAGACAAGCCGGCCTTCAACCAACTCCTTGAACTCCACGAACAAACGGAAGGCTTCCGACTTCTCCTTTAAGAAGTACACCCAAGTATACCTTGAGTAGTCATCAACCAAGACAAGCATGTATCTGCTTCCACCAAGGCTGGCAGTAACCGTCGGTCCCATCAGGTCGCCATGAATGCACTCCAATGGCTTCTTGCTCCTTGTTTGATATTTATCAAACGGAAGGCGATGTGCCTTACCATATTGACAGCCCGCACAAACATGTCCATCACCAAAGGAAGACAACTTCGGCAACCCCCGCACCAGACTTCTACTCGCCATCGCCTTCAGCTTGTCCATGCCAACATGCCCCAGCCTCTCGTGTCAGATAGCAGCACTATCATTGGCTCTCATTCTATCAACATAAGCATTGGTGGAAAGAACAAACAAGTTCTTCACCCTCCTCCCAATATGAGCAACATCAGCCTTCACCGCTGATACGTTGCGAAGGAACCTCACATCTGTTGGCCCAAACAGAACGTGATACCCAGCATCCACCGCATTGGTCACCGAGAAGAGGTTCTTCTTCATGCCCGGCATGTGATACACACTCCTTAATGTGAGTGGCCCCTGATCACTACCCAAAGACACGACCCCCTCTTTCTCTACTGCATAAACAGTATTATCAGCAGTGATAATAGCTTCATTACCTGAGTAAGCCTGCATGGAGGTGAACTTTGATTTGTCTCCGGTGAGGTGATGACCACACCCGGAGTCCACGATCCACTCGTTGTTGAAGTCCTCAGCAGACAAGGCCCGGACACAAGTGCCCGTCATGAAAGCTCCGCCCCATTCTGCTTCTTCACTTCTCGAGCAAGCTTCCTCCTTTCCCGCAGCATGCCCATGCTGTAGTTTTACCTTGCAGTCCCGCTTGAAGTGCCCTCGCTGATGACACCGGTAGCACTTCAGATTCTTCTTCCAATCCTTAGGAGCATTGCTCCTCTCCGGTGGATATGAAGTTGAAGTCTCCTTTTCACCAGCGGCCTGCACCTTCTTCTTCTTCTTCCCTTCCCATCCTTTCTTCTTACCTGAGAAGAGAGCCTCGCTGCCTTCCTGATTCAGGTTCACTCCAGCCATCTGCCTTGCTAAGCTCTCCTGCGAGGCAAGCAGATTCTCCAGCTCCAGCAAAGATGGCTGAGTAGCCCACCCTTGAATAGATGTGACAAAGGCCACATACTCCTTCCGCAAGCCGCGGATAATGTGCCTTTTCATCTTTGCCTCAGAGATAGGCTCATCAGGATCCAGAGCCGACAGCTCAGTGCACAAGCTCTTCATCTTTAAGAAGTACTTGGAGATGGAAAGGTCTCCCTGAGTTGCCCTGGCCAACTCATTCTCCAGGAACTAAAGCCGCGCCACATTCTTCCTATTGAACAACTCATCAATGGTTGTCCAAATATCAGCAGCCGACTCACACCCAACGATGTGATCAAACAGTTCCGGAGACACAGCTCTCTTCAGAATGAACTCCGCCTTAGCATTTGTCCTTCTCTAGAGCCTAACCTGCTCAACAGTACCGAAAGCAACAGTGACTTCCTGCCTGTCGTCACCACCGACGACTTCCCACAGCTCCTCGCCAAGAAGATAACTCTTCATGCACGACTTCCACTTCTTGAAGTTAGTCGGCGTTAAGAGTTCAATGTCGAGACCTCTTGCAAAGCTCCCTTCCATTACAACACCTGTTGGCACCCTTTTAGAAGCTCCGAGCAACAACACAGGTTGATCACCACTCAATCACTGAGTAACAACACTGGCTGACTTCCACTCACGCAACTGAACCTCCCTCTGATACCATGTTAAATTTTCTCAACGTGGTCAGCAAGAAAGCCCAAACGCCAAATTAATATCTTCGGAACTACCCAGTTCGCACGTTGAACCAGCGGAAAATCGAGGAACAAAGGTTAAATCCAACAAACAATGGAAGCACAAGCAGGTCTTTATACATTCACTTCTTTACAACACGAGGCATACATAGCGAGACATGATTTCGCTAGTATAACAGCTGTAAACAGAAAGCACCAAAAAAAACAAGTCGGGCGGACAGCACCGGAGTCCGCCGAGACCGCGAGGTCGCCGAGGTCGCCGAGTCCGCTGAGATCGCCCAAGCTATACTGCAATCCGCCGAATAGCCACGGAGTCCGCCGAAGCCACGAGGCCGTGCGGACACACCGTTATTCGCCTCCTGCTGAACCTGAACTGAGGAACACCCCTACCCGCCTGAAGCCGGCGGACAGGTTATTGAAGCTGGCAAAGATGAAACAGAACTGACAAGCTGCAGAGCGACCTCCTGCTGAGTCCGCAGAGACCGCACACTTCGAAGCACTTGACCGAAGTCACAGCCAAACTCCTGGCTCCTTGAAGTTATCCGCGCGACCTGCACACAACAAACCGTCAGCCTGAAACAATCCGCGCGGACTGACAAACACAGACCGCAGCACTTCGCTCAACCCAACTTACTGTTCACTCAAGTTACTTAGGTTACTGTAGATGTGCCAGGGGGGTCCTATTTATAGGCACGGTGATTAGTGTGGTCACCGCCCAAGAGATAGCGACACCACCCCCAGCCCACGCGATAGCAAACCTCCGTCCGCTGAGTCCGCAAGGACTTAGCCGGATACCAAGGAAAACTTCCAGGAGCAGGCAACCATTGACGAACCCTCTCTAGTCCGCCCAAGCTATGCGGACAAGGCATCAGCCCGCAAAGCTCCAACCACTGCAGGACAGCAACCCCCTTCAATGGCAGTCCGCACCAACCCGAGGTAGTCCGCAAGACTCATACCTCAATCCACCACAAGTCCACGACCAACGGCAGACAGCAACAGTCCGCCCGGTCACAGCGGACTTGGCGGATACCGCGGCGGACACCATGAACTTGGCACAATGTGTGACTAAGTCCAAAACCATCAAAGTCCAAAACGAGCATGGCGGACACAGACTCCCTTCCGCCAAACACCCTAGCACAGACCGCCAGCAGTCCGCAGGCTCCTCGCACTCGTTCAATGCAGCAGCTACCTCTCGGACTCCAAACATCAGTCCTCCAATCGATCTCCACAGCAAATCGCCTGCTGTGCAACCAGAGCTCGACAAGGCCTCAGCCAAGCTCTAAGCTCAGTCCGCAACAGCCCACACCGCGGACACAGCAGTCCGCAAGCTTCCCGCGGACATGAGCCAACCCGCCTATCAGCACAAACTTGCACTCGCGGCCACTGAGCAATGCACCAGTCCGCAAGCCTCCATCCGCTCAGGCCGCTACTTGGCAAAGCCAATCAGCAAACACCCTATCCGCAGAAACCAGGCTGCTTAGTCCGCGGACTCCATGCAACAACCCGCTCAGAAGACAGCCGGCTTCTCACTAGACCTTCCACCAGGCCGCACATCACAGTCCGCCCAGTCCGCCTAGTCCGCCAAACCTGTCCGCCCAGGTCGCCCAGCCTGTCCCGTCAACCACTTCCACTTCACAAATTTCAACAGACCTTCCCGAATTCTCAACTGGCAATAACCAGACTTCAAGTCCAACTTCGAATAGACGGTCGAGCCCACCAGCTGATCGAATAACTCATCAATCCGGGGTATTAGATATTTATTCTTCTCGGTCAGCTTATTCAGTTCACGGTAGTCAATACATAACCGCAACCCACCATCTTTCTTCTTCACAAAAAACATAGGCACGCTCCAAGGTGACATGCTTGGGCGTATATAACCTTGCTCCAGCAATTCTTGTAGTTGGACCTTCAACTCAGCCATCTCCTTCGGCGCGACGCGATATGGCGAGCGGGCCACAGGTTTCGCACCTGGTACCAACTCGATCGTGAAGTCAATCTCCCGCTGGGGTGGTAGCCCAGGGAGATCCTTGGGAAACACATCTGTAAATTCCGACACAATCGGAACCTCGCACACACTGGCCTTAGGCTCAACAGCCTGAATTAAGGCGAAGTAGCACTCCGCCCCCTTCCGAACAGCCTTTAAGACTTGGAGTGCAGACAACAACGTCCCGCCCACTCCTCGCATACCCGCGAACTTTGTCTCCTGTTCGGTATTTTGGCCCAATGTGATTTCTTTGGACTGGCAATCAATCATGGCATGCTGCTCCGCAAGCCAATCCATACCAAATATCACGTCGAATTCCGATATCGGCAATACAGATGCAGTCAAACTGAAATCCCGACTTCCTATTTGGACCGCCACATTGCAAGCTTGATCTGCAAGCATCCAACAGCCATTCGACAACACCACTCTGACACTATCTATCTTCACACAACTAGGTATCCCAAGCCGCGCTATAAACTCGCGAGACAGAAAAGAATGTGTTCCACCTGTATCAAACAGTGCTCGCGCCAGCATGTCCCGAATCATCACAAAACCTATGGCAATCATGTCACACACACAATCCGCAGCCACAGAGGCATTAAGCAAAACATACAAGCAATAAAATACTCAAACACTAAACTCGTACCTGTGACGATGTCACTTTACTTGATGGCCTCATGCAGGCCAAGATTGTAGACCCGGGGCTGCACCTGAGAGGCAGAGGAGTCCACCACCGCCTTTCCTTTTTCCGCATATGACGCTCCCGCCTTCTTTTCACCCTTTGGCGGCACCCGACAATATCAAGCTATATGCCCCACCCGGCCACAATTGAAGCATGTACGAGTATCCGGCTTGGAGGTGGCCTCCGACGTTACTCCAGATGCAACAGAAGAAGGAGCTTGTCTCGCCGTCTTGGGCCTCTTGCCCCATTTCTTCTTATAAATGGTTTCCCAGGTCGGGGCACCTTCCATTCCGGTTGCGTCACAGCCAAATCCCTCTTCCCCTGCACCCTCTTCATATCTTTGTCCAGTGCGCTCGCAATGTCGACCAACGTCTAGAAGCCTTGGTTCACCGAACTAGAAAGCAGGAACCTCAGCTCGTCCCGCAGTCCTTCGTAGAACCTATTCGTCTTTCTCTGCTAATCAGCAAATATCGAACCCGCATACCGCCGTAAGCGTGTAAACTCATACAGGTAAGCTTCCACACTGCCATCACCTTGCATCAGCCTTTGGAATTCATTCTCCATGGCAATCTGTTGCGCCGCAGGAAGGTGCTTCGCTAGGAAGAGTCGAGAGAATTCCTCCATCGATACTTGTGATAAGGGACGACCCGCCAAGTGATGCAGCTCCATCTCGTCCCACCACAGTCTAGCCTCTCCTTCAAGAAG
The DNA here is from genome assembly GCA_039583875.1 of Platanthera guangdongensis. Taxonomy (NCBI): domain Eukaryota; kingdom Viridiplantae; phylum Streptophyta; class Magnoliopsida; order Asparagales; family Orchidaceae; genus Platanthera; species Platanthera guangdongensis. The sequence goes on from CM077156.1 coordinate 23,904,262, forward strand.
GAAGGTAACTAAGGTGACTTTCTGATGCTCCTCCGTTCCAATCGCCGTCATGATCCGCTTTACACGCGATAACCAATCCTCAGCCTATGCAGCAGCTCCCACTCCCGAGAATGTCGGCGGGTGAAAACTCATAAACCGCGTCAACTGCTTCTCCGTGGTTCGAGGATTCACAGCCACAACAGGTTCCAGCCTCGCCTCCACCTATTCTGGCTGCACCTGCCCTTGCGCCTACCCAACCGGATGTACTTGAACCATCACAAATAAAGCCTCAACAATTTGTCGCACGGTTTCTGCAGATGGCGGGGGTGTAGGCACCTCAATTGGTGTCGTACTTTCATCCAAACGCTGGGGCTCCGATTGCCCCGCACCACTCCGAGTCACCTAAAGGGGACAAGACACACACATTAGCGGCCTTACACAAGCAAACAACACAAAATAGGAACATGCAGGTTCCTTAAACACAAGAATTTGCATTCCTATCATGGACATTCAGGAGTTCAAACGTGTTAACATGGTTTGCACAGACACGTGCTCGCCACCCCACAAAATAAGTCGACCACGACTTCGAGAGGGAAAGACCAAGACAGCTAATACCAAAAATGTAACAACCTCATCCATTCATATGGTATATACTAGAAGGTCCGGCCGGGGCCCCATAGCATATTTCACAAAACAGGCGGTGAAGGTACGGGATGATACCAGAGTAGCGCAGCGCACCTTAATACATTTCCTTCTAGAGGAAGCCTATACTAACACTTGAACTCCACACTTGAATGTCCAACATATAAAACAACTCCACATTGTATATATACAATGGAATGTCTTACAACAACATGAAAGTTGGCCTTATGGCCTTACATGGCTTTCAAACAGTGGCCCAAACATTGGCGCGCAGGCCGGCCACATTAAAAGAAAACACAACAGTCATTCCAAATAGCCTTCGAGGGCTAGCAACAGCAGCAGCAGCAGGGACACCAACCTTTATGCGTCCCGCTTGGCTCTCCAACACCTGTACAGGGACAATCCACCCAATGGTGGCAAACAGAGGCAATGGCCAGCATTTAGCTGACCAAATTATAACGATCCTACCCCTTTTCTCGGGGCAGCGGTAATCTTCCCTGCAGGTATATCACATCATAAGCATGACAATATATCTCATATAATGTGCTTCCACGCACACATGCCATCACAACCGTCAGCCACCCGGCCCAACGATCCGTGCACTCAGGGCACATTCTTGGTGTACTGGCAAATTAGTTGCCCACCACCGTAGCAGGGTCACAGCCCAACGACAACTCACTTGAGCATTTACTCCATGGCGTGCAGTCGGAGTTTTATAGTCTTGGTGAACCGGGATTGGCCCGTAGCCCCCCATTGTCTCACGGCGCGTAGGCCTAACACTCTTGCTATGCGCTCCAACAGACCGCACCTTCTGGTCTCACATCGGACGGACATAACGTAGGTCGGATCCTCCACCACCCGTTTCTCAAATCGCCTTGCCATCACCGAGAACGGCGTACTCGCGGCTAAATAAAGGTGCGGGTAGGTCTCATCGATCCTGTTCTGGCATTCAAGCCTGGGTATTTCTCTTACACCCATTCATCTCACAACATTAGCGGGTCTTTCCTGGGCACACCAGTACTTCCTATTACTCGTTCACAGGTACGAAACCGCCATATCACAAATGTCAAGGGTCTTTCCTGGGCACACCAGTACTTCCTGCTACTCTCTTCACAGGTACCACCTACGACATCAAGCATCACAAAGGGCCTTTCCTGGTCACACCAGTACTTCCTGTTACTCATTCACAGGTACGACCCAATAGCACAAGCATAACACAGATATTTTCCTGGACTACCACTCCTGTACTTCCTGCGACTACCCTTCACAGCCATAACCCGTTGACTCCTTAAACTACACGTTTATCACGGAGTCTTCTCCGATTCGTATGCAACATCACCAATCCAGACCAACCTGTCCAGATGGGCTTCACACAACATGCCTATTCTGTACTCCATTTCTGGATCTATATGCCAACAAAGGGGATTCTATGAATCAACCCAAAGACTCCCAAAATCAGCCACCTCTTGGTGGGGGAATCACAAACATATGCCAAAAAGGAAGCCTTCACATGGCTAGGAAGAAAAGTCGTTACCCTTGAAGATCGCTTTGGTGTCATGAATTTCCTAGCCGGCTAGGAAGAGCTTTTCCTCCGCAAAAATGGCCTCGAATCTTAGCTTGACACTCTCAAGCTCCACCAGCAAGCAACCCTTCTTCTTCCTCCTTCTTCCTGTCCCTTTCTCTCTCTAAACTTTTAGAAAGATGAAGGAAATAACAAAATGAGAATACGTTCTCTGTTTTCGGCCTTAAGGAAGTAGGAAAGAAGCTCAGCCTTTGGATCTCAGCTGAAGGAAATGAACTGCCACGAAAAACCCGCAAAACCGCTTTTCGGGTCCGACACGCCCTATGACACGCTTGTGCCACAAGCCGTGTCTCTAAGCGGTGCTCAACCCGTCTTATCACCAAAACAGGTCACCGCCACGGGACACGCCCGTGTCAGCCAAGTCACGCCCGTGACACAGGTCTGCGCTTGATGATCTGCATTCGACGATCAGGCAGCGATTGTCGAGCTCGCCAGCGATCGTCGATCTCAACAGCAATCAGCAAACAGCGCGTTCGACGATTTGCGCTCGACGATCAACGTGTTCGACGATATCCGTTCGACGATCAGGCAGCGATCGTCGAGTTGGCGCAACGCTCGACGATTGGCCCAGCGTTCGATGATTTCCGTTCGACGATTTGCGCTCTGACACGCCCGTGTCTGTGGCCGTGTTCAGCAGGCTGAAAAATCTCAAAATGACTCGAGACTCACACGGCCTGTGACACGCCCGTGTACCAGGCCGTATGCCCATACACGGTACTAGACACGCCCCAGCTCAAGGTCGTCAGGCTGAGTTCGTCGACCGTGCTGACATGCCCTGTGACACGCCCGTGTCATAGGCCGTGTCCGAAGTACTCGACGATCGTCGACCAAATTGTGTCGACCACTCGTCGACTGTTCCTCCCGAACACTCGTCGAACGCAGGACACGCCCTGGGACACGCCTGTGTCCCAGGCCGTGTCACCCAAAATTTGCCTGCTGAAAATTGGGTTGTTGCACTCTAAGTGTTCCAAAATTTCGTAGAACTACTGAGTTCCTCGTCTTTATCCGTTATAAAGCTCTCACTCATTTAGGGTGAGCTAACACGTATGAGTTCAAATTTAATGGCAAGACCGTTATCTTTAAACCCACTCCACCTAAAGATCCGTCGGTCTCTTCTAAAGACACGATTGTGCCTGTAGAGAAGAAAACATTAAGCTTGATTGGTAAGAAGGAGTTTGAGCGCGATACATTTATGGACGGTGTCATATATGCATTAGTATGTTTATAAGTCAAAGAAGATAGTTCCCCCTTTGAGAACTTACCACTAGCACTGAAGAAACTCTTAGAAGAGTTTAAGGATGTCTTCTCAGATAATTTACCGTCTGAGTTACCCCCCATGAGAGAAAGTCAACACGAGATTGATTTTTTTCCAGGTTCCTCTTTGCCCAACCTTCACCATTATTGACTTAACCCTACGCACACCTTGAATTGCAAAAATTAATTTCGGATTTGCTAAGAGGTTCATCCATCATAGTAAGAGTCCTTGTGCCATACCTGCATTATTGGTCCATAAGAAAGATGGTTCATGGAGAATGTGTGTGGATTATAGGGCCGTTAATAAAATAACTGTCAAATACAGGTTTCTCATCCCTCGTTTGGACGACTTATTGGACATGTTAGTCGGGCCACGACTTTTTATAAACAAGATCTTAAGAGTGGCTACGATCAAATCAGAATTAAGGAGGGAGATGAGTGGAAGACGACATTTAAATCAAAAGACAGACATTATGAGTTCTTGGTGCTCCGGGAAGGACTCACTAATGGCCCGAGTACATTTTCGAGGTTGATGACTCTAGTGTCCGAGCCTTTCCTAGGAAAATTCATAGTTATATATTTTGATGATATATTAGTCCTTAGAGCCTCTTCGAATGATCATGAGTCGCACTTGAGGATAGTGCTTATCATGTTGCGAAAGGAACTATCATATGTTAATCTTAAAAAATGCTCGTTCAATGTTCCGTCTGTAGAGTTTCTTGGATACATTGTGAGTTCGGAGGGCATACATGTGAATCCTAAGAAGGTCTAAGTCAATATGGATTGGTCGGAACCCACCAACATACGGGATGTTGGGAGTTTTCATGGCCTAGCTACATTTTAATGTTGATTTATTCGAGATTTTAGCAGTATCATGGCACCGATCACGGAGTGGTTGAAGAAGGGTGATTTCACATGGACCAAATCGGCCACTAGAGTATTTGAAACAATTAAATCACGAATGCCAGAAGCCCCTCTTTTGCGATTGCCAGATTTTAACAAGGTTTTTGAATTGTCCTGTGATGAGTCTGGAGTTGGTATTGGAGGTGTATTAAGTTATGAGAGTCATCATATTGGTTATTTTGGTGAGAAGCTCGCAGGGCTAAAATTAAATTATTCTAATTATGATAGGGAGTTTTATGTGGTTTTTCGGTGCCTCCAACATTGGCGACATTATTTACTCCCTAAGGAGTTTGTTATCCTATCCGATCACGAGGCTTTGAGGTTTATCAATTTGGAAAATAAGGTTAGCCCCAGGCATGCTAAATGGGTCTCCTATCTTCAGGAGTACACCTTTATTATAAAACATCTTAAGGGAACTCTAAATTGTGTGGCAGACTCTCTTAGTCGTGTCTCATTACTGTACAACCACATATTCGCCCCTATACAGTTTTTAAGCTTTTTGGAGGTTTTGAACTCTCGGGGGCCAATTTTGGCTCTGGCGTGGAAATATACTAGTAGGGGGAGGAAAAATCAGCCTCCCCTAGTGGCCCTTTTTTGGGGGGCCGGGGCCTCGCCCCTGCCCCCCCTGCCCGCGGCTTGGTGGGGGGAGACCGGCCTAGGCCTGGGGTCTCGCCCCTGCCCGCGGCTTGGTGGGGCGAGACGGCCTAGGCCGGGGTCTCGCCCCTGCCCGCGGCTTGGTGGGGCGAGACCGGCCTAGGCCGAGGGTCTCGCCCCTGCCCGCGGCTTGGTGGGGCGAGACCGGCCTAGGCTGGGGGTCTCGCCCCTGCCCGCGGCTTGGAGGGGCGAAACCGGCCTAGGCCGGGGGTCTCGTCCCTGCCCGCGGCTTGGTGGGGCGAGACCGGCCTTGGCCGGGTGTCTCGCCCCTGCCCGCGGCTTGGTGGGGCGAGACCGGCCTAGGCCGGGGGTCTCGCCACTGCCCGCGGCTTGGTGGGGCAAGACCGGCCAAGGCCGGGTGTCTCGCCCCTGCCCTTGTCGCCCCTGTGCTCGGCCCCCTAGGTGGATGAGGGGCGGGGTGGTTTTTACCCCTTTACCCCCCGATGTGGCTGTTTCCTATTGGCCCGGAGCTTTTTAGCCCTAGGGGCTTTTCGGTCATTTTGGTCCATGGGATTTGGAAAACTATAAATAGACCCCCTTGAGTGCCTTTGGAGGGCATCCTTTTCTTAGCTTCCTCCTCCCTTTGCTTCTTCTTGGTAGAGTAGAGAGAGCTCTCTAGGGCGCCCAGCCTAGCCCTTTGGTAAGGGAGGGGAAGAGCTCAGGTAGCCTTCCGGTTGTGAGGTGGGACCTCCGCGCTAGAGCCGAGGGTCTGTTTCTAGCTTCTTGATCCTTTGGCCTATGACGTTCTCTTGAGTGTAGTAGGTGTGAGGTCACCCCTTTCCAGGGACCCCGAACTCCACAGAGGTCAATTTTGGCTTCAACACTTTGGTGCAGTGAGCGTGGAGAGTGACCAGCACAGAAGATCTCGGGAGAGAGTCATGACTGGAGGTCAGGGAGGTAGTGATGATCTCGGCGAGCTCCCTAGCTCAGGACCCTTTGTGGGGAGGCAAGAGTTCATGGCCTCAATCCAGGGTATCATGGAGATGCTGCGAAGCATTGCTCCTCAGGGTGGCAGCTCCACCCCGACCCCCCAGGAGCTAGCTGCCCCCCCCCCCCTCGACGAGTCGACTCCCAGGGGTCTAGGCGAGATGACCCCAGCGGGGGGAGAAGGAAGTGTACTAGGAAGAAGGCCAGGGAAGGAGAGGATGGGAGATGGGGTCGAGCGAGACCTCACCGGCCGGGAGTTGTTCTCTAGCCCGGCAAGTGCCAACCTCCCAGGCGAGCAGGTTGCGCGAGTGGAGGTGGCGAGACCACCCCTTAGGGGGTCACCCTTCAGCGAGCTGATCATCTCAGCTCCCGTTCCTGAGGGGTTCAGAGAGCCAGACATGGCTTACTATACGGGGAAGGATGACCCCGTCCAACATCTACAGTGGTTCGAGGATGCCGTCTCCATCAGGCCGATGACGGATGCCTTCAAGTGTCGCCTCTTTGCGATCACGCTGAAGGAGAAGGCAAGGGTTTGGTTCCATCAACTCCCTCCGAGGTCGATCTATGGGTTCGAGGACTTGAGCCGAAGCTTCCAGCTCCGCTTCTCCACCTCCAAGAAGCGGAAGAGGAGTCCTGAGTCCATCTTCTTGATAAGGCAGGGGGCCGAGGAGTCGTTGGCCCGCTACGTAGACAGGTTCCAAGAGGAGATCTTGGAGGTCCAGGAGATGCCAGGGTATGCTCTCCAGATGGCCTTCACCGTTGGGTTGAAGGAGGGCTTCTTCAAGATGAGCTTGACCCAGAAGGCCCCCCTTTCCCTCGAGGAGCTGATGGAAAGGGAGGCAGAGGACATTGCCATGGAGGCGGCCAACCCGACATTTGTCAAGAAGTTGGCAAAGTTAACAGAGATGGAGGCAAAGGAGCAAGGTGGCTCGAGACCTCAGGAAGGAAGAAGAAGAGAAGAGCGGAGAGCTCAGGAGGGTCCGGAACCAGGTTGGAGGCAGCAGGGAGGACCCGTATAGGGCCCAGGAAGAGGTTACGCGCAAGGTGGGGGAAAATTCCATGGGGGCTAAGGGAGGTTCAACTTCCAGAGGCAAGCCCCTAGGCAGCTCCTACCCCCACCACAGCAAGCGATGGAGATTGGTCGAAGGGAGAGGAGGAACCGCCAGGGAAGGAGAAGGGTCAGGGTAGATTTGTCGTACTGTGACTTCCACCAGGCAGAGGGGCACGCCACAGCTACCTGCCCCGAGTTCCTGGAGGTGAGGGGGGTGAGAGGCCCTGCCCAGCCGCAGCCACCAGTGCGGGTTGAAGAGGTTCTGCCCAGAGAAGGGGGAGATGATGTATGTGAGGACCGGGTCGATGTCGGACCTCGAGGCTGTATAGCGGTGATCCACGGTGGAGTGGGGGTTGAGGCCACTCGGAAGGCAATCCTCAATGTCATGTACCGAAGGAGCATCGCCTCAACCTCCCAGACCCCGCCCCAGGAGGAGAAGATCACCTTCTCGGTGAAGGACCTACCGGATCATGAGGATCCATTCTGTGATGCGTGGGTCATCCAGACGGCCATCGAGGGCTACAGCGTCTCCCGAATCTTGGTTGACAACGGGAGCTCCATCAACGTCATTTTCAGGAAGGCGATTGATGAGATGAAGGTAAAGCCAAGGAGGGTGTTGGCCTCGGACGGACCCCTGTTCGGATTCTCAGGAGAAAGGAAGGAGGTTGAAGGTGCAGTAGGAATCCAAGTAAAGTTGGGAGGGGCCTCAAGGAACTGCCGATTCGTCATTGTTGACGCTTCAAGCAGCTACAACGCCATCTTCGGAAGGCCCCTCATCAGCGCCTTCCGTTGCGAGCCATCTTCCTTCCACCAATGCCTCAAGTTCAGCTCCGGAGGGATCCAGGTCAGAGTCAAGGGAGACTCCAGGATGGCAAGGCAGTACTACGTCACGGCCGTCAACACCATCTCTTGGTTGGCTAAGGCGGAGGAGATGGAGAAGGTCATGGAAAGCTTGAGCATGATGGAAGTGTCTGAGGAGAAGGAAGCGGAAGACGGTCAACATGCCCAGGCCCCCTGAAGAAGCCTTGCCTTGGGAAGGTCTTTTCTTTTTTTCCTATCTTGTAACAAGCGCTACCCCTGAACAGCTGAGTCAGGGAACCATGTAACCTATTTTTTCCCTGTTGGAGGATGTAGGATTTGGAAAGGTATGATTGAGATGCGTAGTACTTTTGCTCCGAGACGGTCCCGCTGCCCAGGCTCTCACTAGCTGGGCAGGGCCGGTGGTACCTCTCGTTGATGCATAGTTATCTCACCTCGAGATGGATTCCGCTGTCAGGCTCTCATCTAGCTGGCAGGGCAGGTTGATCTCTCGGAGGGTGGGAAGGTCTCACCTCGAGATGGATTCCGCTGTCAGGCTCTAACCTAGCTGGCAGGGCAGGTTGATCTCTCAGAGGGTGGGTAGGTCTCACCTCGAGATGGATTCCGCTGCCAGGCTCTCACCTAGCTGGCAGGGCAGGTTGATCTCTCGGAGGGTGGGAAGGTCTCACCTCGAGATGGATTCCGCTGCAAGTGTAACGCCCCGAAACTCAAAGGAGCAAAGGGGGACGTTTTGGGCCAGTTTGAGTTCTGGCTGCAGGTACACGGCCAGGGACACGGGCGTGTCCCAGGGCGTGTCAAGCCTGTGTCGACACTAAGACGGGAAGTTGACACTTTGGTCTCGACATTGTGTCGAGACTGGGCACACGGCCTGCGACACGGGCGTGTCGCAGGGCGTGTCGACCCGTGTCGACGATCGTCCCGGGGAGTCGACGAGATTCTCTCGACGATGCGTGGAGAGTGGGCACACGGCCTGCGACATGGGCGTGTCGCAGGGCGTGTCGACCCGTGTCGACGATCGTCCCGAGGTGTCGACGAGATTCGCTCGACGATCGTCGAGACAAGGCACACGGCCTAGGATACGGGCGTGTCCAAGGCCGTGTCATCAGGTCGACGATCTTCGCTCGACGAAGTGTCGAGTGTCGAGACCGTGTACACGGCCTGGGGTCCAGGCGTGTTGAGGTGACACGGGCAAGGACACGGGCCTGTCCTAGAACCCGTGCAGTGCTCGGGTTGATTTTGGTGAAAAATCATGGGGTACACGGCCGGCCACACGGCCGTGTCAGGTGGAACACGGGCGTGTCAGCTCGAACACGGGCGTGTTCGATACCCGTGTGAGGTTCCAGGTGATTCGATTTTGACGGCGAATGCGGCACACGGCCCTGGACACGGGCGTGTGTCAGGCCGTGTTCGGTCCAGATTGGGCATTTCAGCCCCGAATCGAAGCCGTTCATTTCTTTAACTGAAGATCCAACGGCTGGGGGTTGTTCCTGAAGGGATATACCCGTGAATGGACTTGGAAAACCCTTACTTTTCATAAGTTTCATCTTTCTAAAGCCTCAGAGAGAGAGGAGAGCCAAGGGAGGAAGAAGGAGCTAGATCCCGCCATTGGAGGAGCTTCGAAGCTCCAAATAGCGAGCCGACTCCGGATCCACGGAGGCAATGCTAGTGCGGTGGTTTTCATCCGATTACTTTTCAATGGCACCAAATTGTTGGGTATATTGGTCAAATGTACCTGATTTGAAGAAGCCTCACCTAACTCAATGATATACATCATAGTGTATTTGATGTTTGTTTGAGTTACTTGTGCAGGTTAGGAATACACTGGACTGAAGCTAAAAATTTCTAAGTCCATGTGTCGACACCCAGAGGGAAAGTGTCGACACTTGAGAAAGCTTGTGTCGACACCCAGACAAGCAGTGTCGACACTTGGAGTCATTGTGTCGACACCTGGGAAGAAGAGTCGACACCAGTCAGAAAGTGTCGACACTTGGAGCTGTGTCGACACTCAGTGTAGAAGAATGCAGAAAAGCTGTGTCGACACTTAGCAGAAGTGTCGACACCTAGAAGAGCTGAGTCAACACCAGAAAGTGTCGACACTTGGAGTTGTGTCGACACTCAGCAAAATTCTGCAGAAACTAAGTACAAGTGTCGACACTCAACACAATGTGTCGACACTCAATCAGCAGAGTCAACATATGAAGAATGTGTCGACACTCAGCACAATGTGTCGACACACACTCAAAAGAGTCAACACTTGAAGCATGTGTCGACACTCAGCACAATGTGTCGACACACAACCAGAAGAGTCAACACTTGAGGAAGTGTCGACACCCAGCACAATGTGTCGACACTTAGTTGAAGACTCTACACTTGAAGAAAGTGTCGACACAAGGAGCTGTGTCGACACTTAGCAAAGAACAGAAAAGTTTACAAAATATTCTAAGTACAAGTGTCGACACTAAGGGAATGTGTCGACACTCAGCTGAAGAATCAAGATTGAAGACTTGTGTCGACACCAAGAAGCAGTGTCGACACTTGACAGTTTCTACACATAAAGATGTGTCGACACAAAGGAGATGTGTCGACACTTAGAAGAATACAGTTAAAGAATGAAGTACAAGTACTTGTGTCGACACTCAATTTCAGTGTCGACACATGAAGAAGAATCTGTGTCGAGACATGCAAGGAATTGTGTCGACACCTTGTAGACTTGTGTCGACACTTACACAATATGTGTCGACACTTGGTCTATAAGTGTCGACACTTAAGAACAGAAAGTCTCGACACTATCTGACAGTTAGAGAATTTCAAGAAGTGACTGGTTGACATGACAGCTGCCGATCCAGCCGGTCTACATCAACTGTCAGAGAATTCAGAAGTCTGTTATGAACCGGACCAGCCGGTTACCATGAAGGAAGCCTATAAATAGGCACTCATAGTTTACAGAAACGGAGTGATTAAGATTTTTTTAAGAAGGGTTGTTGTTGATACAACTTGTGAGAATATTCAAAGTGGTTGATCAGATTAAATCAAGAAGTGATACACAGAGGATCAACACAAGAAGATCTGTCAGTCCAACTGCAGATCTAAGAAGTTGGAGAGAGAGAGCTCCAATCAAGAATTCAGTCTTTGGAACTAAGGCTGAGAAGAAGGATTCAGAAACAACTGGATCTCAAGAAGCAGAGGTCAAGGAACAACTGCAGAAGATTCAGACTAATTCAGTTCTAACTCAAGAAGCTTTGAAGGAAGCTAAGTCAGTTTGGATCTAACTGAGTTCTTCCAAGAACTCTTCAAGAAACTCTCAACTCCTCTCTTATTTTGAGTTGTAGAGTTAGCAATTGTATTTCTATTTTAACTTGTAGGATCCATTGGATCTGAGAGAATTGTAAGCCTATATTATAAAGGCTGAGGGTAGGGCTTGATTGCCTGAGTGTAGGAGTTGAAGAACTCTGAGTGTAGGCCTTAATTGGCTGAGTGTAGGCCTGGGTGGCTGAGTGTAGGCCTTTTGGCTGAGTGTAAGGCTTTGGGACTGAGGTAGGAACCTAGTTGGGTTCTGAGTTAGTGGAGAAGTTTGGCCGAATCTAGTACACTGCTAGATAGGCGAAGGGGGAAAGTGGATGTACCCAAAGATTGGGGAACCACTATAAATTAGTGTGTCTTCTGTGCTGTGCTGTGCTGTGGAATTACTGTTTATATGCTGTAATTGCTGTTAGCTGTAGAATTCTGTGAAATAGCTGTTGTGCTGCCAACAAAAGTCAAAAAGGTTTAGGTCACCTATTCACCCCCCCCCCCTCTAGGTGTTTAGGTACCATATCTTTCAAGTGGTATCAGAGGGAGGTTCCTCAAAACAAGGACTAACAGTCTAAGGAGATCCTGTTTGGCAGAAACAGTCTAAGTCAGAAAACAGATTCAAGAAATTCAAGCACTTCAAGAAACATGGGTTCTTCAGAGAATCACAAGGAATTGGGTTCAATGAAACTGCCCATATGCAGAAAAGAGATTTTTGGAATCTGGAAAGAAAGGGTAAGGCTGTTCATGGAAGCCTCTGACCCTAGGATCTACATCACAGTCAAAGAAGGGCCTTATGTGCCCATGAAGATTTCAGTCTTGGATGCTACACAGAGAACTCCAAAGGATTTTTCTGAGATGACCAAGGATGAGATTGTCCTAGCTACAATGGACAAAAGGGCACAGAACATCATAGTTAGTGCAATTGATGATGCCACCTTCCAGAACCTTATTCACTGTAAAACAGCAAAAGAAATGTGGGATACCCTCATTGTCTACATGGAAGGTTCTGAAGAAGTAAGACAAGATAGGAAGTCCTTGCTTAATCAAGAATATGAGAGCTTTAGGCAAGGAAGAGGAGATAGCATCACTGAATGCTACAAGAAGTTTTATAGAATTGTTAATGAACTCATGTCCTATGGAAGAGAGTTCTCTAACTATGAATTGAATGATAAATTCTTAAGGTCCCTAACCAAAGACTGGGACACCAAGATCTGTGCCATCAGAGAAATGGCAAAGTTGGGAGAAATTCCTCCTCCCACACTGTTTGGCAAGTTGTTATCTTATGAGATGCAATTGTCAGTAAGAAAAGAGGAGGAAAAGTCAACAAGGACTGAACACAGGGAAAGGACTGTTGCCTTTAAGTCAGAAGTACCTAGAAAGAACAGGACTAAGTCATCAACTCCTCCTCTAGAGGTAGTTGAATCAGAATCTGATGAGTCTGTTAGCACTAAATCTACAAGCAGTGAAAGTGATGAAGATTTTGCTGCATTCACCAGACATTTTCAGAAATTCTTTAAGAAGAAACAGTGGAGGTCCAGACCTTCATATTCCAAAGGGAAAGAAATCCAGTATCAGGAGAAGAAGCCTTCAAAGAAGGATAAGAAAAAGACAAAGACTAGTAAGGCAACTGAGTCTAAGATTGTGTGTTACTGCTGTAATAGACAGGGTCATGTTATTGCAGATTGTCCTGAAAGAAGGAAAGAATCCAGTGACAAAAAGAAGACTCACTTCAAAGGAAAGAAGGAGAAGTCCTTTGTTGCAAAGAATGAGAAGACTCTTTCAGACATTTCTTCTTCAGACACTGAGACAGATGCTGAAGCCTATATAGGGCTATTTGCTGAAGAAGAAGAAGAGTTTATGCAGATCATGGAATCAATCTATGAACAAGAAGAGAGTCAGTGCCAAGGACTGATGGCATTGACTGAAAGTACCAAAATCCTGGAGCAGCCAGGACCTAGTCAGGTACAAAGTCCAACTCAAAGTTCAGATTTCAGTTCTAGTTCAGAGTCAGATTCATCTTCATCAAGTGATGGAAGTGTTTCTGAATCTGAGGGAGATATTCATCAGCTCTTAGATGAATATAAAGTACTGTTGCAAGCCTATAAGAAAAGCAAGTCCCTTGCCAAAAGACAGGCAAAGGAAATTGCTGATCTAAAGGCAGCTGCAACAGACTTTGAGAAGGAATTTGATCAAAAGCTCAATGAGGTAGCCAGGCTGAAACACATTACTGTGATTCAGATGGGAACTATCACTTATAAAAATGATCAAATTAAGTTACTGGAGATCAATCTCCAGAAGGAAAAAGTGCTAGTTGCTAGGTTTTCAAAACCTAAATCAGTGCTACCCTTGATTGATGCATTTGTTCATCATAAAGGAAAGGCTGGATTGGGTTTTAAACCAGCTAGGACTGTTCAGGATCAGTCCAAGTCCAAGGGCAAAGCCCCAGCAATCAATAAGCCTGCTGTAGTCAAGACAGCAAAGGTTGTACCTAAGCAAAGGTACAACAAGTTTGAATGCTGGTGCTGTGGCAAGGTTGGCCACTTTGCCTTGGATTGTTGGCACAATGCCAGTGCCAAGTTGAGTAGCAAGTTACCTGGTGGAAAGCCAGCAGGTAGCTATGTCAAGTTGCAAACTAACAATCACCAAGGACCCAAGTTTACTTTGGGTTCTAAGGTTCATTAATTTGTTTTGCAGGTGAATCCAAGTGGCCATACCCCTACATGGTACTTGGATAGTGGATGTTCCAGACACATGACTGGAACTAGGGGACTACTGAAGGACTACATTCCAATCAAAAATGGTCCTAAAGTGACCTTTGGTGGTTCTGAAAAAGGAATCATCAAAGGGTTTGGTAACATCTCTTCAAACCTTGTTACCATTACTCAAGTGGCTTATGTTAAAGGGTTGAAACACAACCTCATTAGTATAAGTCAGTTAAGTGATGTAGGGTATGACATCTCATTTGTTAAAAATGGTTGTCATATCAAGAGGTCAAGTGATCAAGAGATCATTTTGACAGGATATAGAAAGAGGAATGTCTACTGTTTAGACATTATGCTTGAGAACAATGGTTCTCCTGTTTGTCTTGTAGCTGATGAGACAGTCTCTCATTGTGTCAAGTGGCACAAGAGGCTAGCACATCTTAACTACAAAACTATTAGCAAACTCTTTAGCAAAGAGTTAGTGAGGAATGGTCCTCAAGTTAAGTGTGTCAAAGATGGCATTTGCTCAGCTTGTCAAAAGGGCAAGCAGACTAAATCCACCTTTAGAAGCTTAGACAACAAAAATGCTGTGAGGTGTCTATACCTCTTGCATATGGATCTATTTGGTCCAATGCCAGTTCACAGCTTAGGTAGGAAGGTCTATACCTTTGTAGTTGTTGATGACTACTCAAGGTTTTCCTGGGTGTTCTTCTTAAAGCAGAAATCTGAAACACCTAGTGTCTTCTATAGTTTTGTTAAGCAAATTCAGAATGAATTGAACTGTACAGTGGTCAAAATTAGAAGTGACCATGGTACAGAGTTTCAGTCTGAAAGCATGACAAAGCTGTGTGAAGATTATGGGATATTTCAAGAATTCTCTTCACCTAGAACACCTCAGCAAAATGGCATTGCTGAAAGGAAAAATAGGACCTTGATAGAGGCTGGTAGAACCCTATTAAGTGATTCATCACTGCCAGAATATTTCTGGGCTGAAGCAGTTAACACTGCATGCCATGTGATAAATAGGGCTACCATCACTAAAAGGTTAAACAAGACCCCCTATGAAGTAGTGAAAGGCAGGAAACCAAATCTGTCCTATTTCAGAATTTTTGGTTGCAAATGCTTCATACTTAACAATGGAAAGTCTTACCTAACTAAGTTTGCTGCCAAGTCCCAAGAGGGAGTGTTTGTTGGGTACAGCAATAATAGTAAGGCTTATAGAGTCTACAACTTGACTACACAAGTTGTAGAGGAGTCTGTGCATGTAGTTTTTGATGAGACACAACTAATTAACAATGAGTTGTCTAGCAATGTATGCAGCCCCACAGGTCTTACTAAGAAGATGGACAAGCTAGCCATAGAAGATTTACCTGCTGCAAGACAGTAAGTAGAAGAAGATGGCTTATGTCCAGGGGGAGAACTACATGTACCAGGAGCTGAAGAAGTACAAGGAACTCAGCATGATGAAGATGCTGTAGAAGTACAACCAGAAGCAAGGATGCCTCCAGCCAATAGGCATCTAAGAGATCATCCAGTAGAACTGATTATTGGAGATCCAAGATAAGGTGTTCAGACAAGGAGCAGAAATCAGAATGCTGTAGTATATTCAAGTTTTCTGTCTCAAATAGAACCAAAGAAATTTGAAGAAGCTATACAAGATCCACAGTGGACTGAAGCAATGCAGGAAGAGCTTAATCAGTTCAAAAGGTGCAAGGTTTGGGACTTGGTTCCTAAACTTAAAGATCACAATGTGATAGGAACAAAGTGGATCTACAGGAACAAGTTAGATGAACAAGGTGTCATCATTAAGAATAAGGCAAGACTGGTTGCAAAAGGATATAGGCAAGAAGAAGGTATTGATTTTGATCAAACCTTTGCTCCAGTAGCTAGACTGGAAGCCATAAGGATGTTCTTGGCCTATGCAACCTATCAAGGATTCAAGGTATACCAAATGGATGTCAAGTCAGCATTCCTAAATGGTAATTTGAAAGAAGAAGTCTATGTGGAGCAGCCTGCAGGTTTTGTTGATCCAACTTTACCTCATTATGTGTATAGACTTAGGAAAGCATTATATGGGTTAAAACAAGCACCTAGAGCTTGGTATGAAACCCTATCTAGTTTCCTCATTGAGAACAAGTTCTCAAGGGGAAAATAGATAAGACTCTATTCCTTAGGGAATCTAGAGGCAAAGTAATACTTGTCCAAATATATGTAGATGACATTATATTTGGGTCTACTGAAAGTAGCCTTTGCAAAAAGTTTGCAAAGCTTATGCAAAGTCAATTTGAGATGAGTAGTATGGGAGAGCTGAAGTTTTTCTTGGGTCTCCAAGTTAAACAGACTGGAAGTGGTCTATCCATATGTCAGTCCAAGTTCACCCTAGAACTCATAAGGAAGTATGGTATGGATTCATCCAGTACCATGAAGACTCCTATGGGGTCAAGTATGTCTCTAAGCAAGGATGATGCAGGGAAACCTGTAGATGAAACCTTGTATAGAGGGATAGTTGGCTCCCTACTATACTTGACTGCAAGTAGGCCTGACATTATGTATGCTACATGTGTTTGTGCCAGGTATCAAGCCTGCCCCAAAGAATCTCACTTGACTGCAGTCAAGAGAATCTTGAGATATCTAAAGGGCACTCCCTATCTAGGCCTTTGGTACCCTAGGAATGGAGATTTTGATCTAACAGGCTATTCAGATGCAGACTTTGCAGGATGCAAAGAAGATAGAAAGAGCACTACTGGATCCTGTCAATTCCTAGGTGGAAGACTCATTTCATGGAGTAGTAAGAAGCAAACCAGTGTGGCTATTTCCACAGCTGAGTCAGAATATGTAGCTGCAGGAAGTTGCTGTGCTCAACTTCTGTGGATTCAACATCAGCTAGAAGACTATGGATTTCAGGTAAGTAGAACTCCACTTTACTGTGATTCTACAAGTGCTATTTCAATAGCTAATAATCCTGTATCACATAGTAGAACTAAACATATTGAGATTAAATATCACTTTCTTAGAGAGCATGTAGAAAGAAATGATATTGCACTTGAATATGTTAAAACTGATAATCAGATAGCAGATATGTTTACTAAGCCCTTAGAAGAAGCTAAGTTCAATAGGTTCAAAATTGAACTAGGTATGATAAACTTAGACTAAGTTTACAGAACTAAAAATTGGCTAAGTAAAAAGGTGTCGACACATAGACAAGTCTATGTCGACACAGAATAGTAAGTGTCGACACTTCAGGAAAATGGTGTCGACACATCTAGGAAGTTGGTGTCGACACTTCAGAATGCTAGTGTCGACACATGTCGAGTTGGTGTCGACACATTCAATAAGGTGTCGACACTTAAGTTTTACTCAGAATTTTCTAAGTAAAGTCTCGACTACATGTCGAGTAGTGTGGTGTCGACACTTAACCAAGTGTCGACACATAAAATCTGTTGACTTAAACTTGTGTCGACACCTGAGTGTCGAGACATTATCAGTCAGTGTCGACACTTATTGCCAGTGTCGACACATCTTTAGTAATCCATCCCGCCTGTTCGTCTTCAAACCAGAAAGGTATAAATAGGATTCTGTCTTTGTTTGTCGACACGCTTTCAAAAGTTTCGAGACCAAAACTCTTGTGTCGACATTTCTCTCTTCTCAAGACTAAATCTTCAAACCCTAATGGCTCCCAAGCTCGAGGAGAATGTTAACGAAGGGTATGAGCTCGTGCGAGGTGCTTTTGACGATGGCGATCAAGAAATCAAGTCGGTGGTAACCCTAGTCACCGATTCAGGATTGGAGTTCTTGGTTTCAGAACCAACCAAAATTTGGAAGAAGGAAGTTATTGAATTTCTTACTGGAGCGTCTGTAGATGACTCAGGCTACAGGATCAAGTCAAGGGTGCATGGCACCAAGGTCAAGATTTCACCCAAGTCTCTGAGAAAGGTACTTCAGCTACCTAAAGTTCAAGAAGAAGAGGAAGTGACCACATCTAAGACCAGAGAAGCACTTACCTGGTGTGGTCTTGATCCTAAGATGAAAATAGGATCAGTTTTCAACAGGAAGGGAATGAATAATCAAGGCAAATTCCTGTCTGAAGTTGTAGGCAAAGTTATACTAAGCAAACCAGGAGGACATGACAGGGTGTCAGCCTCTATGTTCAGTATTATGACCAGAATCATCTTCAACCTCAAAACAGACTGGTCTATGATTGTGTTTGAGAAAGTGAAGGAAAGTCTGAAGAAGCCCAATCTGGGCAGGATACTAAGTCTCTACCTGGCTGGATCAATTCCAGAGGTAATGAGCACTGCTGCTGGAACTAAAATCAATCACATGAGGAGAATGGATTCAAGGATATTCTCTAGATGGGAAAGAGTTCTGTCCAAAGAAGTTCCAACCCCAGAAAAGCAAGTTTCAAAGAAAGACTCTCCTCCCAGGAAGAAGAGGAAGACTGCTGCTGTGACTCAGGAGTCCTCCAGCAGCTCAGGCAGTGAAGAACATGTTGTTTTCACTCCTGATAGTCCAATAGATGTGGCTGCAGAGAAGTCACCTGCTCCACAAGAGCCAGCTGAGATCCAGGGGGAGTTACCTCCAGCTAGCCCCAAGGATCCAAGCCAGGGGGAGCCACCAGCTGTAGAACATCCCTCTACACTGGAGAGTGAGCAAGCTACACTTATTATCCAAGAGGTACTTTCTGACCTTAATACATTAGATTTTTCTGTAATGGATTCTGATTTGTCTGATGTCCATCAGCACATTCAGCAAGCAAGTACAGAACCAGATGTTGTTCTTCAGGACACATCTGTTGTTGTGCCACAAGTTCCTGATAAAGTAGTTGATGAAACCAGTCAATCTCTTGCACAGTCACCCCCAGAATATACAATGGAAGATCTATTTCTGAATTTAGATCAAGAAGATTTTGACATGGACAAGACTGCTGCTGATGAAGTAAAGGGTGCTGCTGCTGAGGGGGAGAACTTGGAAGTTCAGGATGAGCCTATAGGGGTAGACACTGAGAAGGCACTAGATGTGCAAGCTGAAAAACCATCAAGCCCTAAGGACAGGGTTGATATTGCCAGTACTTCAGAATCTGAGGAAGATGAGGCTGCACAAGCTAAAAAGAAGCAATTCTTTGTTTTCAAAAGAAGGAGTCAGAGCTACAAAAAGGCTCTACAAACTGTTGCTCAACACTCACTAGTCCAACAAGCTCCATCAACAGATTACAGTAGCTTAATGGTAGCAATGCAAGTTAAGCTGGATGAGCAAAGGAGGGCCATAGAGACGTATATTGATGAAAGCCAAAAGTCCCTACAATTTGATCTAGCTCAAGATATCAAATCAATAAGGTTTGAAATGAATTTGAATAAGAAGGAAATGACTGACTGCTTCCACAAGGGTGGTAATGCAGTGGTCTATTTGACAACTCACCAGGAGAAAATCAAGTCTCAAGTAGATGATATAGCACTGAAGCAAGGCTATGTGCTGGAGAATCAATTGAGGATGAATGATAATTTGACTGCATCTCACAATGCAATAGTCACTGAACTCAAGAATAAGTCTGATGAACCTTCAACATCCTCTGCTGCTGCCAAAGCTGAATTTGATAAAGCTTTTCAAGCAGAAATTGCTGCTGTCAAGACTGCAATCAAAGATTCACAGAAGGTCATTTCTGAACAGCTTACCAAGCTTAGACCTTATTTTAAGGAAGGAATCAGGTACTTGGACAGTCAGATAAGATTCCAAAAGGATGATGTAAGAGACCATGTTGAACAAGAAGTCATAAAGGGGGAGAGGGTGTTAGTCAAGGCAAGTTCTGAGCATGCAAAATGGATATCAAATTCCATCAGGGCTACACTGGGCTATCCTCCCCTGTGTGATGATGATAATGTAGCTGAATCTGGTATTCAAAGTGCATATCTTGGAGGTGAGCAACAGGAAGTAGCTCAGGTGATCTATCCACCTCCAGATTTTGACATGGTTCATGCTGATGTAAGCACAATATATAGTCCAACTGCTGGTAAGCCTAATATTGTTCTGGAAAAGGTTGTTCAACCTATTACAGCTGCTATGCAAGAGGCTATGGACAAAGAGGAAGAGACAAGGCTGTCAAAGAAGAAGTTCAGGGAACTTGCTGAGCAAAAACTAGATTTTGAACAGTGGAGCCCTACTTCTAGGAACATCATTCTCACAGCCTGGAAAGCAGCCAAGGACAATGCTCATGAAAGGAATAAATGGTTCTCAGAAGCAGAATGGAGGAAGTATGAGATCAGGCAGGAAGCCATTGTCCAGTATAGAAGGAAGGCTAAGTTAGGAAAGCTACCTCCTACAGCTGTGGAGCCTAGCAAGTACTTTCCTAAGCCCTATCATTATTTTGAGAGACAAAAAATCAAGGCTGAAGAACTAAAGAAGAAGGACTCCAAAGGCAAGAAGCCTGCTGATGCTGAGCCTGCTGCTGCTGCTGCTGTAAAAGCCAAAATACAAGCTGGGAAAGGCATAGTTATAAAAGAACCAGAGCAGAATTAGATTAAGATTAGACTGAAGAATGTTGTAATTTGTTACATCTAAATATCTGTGTAAATCATTGACAATGTATTGAACACAATGTTTGGACAGTTTTTGATAAATATATTTCATAATTGATTCAGTAGAATGTGTCTAATTCTTGGTTGTTCTGTAATGCTGAATGAGTATACATGTGTGCTTTATTACATGTTTAAGTTTAACTCTGTTGACATATACCTGTTTTACATCATTTTATAATTTTTAATTATGAGTGGTGTATATCATTGACTAAGGGTTATGACTTCTCCAAATAGGGGGAGATTGTTGGGTACATTGGTCAAATGTACCTGATTTGAAGAAGCCTCACCTAACTCAATGATATACATCATAGTGTATTTGATGTTTGTTTGAGTTACTTGTGCAGGTTAGGAATACACTGGACTGAAGCTAAAAATTTCTAAGTCCATGTGTCGACACCCAGAGGGAAAGTGTCGACACTTGAGAAAGCTTGTGTCGACACCCAGAAAAGCAGTGTCGACACTTGGAGTCATTGTGTCGACACCTGGGAAGAAGAGTCGACACCAGTCAGAAAGTGTCGACACTTGGAGCTGTGTCGACACTCAGTGTAGAAGAATGCAGAAAAGCTGTGTCGACACTTAGCAGAAGTGTCGACACCTAAAAGAGCTGAGTCAACACCAGAAAGTGTCGACACTTGGAGTTGTGTCGACACTCAGCAAAATTCTGCAGAAACTAAGTATAAGTGTCGACACTCAACACAATGTGTCGACACTCAATCAGCAGAGTCAACATATGAAGAATGTGTCGACACTCAGCACAATGTGTCGACACACACTCAAAAGAGTCAACACTTGAAGCATGTGTCGACACTCAGCACAATGTGTCGACACACAACCAGAAGAGTCAACACTTGTAGGAAGTGTCGACACCCAGCACAATGTGTCGACACTTAGTTGAAGACTCTACACTTGAAGAAAGTGTCGACACAAGGAGCTGTGTCGACACTTAGCAAAGAACAGAAAAGTTTACAAAATATTCTAAGTACAAGTGTCGACACTAAGGGAATGTGTCGACACTCAGCTGAAGAATCAAGATTGAAGACTTGTGTCGACACCAAGAAGCAGTGTCGACACTTGACAGTTTCTACACATAAAGATGTGTCGACACAAAGGAGATGTGTCGACACTTAGAAGAATACAGTTAATGAATGAAGTACAAGTACTTGTGTCGACACTCAATTTCAGTGTCGACACATGCAGAAGAAACTGTGTCGAGACATACAAGGAATTGTGTCGACATCTTGTAGACTTGTGTCGACACTTACACAATATGTGTCGACACTTGGTCTATAAGTGCCGACACTTAAGAACAGAAAGTCTCGACACTATCTGACAGTTAGAGAAATTCAAGAAGTGACTGGTTGACAAGACAGCTGCCGATCCAGCCGGTCTACATCAACTGTCAGAGAAATCAGAAGTCTGTTATGAACCGGACCAGCCGGTTACCATGAAGGAAGCCTATAAATAGGCACTCATAGTTTACAGAAACGGAGTGATTAAGATTTTTTTAAGAAGGGTTGTTGTTGATACAACTTGTGAGAATATTCAAAGTGGTTGATCAGATTAAATCAAGAAGTGATACACAGAGGATCAACACAAGAAGATCTGTCAGTCCAACTGCAGATCTAAGAAGTTGGAGAGAGAGAGCTCCAATCAAGAATTCAGTCTTTGGAACTAAGGCTGAGAAGAAGGATTCAGAAACAACTTGATCTCAAGTAGCAGAGGTCAAGGAACAACTGCAGAAGATTCAGACTAATTCAGTTCTAACTCAAGAAGCTTTGAAGGAAGCTAAGTCAGTTTGGATCTAACTGAGTTCTTCCAAGAACTCTTCAAGAAACTCTCAACTCCTCTCTAATTTTCTGAGTTGTAGAGTTAGCAATTGTATTTCTATTTTAACTTGTAGGATCCATTGGATCTGAGAGAATTGTAAGCCTATATTATAAAGGCTGAGGGTAGGGCTTGATTGCCTGAGTGTAGGAGTTGAAGAACTCTGAGTGTAGGCCTTAATTGGCTGAGTGTAGGCCTGGGTGGCTGAGTGTAGGCCTTTTGGCTGAGTGTAAGGCTTTGGGCCTGAGGTAGGAACCTAGTTGGGTTCTGAGTTAGTGGAGAAGTTTGGCCGAATCTAGTACACTGCTAGATAGGCGAAGGGGGAAAGTGGATGTACCCAAAGATTGGGGAACCACTATAAATTAGTGTGTCTTCTGTGCTGTGATGTGCTGTGGAATTACTGTTTATATGCTGTAATTGCTGTTAGCTGTAGAATTCTCTAAAATAGCTGTTGTGCTGCCAAACAAAAGTCAAAAAGGATTAGGTCACCTATTCACCCCCCCCCCCCTCTAGGTGTTTAGGTACCATATCTTTCACAAAGAGGAACCCAAGGGTAACGATCCTCATCTTGAGCATGAGTAGCTCTCTTTCTTTGCATAGGAAGCCCGCTCTCGCGAGTTTGCGGAGAGTTGGAGGCGTTCCTTCGGGTAGATATGTGAAGTCCCCGTTGTTTAGAGTCCGTAACCGAGAACGGACATAGGCATGATGTGTGAAGCCTACCCGGACATGTTGGTCTGGATCGGTGATGTTGCATTGCATAAATGCCGGAGAAGACTCCGTGCTATTGGTTGTTTTTCGGGTTTTCTACGCGGTAGATTGCAGCAGGGAGCCTTGGGGACTAACCCAAAGGTGCACCCGGAAAACTGGGCGGATACGAGATCTTGCCAACTTGGTGGCCTGAGAGCCAACTTGAACATAACCGGGTTATGTGACTTGTGATGGAAATGGGACTCGGTGGAAGTTTGACCCGCGCAAATGGCTTAAATTGTCGTTGCGATGTGAGCACGGGTTAGATGGAACCGTACCCGTTCTATGTCATTCGGTTAAAGAGACCTAAGGTTACGTGGCACTTACCGTTGGCATAGATGTGAGTCTTCGGCGGTCAATGGCTTAAATTGACGTGACCCATGCCGGGAAGACAAATTGCTCATAGGTTTGGCCGCCTAAGTGGCGGTGGTGAGTCCGGAATGTCTATGGATTTAATTGACGTTACATCGACCGGTTCACCGAGAATGTGCCCTGAGTGCACGGGGCGTGTGGCCGTGCGAGCCAACGTCTGTGATGAAATGGCTATTGATATAAATTGCTCGCTTATGCTAATGAAATGCAGGGAAGGAGCATCGCCGCCCCTAGTTGGGGGCGGGATCGTTATAATTTGGTCAGCATTGCTGACCGTTGCCTTGTTTTGCCACCGTGCGGTGGTTTGTTGCTTGCAGGTGCAGCTGGACCAAGCGGTCAATAGCGGGCTAAAGCCCTTTTTGCGAAGCCGACCCTCGAAGGCCCAAATGGAAGTGTTTACTGTTTTATTCATGTATGACCGGCCTGCGTGCCGTGGTTTGTAAAACATGTAATATTCAAGTGAAACATTTTGTAAGGCCTTAAGGCTTGTTTTGGGTATTTTGTATAACATTCCTATTTTGTATTAGTGGACATTCGTGCTTTGATGCTGGGTTCTTGTTTACAACTTTTATAAACTGCTTCCGCTAGAATGCTCTGTGTAGGACGTTGAGATTGGTTGGATGGTTTCCATACGTAACCACCCGGTCTGTCTGTAGTATATGGCGTCGGGGCCCGGCCGGACCTACTGCTATATGCTATGCGACGGATAGGGGGTGTTACAATTTGGTATCAGACTACTGGTTTTGGTTGGGCTTAAACTGAATTCGTGGACGAATTCTTTTTAAGGGGTGGTGAGCACATTGTGTGCGTAATCGTTATAATGGTAAAAGAACCCATGAATGTCCACTTAGGAATGAAAATACTCGTGTTTGAGGAACCTGCGTGTTCCTATAATTGCTGTTTGCAATTTTATTTGGTCGCTTAACGGTGTTTTGTACCACTATAGGTGACCAGAAGTGGTGTTGGGTCATCAGAACGCCGAGTTTCTGAGGCTAGTAGTGCACCGGAAGTTGCTCCCGCAACACCTCTGTCGGCTGAGAATATTCGATTGGTGGCTGAAGCGGTGTTGGCCGTGATAAATGCGCAACCTGGAAGGCAAACGCAGTAGCCCGCTCCTGTGATGAAGCAAGTACCTCTTCAAGAGGCTGAGCCGAGGAGGGTGGAGCAAGTGGTTGTGGAACCGGTGGTGCCAAGGAGGGAAACTGAGAGGCAGCTGAAGCATGTAATGAGCTTTAACCCTCCGTTATTCTCGTGGTTGGGAACCCCATCTCAGGCTGAAGACTGGCTCTCCAGGGTGAAGAGAGTCATGACAGCGACGGAGACGGAGGAGTGGCAAATGACCACCATCGTTACGTTCCTTTTGGACTGTGAAGCGAGGATGTGGTGGGAAGGATTGGTGCTGCATCATTTGAGGGGTAGACAACTGATAGACGTTCCGATGGAAGAGTTCTCGGGATTATTCTTAGCAAGATACCTCCCTTCTACTCAGAGGATTTCGATGGAGAACGAATTTCTGAAGTTGGATCAGGGTGAGAAGAGCGTGGATGAATATCTCCATGAGTTCACTCATTTGAGTCATTATGCTAGCTCCACCATCATGGATGAGGAGCGCAAGACTAATCGCTTCTATGAAGGCCTGAGGGATGAGCTGAGATTATTACTTTTGGGGCCGATGACGCAGGGTTTCTTAACCTTGGTCAATACTGTCCGGTCCTTGGAGAAGGACATGAAGAGCGTGCAAGCAAAGAAAAGCTTGGGTGAGAAGAAATCTGAGTTCAAAGTGCCGACTACTTCAAAGTCCGGCTATCGGAGGTCTTTCAAGAAGCATAGGACTTCGGGTCCAGCTCCTTCTGGCGCTTCTGGGGCGACTACGGGTCGGACCCCGGGTGCGTGTTTTACATGTGGAAAGACGGGGCATTTTGCCCGTGATTGTTGGAGCGGACGTCCTAAGTCCGAGAGGAGGGCGGGAGCTACTTATGAAGAAAAGGGAAAGGCGGTGGAGTCGACCGCATCCCATTATGCTCCGGCCTAACCAAGGGTCTACAATCTTGGCCAACAGGAGGCCATTAAACAAGCTGATGTGGTGACAGGTACGATTTAATTTATAGCAAGTCACTTTCTTTAAATACTTGTTATGCACATGTTATCTTACCACTGCTTGTTTAGGATTTGTATTGATTTGTGAAAATCCGGCACGAGCACTCTTTGATACGGGAGCTTCACACTCCTTCTTGTCCGAAGGATTTATATCACGCATCGGAGTCCCTTCTTCGATGGCGAAGGATAAGTTGGATGTGTTGTTGCCCAATGGGTGTTCGATGCGAGCGGTTAGGATCTGCGATGTTAAGATTCGTAATGGGGAGCAGGAGTTCGACCTGCGGGCGTCTTTACTTCCGTTAGTGGAGTTCGACGTCATATTTGGCATGGACTGGCTCTCGGAGCAGCAGGCCCATATAGATTGCGGTAGCAAGGAAGTCAAGCTGGGAGCAAGTCGTGAGACGACTTTTACGGGCTTAAAGGGGTCGAGCAAGACGTTGATGTCTGCTCTTCAGGTGGTGAAGGCGGTTCGTGCCGGTGCAGAACTGTTCTTTACACTAGTGGAGGTTGCAAAGCCGAAGCCCGCGTTGGATTGTATTTTAGTGGTATCGGAATACCCTGATGTGTTCCCCGCAGATCTTCCTGGAGCCCCGCCTCAGCGGGAGATAGATTTTACGATTGAGCTAGTGCCAGGTGCAAAGCCTGTGTCACGATCTTCCTATCGGCTGGCGCCTAAGGAAATGGCGGAGCTGAAAGTTCAACTGCAAGAGTTGTTGGAGCAAGGGTATGTGCGCCCGAGTTCTTCGCCTTGGAGCGCACCGGTCCTCTTTGTTAAGAAGAAGGACGGAAGCTTGAGATTATGTATTGATTATCGGGAGCTAAACAAGCTGACGGAGAAGAACAAGTACCCGATCCCCCAGATTGATGATCTCTTTGATCAGTTAGTCGGGTCGACAGTGTACTCGAAGTTGGATCTCAAGGCTGGGTACTATCAGCTGCGTATAAGGGAGAGTGATATCCCGAAGACGGCGTTTAGTACGAGATACGGGCATTATGAGTTTATGGTCATGCCGTTTGGGCTGACTAATGCGCCGTCAGTGTTCATGGATTTGATGAACAGGACTTTCAGGGAGTACTTGGACCATTTCGTGATCGTCTTCATCGACGATATTTTGGTGTACTCGCAAAGTGAGGAAGATCACTTCAAGCATCTTCATTTGGTGTTGGAGACGCTAAGAAGAAACCAGTTGTATGCCAAGTTCTCGAAATGCGAGTTTTGGCTATCCTCAGTGGCGTTCCTCGGTCATATAGTGAGTGGAGAGGCTATTGCTGTGGATCCGGCGAAGATTGTTGCGATACGGGAGTGGCATGAGCTTGCTACGGTAGCAGAAGTCCGAAGCGTTTTGGGGCTTGCCGGCTATTATAGGCGCTTCGTAGAGAACTTCTCGCGGTTAGCGTTACCTCTCACTACTTTGACGAGGAAGGAGCATAAGTTCGTTTGGACGCCGGAGTGCGCGCGAGCTTTTGAGGAATTGAAGTGTCGGTTGACCACGGCGCCTGTGCTGAGTTCGCCATGTGGAACCGAAGGTTATGAGATTTATAGTGATGCTTCGGGCAGCGGTTTGGGTTGCGTGCTACTGCAGCACGGAAGCGTGATAGCTTATGGCTCGAGACAACTAAAAGTGCACGAGAGGAATTATCCGGTCCATGACTTGGAGTTAGCGGCCGTGATTTTTGCTTTGAAGCTGTGGAGGCACTATTTGTACGGTGTGAAGATTGATATCTACACTGATCATAAGAGCCTGAAATATTTGATAGATCAGAAAGATCTGAATATGTGGCAGCGTAGATGGATGGAGTTCCTGGGGGACTATACATTCAAGATCCACTACGTGCCTGGCAAAGGGAATGCGGTTGAGGACGCATTGAGTCGCCGAGCCCCAGCTCAAGCCAATTGGCTATCGGTGCATGATGTGCGGTTGGTGCGGGAGTTGGAGGCGTTGGAGATTGTTTGTGTGGATAGACAATCAAGAACTGAAGCAGTTCTGAATTGGACTGAAGTCCAATATGACCTGGCTGATCGGATTCGGCAGGCTTTGGATATGGATGCTCATATGAAGCAGTTCATGATAGAGGCTCTGGATGGGTCAAATTCCCAATTCGTCGTGGAGGACGGATTACTTTGGAAGGACGGTCGTCTGTGCGTCCCAAGTGTGGGCAATTTACGGGTGGAGTTGTTGTACGAGGCACACCATACCAAGTACTCGATTCACCCGGGGAGCACGAAGATGTACCGTGATGTGAAGAAACTATTTTGGTGGCCGGGTTTAAAGAAGGATGTGGCGCTATACGTAGCGAAGTGCCAAACCTGCGCCTTGGTAAAGGCAGAGTGCCAAAAGCCGGGAGGATTTCTTAAGTCCTTGCCTATTCCGGAGTGGAAATTCGACGACATCTCTATGGACTTTGTGCACGGTTTGCCAAGGTCGCAAAAGGGGAACGACGCCATTTGGGTGGTTGTTGATCGATTAACGAAGGTGTCGCATTTTATTCCGCATAGGAAGGATGATCCGGTGGAGAAGCTGGCAAAGCTTTATATGGATAACATAGTACGACTTCATGGTGTGCCCCGCAGCATCGTGAGTGACCGAGATGGGCGGTTCACGTCCAATGATTGGAGGCTGGTGCAACAAATGTTGGGAACAAAGTTGAAATTCAGCACAGCCTTCCATCCGCAAACGGATGGGCAGACCGAGAGGGTCAATAGAACCATGGAAGACATGCTCCGCATATGTGTCTTGGATTTTGGAAAGCAATGGGAAGACCACCTTTATTTGGTGGAGTTCGCATACAACAACAGCTACCAAGCGAGTATTCAAATGGCGCCTTTCGAGGCCCTATATGGTAGAAGATGTCGCACGCCGTTGTCTTGGTTAGAAACTGGTGAGTCAAAGTTGTATAAGCGATCGGAAGTGGAGGATGCTACTTCTTTGGTGAGAACCATTCGGGAGAGGTTGCTTATCGCTCAGGACCGGCAAGCAAAGTACTATAATGCCAAGCACAGGAACGTTGAGTTCGCTGTGGGCGATTATGTATACTTAAAGATCAAGCCGTTCAAGGGTGTCTCGCGGGTGTGGTGATTGAAAAAGTTAAGCCCGAGGTATCTTGGACCGTTTGAGGTTCTGGAGCGAGTTGGTGAAGCGGCCTATCGGTTGAAGCTCTCAGTGGAGCTTAGTGGTTTACATGATGTATTCAACATTTCGGTGCTTCGGAAGGCGATGCAAGAGCCTACGCAAGTGATCATGGTCGATCAAGTGCCGGTGGATAGTGGGCTAACGACAAAGGTCAAGCCCGTGCGGATTGAGGACTCGGAGGTCAAGCGGCTACGCAATAAAGAGATCAGGATGGTCAAGGTCCGGTGGGACAATTGCGGTCGTGAGGAGCTCTCTTGGGAGCGAGAGCAGACTATGCTTGACGAGTATCCAGAGTTGTTCCGCTCAGGTACAAATTTTGGTTTTATACATGTCTTTCCTTTATATAATTTCGTGGACGAAATTCTTTTAAGAGGGGGAGAGTTGTAACGCCCAGAAACTCAAAGGAGCAAAGGGGGACGTTTTGGGCCAGTTTGAGTTCTGGCTGCAGGCACACGGCCAGGGACACGGGCGTGTCCTAGGGCGTGTCAAGCCTGTGTCGACACTAAGACGGGAAGTCGACACTTTGGTCTCGACATTGTGTCGAGACTGGGCACACGGCCCGCGACACGGGCGTGTCGCAGGGCGTGTCGACCCGTGTCGACGATCGTCCCGGGGAGTCGACGAGATTCTCTCGACGATGCGTCGAGAGTGGGCACACGGCCTGCTACACGGGCGTGTCGCAGGGCGTGTCGACCCGTGTCGACGATCGTCCCGGGGAGTCGACGAGATTCGCTCGACGATCGTCGAGACAAGGCACACGGCCTAGGACACGGGCGTGTCCAAGGCCGTGTCATCAGGTCGACGATCTTCGCTCGACGAAGTGTCGAGTGTCGAGACCGTGTACACGGCCTGGGGTCCAGGCGTGTTGAGGTGACACGGGCAAGGACACGGGCGTGTCCTAGAACCCGTGCAGTGCTCGGGTTGATTTTGGGGAAAAATCATGGGGTACACGGCCGGCCACACGGCCGTGTCAGGTGGAACACGGGCGTGTCAGCTCGAACACGGGCGTGTTCGATACCCTTGTGAGGTTCCAGGTGATTCGATTTTGACGGAGAATGCGGCACACGGCCCTGGACACGGGCGTGTGTCAGGCCGTGTTCGGTCCAGATTGGGTATTTCAGCCCCGAATCGAAGCCGTTCATTTCTTTAACTGAAGATCCAACGGCTGGGGGTTGTTCCTGAAGGGATATACCCGTGAATGGACTTGGAAAACCCTTACTTTTCATAAGTTTCATCTTTCTAAAACCTTGGAGAGAGAGGAGAGCCAAGGGAGGAAGAAGGAGCTAGATCCCGCCATTGGAGGAGCTTCGAAGCTCCAAATCGCGAGCCGACTCCGGATCCACGGAGGCAACGCTAGTCCGGTGGTTTTCATCCGATTACTTTTCAATGGCGCCAAAGAGGAACGCAAGGGTAACGATCCTCATCTTGAGCATGAGTAGCTCTCTTTCTTTGCATAGGAAGCCCGCTCTCGCGAGTTTGCAGAGAGTTGGAGGCGTTTCTTCGGGTAGATATGTGAAGTCCCCGTTGTTTAGAGTCCGTAACCGAGAACGGACATAGGCATGATGTGTGAAGCCTACCCGGACATGTTGGTCTGGATCGGTGATGTTGCATTGCATAAATGCCGGAGATGACTCCGTGCTATTGGTTGTTTTTCGGGTTTTCTACGCGGTAGATTGCAGCAGGGAGCCTTGGGGACTAACCCAAAGGTGCACCCGGAAAACTGGGCAGATACGAGATCTTGCCAACTTGGTGGCCTGAGAGCCAACTTGAACATAACCGGGTTATGTGACTTGTGATGGAAATGGGACTCGGTGGAAGTTTGACACGAGCAAATGGCTTAAATTGGCGTTGCGATGTGAGCACGGGTTAGATGGAACCGTACCCGTTCTATGTCGTTCAGTTAAAGAGACCTAAGGTTACGTGGCACTTGCCGTTGGCATAGATGTGAGTCTTCGGCGGTCAATGGCTTAAATTGACGTGACCCATGCCGGGAAGACAAATTGCTCATAGGTTTGGCCGCCTAAGTGGCGGTGGTGAGTCCGGAATGTCTATGGCTTTAATTGACGTGACATCGACCGGTTCACCGAGAATGTGCCCTGAGTGCACGGGGCGTGTGGCCGTGCGAGCCAACGTCTGTGATAAAATGACTATTGATATAAATTGCTCGCTTATGCTAATGAAATGCAGGGAAGGAGCATCGCCGCCCCAAGTTGGGGGCGGGATCGTTATAATTTGGTCAGCATTGCTGACCGTTGCCTTGTTTTGCCACCGTGCGGTGGTTTGTTGCTTGCAGGTGCAGCTGGACCAAGCGGTCAATAGCGGGCTAAAGCCCTTTTTGCGAAGCCGGCCCTCGAAGGCCCAAATGGAAGTGTTTACTGTTTTATTCATGTATGACCGGCCTGCGTGCCGTGGTTTGTAAAACATGTAATATTCAAGTGAAACATTTTGTACGGCCTTAAGGCTTGTTTTGGGTATTTTGTATAACATTCCTATTTTGTATTAGTGGACATTCGTGCTTTGATGCTGGGTTCTTGTTTA
This sequence comes from Platanthera guangdongensis, assembly GCA_039583875.1. Classification (NCBI taxonomy): domain Eukaryota; kingdom Viridiplantae; phylum Streptophyta; class Magnoliopsida; order Asparagales; family Orchidaceae; genus Platanthera; species Platanthera guangdongensis. The sequence continues at coordinate 23,935,344 of CM077156.1, forward strand.
CAACTTTTATAAACTGCTTCCGCTAGAATGCTCTGTGTAGGATGTTGAGATTGGTTGGATGGTTTCCATACGTAACCACCCGGTCTGTCTGTAGTATATGGCGTCGGGCCCCGGCTGGACCTACTGCTATATGCTATGCGACGGATAGGGGGTGTTACAGCCAGGCTCTCACCTAGCTGGCAGGGCAGGTTGATCGCTCGGAGGGTGGGAAGGTCTCACCTCGAGATGGATTCTACTGCCAGGCTCTCACCTAGCTGGCAGGGCAGGTTGATCTCTCGGAGGGTGGGTAGGTCTCACCTCGAGAAGGATTCCGCTGTTAGGCTCTCACCTAGCTGGCAGGGCAGGTTAATCTCTCGGAGGGTGGGAAGGTCTCACCTCGAGATGGATTCCTCTATCAGGCTCTCACCTAGCTGGCAGGGTAGGTTGATCTCTCGGAGGGTGGGTAGGTCTCACCTCGAGATGGATTCCGCTACCAGGCTCTCACCTAGCTAGTAGGGCAGGTTGATCTCTCGGAGGGTGGGAAGGTCTCACCTCGAGATGGATTCCACTGCCAGGCTCTCACCTAGCTGGCAGGGCAGATTGGTCTCTCGGAGGGTGGGGTAGGTCTCACCTCAAGATGGATTCCGCTGCCAGGCTCTCACCTAACTGGCAGGGCAGGTTGATCTCTCAGAGGGTGGGAAGGTCTCACCTCGAGATGGATTCCGCTGCCAGGCTCTCACCTAGCTGGCAGGGCAGGTTGATCTCTCAGAGGGTGGGAAGGTCTCACCTCGAGATGGATTCCGCTGTCAGGCTCTCACCTAGCTGGCAGGGCAGGCTGATCTCTCGGAGGGTGGGAAGGTCTGACCTCGAGATGGATTCCGCTGCCAGGCTCTCACCTAGCTGGCAGGGCAGGTTGATCTCTCGGAGGGTGGGGTAGGTATCACCTCGGGATGGATTCCGCTGTCAGGCTCTCACTAGCTGACAGGGTTGGTTGATCTCTCATGGAAGCCAAGTCCCTTACCCGGAGGAGGTCTCGCCACCCAGGCTCCCATAGCTGGCATGGCAGGTTGACCCCTCCAGGAGGTGAAGTGTTTTTTACCCGGAGGAGGTGTCGCCACCCAGGCTCCCATAGCTGGCATGACAGGTTGACCCCTCCGGGAGGTGAAGTGTTTTTTTTACCCGGAGGGGGTCTCGCCACCCAGGCTCCCATAGCTGGCAGGGCAGGTTGACCCCTCCGGGGTGCCAAGTGTTTTTACCCGGAGGGGGTCTCGCCACCCAGGATCCCATAGCTGGCATGGCAGGTTGACCCCTCCGAGGGGCCAGGTGTTTTTACCCGGAGGGGGTCTCTCCACCCAGGCTCCCATAGCTGGCATGGCAGGTTGACTCCCCGGAGAGGCGCGCAAGAAAATTACACTCAGCGAATACGTTGGGTTGAACGTTTCTTTCCGAGCTTGTGCCAACCTCGAAAAGAGAGGGGATTGTGTACAACCCCGTATTCGCCCCTATACAGTTTTTAAGCTTTTTGGAGGTTTTGAACTCTCGGTGGCCAATTTTGCCTCTGGCGTGGAAATATACTAGTAGGGGGAGGAAATATCTGCCTCCCCCAGTGGCCCTTTTTTGGGTGGCCGGGGCCTCGCCCCTGCCCCCCTGCCCGCGGCTTGGTGGGGCGAGACCGGCCTAGGCCGGGGGTCTCGCCCTTGCCCGCGGCTTGGTGAATCACATGGAATCACCTCACTAGATGATAGGGCTGGTTGATCTCTCGTGGAAGCCAAGTCCCTTACCCGGAGGAGGTCTCGCCACCCAGGCTCCCATATCTGGCATGGCAGGTTGACCCCTCCGGGAGGTGAAGTGTTTTTTACCCGGAGGAGGTCTCGCCACCCAGGCTCCCATAGCTGGCATGGCAGGTTGACCCCTCCGGGAGGTGAAGTGTTTTTTACCCGGAGGGGGTCTCGCCACCCAGGCTCCCATAGCTGGCATGGCAGGTTGACCCCTCCGGGGGGCCAAGTGTTTTTACCCGGAGGGGGTCTCGCCACCCAGGATCGCATAGCTGGCAAGGCAGGTTGACCCCTCCGGGGGGCCAGGTGTTTTTACCCTGAGGGGGTGTTAGGTACATTGGAATAAATGTACCTGATTTGAAGAAGCCTCACCCTACTCAATGATATACATCAAAATGTATTTGATGTATTTTGAGTTACCTTGTGCATGTTAAGTAATTGCAGGGAAAGCTTAAAAGTTTCTAAGTCCATGTGTCGACACCTAGAAGAAAAGTGTCGACACTTAATAAGACTTGTGTCGACACCCAGGAAAGCTGTGTCGACACTTGGAGTAATTGTGTCGACACCAGGAATGCAGAGTCGACACCAGAAGGAAAGTGTCGACACATACAGGCTGTGTCGACACTCAATGAAGAAATGTCCAGAGAAGCTGTGTCGACACTTAGAAGCAGTGTCGACACCCAGAGGAACTTTGTCGACATTAGAAAGTGTCGACACTTGGTGGCTGTGTCGACACTCAGCAAAAATTCAACAAAGTTCAAGTACAAGTGTCGACACTAGGAGGCTGTGTCGACACTCAGCAAATTTCAACAGAGTCTAAGTACAAGTGTCGACACAAAGGAGATGTGTCGACACTCAGCCAAAGCCTCAACACAAGAAGAACTTGTTTCGACACAAGGAGCTGTGTCGACACTCAGCAAGTATCAGCATAGAAGGCATGTGTCAACACCAAGGAGATGTGTCGACACTTAGCAAGTATCAACACAAGAAGATGTGTCGACACAAAGGAGTTGTGTCGACACTTACAAGAATTCAACTAAGAACTAAAGAACAAGGAGTTGTGTTGACACACAATATCGGTGTCGACACATGTTGAAGAAGCAGTGTCGAGAAGCAGATTCTACAACACAAGGAGTTGTGTCGACATCATGAAGGCTAGTGTCGACACTTAGTCAACTTGTGTCGACACTTAGTCTATCAGTGTCGACACTTGAAGACTGACTGTCTCTACACTTTCACACAGTCACAGAAAATTCAAGAAGTGACTGGATGACTTGACAGCTGCCATTCCAGGCGGTCTACTGCAATTGTCATAGCTGTCAGAAAGTTGTTAGAAACCGGTCCAGCCGGTCACCATGAAGAAGGCCTATATAAAGGCCTAGTACTGCAACAGAAAGAGATGATTGAAGGTGGTTGAAATCATTGAAGTACAACACAACTAGAAGAAGACCTTCAAGTGAAGATCTAAGAAGTTGGAGAGAGAGAGCTCCTTCCAAGAAGACAGCTGTTGAACCAGGCTGTGAAGAAAGTTTCAGATTGAGTTCTGATTCTTAAGTTTGCAGTGATTAAAGATCAACTGTATAGAGACTCAACCTTATTGTGTTCTATAATTTAAGAAGCTTTGAAGGAAGCCAAGGGAGGTTGATCTCAGCAGAGTTCTTCCAAGAACTCATCAAGAAACCAGACAACTCTTCTCTCTCATTCTGAGTTGTAGGTTTACACTTTGTATTTTTAATTTCTTATAGGATCCTTAGGGATCTGAGTTGTAAGCCTGAAATTATAAAGGCTGAGTGGTAGGGCCTGTGTGTCTGAGTGTAGGAGATACTTTTCTCTGAGTGTAGGCCTTGTTGAAGGCTGAGTGTAGGTCTTTGTGAAGACTGAGTAGTAGGGCTGTGTTCCTGAGTTGTAGGAGTGGGATCACTCTGAGCTGTAGGAACCTATTTGGGGGTTCTGAGTGTAAGATCTGAGGATCTGAGGAATAGTGGAGAAGTTGGGCCGAATCTAGTACACTACTAGATAGGCGAAGGGGGAAAGTGGATGTACCCAGACCTTGGGGAACCACTATAAAACTGTGTGTACTCTGTGTGTGTGATTGATTCTGTGTATGTTGTGTTAAAGTTCTGTGAATGCTGTGATTAATTCTGCCTAAAAGTTTAAAAGGATAAGGTCACCTATTCACCCCCCCCCCCCTCTAGGTGTTTAGGTACAATTTCTTTCAAGTGATATCAAAGCGAGGTTACTCAAAAAGGACATAACTGTCTGAGTAAAAGATCCTGTTGGTAGATTCAGTATACTCAAAGGCAGACTCAGCATAATCAAGAAAATCAAGAAAATGGGTTCAACAGAGAATCACAAAGAACTTGGATCCATGAAGTTGCCAATCTGCAGAAAGGAGATATTTGGCATCTGGAAGGAAATGGTTAGATTATTTATGGAATCCTCTGACCCTAGAATTTATATCATAGCCAAAGAAGGGCCATATGTGCCCATGAAAGTTTCTGTTCTGGATGCAAATCAGAGAATTCCCAAGGACTATTCTGAAATGACCAAGGATGAGATTATTTTGGCCACTATGGACAAGAGGGCCCAGAACATTATAGTAAATACAATAGATGATGCAACATTTTAGAATCCGATTCATTGTAAAACATCAAAGGAGATGTGGGATACACTGATAGTGTACATGGAGGGTTCTGAAGAAGTTAGACAGGACAGAAAGTCTTTATTAAATCAGGAGTATGAAAGTTTCAGACAAGGCAGGTCTGATAGTATAACAGAATGCTACAAGAAATTCTATAGGATTGTCAATGAGTTGATGTCTTATGGAAGAGAATTCAGCAACTATGAGCTGAATGATAAGTTCTTGAGATCCCTAACTAAAGACTGGGATACTAAGATATGTGCCATAAGGGAAATGGCCAAATTAGCAGACATACCTCCTCCAACATTATTTGGAAAACTGTTATCATATGAGATGCAGTTGATGGTAAGGAAGGAGGAGGAGAAGACTACAAGAATTGAGCACAAGGAAAGAGCTGTGGCTTTCAAGACTGAAGCCACTAGGAAATATAAAAGTAAGTCTCCATCTCCACCTCCAAAAGTTGCTGAATCTGAGATAGATGAGATAGAATATAGGAATTCTGAAAACAGTGAGAGTGATGAGGACTTTGCAGCTTTCACAAGACATTTTCAGAAGTTCCTAAAGAAGAAACAGTGGAGGTCTAAGTCATCCACTTCACAGAAGTCATCAAAGAATGACAGGAGAAAGCCCAAGACAAGTAGAACTACATCTTCAAAGATAGTCTGTTATTGTTGTAACAAACAGGGACATGTTGTTGTTGACTGTCCAGAGAAGAGAAAAGAGTCAACTGATAAGAAGAAGACTCAAATCAAGGGCAAAAAGGAAAGGTCCTTTGTTGCTACAAAGGACAAAAGTCTGTCAGATATGTCATCTTCAGAAACTGATTTAGAAGCTAAAGCTTATATTGGACTGTTTGCTGAAGAAGATGAAGAGGAGTCCATCCAGTTAATGAACTCTATATATGAGCAAGAGGACAATCAGTGTCAGGGACTGATGGCCTTATCAGAAGGAGACAAAATCCAGGAGCAGCCTGGACCTAGTCAGGTACAAAATTGTTCTGTTAGTTCAATTTCTAGTACTGGATTAGAATCAGATTCATCAGCATCAAGTGATGAGAGTGGATCTAAATCTGAAGGAGATATTCATCAATTGATTGATGAATATAGAGTGGTGTTGCAAGCTTTGAAGAAAAGCAAATCCTTGGCCAAGAGTCAAGCTAAGGAGATTGCTAATCTTAAAGTTGCTGCAACCGATTTTGATAAGTTGAATGATCAAAAATTAAAAGAAATAGCCAGACTGAAGCACATAACTGTTATTCAGATGGGGACTATAACATTTAAAAATGATCAAATTAGAAATCTGGAGATTAGTCTTCAGAAAGAGAGAGATTTTGTAGCAAGGTTTTCTAAACCAAAGTCTGTTCTACCTTTGATAGATGAGTTCATTTCTCAAAAGGGTAAAACTGGATTGGGGTTTACTAAACCTGCCTGGACTGTTCAGTCCAAGTCTAAGGGCAAAGCCCCAGTACTCAATAAGCCTACTGTAGATAGAACAGTCAGGGTTGTACCTAAGCAAAGGTACAACAGATTTGAGTGCTGGTGTTGTGGCAAGGTAGGCCACTTTGCCATAGACTGTTGGCACAATTCAAGTGCCAAAGTGAGTAGCAATCTGCCTGCTAGAAAAGCTACAGGTAGTTTTGTTAAGAGTCAAACTAACCAGCACCAAGGACCCAAGAATTCTTTGGGTTCTAAGGTTAACTAATCTGTTTTGCAGGTAAGTCCAAGTGACCATGCGCCAATATGGTACTTGGACAGTGGATGTTCCAGGCACATGACTGGAACTAGGGGATTGCTAAAGGACTATACACCAATCAAGGATGGTCCTAAAGTCACCTTTGGTGGTTCTGAAAAAGGAATCATCAAAGGTTTTGGTAACATTTCTAGCAACCTTATTACAATTACTCAAGTGGCTTATGTTAAAGGTTTGAAACATAACCTCATTAGTATAAGTCAGCTGAGTGATTTAGGATATGACATCTCATTTGTCAAAGATGGTTGTCATATCAGGAGGTCAAATGATCAAAAGATCATTCTGACAGGTTATATGAAGAGAAATGTCTATTGTCTAGACATTATGTGTGAGAACAATGTTTCTCCTGTGTGTCTTGTAGCTGATGAGAAAGTCTCTCATTGTGTCAAATGGCACAAGAGGCTAGCCCATCTTAACTACAAGACAATTGGCCAACTCTTTAGCAAAGAGTTAGTGAGGAATGGTCCTCAGGTTAAGTGTATTAAAGATGGGATATGCTCAGCTTGTCAAAAGGGCAAGCAGACTAGATCCACATTTAATAGCATTGAAAACGAAGATGCTGTGAGGTGCTTATACCTCTTGCATATGGCTCTTTTTGGTCCTATGCCAGTTCACAGCCTAGGTAGGAAGGTCTACACATTTGTGGTTGTAGATGACTACTCAAGGTTTTCCTGGGTGTTCTTCCTTAGACAGAAATCTGAAACTCCAAGTATCTTATACAGCTTTGTTAAACAAATTCAGAATGAAATGGACAGTACAGTGGTCAAAATCAGAAGTGACCATGCTACTGAATTTCAGTCTGACAGTATGACAAAACTGTGTGAAGAATTTGAAATTTTTCAGGAATTTTCTTCACCAAGAACACCTCAGCAAAATGGCATTGCTGAAAGGAAAAATAGAACGTTGATTGAGGCTGGTAGAACCCTATTAAGTGACACATCTCTCCCAGAATATTTCTGGGCTGAGGCAGTTAATACTGCATGCCATGTAATTAATAGGGCTAATATCACCAAGAGCCACAATAAGACCCCCTATGAGATTGTGAAAGGCAGAAAACCAAATCTATCCTATTTCATGATCTTTGGTTGTAAATGCTATATACTTAACAATGGTAAGTCTTACTTAACCAAGTTTGCTGCCAAATCCCAAGAGGGGATCTTTGTTGGGTACAGCAACAACAGTAAGGCTTATAGGGTCTACAACTTGACTACTCAAGTTGTAGAAGAGTCAGTACATGTAGTGTTTGATGAAGCTAGACTCATTAACAATGAATTGTCTAGAAGTATTTGCAGCTCCACAGGTGTAACTAAGAAGATGGACAAGCTTACTATTGAAGAAGGATCTACTGCAAGTCAGCATGTGGATGATAGTGGATGCTGTCCAGGGGGAGTACTAGATGCACCTGATGTAGAAGAAGACCAAGGGGTGCAACAAGTTGAAGAAGCTAAAGGAGCACAACCAGAAGACAGGCTGCCTCCAGCTAATAAACATTTAAAAGATCATCCAGCCAATCAAATTATTGGTGATCTTAGACAATGGGTACAAAAAAGGAGCAGAAATCTAAGTTCAGTACTCTATTCCAGTTTTCTATCCCAAGAAGAGCCAAAGAAATTTGAAGAAGCCATCCTAGACCCTCATTGGATTGAGGCAATGCAAGAGGAGCTGAACCAGTTCAAAAGATGCAAAGTCTGGGAGCTTGTTCCTAAACCAAAAGACCACAACATAATTGGAACTAAGTGGATCTTTAGGAACAAGATGGATGAACATGGAGTTATTATAAAGAACAAAGCAAGACTGGTTGCAAAAGGATATAGGCAGGAAGAAGGTATTGACTTTGATCAAACCTTTGCTCCAGTAGGAAGACTGGAAGCTATAAGGATGTTCCTGGCTTATGCAACCTATCAAGAGTTTAAAGTATACCAAATGGATGTTAAGTCAGCTTTTCTGAATGGAAATCTGAAAGAAGAAGTCTATGTGGAACAGCCATCAGGTTTTGTTGATTCTATCAAACCTAATTATGTCTATAGACTTAGGAAGGCTTTGTATGGGTTAAAACAAGCCCCTAGGGCTTGGTATGAAACCCTGTCTAGTTTCCTCATTGAGAATAAATTCACAAGGGGGAAAATAGACAAGACTCTATTCCTTAGGGAATCCAGAGGCAAGATCATTCTAGTCCAAATATATGTAGATGACATCATATTTGGGTCTACTGAAAGTAGTTTTTGCAAAAAGTTTGCAAAACTAATGCAAGGACAATTTGAAATGAGCAGTATGGGGGAACTTAAGTTCTTCTTGGGTCTCCAAGTTAGACAGACTGAGGATGGTTTATCCATATGCCAGTCTAAGTTCACCCTAGAACTGATAAGGAAGTATGGTATGGAATCATCCAGTACCATGAAAACTCCTATGGGGTCAAGTATATCTCTTAGCAAAGATGATACAGGGAAACCTGTAGATTAGACTTTGTATAGAGGGATAGTTGGCTCCCTTATATATTTGACTGCAAGTAGACCAGATATCATGTATGCTACATGTGTCTGTGCTAGGTACCAAGCTTGCCCTAAAGAATCTCATTTGACAGTAGTCAAAAGAATTCTGAGATATCTTAAAGGCTCACCTTATCTAGGCCTTTGGTACCCTAGCAATGGAGAATTTGAACTAACAGGTTATTCAGATGCAGATTTTGCAGGCTGCAAAGAAGATAGGAAAAGTACAACAAGTACCTGTCAATTCCTAGGTGGAAGACTGATATCATGGAGTAGCAAGAAACAAACAAGTATGGCTATCTCCACAGTAGAATCAGAGTATGTGCTGTTGGAAGTTACTGTGCTCAACTTCTATGGATTCAACATCAATTAGAAGATTATGGTATTCAAGTAAGTAGAACACCTCTATTTTGTGATTCTACTAGTGTTATTTCTATTGCAAACAATCCTGTCTCCCATAATAGGACTAAGCACATAGAAATAAAATACCATTTTCTAAGAGAACATGTGGAAAAAGGAGATATTTCACTAGAGTATGTTAATACAGATAATCAGCTAGCTGACATGTATACCAAGCCTTTAGATGAAACCAAATTCAATAAATTCAAAATTGAATTAGAGATGATAAACTTAGAATAAGTTTACAAAAAATTAACTAAGTAAAATGATGTCAGCACACGGAGTTGTCTGTGTCGACACATAGAAGTGGTGTCGACATTTCGGAGAAATAGTGTCGACACATCTAGGTAGTCTGTGTCGACACTTCAGAGAATTAGTGTCGACACATGTAGTGTAGGTGTCGACACATCCAAGGTGGTGTCGACACTTAGGAATTACTCAACATTAGTCTGGTATAGTCTCGACTAAGTGTCGAGATAAGTGGTGTCGACACATAAACAAGTGTCGACACATATATTCTGTCGACTATACTTGTGTTGACATATAGTTGTCGAGACATTATAAGTCTGTGTCGACACTTTTCAACAGTGTCGACACAATTTAAGTATTTTGACGCGCCCTTTCATCTTCGATTCTAGAAAGGTATAAATAGGTTTTTGTCATTGTCTGTCGACACGCTCACCAAAGTTTCGAGACCAAACTTGTGTGTCGACATCTCTCTTCTCTAGATTCAAATTTCTTCAAACCCTAATGGCGCCCAAGCTAGAAGAGAATGTGAATGAAGGATATGAACTCGTGTGGCACACATTTGATGACACGGAACCTGATATCAAAGGCGTGATAACCCTAATAGCTGAGACTGGGTAAGAATTTCTTGTTTCAGAACCAATTAAGATCTGGAATAAGGAAGTCCTGGAGTTTCTGAATGCAGCAACACTAGATGAATCAGGACTCAAGATTAAGTCTAGAGTTCATGGAGCAAAGGTGAAGGTCTCTCCTAAGAGTCTGAGAAAGGTACTACAACTACCAAGGACTAAGGAAGAAGAAGATGTTTCTGCTTCTAAGACTAGAGAAGCATTTGCATGGTGTGGACTGGACTCCACAATGAAAATAGGATCTGTGTTCAATATAAAGGGAATGAACATGCAAGGCAAATTTTTATCTGAAATTGTTGGCAAGGTTATCCTGAGCAAACCTGGAGGACATGATAGAATATCTGCTTATATGTTCAGTCTAATGACAAGAATTATCTTCAAACTAGAAACTGATTGGTCTACAGTTGTGTTTGAAAAGATAAAAGAGAGTATGAAGAAGCCAAATCTGGGTAGAATACTAAGTCTTTACCTAGCTGGAAGTATACCTGAGGTAATGAACCAAGCTGCAGGTTCAAAGATTAACCGCATGAGGAAGATGGATATGAGAATTTTCTCAAGGTGGGAAAGAGTACTGACCAAAGAACTGCCATCTCCAGTAAAGGACACACCCCAGAAAAAGAAGAAGAAGTCAGCCCCTGTGGCTCAAGAATCATCAAGCAGCTCTGAAGAGCATGTAGTGTTCACTCCAGATGAGGAAGACACTGGAAATGCTGGCCAATCTCCAGCAAGATAAGAAGATGCAGAGAGATAGGGGGAGCTACCCACAGCAAGCCTAATTCACCAGGATTCAATCCAGGGGGAGCCTCTTCTGGTGGATGAGCCAACTCCACTAGAAAGTGAACAAGCTACACAAACCATACTTGAGGTAATAACTGACATTAATTGTAACGTCCCTAGCCGATCCAACGTGACAGTGTCACGGCTCCGCTGTAGGCGACGCTACCGGGCTGCAGCCCAAGCACCCCAACCCCTCTCCAGCTCACTGGCGGGTTGTTGGTGGTCACAGCCTCCCTTTGATGAGAAAACTCGACAGTTAAGCTGGGCCGTACGGGGACTTCCCAGGAGGTCACCCATCCCAGTACTACTCTCGCCCAAGCACGCTTAACTATGGAGGGCACCGGGTTCCCATGGGATGGGCCTGGACCGTTACATTAATAACTTAGATTTCCCTATTGAGGATGATGTTTTGTCTGATTCATTATCTAATGTTAATCAGCAAACAAAGACACATAGCTAACCTCAGGATGTTGTCATGGAAGACACATCTATTACTGATCAAGTGGTTGATGAGATAAGAGATTCTCCAACCCTTCCTCAACAGGAATTTACCCTAGAAGAGCTATTCCCAGATCTTCTACAAACAGATTTTGAGAAAGAGAAAGTTGCTGCTGAGGGGGAGAAGGCCCCTGTTGAGGGGGAGCATGTAGATATTGTTGAGGAAACTGCAAGGAAGGAGACTGAGGTGCCAAAAGATGCTGAAGGGCTACAAAGGACTGAGAAGGAGTTACCTCCAAGTCCAAAGGATAGAGTGAATATTGATATCACATCTGCATCAGAGGATGAAGAGGCTGCAAGAGCCCAGAAGAGGAAATTCCAAGTCTTTAAGAGAAGGAGCCAGAATTATAAGAAAGCTTTACAAACAATTGCACCACAGCCTGCACCACAGCCAGCCCCATCTACAGACTATAGTTCCCTGATGGTGGCAATGCAGATTAAGCTGGATGAGCAAAGACAAGCTCTAGAAAAATATATGGATGAAGTCCATAAGTCACTGCAATTTGATCTGGCCCAAGACATTAAGTCAATCAGATTTGAAATGCATCTGAATAAGAAAGAGATGACTGACTGCTTCCATAAAGGAGGGAATGCAGTTGTCTTTCTAGCAACACATCAAGAGAAAATAAAGACAAAACTTGATGAGCTAGAAGTGAAGCAAGGCTACGTTCTGGAAAATCAGATAAGGATGAATGATAATTTGACTGCTTCACATAATGCAATAGTAACAGAAATGAAGATTATAGCTTCTGGTCAAACTACAGAAAGTGCAATTGCCAAAGAAGATTTTGATAAGAAGTTACAAGAAAGCCTAACTGCTTTTAAAACTGTGCTTCAAGATTCCCAGAAGGCTATAGCTCAACAGCTTCAGAAGTTTAAACCTTTCTTTAAGGATGGAGTAAACTATTTGGATGCACAAATAAGGTTTCAGAAAGATGATCTGAGAGATCACATTGAAAGAGAAGTCATAAAGGGGGAGAGGGTGTTAGTCAAAGCAGGCTCTGATCATGCAAAGTGGATTTCAAATTCCATCAGAGCCACCCTTGGATATCCTCCATTATGTGATGATGACAATGTTGCAGAGTCTGGGATTAATCCTGCATATCTTGGAGGAGAGCAAGCTGAAGTAGCTCAAGTGATCTACCCTCCACCAGACTTTGATATGATACATCAAGATATACAGTCAATGTATATTCCTCCTGAAGGAAAGCAAAATGTCATCATAGAGAAAGTGGTTCAGCCTGTGCCAGAGGCAATACTGAAAGAACAAGAAGCTTTGCTAAAAGAACAAGAGACTCAATTGTCTAAGAAGAGATTCAGAGAGCAAACTGAACTTAGGCCTGACTTTGAACAATGGAGCCCCACCTCCAGGAATATCATTTTGGCTGCTTGGAAAGCTGCTAAAGACAATATTATGGATAGAGGCAAATGGTATTCTGATGTGGAGTGGAGGAAGCATGAGAACAGGCAAGAAGCCATTGTGCAATACAGAAGAAAGGCTAAGATGGGAAAGCTACCTCCTACTGCACAGGAGCCTAGCAAGTACTTCCCTAAGCCTTATCATTACTTTGAAAGGCAAAAGATCAAGGCAGAAGAGCAGAAAAAGAAGGATCTTAAAGGGAAGAAGCCTGCTGCTGCTGAAGATGCTGAAGCCCCAGTCCAAGCAAAGATACAATCAGGAAAGGGCATTGTGATCAAGGAGCCTAAGCAGCAATAGGAAAGAATTTTTCTTAAGTTTACTATGTGTAATCAGTTGCATTCAACCTTCTGTAAACTTTTGAATAATGAAAATGTTGAAGTTGTTAGAACAATGTGATACATGTTAAATCTATTACATTAATGTTCTGAGATATTTGTGTATACATGTTTTGTTTATACATGTTTATGTACTTACCCTGTCATTTAATATTGTTTTACATCATACTGTAAATTTGTTATGTATGGTGTATATCATTGACTAAGGGTTATGACTTCTCCAAATAGGGGAAGATTGTTGGGTACATTGGAATAAATGTACCTTATTTGAAGAAGCCTCACCCTACTCAATGATATACATCAAAATGTATTTGATGTATTTTGAGTTACCTTATGCAGGTTAAGTAATTGCAGGGAAAGCTTAAAAGTTTCTAAGTCCATGTGTCGACACCTAGAAGAAAAGTGTCGACACTTAAGAAGACTTGTGTCGACACCCAGGAAAGCTGTGTCGACACTTGGAGTAATTGTGTCGACACCAGGAATGCAGAGTCGACACCAGAAGGAAAGTGTCGACACATACAGGCTGTGTCGACACTCAATGAAGAAATGTCCAGAGAAGCTGTGTCGACACTTAGAAGCAGTGTCGACACCCAGAGGAACTTTGTCGACATCAGAAAGTGTCGACACTTGGAGGCTGTGTCGACACTCAGCAAAACTTCAACAAAGTTCAAGTACAAGTGTCGACACTAGGAGGCTGTGTCGACACTCAGCAAATTTCAACAGAGTCTAAGTACAAGTGTCGACACAAAGGAGATGTGTCGACACTCAGCCAAAGCCTCAACACAAGAAGAACTTGTGTCGACATTAGGAGCTGTGTCGACACTCAGCAAGTATCAGCATAGAAGGAATGTGTCGACACCAAGGAGATGTGTCGATACTTAGCAAGTATCAACACAAGAAGATGTGTCGACACAAAGGAGTTGTGTCGACACTTACAAGAATTCAACTAAGAACTAAAGAACAAGGAGTTGTGTCGACACACAATATCAGTGTCGACACATGTTGAAGAAGTAGTGTCGAGAAGCAGATTGTACAACACAAGGAGTTGTGTCGACATCATGAAGGCTAGTGTCGACACTTAGTCAACTTATGTCGACACTTAGTCTATCAGTGTCGACACTTGAAGACTGACTGTCTCGACACTTTCAGACAGTTATAGAAAATTCAAGAAGTGACTGGATGACTTGACAGCTGTCATTCCAGCCGGTCTACTGCAATTGTCAGAGCTGTCAGAAAGTTGTTAGAAACTGGTCCAGCCGGTCACCATGAAGAAGGCCTAGTACTACAACAGAAAGAGATGATTAAAGGTGGTTGAAATCATTGAAGTACAACACAACTATAAGAAGACCTTCAAGTGAAGATCTAAGAAGTTGGAGAGAGAGAGCTCCTTCCAAGAAGACAGCTGTTGAACAAGGCTGTGAAGAAATTTTCAGATTGAGTTCTAATTCTTAAGTTTGCAGTGATTAAAGATCAGCTGCATAGAGACTCAACCGTATTGTGTTCTATAATTCAAGAAGCTTTGAAGGAAGCCAAGGGAGGTTGATCTCAGCAGAGTTCTTCCAAGAACTCATCAAGAAACCAGACAACTCTTCTCTCTCATTCTGAGTTGTAGGTTTACACTTTGTATTTTTAATTTCTTGTAGGATCCTTAGGGATCTGAGTTGTAAGCCTGAAATTATAAAGGCTGAGTGGTAGGGCCTGTGTGCCTGAGTGTAGGAGATACTTTTCTCTGAGTTTAGGCCTTGTTGAAGGCTGAGTGTAGGTCTTTGTGAAGACTGAGTGGTAGGGTTGTGTGCCTGAGTTGTAGGAGTGGGATCACTCTGAGCTGTAGGAACCTATTTGGGGGTTCTGAGTGTAAGATCTGAGGATCTGAGGAATAGTGGAGAAGTTGGGGCGAATCTAGTACACTACTAGATAGGAGAAGGGGGAAAGTGGATGTACCCAGACCTTGGGGAACCACTATAAAATTGTGTGTACTCTATGTGTGTGATTGATTCTGTGTATGCTGTGTTAAAGTTCTGTGAATGCTGTGATTAATTCTGCCTAAAAGTTTAAAAGGATAAGGTCACATATTCACCCCCCCCCCTCTAGGTGTTTAGGTACAATTTCTTTCAGGGGGTCTCGCCACCCAGGATCCCATAGCTGGCATGGTAGGTTGACTCCCCGCAGAGGCGCGTAAGAAAATTACACTCAGTGAATACGTTGGGTTGGACGTTTCTTTCCGATCTTGTGCCAACCTCGAAAAGAGCGGGGATTGTGTACAACCCCGTATTCTCCCCTATACAGTTTTTAAGCTTTTTGGAGGTTTTAAACTCTCAGTGGCCAATTTTGGCTCTGGCGTGGAAATATACTAGTAGGGGGAGGAAAAATCGGCCACCCCCAGTGGCCCTTTTTTGGGGGGTCGGGGCCTCGCCCCTGCCCCCCCTGCCCGCGGCTTGGTGGGGCGAGACCGGCCTAGGCCGTGGGTCTCGCCCCTGCCCGCGGCTTGGTGGGGCGAGACCGGCCTAGGCCGGGGGTCTCGCCCCTACCCGCGGCATGGTGGGGCGAGACCGGCCTAGGCCGGGGGTCTCGCCCCTGCCCGCGGCTTGGTGGGGTGAGACCGGCCTAGGCCGGGGGTCTCGCCCCTACCCGCGGCTTGGTGGGGAGAGACCGGCCTAGGCCGGGGGTCTCGTCCCTGCCCGTGGCTTGGTGGGGCGAGACCGGCCTTGGCCGGGGGTCTCGCCCCTACCCGCGGCTTGGTGGGGTGAGACCGGCGTAGGCCGGGGGTCTCGCCCCTGCCCGCGGCTTGGTGGGGCGAGATCGTCCAAGGCTGGGTGTCTCGCTCCACCAAGCCGCAGGCAGGGACGAGACCCCCGGCCTAGGCCGGTCTCGCCCCACCAAGCTGCGGGCAGGGGCGAGACCCCCGGACTAGGTCGGTCTCGCCCCACCAGGCCGCGGGCAGGGGCGAGACCCCCCGCCTAGGCCGGTCTCGCCCCACCAAGCCGCGGGCAGGGGCGAGACCCCGGCCTAGGCCGGTCTCGCCCCAGCAAGCCACGGGCAGGGGCTCGACCCCCGGCCTAGGCCGGTCTCGCCCCACCAAGCTGCGGACAGGGGCGAGACCCCCGGCCTAGGCCGGTCTCGCCCCACCAAGCCGCGGGCAGGGGCGAGACCCCCAGCCTAGGCTGGTCTCGCCCCACCAAGCCGCGGGCAGGGGCGAGGCTCCGACCCCCCAAAAAAGGGCCACTGGGGGAGGCCGATTTTCCTCCCCCTACTAGTGTATTTCCACGCCAGAGGCAAAATTGGCCACCGAGAGTTCAAAACCTCCAAAAAGCTTAAAAACTATATAGGGGCGAATACGGGGTTGTACACATTGTTGAAACCAAAATTCGGTCTCCTGTGGAGTTCGACCCTTGGGGAAGGGGTGACCGCGCACCTACTACCCTCAAGCGAGCAATCTAGGCACAAGACTCTCCTGTGGAGTTTGACCCTTGGGGAAGGGGTGACCGCGCACCTACTACCCTCAAGCGAGCAATCTAGGCACAAGACTAGGAACACAAGGGACAGACCCAAGGTCTCAGCGTGGAGGACCCGCCGCATACCCTGAGGACTAAAAAACTCTTCCCCTCCCAAGCCAAGGGCTGCGCTAAGGCACCTTCGGAGGGCTCTCTTGGCCGACCGGAACATCCAAGGAGGATCTCGAGATCCACTCCCAAACTAGAGGTGCCACCTCGGGTCTATGCAAAATGTTCCCCGCCCGCCTTACTATTGGCACAAAATCGCCCAGCAGCCCTACTCTACGTAGCCCCAATTGGGCCGCTAACAGCGGAAATCCGCTATTCTGAAAGGATGACAACAGGCCATCAGGGGCTTCCCGGCATCTATTCCTCGGGGCCCACACGGGGGGAGCGGTTCACAAACACGCCGCTCGGCCAAGACAGGAGTAAACTACATATTCATAGAGCATCACAGATATGAAAAAATATTACAGGAATATAAATTCCATACTCAGCACGCAGGCCGGCAATATAAACAAAAAAGGTCTTCGGGGGACGGCACGAGCTCGGGCTTAAACCCGCTATTCCCCGCTTGGTACTGCAACACCTGTATGCCAACGTCTCGGCGAGCGGAGGCCAACTAGGCATCGGGCGGCTAACATAAGCGGGCCAAACATATTTCGCACACCCCCTTTTTTGGGGCTATGGTGCGCATTCCCTCAAGGCGGCTAAAAAACAACTTTCTTGGAGTCTTCTCTGGGAACCCCAGAACATCACCAATCCGGCTCACACGTCCAGATGAGCTTCACACAGCATGCCTAAACCCGTACTCACGCTTCCGGGTACTAATGAAATTAACTACGGGGACGCACACGTCAACCCGTCGGAAAGCTTCCATCCCCCCACCCGTTGGTGGAGAGGGGCTTCCATGCAAATATGTAAACTGAGGGCTTCACCTGCCCAAGTAGAAACATCGTTACCCTTGTCGCGTGCTTGGCGGCGGGGCCGGGAGAGGAGCTCCGGGTCGATCCTACTGCATGCTGCTGCGTCGGTGGTCGATCTCCACTCTAGGATGAGCCTTGCTCCAGGTCGGGCCTCGCTCCAGGCCGGGCCTCGCTCCAGGCCGGGCCTCGCTCCAGGCCGGGCCTCGCTCCAGGCCGAGCCTCGCTCAAGGCCGAGAGAAAGAGGGAGAGAGGCGGGGCTTTGCTGTTGGCCGAGAGAGAGAGAGGGAGGGGCGGGGCTCTGCTGTTGGTCGAGAGAGAGAGGGAGGGGGCGGGGCTCTGCTGTTGGCCGAGAGAGAGAGGGAGGGGGCGGAGGCTGCGCTGCTTTGCCGGCGACGGGAGAGAGCGGGGAAGGAGGCCGTGCCCTAGCCTGGGCGGTGGACGGAGAGAGAGAGAGGGGGCGGGCGGCGGCTCCAGGCCGAGAGAGATAGAGAGAGAGGACTAGGTTGTCCTCTTCCAGCCGACGAGACAGAGAGGGAGGGGCGGGGGTGTCGTGCTCCAGCCGACGAGAGAGAGAGGGAGGAGACGGGGCTCTCGTGTTCCAGGCCGAACCCTAGTCCCGGAAAAAATCCCTGCTCTCCCTCCTCTATCTTATCACCTATATATATAATATATATATAATATATTATATATATTATAATATAATATATAATATATATATATATATATATAAATCATAAACCTATGCGTATAAAACCTCCGCACGCACGCACGAGGACCCGCACGTCTCCGAATGGGGTCGCACCAACTCGTCGCCCATACCACGCCCCTAGGCTGATATTTGGGGAGGGTCCCACTCGCCCGGCTACGGGGTTGTACACAATCCCCGCTCTTTTCGAGGTTGGTACAAGCTCGGAAAAAATCGTCCAACCCAACGTATCCGGCGAGTGGGAGCCGACCCAAAAAAAAACTGAGAGAAACTGAAATCTGCGCTTGGAGCATCAAACTCTCCATGACCTTTCTTATCCTTTTGGACCACTCGATACCTGTAATGCTCTCTGCTATTAGGTTGCCCTTATACCATTACTTACAACAAGTATATAACTTCTCGTGATATCATGAAACATCATAGCCATATATTTTGTATCCTCTTGTACACGCGGAGCTAATCCTTTCCCCCCAGGTGTGCCTACAGCCCTGCCAGCTAGTGAGAGCCTGATAGTGAGTCTAACTGGGGCTGAGCAGCACTCGGGGTCCCTTACCCCCCAGGCGAGCCTACGGACCTGCCAGCTAGTAGGAACCAGGCAGCGGGTCTACCCGGGGCCGAGCATCACTCGGGGTCCTGCAAAAACTCTCCAAGAACCAACCCTTTCCCCCCAGGTGTGCCTACAGCCCTGCCAGCTAATTAGAGCCTGACAGCGAGTCTACCCGGGGTCCACTACTACCGCCATCGAGTGACTTCCGGCCCTGCCAACTAGGTGAGAGCCTGACAGCAGGATCTGCTCGAGGCCCAAGGATGACACCGAGTGACTTCCGGCCCTGCCAGCTAGGTGAGAGCCTGACAGCGGGATCTGCTCGGGGTCCACTACTACCGCCATCGAGTGACTTCCGGCCCTGCCAGCTAGGTGAGAGCCTGACAGCGAGATCTGCTCGAGGCCCACGGATGACACCGAGTGACTTCCGGTCCTGCCAGCTAGGTGAGAGCCTGACAGCGGTATCTGCTCGGGGTCCACTACTACCGCCATCGAGTGACTTCCGGCCCTGTCAGCTAGGTGAGAGCCTGACAGCAGGATCTGCTCGAGGCCAAGGATGACACCGAGTGACTTCCGGCCCTGCCAGCTAGGTCAGAGCCTGACTGGTGATTCACGGAGGAGTGGGGATTGAGGCAACCCGCAAGGGGAGCCTGAAAACCATGTACCGAAGGGGGGTCGCCTCTACCTCCCAGGCTCCCCCACCAGAAGAGAAAATCACTTTCTCGTCAGCGGACATGCCAGACTATGAAGATCCGTTCTATGACTCCCTGGTGATCCAGACGGCGGTGGAGAATTATACGGTCTCAAGGATATTGGTAGACAACGGGAGCTCGGTAAATGTCATCTTCAAGAAGGCCTTTCATGAGATGAGGGTTGAAGGGAAGAGGGTCCTGGCCTCGGATGGACCGTTGTTTGGGTTCTCCGGAGAGAGGAAGGAAGTAGAAGGGGGAGTAGGGCTGCACGTGAAGTTGGGGGGCGTATCACGGAACTGCAGGTTCGTGATCGTGGATGCCCCAAGCAGCTATAATGCCATCTTTGGGCGCCCCCTCATCAGCGCCTTTCGCTGCGTCCCCACCTCGTTCCATCAATGCCTCAAGTTCAACAATGGAGGGGTGCAGGTCAGGGTAAGAGGGGACCTGAAGGTGGCAAGACAATGCTACGTTATAGCAGTCAACACCATTTCGTGGATGGCAGAGGCAGAGGAGTTGGAGATAGAGATGGCATCACTTGAGGAGGTCGTTGAGGAAGAGGAGATGGACCTAGAGGAGGCAAGAGAGATAGCTGAAGAGAAAGTCGGAGAAGAGGAGGCTGAGAAGCAGCAAGGAGATGTGCAGGTGGTCCAGGGGGACGAGGAGCAGGAGAGCCCGGAAGGGGCGATGGAAGTAGGAGAACAAGCAGCAGGAGGAGTTGAGGGAGAGGCCCCGAGGGGCGTGAGAGTCGAGCAGCAGCAGGAGGGGCTAGTAGAAGCGATGGGAATCGAGGAGGAGGTAGAAAGGGGAGAGCTGGAGCTGGAGGAAGAGGCAAGGGTCGGCTGGGAGCATTCGCGGCTGGAGCCGGCCGAAGAAGTGGTGGAGATGGAGTCTTCACCAGCGCAGGGCATGTACAAAGGGTGGGGGTCAGCGGGGGCTTGAGTCCCGAGGCCCGGGAGCGAGTGCAGGCTTGCATTCAAAGCAACGTCAACATCTTTGCCTGGAGCACGACAGACATGTCGGGCATCGACGCAGACGTGGCCTGCCATCGCCTGAACTTGGACCCCTGCACTCGCCCAATTCGCCAGAAGATGAGAGCCATCGCCACCAAGCTGGAGTAGCCCATTTGTGAGAAGGTCAGGAAGCTCCTGGAGGCCGGCTTCATCTCGGAGATCCAGTATCCGGGCTGGATCTCGAATGTGGTAATGGTTAAAAAAAGGAGGTGATAAATGGAGAATGTGTATTGACTTTTCTTTGTTAAATAAATCATGCCCCAAGGATTGCTACCCCCTGCCTCGGATCGACGCGCTGGTTGATTCAGCTGTCGGTTTTTCTTTCATGAGCTTTTTAGATGCTTTTTCAGGTTATCACCATATCCGGATGCACCCTCCTGATACCAAGGATATTTCGTTCATCACAAGGGAGGGATGCTTCAGTTACAAAATGATGCCCTTTGGGTTGAAGAACGCAGGGGCTACCTACCAACGCATGATGGATCGGGTCTTCCGAGATCAGAGGGGGAGGAATTTGGAGGTCTACGTCGACGACCTAATGATCAAAAGCAAGTGCATGGATTCGCACCTGCAAGATCTGGAAGAGACATTCGCCACCTTAAGGAGGTTCAAGATGAGGCTGAACCCCTTGAAGTGTGTCTTCGGGGCCAGCCGCGGGAAGTTCCTCTGGCATCTTCTGACTCCGGCAGGGGTGGAGCCCAACCTGGACAAGGTAAAGTCCATCCTGGATTTGGAATCACCTCGCGACCTCAAGGAGGTCCAGCGCTTGACAGGAAAACTGGCCAAGGCCGGGTGTCTCGCCCCTGCCCTCGTCTCCCCTGTGCTCGACCCCCTAGGTGGATGAGGGGCGGGGTGGTTTTTACCCCTTTACCCCCCGGTGTGGCTGTTTCCTATTGGCCTGGAGCTTTTTAGCCCTAGGGGCTTTTCGGTCATTTTGGTCCATTGGATTTGGAAAACTATAAATAGACCCCGTTGGGTGCCTTTGGAGGGCATCCTTTTCTTAGCTTCCTCCTCCCTTAGCTTCTTCTTGGTAGAGTAGAGAGAGCTCTCCAGGGCGCCCAGCCTAGCCCTTTGGTAAGGGAGGGGAAGAGCTCAGGTAGCCTTCCGGGTGTGAGGTGGGACCTCCGCGCTAGAGCCGAGGGTCTGTTTCTAGCTTCTTGATCGTTTGGCCTGTGACGTTCTCTTGAGTGTAGTAGGTGTGAGGTCACCCCTTTCTAGGGACCCCGAACTCCACAGAGGTCAATTTTGGCTTCAACAATTACTATTGTCTACGCTGAAAGAGAAAGTGACTGGGTTCGATAGGATTAAGGATGTGTACGGTCATTGCCCGGATTTCAAGGAAATCTATTTATCCACGCAAAACAACTCTCCCACTACCATTTTAGCATATTATATTCAGGACGGTTATTTATTTAAGCTTTCGAAGCAATGTATACATCGTTCTTCACTATGCTATTTCATCGTTTGGGAATTACATATCAAGGTTTAGGTGGTCATTTTGGTCGAGACAAGACCATTGCGTTAGTGGAAGACAAGTTTATTTGCCAGGCCTTAAGTCAACGGTTAATAAAATTATGGGAAGTTGTCACACGTGCCAATTAGCTAAGGGTAATAAAATGAATGCGGGAGTTTATACCCCTCTTCCGATTCCTTCAATTCCATGGGAAGATGTTAGTATGGATTTTATACTAGGCTTACCCATCACGTTTAGACATCATGATTCCATCTTAGTGGTAGTAGATTGGTTTTCTAAAATGGCTTATTTTATCACTGGCAAATAGACCGACGATGCTTCTCATATTGTAAAATTATATTTTAAGGAAGTAGTTGCATATCTGGCGTTCCCAAGATGATAGTAACTGATAGGGTAGTGAAGTATACTAATTATTTTTGGAAGACCCTTTGGCGGATAATGGGCACCAAACTCTTATTTTATTCAGCCTACCATCCACAGACGGATGGACAAACAGAAGTGGTAAACATAAGTTTGGGTAGTTTACTTCATTGTCTTGTGGGTGACCACAAGGGTACGTGGGACCTAACCCTTCCCCATTCTCAGTTAGCGTACAATAATTCAAAAAATAGGTCCACAGTTTTATCACTGAATGAAATCGTGCCCGAATATAAAGCACCAGTGCGACTTGACTTGACTCTATTACCTCCATCTTATAAGTCAAGTCAATTTGCACAAGAATTTTCCTCTCATGTTCAAAATTTACATAAGCACATTAATAAAGCACTAACCACACAATATGCATCTTATCAATCTCATGCTGACTTACATAAGAGAGCGTCTCACTTTAAGATTGGCGATTTAGTCTTGGTGCATCTCATCCCTGAACGGATGCCTTCCAGCACCATAAAAAGGTTAGTGAAACTGCGAGTTGGACCTTTTCGATTTTTTTAAAAAATAGGGAAAATGCATATCTTTTGGAGTTACCCACTGATTTGGGAATTTCCCCTATTTTCAATGTTTCAGATTTAACGTCATATGTTTCTCTACCACTTGAATTATCTTACTGTCTGTTTGGTTCCACTGCATTTTGTAATGGTTTGGGGGGTAAGCTTGTTTTTGTATCGCTCTCTCCATCGGTCTCCACTGGAGATATGTTGACTGTTGATGTAGAAACGTTTTCTTCTTCTTTGACCAATGCTTTTCCAAGTTTCCCCGGGACCACCTTTTTGCCAGAGAGGATCCTCAAAGATGAAGTGCTCTCCTCTCCAAGTGGTTATGTTTGCCACTACTTAATACGATGACGTGATCGTCCGGCCTCCGATGACTCTTGGCTTCCTGAATTGGAGGTGGATCTTTTATATGATGCTCTTCTGCGCCAGAACATACATGCCAACTCATCAGTGATGAATAGTTTTGAGCAGGCGAGGATTGATGGAGACGGTAACCCCCAACATGTTGAAGATGATGACAACATGCTTGCGGAAGATCCTTCTCCGTCTCCAACCAAAGACTTATGGTGTCGGGGTGACCTTGTGGAACTACGCTACAATATCCGCCCTCGGCGCAAGATGGCTTGTTAAACTTTATTTGAATTACTATGTTATTTTTAGTTGCAATTTCATTTTATGTTACCTCAAAATTATGTATTTTGTTTTATTTTCTATTTGGGCTGCATGTATCCAAATTGTGTTGTAAGCCTATAAAAGGCCATCTCATGTTGATGAATGATAAGTTGAATGAAATTGAAGACCTAAAGTCCAAATTGAGATTCCCCGCCCCACCCTTTCTCTCTCCATCTTTGAGAATTTGGCCCCTCCACTCTCCCCTCTCCCTCCGAGCCACCGGCCCCCTTTTCTTCCCTCTCTAGGTTCGGCCTCCTCTCTCCCCTCTACCCAAACCGCTGGCCCTCTCTCCCTCCACCCTTAAACCTGCCGGCCTCCCTCTTCCACTTTGAAGAGTTCGGCCAATCTTGGAAGTTCCTTATTTTCCCTCTTGTGTAGTTCAGCCAAGGAGCAAAGGATCATCCAGTGGGATCAATTTCGGCGCGAAAAGAAGAAGGCGGAAGAGTTTCTCTCCATTCGGCGTGACTCCGGCGGAACCGTTGAAGAGCAAACTAAGTGAGTAAATCAGAATCATCTATTCGGACTGGAGTAACGAAAAATTCTACCTTTTGTGTGTTTCTCTCTAGATTTTCTTGTGGTGGATTTACTTTAGCGTGATCTCTTGATAGTATTGCATTTATCGTGGTTTTCTTCGATCAGTTTGTTGTTCATCGTAACTTTATTAAAGTTCTAGAGGATTTTTGAACCTCGTTTTCTTTTTGTTGGGAGAGATCTACTTTTTCTGAACCGTAAACTTTGGTGGATCTCTTTTGGTACAAGATTCGCTCGATCGGACCGGCTGGGTCCTTTTATCCTGAGAGAAAATCGGCCTATAGCCTTTGTTCGATCTCAAACGTTATGGCTACTTGTACGTTAGCGTTTGATTGATAAAACTTAATAATGTGTGTGTTGCGCTGAAAGTTTTGTGCGAACGTAGAATTGGCCTGGATGTGGCGAGAAATGCGTGTTTGTACGTAATTTTCGGTGTCAGCGTGTGAGCCCACATCAGCATGCCATGGAACAGGTCGACCTTGCCCAGCAAGAACTGCTGGAGGGTCGCGAGTATTTCTACCCTTGCCTACGGCCCCGTTCCAGGGTCTGAGGGATGGGTAGGTGGAAGTGGATTAAGTACTGAACCACCCCCTCCCTTGTCGGCCCGTAGGCTCGGGTCGTACCTATTTTCTAGACCACAGCTCGCGTGATCTAGCTGCGAACTTTCATTTATTATTATATTTTTTTCTTTCGTAGGGCTTGCTCCTCCTTATTATTTGGAACTGCTCGCCCGCTTGTTGACCTTTGTCTATGTATATAATTATATTTTCACTTGATGTTTGTTATTACTCTTTTTATTAGGTGAGAAAGAGCCAGCCTGGCTCGCTCACCTTCCAGGCAGAAGTTAGCTGATTCTGGCTCGCACGACTTCTCAAGCAGAATCGAAGCAGATTTATCTCACTCGCCTCTTAGGCGATGCGAGCTGTCTCTAACTCGCTTTCCTTTCAGGCGGATACGAGCCGACTTTGGCTCGCTTGCCTCTCAAGTAGATGTGAGTCGGCTCTGGCTCACTGGCTTCTTATCTCGATGTCATATAGCTTTCGCAGGATCGCGGCAAGCAGGTAGCAGTTCGGGGCAGGAGTGGATATTGAAGCGTCAATATGTATTTTAGGCTATCTGCACACCTCCTGCCAAAAGGACGTTTTTTTGCCCCATTCCTTTTCTATAAATAGCCCCCTCTGCTCTCATCCACCTATCGCATTTAAACTTCTTCCTTTTGAGCCTCCTTCGCTCCCAAGTTTGATTCTTGATGAGTTCAAGTTATATACATATTTTTGGACTCATATGGGCTAGTTTTCTCATTGATGCACTACACTTTAGAGCCATAATTGTTCATATTTGTTATTATGTCCATTCCATGTTAAGTGCACTTTTGGCCCATTTTCAGTGTGATTCTGTAGTTATTATACTTTTGCCCTACTTGGTGTTTTTCTATGTCTGGAGAATTTGGAATGCCCATTTCGGTGGCTCTTCTATTTTTGCTGCATGTACAAAGGTCGTGTGTGTGTGTTCCGGGATTGTTTGGGAATGTTTTTCACCTAAGGGCCACTGATCGTGCGTTTTTACAAGCGCATGGTCAGTGGACTCCTTAGCGCATGACCGTTGGTCGTGCGCGGTCAGTTCATTGAACCCCAAACGGTACAGGAATACTGCGCACGATCATTGGATCTATAGCACAAGACCACTGGTTGTGATTCACTGATCGTCCGCACTATTTTCCATTTTTACAAGTTCTGTCGGGGGCAATCACACAATCATTGGACATAGTGCGCACGACCTCTGGTCATGCACTACTGCTCGTGCTCGTTATTCCTTTTTTCTGGAGTTCTGCCATTGTTAATCGCACGATCATGGGATCCAGTGCGCACGACCTCTGGTCATGCGCCACTGATCGTGCGCATATATATTAATTTTTTCTGTCCAGCTACAGGTTCCTCTGGAGCAGAGCACACGATCATCAACCGTCAGTGCACACGACCACTGGTCGTGCACCACTGATCGTGCGCTCTGATTTTTTGCTATCGTATTTAATGTCGTGCTCCACGAATTAGGGCAACACCTTTCATTTTTTTCGCCCCGCTGCTGCACGCGAAGCAACGTTTTCACCACCACAGGTCCTCCACTCTTCTCCACCCTCCGGGAAGCTTTCTCAGGTGATCTGAAGCCATCTTCAACCCTTCGGAGAGTTTCCGGCCACCAACAGTTTGCAACAAAGATCTTTCGGTACTACTCATTTGGGAAAAAGAGAGAAACGATTGAAGGAAAGGGAAGAAGACGGAGGAAGCCAAGTGGATTGACAACCCATTTGCCTCCAGAAGCAACCACGTTCAGAGTCGAGAAGTGGACTGACAACCCACCACTCCGGCCAATAACCACGACTAGGCTTCCCCCTATCGGTTTATTCTACCTCTTCTCATAGTGAAGTGTATTCTTATGCTTGTAATGAACCTAAACTTAATTTTATTTGTCTATGAATGAAGTTTGCTTGGGATAGTTACATCTTCTTTGTTAGTTTTGATGCACTCGCCTCCATTCTCATCCACTCCACTCGCGCACTAGAACCACTTTAGCAAATGCTAGGGTTGGTAGTTGAAGAGGTGATTTTGACCCTCACTCTCCGCACGTGTGTTCATTCCATCTGCTTACTCTCCGTCCATTCACCTCATGAAGCACGACATAGCGGCCTGCACTAGTTCCATCCACCAAGCGAAGCGGTGCTTACGACCCGCATTAGTTCTCTTTTTTTGTTTTGTTAGCATTAGGAATCGAAAACAAACCTTATTTGTTGTTTCAGTTAACTCTTAGTAATGATCTTTCTGCGACGCTATCATGATACCCAACCTGCATTCCCTCGAGATCGACATTCGGGGAAGCTATTCCCAAAATTATTACTTGACAGCGACCGGTACACTTGCCAACGCATCAAGTTTTTGGCGTCATTGCTGAGGTGTGCAGGCGTAAGTGATCTGGGTTGTCGAAGGTAGTTAGTCAAAAGTTGTTGTTTTTTGATTTTTTTTTGTTTTGTTGTCATCTTTGGTGTATGCAGAGGCAAGGATCGGGAGAGTTGCTTGCCTACGATCCTGAAATAGATAGGACCGCTCGAGCATGAAGGCATACCACAAACGCTGGGCTAGAGATGGATCACAATCTAATCCAGGTTGGAGGCAATGAAAGAGGGGAAGAGCCCATCTTAGGGCCAACTGCTGATGAGAACATTGGAAACCGGCAGGTACAGCCGATGCTTTGGGCTGATCCGAGATTGAATGGAGCTGCTGCTGGAGGGCAGCATGTTGATGAGAATGAGGTAAATAGGCCAAGGCCTCGCACAATGAGAGACTACACTACCCCCACTATTGGGAGTGTGTATCCAGATTTTGGGATGACCATCCCTAACCTGCAGTTTGAAATCAAACATGCCATTGTGAACATGATACGCAGCAACACTCAGTTCTCAGGGTTGCCGAGCGAGGACCCACACATGCATCTTTCGGATTTTTCTAAGATATGTGGGACTTTCCGTTACGGCAGAATACCCGATGAAACGGTGAAGAGGAAGCTATTTCCGTTTTCACTGCGTGATAAAGCCAAGGCATGGCTGCATAGCTTACCTCCGGGAATTGCCACAACGTGGGATGCCTTAACTGCGCGATTCCTGGAGAAGTTCAATCCGGTAGACAAGATTGTGAACCTGCTCTGGGAGATAGGTAACTTCCGCCAGTTCGATCAGAAGAGCCTGGCGGAGGAGTGGGAACGCTTCAATGACTTGCTGCGGAAATGCCCAAACCATGAGTTCCAGCCTTGGAACTTGCTAGGCCAGTTCTACTTTGCTATCTAGCCCAATTATAGGGCTATGATTGATGTCGCTGCAGGAGGCTCATTGATGAACCTTACACCTGAAGAAGCCCTGAGGCATCTGAAAGATACAGCCTCACACGGCATATATTGGATTGATGGGAAAAATACCCAAAGGAACGGCCGTGGAATATTCTCTCTTGGAATAGTTGTACCCACTGCAGCACCTGGCATGGCAATCTCTTGCCAAGGATGCGGCGGGAACGACCATCAGACATATGAATGCCCGGGAGACGAACTGTCTGGTGAGCTATATAATCTGTATATGAACGAATCTGTGAATTTCATTACTAAACAAAATAGGGGTGTGCTGTATGGGAATGCGTATAACCCAGGGGTGAGAAATCACCATAACTTTTCGTGGAACCAAAATGCAGGTGGCCAACTATGGCAACCAGGGCAGCACCAATTCGATGCTTCAGCCTCTGGGAGCCAACCGAGGCCACCTAATCCGGGTTATAATCAGATCCCTTCGGTACCTAGGAAGAGTAATTTGGAAGAAATGATGGAGAAGTTTGTTGAGGTCGCTCAATCAAATATGGCTAATCAGACCACATCTATGCGGAATCTGGAAGTGCAACTAGGACAATTGGCCCAGGTGCTAGCTAAGCGCCCCCAAGGGACTCTTCCAAGAAACACAGAAAAGAACCTCGTAGATCAGGGGAGGAGTCTTGTTGAGAAGGAAGAGGGGGTGTGTACAGATCTAGTGATCGCTTGTACGATCAACAACATCGAGACACCCGCCCTCTGTGATTTCAGATCTTCTAGAAACGTTCTCGCATTGTAAGACGTCAAGAAGTTTAATTTAAAATTAAATTCGGATGATCGTACTTCTCTTATTTTAGCTAACAGAGTTCTGGTGGAGACTGAAGGAGAGGTGAAAGAGGTTGAAGTTACGGTGGATAGAACCAAGATTGTAGCGGATTCCCAAGTATTGGGGCCTATCGAAAATACTTTGATGCCAATCTTGGGAGTCCCATTTTTGAGGGAAAGCAGCGCCACCTTGGACTTTTCCAAGAGGGAGGTGGTTGTACCAAATGTTGTGAAACCGGCATGCTCTCCTGACTCCGTTACTGAACCTTTGTACCCCCCCCCCCTCCTGTTGTTATCACTGACGAATTGTTTAGTAATGTGGATCCCAAAGATAAATGGGATACGTGGAAGCAGAAGGAGAGAAGAAGTACCTCTGAATAAGAGCTTGGTTATGAGGAAGAGAAGGAGTTGTTGGTTCGTGAGGAGTATGCTGATGAAATTCCTGAGTTTAGATGTGTGTGGGAGTATGATTCTCCACCTACTCATGCTGAATTTAAAGATAAATAGTTCAATCGTAAAGTTTCGTGGGTGGATCCGGTTGCCACTATGGCGTCGGAGATGATGAAACCTAAAACCTTGAATGGAGAATCAGTTGATTACGCTAGGTGGCGTTCTCCCACTGTGGAGAAAAAGAAAAATGAACGCTTTTTGCGATCCGCTCGTTTTGTTGCTCTCCAGGGAGAGAAGCAAGGGGATTGGGTCCGGTTGGGTAAAACCAACTTGAATCCTAAAGTTTCAAACCCTGGCCTTTCTCACTCTTGTGGGGAGCCATATCATAAATCGGTGTTTAGTTGATAGTCTGTTGGATAGTTTATGTTAGTAACTGCTTGGTGGACTTCCGTAGTATTTTTATTTAGTTTGTTGTGGACATAAAACTTAATATCATGCTTAATACAGGTATTTAGTCCACCTTAAGGATGGTAAAGAAAATGGCTTGTGGGAGACAACCCAAGTAGGACCACTTCGTCCTGTTTTGTGTGCTGTGTTTCTTTTTGTTATATGTGTACTTATATTTTCTTATTTTGCGTGGGATCTCTAATTCGCAGGTGCTGGAAATTTTTGAAGCGGAGCAGACCTGCTGCTAACGGACAACTTCGCAGCACGACTGGTATGCTCAGTTTTGAGCATAGGTACTTCTTACCCCTAACTCTTTATATTATATGGAATGTTTAATTTTATGAGTTGTCACATTCAAGTCTGGGGGAAGAGCATGCCTATGGTCACTACATGACCACACATTTTTTTAGCATACCAGTTTGTTATTTATTTATTTAAAAATCACTCTAGCACATACTAAATCACCCACTTGAGTGCGATCTTATCCACGTGCGCGGCTCGAGTCAAATGCTTTGCTTGTGTGTAAACTTTAAAATAGTGGTGTTGGCTTAGGATTTTAGGATAGAGTAGTGCGAAACTCGGGCAATGTTCCTAATCAAGTACTCATGGTCTGTGTATAAATAGTATATATTTAATTTTTCTTTATGCTCGTAGATTTATACTTTTTCTGCATATGTAAATATTGTTTGTACTACTCAAAAATGTTTAATCTGATGTAATCGAACGGTAGTGTAGGGATGTGTATAGCCATCACTAGACTCGTTTTGCTCGAGTTGGGAGGAATGATCATCTTTCTCAGTGTCTAAGAACTTGCCCCGAGCTACTCTCGAAGAATTGGTGCATGGTTAGTCAAGCGTGAGCGTGATGTAGGCCATCAATTTGGCTAGTTTGAGCCTTGTTTACCTTGTCCTCGTTGTTATCTGTTGCAAGCTAGCCAAGTTTGTGCCTACCCCTCCTTTGATTCAGCTCCACCTTCATTCACCAAAGCCTAAAGCCAATCCTCCTATCGCAACCAAATTCATGAGCCCCAGTGAATTTAATATTTTGATGAGGTGTGATGTGTGGAATTCTAGTGATGTGGTAGATGAATACAAGAAAATTTACTCGCTAAAAAATTTGGGGATTGCAAAAGAAAAGAAAAAAAGGAGAACATTGCAAGGGAAAATCTAAAAAGAAGCACAACGAGAAATGGAATCCCAATCTAGTTTATCATGATATTTGTCGGGTTAGGCCGTATACACACCCGATTTTCAAGCTAAGTCTAGGGGTGTGTCACACGTGCAATTCTGAGGGACTGTATTGGTTTAGCTTGTTATTTGCTCGCTTGGGTTGCATGTAACATCCATGTTTATCTGTAGCTACCAAACCTTAGCCTAATCCTCATTCGATCCTACTAGTCCTATGGATTCACGCTTGAGACGAACTAGCGTCGTGGAGGGAGTGTGAACGGGCAAGTGTATGGCCCCCGTCATTGATGGATTTCTTTGGAAGTGATCCTAAGCCCCGATCTTTAGCAATGCTCACATGCGTAGTCTACCTACTTTCTTCCTACATATGACCGAACAATTCTCCAGAATTCCAATTTTGAGTAGATACAATATTTATTTACGCATGTCGAAAAGTATAAATTTTGTAGTATAATTAAATAATTTATCTATTCTATTTTCTATGCCCAAGATATATTTGATTTCTCTCAATATTGTATTTGGAATATACTAAGCCAGCTAACTATTTTCTAGTCCAAGGAGTGATGATTTGCTCGGGACGAGCAAATGTTTAAGTCTAGAGGTGTGATGAGTCCATGTTAAATACATATTTTTGGACTCATATGACCTAGTTTTCTCGTTGATGCACTACACTTTAGAGCCATAATTGTTCATATTTGTTATTATGTTCATTCTATGTTAAGTGCACCTTTGACGCGTTTTCAGTGTGATTCCGTAGTTATTATACTTTTGCCCTATTTGGTGTTTTTCTGTGACTAGAGAATGTGGAATGCCCATTTCGGTGGCTCTTCTGTTTTGATGCAGGTACAAAGGTCGTGTGTGTGTTTCGGGATTGTTTGGGAATGTTTTCCGCCTAAGGGCCACTAATCGTGTGTTTAACACCCGCACGGTCAGTGGACTCCTTAGCGCACAACCGCTGGTCATGCGCGGTCAGTTCATCGAACCCCAAATGGTACAGGAATAATGCGCACGATCATTGGATCTATAACGCACGACCACTGGTTGCGAGCCACTGATCATGCACACTATTTTTCATTTTTTCCAAGTTCTGTCTGGGGCAATCACACGATCATTGGACATAGTGCGCACGACCTATGGTCGTGTGCTAATGCTCGTGTGCATTATTCCATTTTTTCTGGAGTTCTGTCATTACTAATCGCACGATCATGGGATCCAGTGTGCACGATCTATGGTCGTGCGCCACGGATCGTGCGCATATATATTAATTTTTTCGGTCCAACTACAGGTTTCTCTGGAGCAGAGCGTACGATAACCAATCGTCAGTGCGCACGACCACTGGTCGTGCGCCACTGATCGTGCGCTCTGATTTTTTGCTGCCATATTTAAAGTCGTGCTCCGCAAATTAGGGAACACTTTTCATTTTTCTGCCCCGCTGTTGCGCGTGAAGTGCCATTTTTCACCCCCATAGGTCGTCCACTAATCTCCACCCTCCGGGAAGCTTTCTCCGGCGATATGAAGCCATCTTCAACCCTTCAGAGAGTTTCCGGCCACCAGCAGTGTGCAACAAAGATCTTTCGGTACTACACATTTGGGCAAAAGGGAGAAAAGATTGAAGGAAAAGGAAGAAGACAGATGAATACAAGTGGATTGACAACCCATTTGCCTCGGGAAACAACCACGGTCAGAGTCAAGAAGTGGACAGACAACCCACCACTCCGGCCAAGAACCATGGCTAGGCTTACCCCCTATCGGTTTATTCTACCTCTTCTCATAGTGAAGTGTATTCTTAAGCTTAAAATGAACCTAAACTTACTTTTATTTGTCTATGAATGAAGTTTGCTTGGGATAGTTACATCTTCTTTGTTAGCTGTGATGCACTCGCCTCCATTCACATCCACTCCACTCGCGCTCTAGAACCACTCTAGCAAAGGCTAGAGTTGGTAGTTGAAGAGGTGATTACGACCCTCACTCTCCGCACGTGTGTTCATTACATCCACTTGCTCTCCGTCCATTCGCCTCACGAAGCACGACATAACGGCCTGCACTAGTTCCATCCACAAAGCGAAGCGGTGCTTACGACCCGCATTAGTTCACTTTTTTTTGTTTTGTTAGCATTAGGGATCGAAAACCAACCTCCTTTGTTGTTTTAGTTAACCCTTAGTAACGATCTTTCAGCGACACAATGGCGATACCCAACCTGCATTCCCTCGAGATCAACATTCGGGGAATCTATTACAAAAATTATTACTTGGCAGCGACCGGTGCACTTGCCGACGCATCAATTCTTAGCCTGCCACTTCTCGCAAGAACTCTAGCATCCGACCTGCTTGCTAGATCTCACAATGGGAGGAGACGGTGGCGACACTAAGAGGTGTGGCAAATGTGCCTGGACCTTTTTGATTATGCCTTCTTCTCCACCAACCTCACTGATAATGACCATCTCTCGGGGATCATCACCTCCATCTCGCCTGGGTTTGAGGCGAGGCGGCTGGGAAAGGAAAAGAAGATCAATGATATATCTGATGTGGAGCTCGTGATCCCCATCGACCACGTTGACGCGGGCCTGCGGCTACCTCTATGGCCCGAGGTCTGGCTGGTACTAAAATATTTTGGGGTTGTCCTGGGCCAGCTCACCCCGAACTCTATCACCGTCATGGTCGCGTTTGCCTGCTTCTTGTGGGAGGAGAGGGTCGAGTTCAGCCTTGCGGTCTTCTACAAGCTCTTCTCCATCCGGGAGAACAAAGACAGCAACGCCTACTTCTCCAGTAACCATGTGAAAGTGTGGGAGACAGTGAATAAGAGCCATAATTAGCTCAGGAAGTTCATGTTCGTCAAGGGGGACTTCCGTAACGTCCCATTCTCACCCGTCCAGCTTAGCGAGGTGAGTTACCGTCCTCCTACCCTGGGAGGACATGAGGCCGACCTCTTTGGATTCTTCCAGGGGAAGAATTTCGAGGTCGCGTTCCTTTAAAGGAACGTCGACTCCCTCGTCCCCGTACTACTTGGTGAAGTTAAGGCTACTCGCGCTCACTCCCTTTTCTCATCGTTTTACTAGTTCTAACTCTATCGTCGCAGGTGAGCGAGACCTCCCCTACATCCTCCCTATGAGATCTCGTGAGTCGCTCTCGGAGAGCTCGCCCTCACTGAGGTGGCAGCCCCCTTCTTCTCTAAAGCGTGTCATTCAAGGACGATCTCCCATGTCACCGCCGTCCGAGAAGTCGAAGACCATAGGAGGTGAATCTCCCGCATCCTGGGAGAAGGGTAAAGCACCTGTGGGCCCTCACCCAGAGAAGGCCGCAACCTTGGGGCTTCCAGCGGCGGACCTCCTGGCAAGGAGGCTGGCACTTCCAGTGCTTGAGAATGGGAGACCGCTAACTAACCTGTTCTGAGGGGGCATCAGAACTTTGGCTTCCGTGAGAGACATCTGGATGAGCTGGGCAAGCCCCTCCTACTGTGGGAAAAAGGGGGGAACTGGGCCTCCATCTCAACCCCCATTGCCGAGATGGCTGGAGCAGGATATGACCATTGGGCAGGACTATTCCTTATCCTTCAGCTTCTATATGCAGGAGGACGCCTCAATCTTTGACGAGGAGTCAACACGAGCACTCATGCATGAAATCGCATGGGTATAGCTCCGCAACCTATAGCTGGCTCACATGGTGGGTCATTAGTTCCTATAGTCTGAAAGTAATACTATCGAGCATCAGAAGAACCTTGCCGACAAGGAGGAATCTCATTGCCTCGTGCTGGAGGAGGTGGAGCTGCACAATAAGAGTGCAGACGCGTCAGACGCCTCTCTTGTTGGGTACCTGGGGGGTGGTATGTCCCAAAAATTTAAACAAAATTCTTTATTTCCTACAGATATTTCCCCCTAATATTTTATCTCTTTTGCAGATGCGATGACGGACGAGCATCTTAGTTCCCGCATCTCCATCCTTGAGAAAGAGAATGAGGAGCTGAAGGCATGGGTGTAAGAACTGGAGTCTGCAGCTCCCCCGCCGCCCTTTAGTAGCGGCGGCTGGCTTGCCTACTATACCGTGTACGATCTTGACATGTTGTTGCAGCTCAACTTGATAAAGGAGGTGAAGTACACCCTCCAGACCATGCAGCGTGCCGTCCTAGTGACAAGCGACGTGGTTCCGAAGCTATTCATTCCAGTCCCGGAGCCGGGCGACGATACCTACCATCCACTACCGGGTAGTGCATCTCCCGGGGGCATCCACTTGCTCATTTTCTTCCGGCGACACGTGTTGGATGGCAAATGTTTGGAACGATCCGATGACTGCCTTTACCTTTGTTTGGTACAGCTGGAGAGTAGGCTCCTTTGCTTCAAACTCAGCGTTGATCTGGGAGGACACCACCATGGAGTCTATTAGCACCTCCACATCGTGCACTCCTAGCTCCCTTGCTAGGAGCAAACCCGCTATCACCGCTTCGTACTTCATTTGGTTGTTAATAATTTGAAAGTGAATGACCACCATCTGCTCTATCCTCATACCTTGAGGACTCTCCGAGGTCATTCCTACTCCTAAGGAGTGACTTCCCGAAGTGACATCTACCATAACATTCCAAGTGACCGGACGTGTGAGCTCATTCTACGCCACCTCGACCACATATTCTGCCAAGAAGACGACCATTGTCTGGGCTTTGATCGAGAGGCGAGGGACAAAAGAAATGTCAAACTCGTTTAGTTCTACCGACCAATTTGCAGGTCTTCCCGAGTGCTCCACCCCCTCAAATATGTTGTGAATGGGATGGTCAGTCACCACCCTGATTGATTACGCTTGGAAGTAAGGTCGAAGACTCCGAGCCGAGATTACCAAAGTGAAAGCCAATTACTCCAAAATTGGGTATCGAAGCTCGGCCTTTCTAAGGACCCTACTTAAATAGTAAATTGGCTGCTACTTCTTTCCCTCCTCCCGAACCAGGACGGAGCTTTGGGCCTCGGCCCCGGCCCCAAGGTATATGGATAGATAGTCCCCCTCCTTTGGTTCCTAGAGAAGCAGATCCTGAGTCAGCTTCCTCTTCATGGCTTGGAAATCCCCCTCTCACTCCTCGGACCATTCGAATTTCTAGCCTCCTCTCAGAGCTTTGAAGAAAGCCGAGCATTTCTCTCAAGCCCAAGAGAGGAATCTGCTTAGCCGTGCCAGCTTCCCTGTCAGCGCTGGAATTCCTTGGCATTCCGTGGTGACCGCAATTCCATGACCACCCTCACCTTATTAGGGTTGGGTTCCACCCCCGCTGGAGTTAGGAGGCGACCTTGGAACTTGCCCATGCTTGCCCCGAAGACACACTTCAAGGGGTTCAACTTCATTTTATACTTTTGCATGGTGTTGAAGGTCTCCTCCAGATCTTGAAGATGAGAGTCCACGTCTTGACTCTTTACCTTGAGGTCATCCACGTACACCTCCAAGTTCCTTCCCTTCTGCTCCCTGAAGAACCGGTCCATCATCCTCTAATATGTTGCCCCTGTATTTTTCAGCCCAAAGGAAATCATTTTATAGTAGTAGCATTGTCTCCCGTGATGAAGGAAACTTCCTTTATGTCGGGCGGGTGCATCCGGATCTGGTGATATCCTGAAAAGGCATATAGAAAACACATTAGATAAAAATCGACGACTGAGTCAACCAGCACGTAGATTTGAGGCAGAGGATAACAATCCATAGTGCATGCTTTATTTAAGAGTTAAAATCCATACACATTCTCCAGCGTCCATTTCCTTCTTGACTATGACAATGTTAGAGACCCAGTCTGGGTACTAGATCTCTAACACGAAACCTGCCTTCAGGCGGTTTTCCACCTCTTCTCGGATGGGCTCGGCCAGCTTATCGGCGGTGGACCTCTTATTTTGCCGAATGGGGCGGGCATCAACGTCAAGCACTACTAGAAAACAGACTTTTGGCCAGGGTAAATCCAAGACCGTGGCTAAAACATTTTAGCCACAGTCTAGCCATGGGAAAACTCCGTGGCTAAAGTCGGCGTGGATAAAACTTTTAAGCCACGAATTGGCCGTAGCAAATAGTATTAGTCATAGTAAAAAATGTCGTGGCAAATAAGCCAACTATTAGCCACGGTATGAAACCTGGTTAAAAGTGAACTCATCATTTTTTAAAAAAACTATTTGCCACAGTTACAAGGCATGACAAATACTAATTTATGTTTTTTTAAAAAAAAAAACACATTCAAACTACTGTAATACAGTTGCAAATTGTTACAACTGTAAATTACCGAGATACACGCTAAAATAAGAAAACTTTTACTGTTGATATTTTATGGCTCAAGTTTTGCACCCAAAACAACATAAAATCATAAAACATTGGGGAGTAATAAGTATTGAAGTTCTAAACTGACTCGGCGAACTGATGGGCGTCCAGGTCAAGTTCCTGTGTCATAACGCAGTTCATAAGCCAGTCGCTGGTAAATGATCGCACGCCCATCTTTGGCGCGAGCAGAACCTCCTCCATTATCACAACCCGTATTTTATCCAAATTCAAGAAGTATCAGAGTATGAGAAAACACGCGTCGTGATGCCACGTCGAGCAGGGGATAACTGTCGATGCTCAGGCAAACACCATCTAACTAGACTATGAAAATTTCATAAGTTTAATGATTAGAAAAAATTAGTTATATTTTAGAGGCCGCATCCCTCGGCTCGGTGGATCATCTAGTCCACGGTTAAAAAAACTATACTTATACGCGGCGGAAAATACTTTATTTATATTTGACACCCTATGAGAGTGCATAAGTGTCCCCCGAGTTCCACTTATACTATGCAAGACTCTAGATTTATTTTATATTATAAGTAGGAAAATGATCTTTTTACGTTGCTTACAAAGTAGTGTATGAGT
The DNA here is from genome assembly GCA_039583875.1 of Platanthera guangdongensis. Taxonomy (NCBI): domain Eukaryota; kingdom Viridiplantae; phylum Streptophyta; class Magnoliopsida; order Asparagales; family Orchidaceae; genus Platanthera; species Platanthera guangdongensis. The sequence continues at coordinate 23,972,793 of CM077156.1, forward strand.
TTTACAAACATGCTGATCATGAGATATACTAATAATAGTGTTTTTAGGTTTAAAAGTAACTACCAACCTAGCATAAATCCTCCCAAAAGTAAGTAGACTATCTCCAACATGGTAGCAGTAAAAAAAATATATCTAGTATCATAAGGTAAACTACCAGTGGGCGCCAACAAACTGACACGAACCCACTGGCAAGCATGTATGTCTGTAAGAAAAGCAGAAAAACTACCTCACAACAGCAAGAGAAAGATCCCCTACAACTCAAGGGATCACCAGCAACACCACAGCAAATATAGCCGCCTACCCGGCTACTAATCAGAACCTGAGGCATTCAGAAAAGAAAAGAACACCTCAGCAAGTAAAACAAGGAAATCAGAATTAGAGCGTTAAATCAAAATGGGACAAAAGAGAGTAGGTAATCATGACAGTAAAAGCAAACACTGTCCCAAGTAAGCCAAAGTACACCAAATACCAGGTAACAACAACAAGCCCTGCCCAAATCCTGTAGAGGCTACAAGGCAAAAAACAAGAAAACTTGCCACAATATGCCGCATTCTACAAGGAAGAAACACCTAACAATCCTAATTTGTGAGTTAATGGCAGTAGTAAACAACATGGACCTGAGTTGGTGACCAAAAATAGTCCCCCAAACAAAACAGTTCCAACTAAAAATAAAATTTCACTGTGTCAGCACAAAACCACCACAAACCCAGCCCGTACCTGGGATAAAAAGGGTGGCGGCCACAGCAATACCCAGCCCGTACCTGGGACTAAAAAGTGGAGGCCACGGCTCGCACACAAAACATCCCACTCCTTTAAAGCGTCAAAATACCACTACCTGCCATAACCCACGATTCGGCCCTCAAAACAAAGGAAGAACGAAAGGCCGACAAGACATCCCCCCTAGGAGGTAATCACTCGGGAAGAAAATAAACTGAAAAGGAATAAATCCCAGCCTATAGGAATCGTCAGTCTCCAGCCACAGGAAATCGTCGAACTCCGTTCGATGATTTTCCTTTCGTCGAACACAGGCCACGGGAAATCGTCGAACTCCGTTCGACGATTTCGCGCTAAACGCAGGCCACAGGAAAATCGTCGAATTCTGTTAAACGTCGGACACAGAAAAATCGTCGAACTCAGTTCGACGATCCTCATCGAACTCAGCTCGACAATCCTCGCCAAACTAAGGCAACCGGAGATCGTCGATCTCAGTTCGACGATCTTCGTCGAACTCAGGTCGACGATCGTCGTCGATCTCAAGCAACCAGAGATCGTCGATCTCAGTTCGACGATCTTTGTCGAACTAAGGTCGATGATCTTCGCAGAACTGGCTGCGTTGGGTACACGGCAATCCTGCACAACCACCTTCATTTTCGACCAAACCTCTTAGCATAAATTCGATCCCATTACTCGCAAAGTAAGTATGAAAACCCCCTGCTACTAAATTCTAGGGTTGATAGGCTAATTGCTACCCAAACCGAGATTAACAGGGAACCATTTGATAAAAAGACAGCAAGACTACCACAACCCGGCCGGAAACTTGGATTTTTTTAGAACTTGAGAAAACGCAAAAAGAAACATAAAGGTGCATTATGGTTTAAGATCCACATGATTTTGACGGAAAAAACAGAGCAAATAACAATCTCATGGAAAACTTGAATGATTACAACAAATTTGACCATGAAAAGGAGAAGGAAAACTCGGCAAGGGTAGGAGCACCACTTGCCTCAAATACTAGCGATTTAACTTGCACAGCCCTTCCTCTCTCTCTCTCTCGGCTCTAGCCGCAACAACACCTAAACAGGAATTCTAGAGTTTTAATGGTGGAAAGGGTCAAACTAAAAATTCTGAGACCCCCAGAAACACCACGAATGATTTATGGGACCATACTTGATCCTGGATCGGATCGGTCCTTTGGCTTACAGGCTGGAACTGCCGTAAGAGTTAGGGACTTTGCATGACGTGTTCCATGTCGCTTCGCTTCGGAGAGCTGTCCTTCGGCCAGAGCAGCATATTACCACTAGAGCGGGCCTGGTAGCACCTGATAGATCGGTCCGTTTAGAGCCAGACCGAATCGATGATATATTGACACGAGTACTGCGGAAGAAAAAGGTTCCCTTGGTCAAGGTGTTATGGTCCAACCACGGATGGGAAGAGCACACCTAGGAGCCAATGGATTTGATGCATGAACGATACCCGGAGCATTTTGCCTCAGGTACCTTTTAATTATGTTTAAAGGACTTAAAATTCTTGTGCATAAAAATCTCGTAGACCAGAACTTGAATTTCGGGGATGAAATTATTTTTTTGTTTTTTGTGATTTTGAAAGATCCCATTTTGTCATAGGCCCCTCGCACCTATTTTGAGTTAGGATTGGAAAGTTTCGAGAGAGGCGAGTGAACACGTTGCCACTCGACGAATTTAACTTAGAAAATACTAGACATACTTTAGGCGTCGAGTGATATCGATGCCATTTGAAAAGGTGTCGAGTGATCTCGAAGAATTTAAACTTAGAAATACTCGAGAAACTTTAGGCGTCGAGTGGACTCGACGGATAGAGCCATTTTTACTTAAAATGTTTTCTAGACTCTGGGTGTTGAGTGCGTTAAATGCACTCAACGCGGCGTTGTGTGCATTGAGAGCACTCAACGCCATTCGACGAACTAAGTTGTGGCATTGAGTGGACTCAACACCACTCAACGCGGTGTTGAGTGTGTTGAGTGCACTCAACGCCATTCGACGAACTAAGTTGGGCGTTGAGTGGACTCAACACCACTCAACGCGGCGTTGAGTGCGTTGAGTGCACTCAACGCCATTCGACGAACTAAGCTGGGGCGTTGAGTGGACCAACACCACTCAATGCCATAGACTAATTCGTCAAACTGAGAAAGCAGTAGGTTAATTCGCCGAACTGACTCAACGTCGTAGTCTGATCCGTCGAACGCTAATTCGTCGAACTCTAATTCGTCGATCTGGGAAGGCAGCTGGTTAATTCATCGAACGCTAATTCGTTGAACTGAGAAGGCTGTAGGTTAATTCGTCGAACTGACTCAACGTCATAGTCTGATTCGTCGAACACTAATTCATCGAACTGAGAAGGCAGTAGGTTAATTCGTCAAACTAACTCAACGCCATAGTCTCATTCGTCGAAAGCTAATTCATTGAATGTTAATCCGTCGAACTGAGAAGGCAGTAGGCTAATTTGTCGAACCGCACTCAACGCTTATGCCATAGAGAAATTTTTGGCCTTGTTTGCCAGTTCATATTAATAGGCTGAACCGGGTTCAGGATAAAATCGTTATGGGACATTTGGAATCTATCTCTACAGCAAATCTATTGATTATTTCAAGAAGACCTATTTAAGAAAATAATTGGCGGTCCATTACATGGGTTACACGTGACATACACTTAAACTTCAACTCGTTGTATAAAAGGAGAGATGAGAAGACCACCATCACTTTCACACTGCCAAGCTGTCGTTGCCATTGTTGAGCCAGAAAGAGTGGGAAACAATCTCTGGACCAGAGGGTTAGCCGGAGCAAGGGTCGGCCATGGCGCACCACCACCAAACCCGCTGTCAAGCTCGTCTAAGGGTCTGTTCCTCCTCCCCTCCCCCTATGCTAGCTGTCTAGCTCTTTTAGGAGAGATATCAGGCTCAAATGAGCCTGATGCCATGAGAGAGGGAGCATTCTGATCATTTCTTCTTGCTCGGGTTCGCCGGAGGAGCCACCTCCGACGGCCAGGTCGCCGGGAAATGCTAGCTGTCACCTTAATGGAGGTGGTGGCGACAATAGCCGGCGGCGGTGACAGCTAGAAGGCCGGGAAATGCAAGATCAAGTTTTGCCCGGGTTGGGGCAATTTTGACCATCGGCTCAGTGGGGAAGATGAGCTGATACCGTCCATTATTTATAATAAAACTATAGGTTTATTTAAATGTTTATTTTTCTGTCACTGTTTGGACAACAACTTTCTTGTAATTTTTAGGCCTCTTAGAGGCATTTTCAGAAATGATGCTCAACATGAAAAAGTAGATCTATGTCTTACCTTTAAATTGACAATCTAAAGTTATAATTTGGAGCACTACAACTCCATGTAGGGTCATCCTACTAAGACTGGTCCTAGGCTAGGGCATATTTTTAAATGAGTGCCCAAGCCAAACCCTAAGTCCACATGTCATGAAATTTTGAACATACATGTGTTTATGATAGACTTAGGCCTTATCCAAAAATCAGAATTTTTGGGATGTATTTTTTTATAGTTTTATAGAAATATCATTTATTAAATAAATGGAATATAGGAAGATTCCCTCTTCAAAATACCTCCAAATTTGGGTGGCATGGTCATTGGGTCAATATATGACCATGGTAAAAGTTGCAGGACATTTGGACCTTTGTATGTTGGGTAAATCCAACATGCATGGTGGAGGTAGATTTGTAAATATTGTGCCAAAATGTAAAAATAGGAAGTTAGCCCATTGGGCCCAATAAATGTCCATAGGATTTTGGATAGAGGCTTATAGGGATGAATTACACCTCCCATGGAAGGAGTGGGATTTTTGGGAACAAAAATTCCATTATTTTGAATTAATGGAAAATAAGATCTTTTAGAAAAAAAATGAGATATAGGTCTACTGACCTTGTAAAATTCTAAAATTTTGATACATGCCCTAATAGGACATTTTACATCTTTGGAAAAAGTTATAAATTTATTTGAGGATTATATCTCGTGTATATAGTAGATTTACTATTTTACCCTTTTGAGAAATTAATTTAAAAGTAAGGAAAAATATTGTTGAAAATTATGGAAATATTTATAGCGTCCTATTTCTGTGATTAAAACCCAATATAATTACTGAGAATATTTGATGATTACATATGCTGAAAACCCTAGTAGTATCATTTTGGTAATGATGCCCATATGAAATTATGTTACGCCAAATCACTGACTAAGATCATGAATTTTTGTCCTGATTTTTATTATATCAATTTTGATCACCAATAATTTTCTAGGAATTTTTGGTTGTAAATTTTAAGTACTTCATTTGGAAAATGGATTATTTATAGCGTTAATCATAAATAGAAAATATATGGAAATTCAAATTGAAAAATCATGATTTTTGATGAACAGACATTTTTAACCTAGATGAATCTCAGATAATTTATTTAGACATAATGAACCACTGGTTAGAGTAGTTCTTGTTCAAGTGACCTAGATCACTTAAATAATTGATTTAAATTATGGCCCAAAATAATTAGAAAGATGATGAAATTCTGAATGATCAATATTACATACATGACAAACCCATGATAAATAATTAGACACATTTGACCCAAGGAATTAGAAGTCATTTCATTTGGGCTGGAATTAGGTCATGGGTTGCGCTTAGATAAAGTAACACATAACATTACGACCCACAGGGGATATGATAGGAGGTTGGATTGAGAAGCATATTGGGAAGTTGGAACCCTGGTTGGTGTCAAGTAGTAACGAGTGTTAGAGTGCAAAGCCCAAGGAAAGTAATTTGAACAGAGACTGGCGGAAGACCGTCGTTCTCCCAATAATACCTTAAGTCATCAGCTTCACTCAAGAGCAACATTGAGAGCGGGGTATAGTAATGGGTAAACACTAATAAAAGTAAGTGTCCGTGAAAAAGGGAGCTTTGGGCTTCAACCCATTGTAGTTCCTAGTGCCCCCGAGAGCCTTTCACCGGGTATACCGTAGGAAGTTGTTGGGTACATTGGTTTAAATGTACCTGATTTGAAGAAACCTCACCCTACTCAATGATATACATCAAAATGTATTTGATGTGTTTTGAGTTTAGTTGTGCAGGTCAAGTATTTACAGGGAAAGCAGAAAAGATTCTAAGTCCATGTGTCGACACCCAGAAGGAAAGTGTCGACACTTAAGAAGACTTGTGTCGACACCCAGACAAACAGTGTCGACACTTGGAGTACTTGTGTCGACACCAGGGATGCAGAGTCGACACCAGACAGAAAGTGTCGACAAAAGGAGTTATGTCGACACTCAATGAAGAAAAGTCCAGTAAAGCAGTGTCGACACTTAGAAGCAGTGTTGACACCCAGAGGAACTGTGTCTACATCAGAAAGTGTCGACACTTGGAGGCTGTGTCGACACTCAACAAAAGTCAGCAGAGTCTAAGTATAAGTGTCGACATAATGAGGAATGTGTCGACACTCAGCAGAAGACTCAGCACTTGAAGAAAGTGTCGACATAAGAAAGAATGTGTCGACACTCAGCAGAAGACTCAGTACATGAAGAAAATGTCGACACAAGGAGCTGTGTCAACACTTAGCAAAGTTCAACAAAATTCTAAGTACAAGTGTCGACACAAAGGAGATGTGTCGACACTCAGCAAAAGTCTCAACACAAGAAGATGTGTCGACACAAGGAGCTGTGTCGACACTCAGCAAGTATCAACACAGAAGACAAGTGTCGACATCAAGAAAATGTGTCGACACTAAACAAGTTCAACACAAGAAAAAGTGTCGACACAAAGGAGTTGTGTCGACACTTACAAGAATTCAGCAATGTACTGAAGAACAAGGACTTGTGTCGACACACAATATCAGTGTCGACACATGATGAAGAAGCTGTGTCGAGAAGTGAATTCTACAACACAAGGAGTTGTGTCGACACCTTGAAGGCTAGTGTCGACACTTAGTCTACTTGTGTCGACACTTGGTCTATAAGTGTCGACACTTAAAGACAGATTGTCTCGACACTTTCAGACAGATACAGATGTTTCAAGAACTGACTGGATGACTTGACAGCTGCCATTCCAGCCGGTCTACTACACCTGTCAGAGTTGTCAGAAATCAGTTAGGAACCGGACCAGTCGGTCACCATGAAGAAGGCCTATATATAGGCTTATACTGTCTACAGAAACAGATGATCAAGTGATTGAAAAAGAAAAGAAGCTCTAGCTATTCATTGAAGAATCAAGTGAAGATCTAAGTAGTTGGAGAGAGAGAGCTCCATCCAAGAAGACAGCCGTTGGAACCAGGCTGTGTAGAAGGATTCAGACCTAGTTCTGAATCTTAAGTTGCAGTGATTGAAGATCAGCTGCAGAGAATCAATCCTATTGTGTTCTACATTCAAGAAGCTTTGAAGAAAGCCAAGTCAGATTGATCTCAGCAGAGTTCATTCAAGAACTCATCAAGAACCTATCAACTCATCTCTCTTTTCTCTGAGTTGTAGGTATAATCTTTGTATTCTTATTTTCTTGTAGGATCCTTAGGGATCTGAGTGTAAGCCTGTAATTATAAAGGCTGAGTGGTAGGGCCTGTGTGCCTGAGTGTAGGAGATCTAAATCTCTGAGTGTAGGCCTGTTGTGGCTGAGTGTAGGCCTGTTGTGGCTGAGTGTAGGCTTTGTGAAGAAGCTGAGTGTAGGCTTTGTGAAGAAGCTGAGTTGTAGGGCCTTGGGCCTGAGCTGTAAGAACCTGATTGAGGTTCTGAGTGTAAGATCTGAGGATCTGAGATAGTGGAGGAGTTTGGCTGAATCTAGTACTCTACTAGATAGGCGAAGGGGGAAAGTGGATGTACGCAAACCATGAGTTCGACGTTCGTCGAACTCAGGTCGACTATTGTCGTGCTCAGCTCTACAATCTCAGAGAAAATTCTCTGAGCTGAGCTCGACGAACTTGATTCTCAGGTCGACGATCCTTGGTCTACCTTCAGCATTCTAAGCCCAGACTTTGTTCTCTAGACTCAGATCGACGAACTTAGTTCTCTGCTTGACGATTTCTGGGTTCTCTACTTCAACTTGTTATTCCAGATGTTTCTCAATTTCTTCTAAGTCCAGAATCATCTCAAGTCGACGAATTCAGGATTCTTAGCTCGACGAACTTTGACCACTTTGGTAAGAGTTAAGAAGCAGCAGTTAGTGGTTCTCAGGTCTACAAAACAAATTCTCAGGTCGACGATTTCTGGATACTTCAACACTTCACATCAGAATCAATTATGTCGACACACATCATTTGTGTCGACACTAGAAGCAAGACTTATGTCGACACCAACAACAACTATGTCGACACACAGAACATCTGTCGACACAACTCCAGATTTCTGTCAACACAACAGCTATGTCGAGACAAGAAGTAATTGTATCGACACCCAGGACTTGTGTCGACACATTCCCCAGAAGTTCTGTCAACAAGTACTCAGCTCGACGAAATCAGTTATCAGTTATCAGCTTCACGAACTCTATACTCAGAATTGTCAAAGTTTCTAATCAATGCATTTCTGCTTTAGCTCGACGATCTTGGAACTCAGCTCGATGAACAGAAGTCATCTGATTGACGAATACAGCTTCTCAGCTCGACGAACTGTGGACTCAGCTCGACGATTTCTGTTCTCTATTCGACGAATCTAGACTTAGTCATTTCCAGTCTTCTGTCCCTTTCCTAATGCAATAATTCCTGAGTAATTAATGCCTCAATAGTCTCTGAATATAACCGTTAGACAAAGCATTAATTATGGTCTTCTCCAGGATTATTACTTGCCGTTTTTCCATGGGACAGTTGGGGAAATAAAGAAATGTAGTTTATTTTCAAGACCGTCAGCATTGATTGCAGAGGATTTCAAATTTCGAAAGAGAATTTTTGACAGGAAATATAAAACAAGTTTTCTCTCCTTTCCTAGAATACAACAGAGCAGACGAGAGAACACATAGACAGACAACATACACACAGTCAGTCTGAATCAAGGATATTCTCTGCTCTCTCTCTCTCAGTATTCTGATACAGCAACTCAAGAAGCCATAGACCAGAAGAACATCTGCTACCTGAAGAAGAAGAACAATCAATCAAAATCAAGAGTCTTCATTCTTCAACTCTCCAGGACACTTCAAAGGGCAATAACAAATCTATCTGTCAAGAAGTGCCTGAATACTTTCTGGTCAAGGCTTAAAGATTGAAGACTTATCACCCTGAAGCAAAGCTCCAGATTTCCCTGAACTATTCTACATCACAGGGGGAGCTATTTGCTAAAATCATATCCACAAGTCTTCTCAGTTGTATATTAGAAAGAGAATACACAATCATCTCTCACCCCCCCCCCCCCACTGTATAAAGGGTTATAACTCCCTTCAAAATTTATTCCTGGTTGCAAGTCACCTGATCAAAAGACTTGAGGTTTGATTTTTGAGCATCTGATCAAAAGCTCATTGGTTTCAGGCACCTGATCAAAAATCTGAGTGGATTCCTACCAGGGTTGTAGAAAAGTGGATGTACTCAGGTTGGGGAACCACTATAAATTTCTTGTGTTGTCTGGTTGCCCCTTCTTTTTGTTCTTGTTGTGTTTGATTGCTGTGTTTATATTTTAATAAGTTGTTTATGCACTTTCACAATTACAGCAAAAGCTGTAAAAGATTTTAAGGATTTAAGAATACTCTATTCACACCCACTCCCCTCTAGAGTATATCAGATCTAACACATCACTTTCAAATGGGGTCGACAACATGGAGACAAATACTAGAGAAGATACATCCACAACTGACATATCTCACGACGCACTTGCAGATGAATTCGTGCAAGAACCAGAAGATATTTATCTTCAACTTCTCTTAAACCAGGAGATAGATATGACAAAAATATTGACCACCGACTATGCTGCTCTCACTCTCATTCCCAAAATAACTATAGTGGAGGACACTTCTACAGATAAATCCTCACCACCCTCACCAAACGGATCTCGTGGAGACCAAAAAACTGCTGCTGCTAAAGTGAAATCTGGGCTACCCAATGTTGAAGATCCACCAATTCCTACTACTACAACATAATCATCGTCAACCCGTATAGAAATTCCAAAATATGTTACATGGCAAAACAGGCCATTCCCAACAAATCATCTTCTTCTTCCTCACGACATTCTTCGCACTCCTCTACAAGCGAGCTCGGTCTCATTTTCCACCCAACTTTCTGGCTGGCATTCCCATTTTCTCAAGCTTTGCGCTGCATTTTTCATTTTCTAGTAGCTCTATATTCCTAGCATTCCCGTTTTCCAGCTCAATTTAGGATTTAAGTGAAAGAAATAGTGCCTAACCACTTTGAGGGGGGGTGAATAGGTGAACTTTTCCTTTTTAATTTTAAGGCAGAAACACTGTACAATTAAACCTGTTTTTGCAATATTCTACAACTATCACAACACAGCAACCACAGAAACAAACATACACTGAGTGCACACAGTGTTTATAGTGGTTCCCTAAGGTCTGGGTACATCCACTTTCCCCCTTCGCCTATCTAGTAGTGTACTAGATTCGGCCTAACTTCAGCACTTCTCCTCAGATCCTCAGATCTTACAGCTCAGAACCCCAAACAGGTTCCTACAACTCAAAGTGTCCCCACTCCTACAACTCAGGCACAAAGCCCTATCACTCAGTCTTCAACAAGACCTACACTCAGGCTAAACAGCCCTACCTCAGCCTTCAACAAGGCCTACACTCAGAGAATTGATTCTCCTACACTCAGGCTCAAAAGCCCTACCTCAGCCTTTATAGATTTAGGCTTACAACTCAGATCCCTTAGGATCCTACAAAAAGATAATAAAAAGTTTTCAGATCACCACTCAGTTTGAGAGAATTAAGAGGGAAATCTTCTTGATCAGTTCTTGATAGCACTGATTCCTGAGATCAACTTTGTCTTTGCTTTCTTCAAGGCTTCTTGAGTCTGAACTCAGTAAAGATGATCTTCTTGAAGTAGACCGTCTGGCAACTTCCTTCTTAGGATGGAGAATTAAATCTCGATCCTACTTTGCAGTCTAGTTTAGAATCTACTTCTTAAGAGATTTGATTAACAAGTCTCTTTCTTGACTTCAATTACTAGAGTTCTCTCTCTCCAAGTAAATCTGAAGTTTCTTCAAAATACTGATTTACAGTTTTCTCTGGATCTTTCTTGATCTTCTTAAATTTTAATCTTCTCATTGATGATTCAATAATTGTGATCAATTCTTGTGTTCCATTCACTTCTGTTGAAGGAGAAAGGCCTTTATATAGTCTTCCTCCAAGGTAACCGGCTGATCCGGTTTCTAACGAACTTCTGACAGCTCTGACAGTTGCAGTTGACCGGTTGAAATGGCAGCTATCAAGTCATCCAGTCACTTCTTGAAAATACTGTCTCTGTCTGAAAGTGTCGAGACTAATCTTCATTATGTGTCGACACAAATAGACCAAGTGTCGACACAAGTGGACTAAGTGTCGACACTATCCTTGATGGTGTCGACACAACTCCTTGTGGTTTTGTAACAGCTTCTCGACACTGCTTCTTCAGAATGTGTCGACACTGATTCTGTGTGTCGACACAAGCCTTCTGTTGAATGTGTCGACACTGGTTGAGTGTGTCGACACAAGTACTTCTTCTTTAAAACTTAGTTGAATTCTGCAGTGTGTCGACACATCTCCTTTGTGATGACACATGCCTTCTTGTGTTGAAAACTTGCTGAGTGTCGACACATCTCCTTTGTGTCGGTACAAGTACTTTAACTTTGTTGAAGCTTGCTGGGTGTCAACACAACCTCCTGATGTCGACACATTTGATGTCGACAAAGCTTCTCTGGGTGTCGATACTGCCTCTAAGTGTCGACACAGATTATGTTGACAATTCTTCACAGTGTGTCGACACTGCCTGTATGTGTCGACACTTTTCTTCTGGTGTCGACTCTGGCTTTCCTGGTGTTGACATAATTACTCCAAGTGTCGACACAGCTTCTCTAGGTGTCGACACAAGCCTTCATAAGTGTCGACACTGCATCTCTAGGTGTCGACACATGGACTTAGAAACTTTTCTGCATTTCCTACAATTACTTAACCTGCACATATAAAGTCAAAGCATATCAAATACACCTTGATGTATATCATTGAGTAGGGTGAGGCTTCTTCAAATCTGGTACATATTTTCCAATGTACCCAACAATCTCCCCCTATTTGGAGAAGTCATAACCCTTAGTCAATGATATACACCATACATAATAAATACACATTATGATGTATAACAATATTATATGACAGGGTAAATACTAAACAAAACATGCATAAACAATCATTACAGAATAAAAATGTAATAGATTGAACATCAAACATTGTTTTGTTATAACTTCCAATAGTTTCATTAATCAAAAGTTTACATAGATTTTAATGCAAAAGATTACAGAGTAGTAAACTTAAGAAAATTCTATTCTATAGCTGCTCTGGCTCCTTGATGACATTGCCCTTTCCAGATTGAATCTTGTCTTGAACTGGAGCATCAGTGTCATCAGCAGGCTTCTTGCCCTTAAGATCTTTCTTCTTCTGTTCATCAGCCCTTATCTTTTGTCTCTCAAAATAATGATAAGGCTTAGGGAAATACTTGTTAGGCTCCTGTGCATTAGGATGTAGCTTCCCAAGTTTAGCCTTTCTTCTGTATTGTACTATGGCCTCTTGCCTAGCTTCATGTTTTCTCCATTCTTGGTCAGAGTACCATTTACCCCTCTCTAGGAAATTATCATTTGCAGCCTTCCAAGCAGTCAAAATAATATTTCTAGAAGTTGGGCTCCACTGTTCAAAATCAGGCCTTAACTCTGCCTGTTCTCTGAACCTCTTCTTGGATAATTGAGCTTCTTGCTCTTTTAATACTGCCTCTTGCTCTTTTAATACTGCCTCTGGCATAGGCTATACTACTTTCTCAATGATCACATTTTGAGCACCTTCTGGAGGACTATACATAGATTGTATCTCTTGATGTATCATGTCAAAATCTGCTGGAGGGTAGATCACTTGAGCCACTTCAGCTTGCTCACCTCCAAAATATGTAGGATTTATCCCAGATTCTACTACATTATCATCATCACATAAGGGTGGATATCCAAGGGTAGCTCTGATGCTGTTTGAAATCCATTTAGCATGGTCAGAGCCTGCTTTGACTAATACCCTCTACCCCTTTATGACTTCTCTTTCTATATGATCCTTAAGATCATCCTTCTGAAATCTGATATGAGCATTCAAATAGTTAACACCATCTTTATAAAAAGGTTTTAACTTTTGGAGCTTTTCAGTAATAGCCTTTTGAGAATCTTCAATTGCAGTTTTACAGTAGTTAGGCTTTCTTGTAATTGCTTATCAAATGCTTCTTTGGCAGTAGCACTTACTGCAGTCTGGGCAGTAGCTATATTTTTCATTTCACTTACAATGGCATTATGAGAGGCAGTCAGATTATCATTCATCCTAATCTGATTTTCCAGGACATATCCTTGTTTCACTGCCATATCATCAACCTGTGTCTTGATCTTCTCTTGATGAGTAGCCAGATATACCAGTGCATTGCCTCCTTTGTGGAAACAATCAGTCATTTCTTTCTTATTTTGATTCACTTCAAATCTTATAGATTTTATGTCTTGAGCTAGATCAAATTGAAGTGATTTATGTCCTTCATCCATATATGTTTCTAAAGCCTTTCTTTGCTCATCCATTTTGATCTGCAAAGCCACCAACAATGAACTGTAATTAGCTGTTGGGGCAGGCTGTGGAACAATTGTTTGCAGTGCTTTCTTGTAGGTCTGGCTTCTCCTTTTGAAAACCTATAGCTTTCTTTTCTTGGCTCTAGCGGCCTCTTCATCTTCAGAAGCAGAAGTACTGGCAATGTGTACCCTTTCCTTAGGAGTAGGTGGCAATTCCTTCTCTGCTCTTGGTAGCTCCTCAACACTCCTTTGCTCCTCAGTCTCATTTCTAGCAGTCTCCTCCTGTGACCTTACATGCTCCCCCTCAAGGTTAGCTGACTCCCCCTCAAAAGCTGCTTTCTCTCCCATAACATCAGTCTGTAATAAATCAGGGAACGGCTCTTCTAGTGTAAACTCCTGTTGAGTATGGACTGGAGAATCTCTTATCTCAGGAGCATTTTCTGCAACTGATGTGTCTTACATGACAACATCTTGTGATTGACTATGTATCTGAGTTTGCTGATCAACATCAAGTAATGATTCAGTCAATACTTAATCCTCAATATTGAAAATAGATTGATTAACTTCATTGATTACCTCAAGAATTGTTTGGGTTGCCCTTTCACTATCTAAGTGAGTTGGCTCATCCACATGTTGAGGCTCCCCCTGGAGTGGATCCAGGTGAATGGGGCTAGCAGATGGTAGCTCCCCCTGCCTCTAGGCATCTTCATTTCTTGCTGGTGACTGTCCAGTATTTCCAGCCTCTCCATCATCAGAACTAAAAACTACTTGCTCCTCTGAGCTACTTGAGGATTCAGGAGCCACAATGGCTTTCTTCTTCTTCTTCTGTTGAGGAACTTCCTTCTCTGGTGTAGGAATTTCCTTAGTTAACACTCTAGCCCACCTTGAGATAATTCTAACATCCATTCTCCTCATATGGTTTATCTTAGAACCTGCAGCTTGGTTCATGACTTCTGGAATACTTCCAGCCAAGAACAAACTCATAATCCTACCCAGATTGGGCTTCTTCAAACTTTCTTTTATCTTGTCAAACATTACTGCTGACCAATCAGTTTTGAGTTTGAAAATGATCCTTGTCATTAAAAAGAACATGTGAGCTGATATTCTATCATGCCCACCTGGCTTGCTCAGAATCACCTTCCCAACTACTTCAGATAAAAACTTTCCTTATATGTTCATCCCTTTCCTGTTAAAAACTGATCCAATCTTCATGCTTGAATCTAATCCACACCATTGTAGTGCCTCCCTTATCTTTGATGCGGGTACATCTTCCTCTTCTTTAGTTCTAGGTAGATGTAGAATCTTTCTTAGACTTTTCTGGGTGATTTTTACTTTTGCCCCATGGACTGTGGACTTAATCTTGAGTCCAGTTTCATCAAGGGTAGCTGCACTAAAGAATTCGAGGACCTCCTTCTTCCAAATCTTGATTGGCTCTGAAACTAGATACTCTAACCCAGTCTCTGCAACTAGGGTTACAACACCTTGAATTTCCGGTTCCGCATCGTCAAAGGCATGTTGCACTAACTCATAACCTTCATTGATGTTCTCTTCTAGCTTGGGCGCCATTAGGGTTTGGAGAAATTTTGAATTTAGAGAAGAGAGATGTCGACACACAAGTTTGGTCTCGAAACTATGGTGAGCGTGTCGACAAACAATGGTGAAGACCTATTTATACCTTTCTAAAATCGAAGGTGAAAAGGCGCGTCAAAATACTTGAAATGTGTTGACACTGTTGAAAAGTGTCGACACTTACTTCCAATGTCTCGACAACTATGTGTCGACACAAATATAGTCGACAGACTATATGTGTCGACACTTATACATCTCAGCTCGACGATTAGTCGAAACTCTACTCAACGAAATTAGTGTTAAATCTAAGTGTCGACACCACCCTGGATGTGTCGACACCTACTCTGGATGTGTTGACACTAATTCTCTGAAGTGTCGACACAGACTTTCTAGATGTGTTGACACCATTTCTCTGAAATGTCGACACCACTTCTGTGTATCAACACAGACAACTCTGTGTGTCGACACCATTTTACTTAGCCAATTTTTTAAACTATTCTAAGTTTAACATTCCTAATTCAATTTTAAAATTATTGAATTTGGTTTCATCTAGGGGCTTAGTAAACATATCAGCAACCTGATTATCTGTTTTAACATATTCTAGGGAAATGTCCTCTTTTTTTACATGTTCTCTAAGAAAATGGTATTTAATTTCTATGTGCTTAGTCCTACTATGTGAGACAGGATTATTTGCAATAGAAATGACACTTGTAGAATCACAAAATAAAGGTGTTTTACTTACTTGAATACCATAGTCTTCTAGCTGGTGCTGAATCCACAAAAGTTGTGCACAGCAACTTCCTGCTGCTACATATTTTGACTCAGCTGTGGAGATTGTCACACTGGTCTGCTTCTTACTGCTCCATGACACCAGCCTTCCACCTAGAAATTGACAGGTTCCTATAGTACTCTTCCTATCTTCCTTGCAGCCTGCAAAATCTGTATCTGAATAACCTGTCAGTACAAAATCTCCATTCCTAGGGTACCAAAGGCCTAGATAAGGTGTGCCCTTAAGATATCTCAAAATCCTTTTGACTGCAGTCAGATGAGATTCTTTAGGGCATGCTTGGTACCTAACACAGACACATGTAGCATACATGATATCTGGTCTATTAGCAGTCAAATACAGTAGGGAGCCAACTATCCCTCTATACAAAGTTTCATCTACAGGTTTCCCTGCATCATCTTTGTTTAGAGACATGCTTGACCCCATAGGAGTTTTCATGGTAGTGGATGATTCCATACCATACTTCTTTAACAACTCTAGGGTGAACTTAGACTGGCATATGGACAAGCCATCTTCAGTCTGTCTAACTTGGAGACCCAAGAAGAACTTAAGTTCCCCCATACTGCTCATTTCAAATTTTCCTTGCATACATTTTGCAAACTTTCTGCAAAGATTACTTTCTGTAGACCCAAATATTATGTCATCTACATATATTTGGACTAGAATCATCTTGCCTTTAGATTCCCTAAGGAATAGAGTCTTGTCTATTTTCCCCCTTGAGAATTTGTTCTCAATGAGGAAACTAGACAGGGTTTCATACCAAGCCCTTGGGGCTTATTTTAACCCATACAAAGCCTTCCTAAGTCTATATACATAATCAGGTTAAGAGAATCAACAAAACCTGAGGGCTGCTCTACATAGACTTCTTCCTTTAGATCTCCATTTAGGAAAGCTGACTTAACATCCATTTGATATACCTTGAACCCTTGATATGTTGCATAGGCAAGGAACATCCTGATTGCCTCCAGTCTTGCTTCTGGAGCAAAAGTTTGATCTAAATCAATATCTTCTTCCTGCCTATATCCCTTTGCAACCAGCCTGGCTTTATTCTTTATAATGATTCCATTCTCATCCAACTTGTTTCTAAAGATCCACTTAGTTCCAATAATGTTGTGGTCCTTGGGTTTAGGAACTAGCTCCCAGACCTTGCATCTTTTGAATTGATTCAGCTCCTCTTGCATGGCATCAATCCAATGAGAGTCTAGAACTGCTTCTTCAAATTTCTTTGGTTCTACTTGGGATAGAAACCTGGAGTAAAGAACTGTACTCAGATTCCTGCTTCTTGTTTGCACTCCTTGTCTGGGATCACCAATTATTTGATTGGCTGGATGATCCTTTAAGTGTCTATTTGCTGGAGGCAGCCTGTCTTCAGGTTGTACACCTTCAGCCTCTTCATTTAGCTGCACCTCTTGGTCTTCTTCTGCATCTAGAGAGTCTTGTACTCCCCCTGGACAACAGCCACCATTTTCCACTTGCTGAGTTGCAGTAGAACCTTCTGTAATGGTAAGCTTGTCCATCTTCTCAGTTACACCTGTAGAGCTGCAAACACTACTTGGCAATTCACAGTTAATGAGTCTTATTTCATCAAAGACTACATGTACAGACTCTTCTACAACTTGAGTAATCAAGTTATAGACCCTATAAGCCTTACTATTATTGTTGTACCCAACAAATATCCCCTCTTGGGATTTGGCAGCAAACTTGGTTATATAAGACTTGTCATTGTTAAGTATATAGCACTTGCAACCAAAGATCCTGAAATAGGATAAATTTGGTTTTCTGCCCTTCACAATCTCATAGGGAGTCTTTTTGTGGCACTTGGTGATAGTAGCCCTATTGATTACATGACATGCAATGTTTACTGCCTCAACCCAAAAATATTCTGGGAGAGAAGTGTCACTCAATAGGGTTCTACCAGCCTCTATCAATGTTCTATTCTTCCTTTCAGCAATACCATTTTGCTGAGGTGTTCTTGGTGAGGAAAATTCCTGAAAAATCCCAAACTCTTCACACAGTTTTGTCATACTTTCAGACTGAAATTCAGTACCATGGTCACTTCTGATTTTGACCAATGTATTGTCCAACTCATTCTGAATTTGTTTAACAAAACTATATAAGATACTTGGGGTTTCAGATTTTTGTCTTAGGAAGAACACCCAGGAATATCTTGAATAGTCATCTACTACCACAAATGTGTAGACCTTCCTACCTAGACAGTGAACAGGCATAGGACCAAAAAGATCCATATGCAAGAGGTATAGACATCTCACAGAATCCTTGTTCTCAAGGCTATGAAAGGTGGATTTGGTCTGCTTGCCTTTTTGACAAACTGAGCATATCTCATCCTTTATACATTTAACTTGAGGACCATTCCTCACTAACTCTTTGCTAAAGAGTTGGTCAATTGTCTTATAGTTAAGATGAGCCAGCCTCTTATGCCATTTAACACAATGTGAGACTCTCTCATCAGCTACAAGACAAATAGGAGAAACATTGTTCTCACACACAAAGTCAAGACAATAAACATTTCTCTTCCTATATCCTGTCAAAATGATCTTTTGATCACTTGACCTTTTGATATGACAACCATTCTTGACAAATGAGATGTCATATCCTAAATCACTCAGCTGACTTATGCTAATGAGGTTATGTTTCAAACCCTTCACATAGGCCACTTGAGTGATAGTAATTAGGTTACTAGAAATGTTACCAAAGCCTTTGATGATTCCTTTTTCTGAACCACCAAAGGTAACTTTAAGGCCATCCTTGATAGGTGTGTAGTCCTTCAGCAACCCCCTAGTTCCAGTCATGTGCCTGGAACATCCACTGTCCAAGTACCATATAGGGGCATGGCCACTTGGACTCACCTGCAAAACAGATTACTTAACCTTAGAACCCAAATAACGCTTGGGTCCATGGTGCAGGTTAGTCTGACTTTTAACAAAACTACCTGTAGCTCTTCTAGCAGACAGTTTGCTACTCTCTTTGACACTAGAATTGTGCCAACAATCTAAGGCAAAGTGGCATATCTTGCCACAATACCAGCACTCAAACTTATTGTACCTTTATTTAGGTACAACCCTGGCTGAATTATCTACAGCAGGCTTCTTATTTTGTGTTGGGGCTTTGCCCTTAGATTTGGACCTAGCAGTCCAGGCAGGTTTTTTAAACCCTAATCCAGCCTTACCCTTTTGAGGTACAAACTCATCTATCAAGGGTAAAATAGATTTAGGTTTAGAAAAACTTGCTACTATCTCTTTCTCCTTCTAAAGTCTAACCTCCAGATTCCTAATTTGATCATTCTTAAATGTAATAGTACCCATCTGAATAACAGTAATGTTCTTCAGTCTGGCTATCTCATTCAGTTTCTGATCTAACAACTTGTCTGAATCAGCAGCAGCCAATTTAAGACTAGCAATCTCCTTTGCCTGAGTTTTGGCCAAGGTTTTACTTTTATTCAAGGCCTGCAATAAGTCCCTATATTCATCAATTAACTGATGAATATCTCCTTTAGATTCAGACCCACCCACATCACTTGATGCAGATGTATCTGATTCTGACTCAATACTATAAATTGAACTAGAAGAACAACTTTGTACCTTACTTAGTCCAGGCTGATCCTGGTTCTTGTCTCCTTCAGATAAAGCCATCAGTCCCTTGCACTGATGGTCCTCATGCTCATATATTGAGTTCATTAGCTGCATGAACTCATCTTCTTCCTCTTCAGCAAATAATCTAATGTAGGCTTCAGCTTCTGATTCTATTTCTGAAGATGACTGATCAGTCAGAATCTTGTCATTCTTAGCAACAAAGGACTTTTCCTTTTTGCCCTTAAACTGAGTCTTCTTTTTGTCAGCTGACTCCTTCCACTTTTCAGGACAGTCAGCCACTATATGTCCCTATCTATTGCAGCAATAGCACACAATTTTTGAAGATGTAGCTTTGCTTGGCTTGGACCTTCTTTTGTCATTTCTGGATGTCTTTCTCTTCTGATAGTAGTCATCTTTTGGCTGAGAAGTGGAAGGCTTAGACCTCCACTGCTTCTTCTTTAGAAATTTTTGAAAATGCCTAGTAAAAGCAGCAAAGCCTTCATCACTTTCACTGCAATCTGAAGTCTTGCTATTTGAATTATCTGTTACAGCCTCAACAATTATTTGAGGTGGGGATGGAGACTTGCTTCTATACTTCTTAGTGACTTCAGTCTTGAAGGCCACAGATCTTTCTTTGTGCTCCACTCTAGTATTCTTCACTTCCTCCTTTCTAACCATTAACTGCATTTTATAAGATAGCAGTTTTCCAAACAAAGTTGGAGGAGGTATATCAGCTAGTTTGTCCACTTCCTTAATGGCCCAAATCTTGGTGTCCCAGTACTTAGTCAGGGATCTTAAGAACTTGTCATTCAGCTCATAGTTACTGAATTCTCTTCCATAGGAAATCAACTCATTAACAATCCTATAGAACTTCTTGTAACATTCTTTAATGCTATTAGACTTTCCTTGTCTGAAGCTTTCATATTCCTGATTTAATAAGGACTTCCTATCTTGTCTTACTTCCACTGAGCCCTCCATATAGACTATTAATGTGTCCAACATTTCTTTAGAGGTTTTACAATCAATTAAGTTCTGAAATGTTGCATCATCAATGGCACTAACAATTATATTCTGGGCTCTCTTGTCCATAGTGGCCAGAATGATTTCATCTTTAGTCATTTCAGAGAAGTCCTTGGGAGTTTTCTGATTTGCATCCAGAATAGATATCTTCATTGGCACATATGGGCCTTCTTTAACTGTAATATATTGTAAGACCCCCCTTTTTTTTTTCTTTTTGACCACGGGGTCTTAGGCCCAGATCCGCCGTTTTGCGGTGACTCCTTCACGCCCTGAAGGGTCATCACCACAAAGCGCCGATTCTGCCGGCCAATTCGATCACATAAAAGTAGCGTAATGAAGTAAAATGAAAACTGTCTGTCCACAGAGAATCACATGACATATATAAATATAACTCCACGAAGGGAGTGTCCACAGAAGATAACATCGGAGTAGCAAAAATACGGGCTTATGCCCGGTACAACATATCCTCACTACAAAGTCACTCATGCGGAAGCAAAAGCTGAAAAACTACTCAGGGTTGAGACTCACAGTCCCGGCTGTATGAACTCCGGAGCTAGACTGCCCCATCTCCAAGCGCACCGGTCTCTGGGGCTGCTCCTCCATGCTGGTCTCCACGATCCCCTAAATGATGCGGTTCGAAAACCGTTAGTCTAAAAGACTAAGTCCTATCATCCCCCACCCCTTCCCCCACGGCTCCTAGGCACCGAGCGGAGAGGAAGAAAGGGGAGGACTTGAAGGTGGAGAATATCAAAGCAGATGGCAGCGGTCCTATTCTAGCAAGTTCTATAGCATATAAAGACAATAAAATGTAAGCTGAAATGTAACCTTCACTTATGTGGAAAAACACATAAGCCAAGGGGTCTTTTGCAAGGCTCCCATCGTATAAAAAGTCCCATACCGATTTATACATTGGGGTGACGGTGGTCAAACAGCAGTAACTAAATATATCAAAATTAACCTTAATTTATAAACTTGCCCACACAAGCTTATAGACTAAGGGGTCGTTTTGCAGGTCCTAATGTATAAGCGTCCCATTCCACTTATACATCAGGTGTCAGGGGTTAAATGAATCGATTATGCTATGACATGCAAGTGGGTATGATGGACATGCAAGTGCAACGCACACACCCGACTCTGTGCACACAGACCTTTAGTTCCCCCTTTCTGGAGCCGTAACCTCCCAGGATACCTCCGTAGTGGCAGACGGAAGCGGTGGGTTGGGCCTCGCCCACCTCTAAACCAGTAAGGCACTACCGGTCAGACCTATCGTACGCCTCAACGCTTGGTGCACGAAGCGGACTCCTGCGTACTCTTGCCGGCTGGCGCACCGGACTTCTGTTGGCGAAGTGCTAACCACACTTACCGAGTCAACGTATTGGCGTCGGTGCATCGACCCTCCAATACCGAAAACCCACCACCTTAATTTATTTTCCTTTTATGCACATGCAGATTTAGCGTAAACAAAACCCGAGCCGAAGCTCCCCGGACCAAGAGTCCGTCTTTTAACCATCCGAGCCGAAGCTCCCAGCTGACTTTTGGTGCTAACAGTGCCTGTGAAATGTGCAACCCTAATTACTAAGTTACTCTTTTCAGCTTGTTAAACAGTTTACGTTAACCCAGGACTGCCCCCGGTATTCCCTGTGAAGGGCTCTCAAGGGGCACTAGGAACTGTGTTGGGATTACGCCCAGCGTTCCCTTTCGCAAGGTACTTATTTTATTATTGGTTGATCCCCTTACCCATTATTTTCTCATGTTTCGATACGTTAATCCTAGGGTGATTTGACTCCAACTCTCCTTGGGTAGGACGATCTTTCGTCGGGCCCGAACGCCTTTAAACCCTAGACAAATCCACACCCTACTCACTCATCTTCCAAAGATGCAGCCCTTTCCACTTGTCCTTACAGCAAACCATCAAGACCCATCATACGTGCCCTAATTCAATCCAAATGAAATCCTGCAGTTTTGCTATATGCAGACCACTTAAGCTACGTGACCCGTAAAAGGGGAAGTACATGAAATACTCATCCAGTACCCTCATGATAATTATCAGAGGTCTATTATGATAAATATAGACTAAATTCAGAAAATCATATTTTTCCCAATTAATCTACTATTTATTGAATTTTCCTCAAAAACTAGGCCATAGTCAATTTGAACATGAACCATAAGATTTTCTCAGGTAATGGCCTCCTAAAATTTGTATTCACTAAATAACAGAGAAATATCATTGGATGCTAATTTTCATAATTTTCCAGATAATTCTTGACCTCTAAAGGATTTATTAAAATAATTCCAAAAATCAAACATAATGAAGGAAGTGCCACATATATGTCTCCAATAATTATGTAAAAATTACTAGGGCTTCATAGGGAACTAAAAACATCACGATGAAGAAATTAGAATTTTTCAGACAATCTAAAAGTCATTATTAAATTTTCCAAGGTTCCATGGAATTAAATAATTAAAGAAGCAACAACTAAATATCATTCTTCAAAAATTCCATAAAACTTTACAGAGATGGGTAACATGATTATAAGCCCCTTGGCTAAGTTTTATCAAGTTTAAGCAAGTATAGTGCTCTGCAAAAACTCTTAAGTGGAAATTATAAAATATAACTCTGTGAATAAAGTACCAAAAATATTCATCCAAAATTTATTATAAAATTTCCAGAGACATGTATGCCCTAAGCAACTACCCATTCAAAATTTCAGCCCTTTTCAGATAGTTTTGGTATTAGTTCTTATGGTTTCAAAGCTAGTGCCCTAAACTAGGGTTATGGATTTAAGGGGTCTTTAATCTTCCAAATGCCCTAAAATTTTAACCATAGGACCATAGTGACCCTATGGTCATCATTCCCAAGTTTCAAGCCCATCCAAGGTCTTTTGACCCCAATTTCTTCAAACCCTAGAGAATTACCCTAAAGGGCCTACCCTACACTTCTAGGGCTACCCTAGCCCAATCCACTCCAAACTTCATGAGTGAGTGTAAAAAGTTAAATCATATCAGTGGCCAAAGTTTCAGCCTCTGTTGAGGTGATTTGGTCACTTAAAACCAAAAGTGCCACTTTTGACCAAAATGCCCTTCATAGGGTAGAACTAGGGTTGGGTCAAAACCTACTCAACACTCACCCAAACCAACTGAAATTTTATACAGGTACCTAATTGGAGCCCAGGGACCACTCACCAAAATTTGGGAGGGTTTGGGTGTGTTTAGGGCACCTATTTAATTTATCTAATGATTATTAAATTTTTACCAAAACTATAGAAATATTTTCTCCAAAAATTCCCATTTTTGGGCAGGCCCTAGGTATGCCTAGGATAGACCCTCTGCCAAAATTTCAGCCCATTTGGGCTTGGGGTGAAGAGTGGGCACTCATTTTAGTGACTGCCTAGCCCTAAGGACATGTCCCACCAAAATGGGTGCCCTGGTCCAACCAGTGACCCAAAAGGGTCCCAACAATTTTTGCTGCAAACTAGACACCCTAAGCTACAATGTTCATGTTGGGCAAATTTCCATCCAGGGTCCCTAGGTATTTTTAAACATTAATTACATTAAATACATCCAGTGTGACAAAAATGAAATAAATTTTATTTAACCCTATAGTATCTGATCTGATGCCGCACGAATCTTGGCGCAGATCGACGGCATCTGGTCATCGTCCCCACTGAGCCAACGGCTGGGATTGGTTCTGCCTGGAGCGATTTCCAAGCTCTGCCGCCGGCGATCCAGCCCCTTCCCCGGCCGGCCACCGCCACCAACACCTCCGTTGAGGTGGTGGCTGTCGTCAGGCGGCGGCTCCGCCGCCGGAGAGGTGTTTTCCGGCGGATTGAGCAAGACTTTTCCTTGCCGAAACCAGGAGAAATCCTGGATTCGATCGGGCTCAATTGAGCCCGAAACTCTAGCCTAAGGATTCCTAGGATCTACCCGCGAGTTAAGGAGAGGAGGAGGACCTTCCTGGCGGCCTGGATGCGAGAGGAGCGGCGGGATGCCATTGGCGACGGCGGCGGCGCTCGGCTTCTGCAACTGCACGGTGGAAGGGCTCGTCTCCTCCAGGTAAGTGCTCCAAAATGATCCCCTCGGCTCCCTGATGGTGTTTAAAAGGCAATTGGGGGAGGGGAGAGGCTGGTTCTTCAATGGCCATTATCTCCATTAATGGAGTGGCTCGGGTTGTGTGGAGGGGGGCTGAACCCACCCCTTGGTGGCCGGGAAACGGCTGGAATCAACTCCTCTCTCCTAGAGGAGTTGATTGCAGCCATAAAGGGTGGCTGTTAGTCTCCCTTGGCCGGCCTCTTACTTCCCCCTTCTCCTTCCTCATTTCTCTCTCCTCCATTATCATGGAGAGGAGCTTTTTCTCTCTCCTAGTCACCTCTGGTTGACTAGTCAACCCCACAAGCTAAAGGCAGCCCACTGGATTATGATGATCATGGGAATGGGCTTAGCCTAAGGGAGAAGTGGCTTGAGCTTGGGTTAGCCCTTTTTGGGCTAAGTTGACTTGACCCTCAATGAGGGTTGACTTGGCCAATTTGACCATCTAGGTTGACCCCATTGGGTCCTGGGTGGTTCATTGGCCTCCCCTAAGGTCTATGTAGGGCTGGGTAGGGTTGACTTGGCACCTTAAAGGTCACTTGACCCTTGGTAAGGTCACTTTGACCATTTAGAGCTAGAGTTGACTTGGGTCAACATGACCATTAGGGTCCACCCCTATGGATCCTTGGTGACCCATTGACTTCCCTTAGGGTCTAGGTAGGGTTATATGGGGTTGCCCTGCACTTTGGAGGTCACATACCCTTAGTAGGGGTACTTTGACCAGATTAGGGCTTGAGTTGACCTGGGTCAACCTGGCCTCTAGGGCTGACCCCAATGTGTCCTTAGTGACCCATTGTCCTCACTTTAGGGTTAGGAGGGCATAGGTGGGGTCCTCTAGACTAGGAGTGGGTCTATTGGCCCTAAGTGGGCTAGGTTGACCTATTTAGGGCTAGGGTTGACCTTGGTCAACTGGGCCTCTTGGGTTGGCCCTAATGGGTCCTTTTGGCTCTAATGGGTCTCCCAAAATGTTTGGGAGTGTTGTGATAGGGTCTTGGGGTCATGGTGAAGCCCCATTGTCATCCTAAACTATTGTTCAGAATTCTACTATCTGCAGACCATGGTGATCCCTACCTTGGCCTCCTATCTCTTGGCCCATTTCTGGCTTCCCAGGGTTTTGTCATGACCTAGTCATGGCCAAAACCACTCTTAGGGGTCTAGTTGGAAATGGGATGTTACAAATACCAATAAACAAAACAAAGATTTCGTCCCCGAAATCAAGGTTGGACCTACGGGTCTTATTACCGAAGGAAAGAGTCTTGTAACATCCCATTATGACGTCTTGTTTGTTAAATTTGATTTAAGGGAAAACTTAGATCTAAGACCCCTTTCGCCCAAACGGCGAACCAAAATCCCAATAAACAAAGTTAAGCCCCCAATAAACAAAGATAAGCCCCTATCTACCTAGAGCAGCCCTTAGTATACTTAAAGCAGAAAAATAAATTAACATCTTGAGGGGTCTGAGAGGTATACCTGACTGAATAGCTCGGGGTATCTTTGTCGCATCAGGTCCTGTGGCTCCCAGGTATGCTCCTCCTGGCCGTGGTTCCTCCACAGGACCTTGACTAGAGGGACCCTCTTGCGTCGTAAGACCCGCACTCCTCGGTCGTCGATCCTCACAGGCTCTAAATGAACAGACCGGTCTGAAGCTACCGGCCCTTCGGTGGTCAGAATCTGCTGCTCCGGGCGTAGTAGAGCCCTCCTCAAAGAAGAAATGTGGAAGACGTCGTGCAGCGCTTCTAGCTCTGGTGGTAACTCCAGCCGGTAGGCTAGGGGTCCGATCCGCTCCAGGATCCTGTAAGGGCCCATGTACCTAGGGCTGAGCTTCTTCCTCCGACCACGCACCCGTGAAACTCCATGCATGGGCCGGATTTTCAGAAACACCCGGTCCCCCACCTGGAACTCCACCTGCCGATGTCGGGCGTCATAGTACTTGGCCTGTCTACTCTGCGCCTCGAGCATCCTGTCTCTGATCAGCCTCACTTGTGCCTCGGTGTCTTCAACGAACTCTGACCCCAATACCTTCGGATCTTCGTTCTGCACCCATGAGAGCGGGGTCCGGCATCTCCTCCCGTACAAGGCTTCGTAAGGCGCCATCCTGATGCTGGACTGGTGGCTGTTGTTATAGGAGAACTCGACAAGGGGTAAGAGTTTCTCCCACGGTTCCCCGCGATCTAAGATGCATAGCCTCAAAAGGTCCTCCAGCGTCCGGTTGGTGCGTTCTGTCTGCCCGTCTGTCTGGGGGTGGAATGCAGTGCTGAAAGTCAATCGCGTGCCTAAGTAAGCTTGCACGGACCTCCACTCCCTGGAGGTGAACCTGCCATCCCGATCCGACACTATCGTCCTGGGCACTCCATGATAACGAATGAACTGCTCCACAAACTTCCGCACCAGTACTCCTACTGAATCATCCTTCCTGATCGGTATAAATCGAGCCACCTTGGTCAACCGATCGACGATTACCCAGATCGAGTCATTCCCTGTCCGAGACCGGGGAAGCCCATGTATGAAGTCCATGGCTATGTCATCAAACTTCCACTCCGGCACCGGGAGTGGCTGCAATAATCCTGCGGGGTTCCTGCACTCCGCCTTCACTAGCTGACATGCCTCACAATGGGTCACGAAGTGTGAGACATCCTTCTTCATGCCCGGCCAGTACATCGTCCTCTTCAAATCAGCCGTCATCTTTGTGATCCCCGGGTGTACAGAATACCGGCTGCAGTGCGCCTCCATCATAATATCCTCCCGGATCTGGCCTCCCTCCGGTATATACACCCATCCTCTGAAGCACACCAGATCGTCCCTCAGTGTGTAATCTCCTGCAGTGCCCGCCTTCAGAGCTTGGAAGATGGGTTCCAACTTGGCATCCTGCCTCTGTCCCTCTCTGACCCGGTCTCTGATGTCATCGGTAACTACTATCGTGGCCAAGTACTCCTCATAGAGCTCAGGATCATCAGACGATACCAGAGTAATGTGCATGTCCTCTAGTCTCTGCAGCAGCTCCATAGACATCAACTGAGGCTCTGCTCCTGTTGTGGCGGCTCTCCGACTCAGTGCATCTGCCACCACGTTTGCCTTCCCCGGGTGATAGTGCATCTCATACTGATAGTCAGATAGAAACTCCACCCACCGCCTTTGCCTGATGTTCAGTTCCTTCTGCGTGTCCACGTACTTAAGGTTCTTATGGTCGGAATATATGTCACAGTGGACTCCATAAAGGTAGTGCCGCCATATCTTCAGTGCGAATACAACTGCCCCCATCTCAAGGTCATGTACTGGGTAGTTCTTCTCATGGGTCTTCAGCTGGCGGGAGGCATAAGCTATGACGTGTCCGTTCTGCATCAGTACCGCTCCCATCCCCTGATATGATGCGTCGGTGTAGACCTGGAATCCCTCCCTCCCCGAGGGAAGAGTAAGAATGGGAGCCGAGGTCAGCCGATCCTTCAGCTCCTGGAAAGCTGTCTGGCACTGCGGGGTCCACACGAACGGTGCCTCCTTCTTTGTCAAGGATGTGAGCGGGAGGGCGATTCGAGAGAATCCCTCTACGAACTTCCGGTAATAACCGGCAAGTCCTAGAAAACTCCGTACGTCAGTGGCTGTTTTCAGCTGCGGCCACTCTGAAATAGCTCGAATCTTTGCCGGGTCCACTGCCAGCCCGGCTCCGCTGATAATGTGACCTAAGAACGCCACCTCCTTCAGCCAGAACTGACACTTACTGAATTTCGCATAAAGGTGATGCTCCCGCAGTCTCTCCAGGGTCAATGCTAGATGTCGTGTATGCTCCTCCTCCGTCTTAGAATAGATAAGGATGTCGTCTATGAACACTATGACAAACACATCCAAGTAAGCCTCGAAGACCCGGTTCATGAGGCTCATAAATGCTGACGGAGCATTCGTGAGCCCGAAGGGCATCACGATGAACTCATACAATCCATACCGGCTACTAAAGGCCGTTTTCGGGATATCCTCCTCCTGGATCCGCAGCTGGTAATAGCCTGATCTCAAGTCCAGCTTCGAAAAGTAATGGGCTCCCTCCAGCTGATCGAACAACTCGTCTATCCTGGGGAGCGGATAGGTATTTCGGACAGTCAGCCTATTTAGTGCTCGATAGTCGATGCACAGGCGTAAGGTGCCGTCCTTCTTCTTTACGAATAGGACAGGAGCTCCCCATGATGAGGAACTCGGCCTAACAAATCCTGCTTCCACCAGCTCCTGCAACTGTGTCCGAAACTCCGCCAACTCCTTCGGGGCCATCCGATAAGGGGCCTTGGATACCGGCTTAGCCCCTGGTACCAGCTGAATCTGGAAGTCCTTCTCCCTATGCGGAGGTAGTCCCGGCAGCTTATCCGGAAAAATATCGGCGTAGTCACGAACCACCGGAATGTCTGCGATCAAGTCCTTCTCCTCAGTCATCTCGAACAATACTTGGTATACCTCGTCCCCTTGCATATGGGCCTTAATAGCCTGAATAGATGAAAGCAAGCGACGGGAGACCGGTGTAGTACCTTCGAACGTTGCATAAGCACGACCCTCCCTGCCGGGCAATCAATCTGGGCATGGTTCCAGACAAGCCATGTCATGCCCAAGACGAGATCGAAGTCCGGCATCCTCAAGATCGTCGCCGGGGCCTCGAGTGTCAACCCCTCTATGGTAACCTCCAGGAGGCACTTTTCTGTGGACTGAATCTCCATCCCATTGGGGAGGCGCACCCTCCTGGGTAGTCCTGTATAGCAACGAATCTGATCCAGGTCCTTGACGAAATCCTCCGATACAAAGTTATGTGATGCCCCCGTGTCGAACAGGGTGTGGGCAGGCTTGCCGCACACCATCACCATTCCTAAATCAGTTTGAAAGAAATTCTAGCGTAAGGTTTTCTAACCTAGGTTGTATAGTAGTTCTATCAATGCTTAATACGAGCAAAGAATAATTCTAACATTAAGATTACTCTCATACCTGCAATAACCCTGTCCGGGTTCCGGGGCTGTGCTAAGTCCAGAGCGTAAATCTGCTCCCCATTCTGCCTGCGGTCGCCTCCCTGGTAACCACGTCCTCGGCCGCGTCCTCGGCCTCCGAAATGCTGGGCCGGTGGGCCACCCCGTGGTGCTGGAGGTGGTGCCCCCCTCATAGGGCAATCTCTCCGGAGGTGTCCCACCTGGTGACAGTGGAAGCACTCCGGCGGGGGATACGCCATACCCCGGGGTCTCTGCATCTCCTGGATCCGGAGAGGTTGAGGGGCCAAGACCACCTGCTCTCTCGGCTCCTGCCTCAACTCCTGACGAGGCTGCTCCTCTGCCCTTCTTCCATCTGGTACGATGCCTCGCCGCTGATCATTTCGGGCCCTCCGGCCCTGGTCCTCCGTTTGCCGTTTCCGGCCCCGAGTGGTGTGCCAGTCGGCCTCAATCCTCTTCGCCATCTCTAAAATCCGGGAGATGGGCCCGTCAGAGACAAAAAGCAAAGCCTCTCTCAACTCCTCTTTTAGGCCCTTATAAAACCTCTTGACGTACCCCGCTTCATCCAGCTGATAAGAGCCCGCATATCGGGCCAAATGATCGAACTCTCGGTGGTACTCCACCACTGTCCTGGTGCCCTGCCTCAGCTGCAAGAAACGCTCCTCCAACTCGTCCCTGGCCGACTGAGGAACAAAGTGCTCCAGCAGCGTGGCCCTGAATTCTTCCCATGTGATTTCTGCAATCTCTCTATCCGCAAAAGTCGTGTCCAACAGCGTCTTCCACCACCGCTTGGCATGTGACTCCAAGCAAGATACCACTAGGGCCACCCTCTCCTCCCAGGGGCATCGTATCCCCGTCAACATCTCGTACATCACATCCAGCCACTCCTCTGTCCGTACTGCCGACTCCGTCCCCAAGTAAGATGGGGGAGAGAGTCCTCGGAAGGTGCTCATCCAGTTGGCCCCTGGGTTTGGCTGCTGGGCTGGGGCTTGCTGAGCCCGGAAGGCCTCAAGGATGGCTGTAAGGGTCTGCCCCATGTCTGACTGGAGGAAAGGTGTGGGGACCATGGGAGGTGGTGCAATGTCTGGAATCTGCTGAGCTCCACCTTGTGGGGTGGGCTGAGCTGAGGGCTGCAAAATGAACTACATCAGTAGGTAATCGACTCAATGCCTAATGATAGTGGACAATTTATATGTGATTCCCCCCATATGGGCACACCACCGCTTCCGCTGCTTAGTTTGTCCCCAAACTAAACCCGCGCGGGGGTGACCCAGGGTTGTAGACGGCTACTTTTCGATCGAGGTTTCCTCTGATACCACTTGTAAGACCCCCCTTTTTTTTTTCTTTTTGACCACGGGGTCTTAGGCCCAGATCCGCCGTTTTGCGGTGACTCCTTCACGCCCTGAAGGGTCATCACCACAAAGCGCCGATTCTGCCGGCCAATTCGATCACATAAAAGTAGCGTAATGAAGTAAAATGAAAACTGTCTGTCCACAGAGAATCACATGACATATATAAATATAACTCCACGAAGGGAGTGTCCACAGAAGATAACATCAGAGTAGCAAAAATACGGGCTTATGCCCGGTACAACATATCCTCACTACAAAGTCACTCATGCGGAAGCAAAAGCTGAAAAACTACTCAGGGTCGAGACTCACAGTCCCGGCTGTATGAACTCCGGAGCTAGACTGCCCCATCTCCAAGCGCACCGGTCTCTGGGGCTGCTCCTCCATGCTGGTCTCCACGATCCCCTAAATGATGCGGTTCGAAAACCGTTAGTCTAAAAGACTAAGTCCTATCATCCCCCACCCCTTCCCCCACGGCTCCTAGGCACCGAGCGGAGAGGAAGAAAGGGGAGGACTTGAAGGTGGAGAATATCAAAGCAGATGGCAGCGGTCCTATTCTAGCAAGTTCTATAGCATATAAAGACAATAAAATGTAAGCTGAAATGTAACCTTCACTTATGTGGAAAAACACATAAGCCAAGGGGTCTTTTGCAAGGCTCCCATCGTATAAAAAGTCCCATACCGATTTATACGTTGGGGTGACGGTGGTCAAACAGCAGTAACTAAATATATCAAAATTAACCTTAATTTATAAACTTGCCCACACAAGCTTATAGACTAAGGGGTCGTTTTGCAGGTCCTAATGTATAAGCGTCCCATTCCACTTATACATCAGGTGTCAGGGGTTAAATGAATCGATTATGCTATGACATGCAAGTGGGTATGATGGACATGCAAGTGCAACGCACACACCCGACTCTGTGCACACAGACCTTTAGTTCCCCCTTTCTGGAGCCGTAACCTCCCAGGATACCTCCGTAGTGGCAGACGGAAGCGGTGGGTTGGGCCTCGCCCACCTCTAAACCAGTAAGGCACTACCGGTCAGACCTATCGTACGCCTCAACGCTTGGTGCACGAAGCGGACTCCTGCGTACTCTTGCCGGCTGGCGCACCGGACTTCTGTTGGCGAAGTGCTAACCACACTTGCCGAGTCAACGTATTGGCGTCGGTGCATCGACCCTCCAATACCGAAAACCCACCACCTTAATTTATTTTCCTTTTATGCACATGCAGATTTAGCGTAAACAAAACCCGAGCCGAAGCTCCCCGGACCAAGAGTCCGTCTTTTAACCATCCGAGCCGAAGCTCCCAGCTGACTTTTGGTGCTAACAGTGCCTGTGAAATGTGCAACCCTAATTACTAAGTTACTCTTTTCAGCTTGTTAAACAGTTTACGTTAACCCAGGACTGCCCCCGGTATTCCCTGTGAAGGGCTCTCAAGGGGCACTAGGAACTGTGTTGGGATTACGCCCAGCGTTCCCTTTCGCAAGGTACTTATTTTATTATTGGTTGATCCCCTTACCCATTATTTTCTCATGTTTCGATACGCTAATCCTAGGGTGATTTGACTCCAACTCTCCTTGGGTAGGACGATCTTTCGTCGGGCCCGAACGCCTTTAAACCCTAGACAAATCCACACCCTACTCACTCATCTTCCAAAGATGCAGCCCTTTCCACTTGTCCTTACAGCAAACCATCAAGACCCATCATACGTGCCCTAATTCAATCCAAATGAAATCCTGCAGTTTTGCTATATGCAGACCACTTAAGCTACGTGACCCGTAAAAGGGGAAGTACATGAAATACTCATCCAGTACCCTCATGATAATTATCAGAGGTCTATTATGATAAATATAGACTAAATTCAGAAAATCATATTTTTCCCAATTAATCTACTATTTATTGAATTTTCCTCAAAAACTAGGCCATAGTCAATTTGAACATGAACCATAAGATTTTCTCAGGTAATGGCCTCCTAAAATTTGTATTCCCTAATAACAGAGAAATATCATTGGATGCTAATTTTCATAATTTTCCAGATAATTCTTGACCTCTAAAGGATTTATTAAAATAATTCCAAAAATCAAAAATAATGAAGGAAGTGCCACATATATGTCTCCAATAATTATGTAAAAATTACTAGGGCTTCATAGGGAACTAAAAACATCATGATGAAGAAATTAGAATTTTTCAGACAATCTAAAAGTCATTATTAAATTTTCCAAGGTTCCATGGAATTAAATAATTAAAGAAGCAACAACTAAATATCATTCTTCAAAAATTCCATAAAACTTTACAGAGATGGGTAACATGATTATAAGCCCCTTGGCTAAGTTTTATCAAGTTTAAGCAAGTATAGTGCTCTGCAAAAACTCTTAAGTGGAAATTATAAAATATAACTCTGTGAATAAAGTACCAAAAATATTCATCCAAAATTTATTATAAATTTCCAGAGACATGTATGCCCTAAGCAACTACCCATTCAAAATCTCAGCCCTTTTCAGATAGTTTTGGTATTAGTTCTTATGGTTTCAAAGCTAGTGCCCTAAACTAGGGTTATGGATTTAAGGGGTCTTTAATCTTCCAAATGCCCTAAAATTTTAACCATAGGACCATAGTGACCCTATGGTCATCATTCCCAAGTTTCAAGCCCATCCAAGGTCTTTTGACCCCAATTTCTTCAAACCCTAGAGAATTACCCTAAAGGGCCTACCCTACACTTCTAGGGCTACCCTAGCCCAATCCACTCCAAACTTCATGAGTGAGTGTAAAAAGTTAAATCATATCAGTGGCCAAAGTTTCAGCCTCTGTTGAGGTGATTTGGTCACTTAAAACCAAAAGTGCCACTTTTGACCAAAATGCCCTTCATAGGGTAGAACTAGGGTTGGGTCAAAACCTATTCAACACTCACCCAAACCAACTGAAATTTTATACAGGTACCTAATTGGAGCCCAGGGACCACTCACCAAAATTTGGGAGGGTTTGGGTGTGTTTAGGGCACCTATTTAATTTATCTAATGATTATTAAATTTTTACCAAAACTATAGAAATATTTTCTCCAAAAATTCCCATTTTTGGGCAGGCCCTAGGTATGCCTAGGATAGACCCTCTGCCAAAATTTCAGCCCATTTGGGCTTGGGGTGAAGAGTGGGCACTCATTTTAGTGACTGCCTAGCCCTAAGGACATGTCCCACCAAAATGGGTGCCCTGGTCCAACCAGTGACCCAAAAGGGTCCCAACAATTTTTGCTGCAAACTAGACACCCTAAGCTACAATGTTCATGTTAGGCAAATTTCCATCCAGGGTCCCTAGGTATTTTTAAACATTAATTACATTAAATACATCCAGTGTGACAAAAATGAAATAAATTTTATTTAACCCTATAGTATCTGATCTGATGCCGCACGAATCTTGGCGCAGATCGACGGCATCTGGTCATCGTCCCCACTGAGCCAACGGCTGGGATTGGTTCTGCCTGGAGCGATTTCCAAGCTCTGCCGCCGGCGATCCAGCCCCTTCCCCGGCCGGCCACCGCCACCAACACCTCCGTTGAGGTGGTGGCTGTCGTCAGGCGGCGGCTCCGCCGCCGGAGAGGTGTTTTCCGGCGGATTGAGCAAGACTTTTCCTTGCCGAAACCAGGAGAAATCCTGGATTCGATCGGGCTCAATTGAGCCCGAAACTCTAGCCTAAGGATTCCTAGGATCTACCCGCGAGTTAAGGAGAGGAGGAGGACCTTCCTGGCGGCCTGGATGCGAGAGGAGCGGCGGGATGCCATTGGCGACGGCGGCGGCGCTCGGCTTCTGCAACTGCACGGTGGAAGGGCTCGTCTCCTCCAGGTAAGTGCTCCAAAATGATCCCCTCGGCTCCCTGATGGTGTTTAAAAGGCAATTGGGGGAGGGGAGAGGCTGGTTCTTCAATGGCCATTATCTCCATTAATGGAGTGGCTCGGGTTGTGTGGAGGGGGGCTGAACCCACCCCTTGGTGGCCGGGAAACGGCTGGAATCAACTCCTCTCTCCTAGAGGAGTTGATTGCAGCCATAAAGGGTGGCTGTTAGTCTCCCTTGGCCGGCCTCTTACTTCCCCCTT
Organism: Platanthera guangdongensis; assembly: GCA_039583875.1. Taxonomy (NCBI): domain Eukaryota; kingdom Viridiplantae; phylum Streptophyta; class Magnoliopsida; order Asparagales; family Orchidaceae; genus Platanthera; species Platanthera guangdongensis. Next base: position 24,007,667 of record CM077156.1, read on the forward strand.
CTCCTTCCTCATTTCTCTCTCCTCCATTATCATGGAGAGGAGCTTTTTCTCTCTCCTAGTCACCTCTGGTTGACTAGTCAACCCCACAAGCTAAAGGCAGCCCACTGGATTATGATGATCATGGGAATGGGCTTAGCCTAAGGGAGAAGTGGCTTGAGCTTGGGTTAGCCCTTTTTGGGCTAAGTTGACTTGACCCTCAATGAGGGTTGACTTGGCCAATTTGACCATCTAGGTTGACCCCATTGGGTCCTGGGTGGTTCATTGGCCTCCCCTAAGGTCTATGTAGGGCTGGGTAGGGTTGACTTGGCACCTTAAAGGTCACTTGACCCTTGGTAAGGTCACTTTGACCATTTAGAGCTAGAGTTGACTTGGGTCAACATGACCATTAGGGTCCACCCCTATGGATCCTTGGTGACCCATTGACTTCCCTTAGGGTCTAGGTAGGGTTATATGGGGTTGCCCTGCACTTTGGAGGTCACATACCCTTAGTAGGGGTACTTTGACCAGATTAGGGCTTGAGTTGACCTGGGTCAACCTGGCCTCTAGGGCTGACCCCAATGTGTCCTTAGTGACCCATTGTCCTCACTTTAGGGTTAGGAGGGCATAGGTGGGGTCCTCTAGACTAGGAGTGGGTCTATTGGCCCTAAGTGGGCTAGGTTGACCTATTTAGGGCTAGGGTTGACCTTGGTCAACTGGGCCTCTTGGGTTGGCCCTAATGGGTCCTTTTGGCTCTAATGGGTCTCCCAAAATGTTTGGGAGTGTTGTGATAGGGTCTTGGGGTCATGGTGAAGCCCCATTGTCATCCTAAACTATTGTTCAGAATTCTACTATCTGCAGACCATGGTGATCCCTACCTTGGCCTCCTATCTCTTGGCCCATTTCTGGCTTCCCAGGGTTTTGTCATGACCTAGTCATGGCCAAAACCACTCTTAGGGGTCTAGTTGGAAATGGGATGTTACATATATATCCTTGGGTCAGAAGCTTCCATAAAGAGTCTAACCCTCTCTTTCCATATGCCAAATATCTCTTTTCTACATATTGGCAATTTCATGGACCCCAGCTCTTTGTGATTCTCACTAAAACCCATTTTCTTGATTATTGTTTATTCTGAATCTGCCTACAGGATCTTACTCAGACTGTTAAGTCCCTTTTTGAGTAACCTCGCTTTGATACCACTTGAAAGAAATAGTGTCTAACCACCTAGAGGGGGGTTGAATAGGTGAACTTTTCCTTTTTAATTTTAAGGCAGAAACACTGTACAATTAAACCTATTTTTGCAATATTCTACAACTATCACAACACAGCAACTACAGAAACAAACATATACAGAGTGCACACAGTGTTTATAGTGGTTCCCCAAGGTCTGGGTACATCCACTTTCCCCCTTCGCCTATCTAGTAGTGTACTAGATTCGGCCTAACTTCAGCACTTCTCCTCAGATCCTCAGATCTTATAGCTCAGAACCCCAAACAGGTTCCTACAACTCAGAGTGTCCCCACTCCTACAACTCAGGCATAAAGCCCTACCACTCAGTCTTCAACAAGACCTACACTCAAGCTAAACAGCCCTACCTCAGCCTTCAACAAGGCCTATACTCAGAGAATATATTCTCCTACACTCAGTCTCAAAAGCCCTACCTCATCCTTTATAGATTTAGGCTTACAACTCAGATCCCTTAGGATCCTACAAAAAGATAATAAAAAGTTTTCAGATCACCACTCAGTTTGAGAGAATGAAGAGGGCAATCTTCTTGATCAGTTCTTGATAGCACTGATTCCTGAGATCAACTTTGTCTTTGTTTTCTTCAAGGCTTCTTGAGTCTGAACTCAGTAAAGATGATCTTCTTGAAGTAGACCATCTGGCAACTTACTTCTTAGGATGGAGAATTAAATCTGGATCCTACTTTGCAGTCTGGTTCAGAATCTGCTTCTTAAGAGATTTGATTAACAAGTCTCTTTCTTGACTTTAATTACTGGAGTTCTCTCTCTCCAAGTAAATCTGAAGTTTCTTCAAAATACTGATTTACAGTTTTCTCTGGATCTTTCTTGATCTTCTTAAATTTTAATCTTTTGATTGATGATTCAATAATTGTGATCAATTCTTGTGTTCCATTCACTTCTGTTGAAGGAGAAAGGCCTTTATATAGTCTTCCTCCAAGGTAACCGGCTGATCCGGTTTCTAACGAACTTCTGACAGCTCTGACAGTTGCAGTTGACCGGTTGAAATGGCAGCTGTCAAGTCATCCAGTCACTTCTTGAAAATACTGTCTCTGTCTGAAAGTGTCGAGACTGATCTTCATTTTGTGTCGACACAAATAGACCAAGTGTCGACACAAGTGGACTAAGTATCGACATTAGCCTTGATGGTGTCGACACAACTCCTTTTATTGTTGTAACAGCTTCTCGACACTGCTTCTTCAGAATGTGTCGATACTGATTCTGTATGTCGACACAAGCCTTCTGTTGAATGTGTCGACACTTGTTGAGTGCGTCGACACAAGTACTTCTTCTTTAAAACTTAGTTGAATTCTGAAGTGTGTCGACACATCTCCTTTGTGTCGACACATGCCTTCTTGTGTTGAAAACTTGCTGAGTGTCGACACATCTCCTTTGTGTCGACACAAGTACTTTAACTTTGTTGGAGCTTGCTGAGTGTCGACACAGCCTCCTGGTGTCGACACATTTGATGTCGACAAAGCTTCTCTGGGTGTCGACACTGCCTCTAAGTGTCGACACAGATTATGTTGACAATTCTTCACAGTGTGTCGACACTGCCTGTATGTGTCGACACTTTTCTTCTGGTGTCGACTCTGCCTTTCCTGGTGTCGACACAATTACTCCAAGTGTCGACACCGCTTCTCTAGGTGTCGACACAAGCCTTCATAAGTGTCGACACTGCATCTCTAGGTGTCGACACATGGACTTAGAAACTTTTCTGCATTTCCTGCAATTACTTAACCTGCATATATAAACTCAAAGCACATCAAATACACCTTGATGTATATCATTGAGTAGGGTGAGGCTTCTTCAAATCTGGTACATATTTTCCAATGTACCCAACATTAAGAATACTCTATTCACCCCCCCCTATAGAGTATATCAGATCTAACACATCACTTTTAATTGGTATCAGAGCAGGATTCCCTTAGTTGTACAAGCTAACCCTTGAACCAAAGATCCTGAGTTAGATTTCTCTTTTCATTTCCATTAAATTTATAGTCACACAGCATGACACAGAATAAGGACTATGCAAGCACCAGACCTCCAGTATGCAATCTGAATAAGTTTGTCATCTGGAAGGCAAGAATTAAGTTGTACATGAACTTTATTGATGAAGATATCTACTACTCCATTTTGACAGGTCCCCCTCAAGCATCTACTTCTGCAACATCTTCAAGCACAACTGCAGTTCCACCACCTGAGTGGACTGAAGCCAAGAAGAAGGCAAAGATTGCTGATGCCAAGACAATGAATATACTGGCACAAATAATGTTAGATGATATATTTCAAAAGGTGGTTGAATGCACCTCAGCCAAAGCCATTTGGGATTCCCTTAACCAAATGGTGGATGGATCAGCAGTTGAAAGAAATGATAGGAGATCCAATCTCATATCCCTCTATGAGAATTTCAAAAAAGAAGAAGCTGAGTCAGTAGTTGATATGTATAATAGGTTAATCTTAATCATTAATGAGCTAAAAATCTTGGCAAGAACATCACCCTCACTAAGGTGAATGATAAGATCCTTATGTACTTCCCAAGCTCATGGGATTCAATGATCTGACCCATCAAGGAGGCTAGAAGCCTAAATGAGATCTCCACTAAATCTTTTTTGGGAAAGCTGAAGTCCTATGAACAGCTGATAAAATCCAGAGAAGCAGCTGAACAAAGAACACCTCCTCCAGCAAGAAAAGAGCATAACATTGCATTCAAGGCTGCTGAGGAGATAGAGACTCCAACCATAAATGAAGAACTGATGTCTCTATTTGCCAAGAGATTTTATAAGATGGCAAGAAAAGACTTCAGGAGAAAGTCATCCAGGCAGGATGAACAGCCAAGGTATGACAAAACACCAACTAAAGAAGTGGTGTGTTTTGGTTACAGGAAACCTGGACACTTCATCTCTGAGTGTCCAGAGAATCAGAAGAAGGAAAAGATAAGAGAGAAAGATACCAGAAGACAGCATAACAGCAGACCTTCCTCCAGCAAACATAAGAAGAAGGAGAAAGGTTTTGTGGCTGAATCCTGGAGTGAGACTGAGGATGAATCAACATCTTACAGCTCTAGTGAAGATGAAGAAGAGGCAAGGGCCAAAGAAGTTTGCATCATGGCCATTGATGCCTCCATGAGCCATTCAGAAGAAGAAGAATCAGACAATAAAGCAGTTTCGGATTCTGAAGCTGACAAGGTACTATCTTCTTTTGATTATAGTTTTGATGCATTTAAATCTGAATTCAAAACCATGTGCATAGATTTAATTAACTCAGAAAAGGAAATCAAGACTCTTAGGGAAAAATTATAAAACCTAGAGAATGTTAACTCAGAAAATAATAGGTTAAAGGATGAATTAACCTTAGCTAATGAACAAATCATATTATTAAAAACTGAGTTATGTGAGGCTAAACAACTTGAGGAAACTCTCAATGGGAGAAGCCTCAAGCTGATGGACATCACAAGCACTGTAAATGCCAGATTGAATGGAAAGCTAGGCTTGGGTGCTTCATCAAGTTTGCCCCTCATCCTCAAGAAAAATATTTTGTCAACCCCTATTAAATTTGTCTCTGCAAAAGGGAAAGAAATAATAAACTATAAACAAACCAGAGAAGAAATGCCAAAATCAATAGGTCAAAACAACAAAAATCAGAAAACATTAACTAAAAACAAGGTTCAGCAGAATTCGTCGAACTCAAATCGATGAAATGCTGCCAGTTCGTCGAACCCCACTCGACGAATGCTGAACGCAAATTATAGCTATAATTATTTGTCTAACTGCGATCGACGAACTCTGTATGGTTCGTCGAGCAGAGGTCGACGAACGTGGGGCACAGAAAATGAATATGTTCATTCTCTGGGCAGAGATCGACGATCTCAACCCAATTCGTCGAACTCTGGTCAACAAACTCACAGAAATTCATCGAACCCAGAAAGACTTAACAGGAATGTTAATTTTAACAGCAACTCTAATAATTCTAGAAAACCATTTAATCCTATAGCTAATTGGGTAATACCACCTATAAGATATCACCCTCTAGGATATAAATCTCAACCAGAATTCTCTGTTATATCCAGTTTTTCATATTAACAATACAAAGGACCCAAGGTAACCTGGGTCAAGAACAATTAATTGTTTTTCATTGCAGGTGAAGAGCTGTCCAATAAATAATCAAATATGGTACCTGGACAGTGGATGCTCCAAATATATGATTGGCACCAAGGACATCTTAACCAACTATAAGTCCAACCTAGGACCAAAGGTTATCTTTGGAGATTCAAAATGTGGTCAGTCAGAAGGTTTTGGAGAAGTCAAGATTGGAGCAGTCACATTCAAGAAAGTGACATATATCAGAGGACTCAAGCATAACCTCATCTACATAAGCCAGTTATGTGATGAAGGTTATCAGGTACACTTTAACTCATCTTCTTGCACTATTGCTAATAAAGAAAAACAAACTTTTTTAATTGGGAATAGACAAGATAACATATACTTAGTTGATTTTCTTTCTGCCAATTCTGATATCTGCTTACTTAATATAACTAGTAATCAGAATGATTTATGGCATAAAAGGCTATATCATGTAAACTTGAAAAACATTGCTAGGCTATCAAAATACAACCTTGTTAGAGGTTTACCTTCTGGTCCTACAAGAAGGAAGGTCTTTGCATGGCTTGTCAACTAGGCAAGAAAACTAAATATAGTTTTAAATCTGTTAATAAAAGTGATACACCTAGGATTTTGTATTTGCTACATATAGATCTTTTTGGACTCATTGTTGTACAAATCCTAGGAGGGAAATCCTACACCTTAGTGATTGAAGATGACTTCTTAAGGTTCAATTGGGTGTCCTTTCTGAGATCTAAGTCTGATATCTTTAAGGTTCTTACAGATTTTCTCAGGACCATACAGATTAAGTTCTCTACTCATGTTGCATTGATCAGAAGTGATCATGACACAGAGTTTGAGTCTCTTCTTATGCATGAGTTCTATGAGAAGGAAGGTATCAGGCACTGCTTCTCATCTCCTAGAACTCCCCAACAAAATGGGGTAGCTGAAAGGAAAAATAAGACACTAATTGAAGCTGCAGGTACATTACTTATAGATGCTTACATGCCACTAACCTTTTGGGCAGAGGCTGTAAACACTGCAAATTATGTTCTGAACAGAAGCCTGATACATAAACTAAAGAACAGGACTCCCTATAAATTAATTAAAGGAAAGCAACCTAAAATCAACTATTTTAAAGTATTTGGATGCATATGTTATATTCATAATAATAATAAAAGATATATTAGAAAGTTTGAGTGTAAGGATGAAGAGGGAATCTTTCTAGGATATTCCCAAGTAAGCAAAGCCTATAGGGTCTTTAATAAATCATCACTAAAAATTGAGTAATCTATTCATGTTACATTTGATGAAGCTAACATATCTTGCAAGGAGAAAGAGATTTCTACCAATAGCACTTTGCAGGTACCTCACTTGTGTGAGAGTTTGGATGGACTAAACCTCACCCAAGAGGTTCCAACACATCCTTTTCCACAAGTCATTGAAGAAAGTGAAGATGAAGGCACTGAAGGAATTGATCTTCCCCCAATAGTAAACATAATTCCACAAGAGGAATTAGCTCCTAATGCTGTTGCAGAACCAACTCCACCCACTTATCTTGTCACACTAAGGGATCACCCCAGATCTCAAGTGATTGGAGACATATCAGCAGGTGTACAGACAAGGCATCAACTCAACCAAGATTTGATGCATGCCTGTTTTCTCTCTCAGGTTGAACCTCTATCCATTCATGATGCAGACCAAGATCCCCACTGGATCATTGCAATGCAGGAGGAATTAAACCAATTTGAGATATGTAGAGTTTGGGATCTGTTTCCAAGACCCCAATACTATCCAGTAATTAGAACCAAATGGGTTTATAGAAACAAGTTGGATGCCCAAGGAGTGATTGTGAGAAATAAGGATAGGCTTGTTACTCAAGGATATAGGCAAGAGGAAGGAATAGATTATGACCAAACCTTTGCACCTGTGGCAAGGTTAGAGGCAATCAGAATATTCCTTGCCTATGCAGCCTATAAGAGATTCAATGTCTATCAAATGGATGTGAAGAGTGCTTTCCTGAATGGAGTATTAAAAGAAGAGGATTATGTTGAACAACCTCCAGGTTTTGTCTCTCCAACTCACCCCTCTTATGTTTTTAAATTGCATAAAGCTCTTTATGGTCTAAAGCAAGCTCCAAGAGCTTGGTATGAGACTTTAGATAGCTTTTTGATAGAGCATAAGTTCATTAGAGGCATAGTAGATAAGACACTTTTCACTAGACATCATAAGGACCAAACAATGTTAGTACAAATATATGTGGATGACATCATATTTGGGTCTACTGATTCCAAATTATACAAGAGGTTCTCTGATCTCATGCATTCCAAATTTGAAATGAGTAGCATGGGTGAGCTCTCCTACTTCCTTGGTCTCCAAGTGAAGCAGCTCCTTGATGGCATCTTCATCTCCCAAGCTAAATATGCAAAAGAGCTTATCAAAAAGTTTGGGATGGCTGATGTCTCAGCAAAGAAAACACCTATGGCTACAAATGTTGTAATTGACTCTGATCCACATGGAAAACCTGTTGACCAGAAATTATATAGGGGAATTGTTGGGTCCCTACTATATCTTAGAGCAAGCAGACCTGATATTATGTTTGTCATATGCCTTTGTGCTAGGTTCTAAGTGAACCCTAAAGAATCTCATCTAATTTTCCTAAAAAGAATTTTGAGATATATAAAGAGTTGTCCCAGTCTAGGCCAATGGTATCCCACTGAATCAGAATTTGAGTTAACTGGATACTCAGATGCTGATTTTACTGGATGCAGGGTGGACAGGAAAAGTACTTCAGGAACATGCCAGTTCTTGGATATGAGATTAGTGTCCTGGTTTTGTAAGAAACAGTCATCTGTATCTACCTCAACTGCTGAGGCAGAATATATTACAGCTGGCAGCTGCTGTTCCCAGATGCTGTGGATTCAAAATCAATTACTAGACTATGGTCTCAACTTAAATAATTCAACTCTACTTTGTGATAACATAAGTGCTACAGTCATAGCACAGAATCCATTCCATCACAGTAGGACCAAGCATATAAACATTAGGCATCATTTCATAAGAGAGTGTGTAGATAAAAACAAAATTAAACTTATCTATATCTACACTGATTTACAAAGAGCTGATATATTCACCAAACCTCTGGATGAGAGAAATCACTTATTCTTTATAAATTAGCTTGGAATGATTAATGGAGAAGACTTAGTTTAGTTTTTGTCTGCACTCGACGAATTTTTCAGAGTTTGTCGAACGGAGCTCGACGAACTAGGGAAAGTTCGGGAGATATTCGTCGAACGGAGGTCGACGAACTCTCTGTGAGTGAAGTTGTTTTCGTCGAACGGAGATCGACGAATCCACTTCAGAAAACTTTCGTCGAAGGGAGCTCGACGAAATGTCTTCAAATCTTCAGACTGAGCTCGACGAATTGTTTAACTCTATATTATTCGTCGAACCCAGATCAAAGAATGTTTTAATTTTCGTGGAATGGAGTTTGTCGATTCATATTCCTGAAAACCCTATATTTAGGTTTTCTTCGACCTCCGTCCTGCGCTTTTTGTTCCCGTGCACTTGATCGCCGTTTTTCTCTCTTGTAGGTGATTTCATGGCGATTCCAGCGGGAACATTGGCTGCGATGAAGTTCGACACCAGATTCGATGTTGACTTTGATTCCTTCCAACATTCAGACCAGATATTTCTGCATATACTGGAACTTCTGGAAGAGCAACAATTGAAGAATCTGATGACAACAAGGATTAAAACATCTGGAACTGAGATTTGAGAATGGGTCTACACATCATCAACAATAGAGGAAAACACCATGACTAGATCTATTGCGGGTAATACTGTTTCTCTATCTCCCGCTGTTTTGACTGAAATATTTGGATTGAGTAATGGTGAAGAAGTTCTGGAAGTTGATTCTAAAGAATATGATATGATGTTAAGCATGATGGGTTATGCTGGAGATAACCCTAATAAGTTATTAAAGAAGCATTTATCTGCAGAATATAAGTTTTTGGCAGATATTGTTGGGAAAGTCTTGCTCGGCAAGCACACTGCACATGATTACATTACCAGGCATCAGTTTTTAGTCATGTGTGCATTGATTAATAAGAAGCAAGTAAATTGGGCACAGATCATTTTTGATCTTATTAAGAAAAAGTGTAATAAAAAGGAAGTGTGCTTTGGAAGGATCCTAGGGATCTTCTTGAAAGAAAAGGCTGCTGAATCACTGGTCTCACCGACCATATTCATCAATGCAAGCAAGAGGCTCGCATGTGCCTTGTTTGGCAAGTGGGAGAGGATAATAACAAAGCCTTCTAAGGCCTCCTCCTCTGCCCCCAAAGCTTCTGAGAGCACAAAGGCTGTTACAGCCACTCCCCACCCTACTGAAGAGATTATTCCACCCTCCTCATCTCTTCCAGCTATCCAACTCCAAACCCAACAACCCTCCTCCCCACTTCCCTCTCTTCAACAACCCCAACAACAACAACCACAACCATCTGTTCCTGTTACATCTTCTGCCACCTCTCCACCCCTAGATCTTACCAACATCCCCTCATCTCCTATCCATGAATACCATCAACCCACTCCATCTCAATCACCACACTCCCCCATGATATACCAGCCCCAACACCACCATCATCTCCTCTCCCCCCCCCCACCTATCTTCCCTCCCATCCTTAAATCTATTGTCATCTCCTCACAATACTCCCTCTCCTCACAATGCATCCATCTAGGATGCCCACATGCAAGATGCTCCTCCTCCATCCTCACCAACATCTACCATTCCTCCAAATGTTTCCACCTCAACACCATCTGCCACTCCATCACTGGATCCCTCCACCATCTCATCTGTCATTGCTCTCATCACACCCCTCCTCAAAACTCTAATAGCAGAGGCCATTACACCTCTTGCTACTTCTATATCGACCCTATCTGCTCAGATATCTGCCCCTTCTGCTGCCCCATCTTCATTTAGGGGCCTGGCTCCAGTTCTTACTGAAACCAGGCAGGGGGAGATGCTTGATAAAGAAGCTGTAGCAGCTCCAGAAGTAGCAGTAGTTTCAGTTTCAGCAGCTCCAGCTCCAGGAGATGTAGAGGCAGCAATAGCAGTAGATACAAATTTTATAGATACAGATTTGATTGATTTCATTAATTTTATTGAGACTGACATGGATATAGAAGAGTCAGCTCCAGAAGAAATAACTACTGTTGGTGATTTCATCATCAATCCCATAGTAGACTTAGAATATTTATTGAGAATTTTTGACACTGCATTTTTAAGCTTCCCTCCAGCAGATCATACTAAGCCATCCTTGGTTATTGTTCCATATTCCTCCCCTATAAGTTCAACAGTTGCCAAGCAACTCAGAACTCTTTTTGCTGCTCCAGAGGTCATAGTTATTCCATCCCCTCCAGAAGCTATTTCAACCCCCAATTTTGTTATGGATGACTCAACAATTCCAGATCTTGATGCCTTGATCTTGGCTGACATTGAGGAAGAGAATAAGGCAGCTGCTGAAAGCACTGTGAGAGTTAGTTCTCCAACTCCTGATGAAGTTTCTTCTCCAGCTCCACCTCCTGTTGAAGTTTCCCCTCCAGCTCCAGTTCCTGCTCCTTCTCATGTCACTGCTCAGGCTGAAAAGCCAATTGATAAGTCTATACTAAAGGCCATTGATGTCTTATATGATGATCCTCAAGGATCTGATTATAATGATGATGATGAGGATGAGGATTCAAATGAGGATCCAAAGAAGAAGAAAGTATCCAAGAAAAGGAAAGCTCTTCCTCCTGCTCCTAAGCTAAACTCATCCAATGACACTCCCTACTATATTCTCAAGAATATAACTCCATATAAAGGGATGCCAGCTTGGATGTGGTTATCCAAAAATGAACAGAAAGAGAGGAAGAGAAGCAGAAGATAATCCCCTCCTCTATCTCAAAAATACAGAAAAGATCCACCTCCTCCTCCTCCTCCAGCTGCTGGTGCTTCAGACACAACTTCCCAAAGATCTACCCAATTCCAAACATATCAGAGACATCAAGGGAGATCTTCTTCTGGAAGCAGCCAGCATAGGCATTACTCTTCAGGCAAGCAACATCAATTTCAGCATCAACCACAGCAGCAGCATCAACAACAACTATCATTCCCTACAAATCAGAAAGCTGAAAGTCCTAAAAGACCAAATTCTCCTCCTATTTGTTGGAACACCCTATTACTAATTTGGGTCAGGATCACTATGTCTCTAGGATTCTATGTCTTGACCTTCTGTATAGATTATAGGTCAATTAGAATTGAGTCTAAGGGATCAGGAGTCTAGGTTTGAAAGCTGCTCTGAAGACCCAAGTTGTTCTGGAGACTAAGTCCAAATCGTCGAGCTCAGCTCGACGTTTCGTCGAACTCCGGTCGACGATCGTCCAGCTCAAACTTTGGCAGATCGTCGAGCTCCAATCGACGATCGCTGAGCTCAAGCTTCTCAATATCGTCGAACTCCATTCGACGATCGCTGAGCTCAGGTCGACGATTTTGACTCTGTACTAGATCTTTATCTCTGAGCTCAGTTCGACGATCTTTGAGCTCAGATCGACGATTCCATTGCTGCTTGCTTTTCCCAGTTCGCTGAGCTCAGCTCGACGATAGCAGAGCTCAGTTCGACGATTTCAGTTGTTCTTCAGAATTCAAATTCAAATCAAGATAGAAATTATTCTGCATTTAAGTCAAAAGATCTGCCAGCCGTTTTCATTTAATTCTGGAGCAAGTTTCAAGGGATTTTTCAAGGAATAATTCAATGGACTTTCCTTCAGAACATTTTATGCATTTAAGGCTGTAATTAATTCAGACCAACGGCTATCTTGGATACAGCTTCTTCCTATTGAGATTCAGAGAATAAAAGAGAGAATGTTTTTGAACCAGATATACAGTTAATACAGATTAACAAGAATAGGACATCTCTCCATCTCTCTTCAGCTCTCAAGTGTTCAAGGCCAACATCTTCTCAAGACTCCAGACACTCAACATTTCAGCTTGCTGAAATCATCATCTGCTGGAGATCTATCTTTGAAGGCCTATCACCCTCAGCAAAGCTCATCTTCCTGAAGACTTCAAGGACTCAGGGGGAGCTTTGACAACATCACTGAATCCACATAGTCTTCTCAGCTGCTTGAGAAAGAGAAGACTGCCATAACTCTCTCAACCCCCTCTCTCTGTAAAGGGTTTTTCAAACTCCCTTCAAAAGTTTGAAGTTGGTTTTTGAGCACCTTGTCAAAAGCTCATTGGTGGCAAGACACCTGATCAAAAAATCTGTTTTGGTTTTTGAGCACCTTATCAAAAGCTCATTGGTGCCCAGGACACCTGATCAACTCATCCTGCAGTGGATTCCTACCTAGGGTGGTAGAAGAGTGGATGTACCCAAGTTGGGGAACCACTATATTTCCTTGTGTTTTCTGGTTGTGCATATTTTTCTTTTGTTTCTGGCCTAGATTTTCCAGTGCTTAGTTTCTGCATAGATTAGTTTTGTGGTTTATTTTAATTCTGCTTCCCTGCTTACACTCACTACAACAATTGTTGTAAAGCTTTGCAAAAGTTGTCTTTGTGTTTTAAAAAGCACCATATACTCTATTCACCCCCCCTTTAGAGTATATCAGATCTAGTTTCCCCTTTCAATTGGTATCAGAGCCAGGTTGGTTAAACATACCATATCTGTTTGGTTGTACAGGCTAACACCTGAACCCCAAAGATCCCAAACTAGATCCTTCCTTTTATTTTGTATTATTAGATTCAGCTTGCACAAATCATGGCCCAGAACAAAGATTATGCTAGCACCAGACCTCCAGTGTGCAATCTATCAAAGTTTGCACTTTGGAAGGCAAGGATTAAACTCTACATGAATTCAATTGACGAAGATATTTTTAATTCTATTTTGACAGTGTGCCCAAGACCTCCAGAGAGCACAAGCACAAATGCAGTCCCACCTCCATCAGGAACAGATGCTGATATTAAAAGATGGAAGGTAGCTGATGCCAAGGCAATGAACATTCTAGCTCAGACAATGTCAGATGACATCTTTCAGAAGGTAGCTGAATGTAATTCAGCCAAGGAGATCTGGGACAAGCTCTCAGAAATTGTCTCTGGCTCAGCTGATGAGAGAAAGGACAGAAGATCTCATCTCATCTCCCAATATGAGAACTTCAAGAAGGGAGAAACTGAGTCAGTGGGAGACATGTACAATAGATTGAGTCTAATTGTCAGTGAACTGAGGACATTAGATAAAGAAATCTCACTGACAGAACTCAATGACAAGATCCTAATGTGCTTCCCCAGCACTTGGGATTCAAGAATCTGGCCAATTAAAGATGCCAGAAGCCTAAATGAGATTACCACTGAAGCCTTGTTGGGAAAGCTCAAATCTTATGAGCTACTCATCAAGAACAGAGAAGAAGAACAGAAGGCTGCTTCTCCAGCCACAAGAAAGGAGAAGACTATTGCATTCAAGGCAGCTGAGGATCTGCCTGAAGAAAAGGTCACAAGCAATGATGAACTTCTCAGCCTACTGGCCAAAAGATTCTATAAGATGGCCAGGAAGGACCTCAGAAGAAGATCATACAAGGAGCAAGACAAGCCAAGGTATGACAAGTCCACTGGAAATAACAAAGATATCATCTGCTTTGGTTGCAGGAAACCAGGGCATATAGTTCCTGACTGTCCAGAGAATAAGAACAAGGACAGAAGGGAAAGAAAAGAAAGAAGAAAGGAGAAGGACTCTAAAAGGCATGGAAACAACAAACCTTCCACCAGCAAAAATAAGCACACAAGGAAAGGATTTGTTGCTGAATCCTGGAGTGAGACTGAAGAAGAGTCAGAGACCTCTTCCAGCTCAAGTGATGATGAGGATGATGCAGAGGAAAAGGAGTTTTGCATGATGGCAATCAATGCCTCACAGAACAACTCAGAAGAAGAGGAGTCAGAGTCAGACTCAGAGACTCAACCAGAAGAAGATCAGGTAATCAGCTCTTTTGATTTTACCTCAGAAGATTTTAAGCTTGAATTTAAAACACTATGTTTAGATCTGCTAAAATCTGAGAAAGAGATCATCTCTCTCAGAAATCAATTATCTGAACAAAGTGGTTTAAAATCAGAAAATCTCAAACTCTCTCAGGAGTTGGAGAACTATAGGGAACAGATAGCTTCACTGAAGAGTGAGCTCTCTGAGGCCAAGAAGCTTGAAGAATCTCTCAATGGGAGAAGCATCAAGCTGATGGACATCACAAGCACAGTGAACTCAAGATTCAACAGTACACTGGGATTGGGTGCCTCATCCAGCCGACCTATTGTTCTAACAACCCCTATCAAGTTCATTTCTGACAAGGGAAAGGGAGTTGTAGAGGTTGCCAGGAAGAATTCTGATCTGCCTCAGAAAACTAAAGTCCAACACAAATCGTCGAACGGAGATCGACGATCGCCGAATGAAGCTCGACGATCGCCGAACGCAGCTCGACGATCTCAGGAAATATCGTCGAACGCAGGTCGACGATCTCAGCCAAGATCGTCGAACGCTGCTCGACGATCCCAAATACCTGACCTCAGCCATAGTCGACCGTCGAATGGAGCTCGACGATCTGACCCAAGATCGTCGAACTCAGCTCCAAGATCGTCGAACAGAGGTCAGAACAGTGAAAAAAGTTTCAAGGGCAAGTCAAAATTGAATCCTGAGGGTTCTTCATCCCAAACATTTAACCCTTATTCTGAATGGATTTTACCTCCAAGGAGATATCATCCTGAAGGATATAAGAGTCAGCCAGGGATATCTTTTATTTCTGAGTTTAAAGGTTATCAACCTAGGCCCAAGGTAAACTGGGTCAAAAACAAGTGAATTGCTTTATGTGCAGATGAAGACCTATCCAACATCTAACCAGCAATGGTATCTGGATAGTGGGTGCTCCAAGCACATGACAGGGAACAAGGACAACCTCAATTCCTTTAGAGCCAAGCTTGGACCCAAGGTTATCTTTGGTGATTCCAACTTTGGACAAACTAAAGGATATGGAGCAGTCCAGATTGGTTCTGTAACCTTCAAGAAGGTAGCATATGTGGAAGGACTGAAGCACAACCTAATCAGCATCAGTCAGCTGTGTGATGAAGGCTACCAAGTGAACTTCAGCAAAACTTCATGCAAAATCAAATCAGAGGACAACACAACTGTGTTAACAGGTAAAAGGAAAGGCAACATCTACTTAGTAGATTTTCTTTCAACTACTGTAGACATCTGCTTATTCAATTCAGTTTATAGACCAAATGTTTTATGGCATAAGAGATTAGGACATCTAAACCTTAGAACTATTGCTAGGCTATCCAAGGACAACCTTGTTAGAGGACTACCTTCTGGTCCCTACAAGAAGGAAGGACTCTGCAAGGCTTGTCAATTAGGCAAGCAAACTAAAAACAGCTTTAAGTCACTTAATAAGAGTGATTCACCTAGGATATTGTATCTGTTACACATGGATCTATTTGGACCCATCACAGTACAAAGCCTAGGAGGGAAATCCTACACTTTAGTGATTGTAGATGACTTCTCCAGATTCACTTGGGTGTTCTTTCTAAGGAAGAAGTCTGATAACTTTAAGTGTCTGACAGAGTTTCTCAAATGTATAAAGATTGAGTTCAATACTCACATTGCCCTGATCAGAAGTGATCATGGGACAGAGTTTGATTCTCTTCTTATGCAAGAGTTCTGTCAGAGTGAAGGGATCAGGCACACTTTCTCAGCTCCTAGAACTCCTCAACAAAATGGGGTAGCTGAAAGGAAAAATAGAACCCTTATTGAATCTGCCACCACACTGTTGTCAGATGCTCATCTACCTCTATCCTTTTGGGCAGAGGCAGTAAACACCTCCAACTATGTGCTGAACAGGAGTCTGATACATAAACTGAAGGGAAAGACTCCCTATGAATTACTCAAAGGGAAGAAACCTAAAGTTGACTATTTCAAAATTTTTGGTTGCATTTGTTATATTCACAATAATGATAAGAAACATCTAGCAAAATTTCAAGCCAAAGCTGATGAAGGAGTGTTTCTGGGATACTCCATGATCAGCAAGGCATATAGGGTTTATAATAAATCATCATTGAAAATTGAGGAATCTGTTCATGTCTCTTTTGATGAAACTAACATGTCTTTCAAGGAGAAGCTTTCTTCTACCATAGAACCTTTACAGGAACACTCTCTAGCTGAAGATATGAACAAGCTACAGGTTGCTCAAGAGGATGAAAGCAGTGAAGATGAAAGCAATGCTCAACATATTGAAGCTCAGCTTGAAGAGCCAGTTGTTGTACCACAAGAGGAAACAACAACACAGGTTGATGAACAATCAACAACCCCTGTTGATTTAGTAACATCCAGAGACCATCCAATTACCCAAATAATTGGAGAACTCTCAGCTGGTGTGCAAACCAGAAATCAGGTCAACCAAAACCTGTTGCACACCTGCTTCCTTTCTCAAATTGAACCTCAGTCCATTCAAGATGCAGAGCAAGATCCACACTGGATCATTGCCATGCAAGAGGAGCTGCATCAATTTGAGAGAAACAAAGTATGGGAACTAGTGCCAAAGCCTAAGGATCATTCCATTGTTGGAACAAAATGGGTATTCAGAAACAAACTGGATGATCAAGGAGTAATAGTAAGGAACAAGGCAAGGCTAGTTGCCCAAGGATATTCTCAAGAAGAAGGAATTGACTACGACCAGACCTTTGCACCTGTTGCAAGATTAGAAGCCATCAGGATTTTCTTAGCCTATGCAGCTCACAAAGGCTTCAAAGTTTATCAAATGGATGTCAAGAGTGCCTTCTTAAATGGAGACATCAAAGAGGAAGTCTATGTCAGACAACCTCCAGGTTTTATCTCTCCAACTCATCCTGATTTTGTTTTTAAATTGAACAAAGCATTATATGGTCTCAAGCAAGCTCCCAGAGCATGGTATGAGACCCTAGCATGCTTTCTCTTGAAAAATGATTTTATAAGGGGTAGAGTAGACCAAACTCTTTTCATTAGAACCCATAAGTCCCATACCCTACTAGTACAAATCTATGTAGACGATATCATTTTTGGCTCTACTGACTCAAAATTGTGCAGAAGATTTTCTAATTTAATGCATTCTAAATTTGAGATGAGTAGCATGGGTGAGCTATCCTTCTTCCTAGGATTGCAAGTCAAACAACATGCTGAAGGCATCTTTATT
Organism: Platanthera guangdongensis; assembly: GCA_039583875.1. Lineage (NCBI taxonomy): Eukaryota > Viridiplantae > Streptophyta > Magnoliopsida > Asparagales > Orchidaceae > Platanthera > Platanthera guangdongensis. Next base: position 24,025,218 of record CM077156.1, read on the forward strand.
TCTCAAACCAAATATGCTAATGAGCTGGTTAAGAAATTTGGCATGTCTGAGGCATCTTGCATGAAAACACCCATGCCTACCAATGCTGTATTGGATGCTGATGAACATGGGAAACCTGTTGATCAGACAACATATAGAGCAATGATTGGCTCCTTACTGTATCTTATAGCCAGTAGACCAGATATAATGTTTGCTACATGTATATGTGCTAGATTCCAAGTTAGCCCTAGAGAGTCACACCTCACATTAGTAAAGAGGATTCTCAGGTATGTGAAGAGTTGTCCAAATCTAGGACTCTGGTATCCAAAAGATTCAGCATTTGAGTTAACTGGATTCTCTGATGCTGATTATGCTGGATGCAGAATTGACAGGAAAAGCACCAGTGGAACTTGTCAGTTCCTTGGTGATAGACTTGTCTCCTGGTTTTGCAAGAAACAAACATCTGTGTCAACTTCCACTGCTGAAGCTGAATACATGGCTGCAGGCAGTTGTTGTTCACAAATATTGTGGATTCAAAATCAACTCCTAGACTATGGTTACAACTTAGAGAAGTCAAAATATTTTGTGACAATACAAGTGCTATCTCCATAGCTCAAAATCCAGTCCTCCATAGTAGGACAAAACATATAGAAATTAGGCATCATTTCTTAAGGATAATGTTGAGAAGAATAAAATTGAATTGCAGTATATCCCAACTGATTTACAAAGGGGAGATATTTTCACCAAGCCCTTGGATGAAAAGAAACATACCTTCTTCCTAAATCAGTTAGGAATGTTAGATGGAGGAAGTCTTAAATAAAACCCAAGATTTTGAAAGCTAAAAATTGACCAAGACTAGGCAAAATTTCTGATTTTTCTTAGTATCTAGAAATTCTCTGATCTCTGAACTGCGCTCGACGATTTCCCCAAAGATCGTCGAACGGAGTTCGACGATTTCCAGAATCGTCGAACTGAGTTCAGCGCCCCTCTGATAGTATGGACTATCTCTTTCGGTCAACGATCGTCGAACGGCGCTCGACGATTTTGTTCACTGAACGATCGTCGAACGGAGCTCGACGCCTTTCCAGATCGTCGAACGGAGATCGACGATTTTGGAGTCTCTTCAGATTCCTTTAGAAGCCTCGATCGTCGAACTGAGTTCAACGATCTTTCCATTTCTGCGTCGAACCCTAATATAAAACTCATTTTTCGCCGTCGTTCTCTCTTGCGCTTTCAATTTCTCTGCAAAATCTTCTTCCCTCCAAACAGTTCTACACTTGGTCGTTTTGTCTGTTGATTTTTGCAGGTACAATGGCCGTCTCAGTTGCTATACTCGCCGCCATGAAATTTGATGCCGGCTTTGACATCGATTTTGATTCCTTCAACACCACAGATCAAATCTTCCAAGACATTCTCAACTTATTCAAAGATCAGCAATTAACTGCCTTGATGTCCACCAGAATCAAACTAGCATCAGATGAGATTAAAGAATGGGTTTATACTGCTCACAACCTGGACAACAACACAATAGTTGGCTCCATCAGTGGCACCCAGGTACCTCTGACTCCAACAATACTCACAGAGGTATTTGGCTTCAGGAATGGTGAAGACTCTGCTGACCTGTCTGGAGAAGAGTTTGCTGCTGTTCTTGCCAGGATGGGTCATCCTGAGGGGAACCCTAGCAAACTGTTTAAAAGAAACCTGTCTGTGGAATACAGGTTTTTGGCTGATGTTGTAGGCAAGGTTCTTTTAGCCAAGCATTCTGCTCATGATACTATCTCCAGATTCCAGCTCTGCCTTATGGGAGCTCTGGTAGACAGAAAAAGCCTGAACTGGGAGAAGTGTTCTTTGATCTGCTGAAGAAAAAGATCAACAAGACCTTTGTCAACTTTGGAAGAATTCTGGGAATCTTCCTCCAGGCTAAGTGCCCTGCCCTGCTAGTCTCCTCTGGAGTGCACATCAATGCCTCCAAGAGACTCACCTGTGCCCTTTTTGGCAAATGGGACAGGCACATCTCCAAGCCCAGCAGGCCCTCCTCTTCTGGCCCTTCAGGCACAAGGACTCTTAGAGTCACTCCACCCCAGGTCTCTGCCCCTGCAGAAGACCTGCCTGCTGCCAGTGCTGCTTGCTTCCCCTCCTCCAGCTCCATCCACCTCTCCAGCAACCTCCACCATTACCCTTTCCAGCCCATCTCCACCCAATTTCATCCCCCCAGCACCAATTTCATCCCCTCC